>CM040121.1:604556524-605156524 GCA_022559845.1 Amorphophallus konjac
TTCTTCGATGTCGGGGACTTACGGAGGTCCCAGTGTAGGAGATTCTAGTCCGTTGAGAGGAATTCCCAAACGGAGAGTCCTTCCTTCACCGGGAAAGGGTGATCCTCAAAAAATGAAAAAAAGATAGAAAGGAGGAATAGATGTATGCAATGGAATGCTGACAGATATATGGAGTGGGAAAACAACAAAAATAACAGACATATAATAACAAACAACCAAACAACTGACAGTGCTGCCGTGAGCACAACGGGGGCGCGCGCGGGCGCCAAGATGGAGAGGCACGGATGGTGCCGAACTTGCAAGGGTAGCCGAGAGGAAGCAGTAGAAGTCCCACCGTGATCGCCAATCTGTGAGCGACGTCACGCGGTTCGGAGTTGAGATGGTGCGGGGAAGAGGAAGAAGCGGAGAGCGCGCGGGCTCCTCTTTTTGTTTGTTTTGTTTGCTGCAACACAGAAATGAGAGGAAAGAGAGAAGGGGCCACCACGGGAGATTGCTCCGGTGGGGCGAGCGGGACAAGTATGATATAGCAAAATATGGGGATTAAACGGCCATAGCGGGAAGTGACTCGCCGCGACCTCGGGGGGACGGGAATGATGCAAAAATTAAATAACAAGAATTGAAACGGCCATTGGGGAAGTTACTCGCCGCGGCCTCGAGAATATGAACAGAATATAACAGAATATAGAGAAAATATGAGAACAGAAATTTAAACGGCCATTGGGGAAGTGACTCGCCGCGGCCTCGATGATATGAGCAGAATATAACAGAATATAAAGAAAATATAAGAACGGAAATTTAAACGGCCATTGGGGATGTGACTCGCCGCGGCCTCGATGATATAAGCAGAATATAACAAAGCATAAAGAGATCGTAGGAATAGAAAATTAAACGGCCATTGGGGAAGTGACTCGCCGCGGCCTCGATGATATAAGCAGAATATATATAACAAAATATAAAGAGAATATAGGAAACAGAAATTTAAACGGCCATTGGGGAAGTGACTCGCCGCGGCCTCGATGATAAGATGTGATCGCCAGGGGCCAAAAGACCCCAAAATAAGAAGGTGATCGCGCCTACCTCAAAAGCGGGAGATGGCGGGTTGCTTCTTCCTCTCCTTCCGGCCGGCCGACGGAGAGGGCTTTCCTCGGGTACCCTTGCAAGACAACGACAAATAAATGACAAGTGGATTAGAAAGATGGAGGTGTAGTATTCGAATCCTTGCGATAAAAATAACGAAATGATGGCAAGACACACACCTGGTTGGTGTTATCTTTTAAACCCCTCTCGGACTCGAGTAGGAGGAAAATGAGATGATGGATGTAAGAAGTATAAGAGAAGAGGCCCCCTTGTGAAGGGGGATAGATGATGCAATATGATGAATGTAAAGGACTATGGAGAAAAAGGGGAAGAAAAGGCTTATTGGATGAGCCGAGGGTGAAATCCGGCGGAGCTCCGGCAGCGTGGGGACGACGTGGAAGCGCGGTGGATGAAGACGACCTTCCTCTCGCGAGCGTGAGCACCCGAGAAGCCGGCAGAACCTCCACCTACAAAAGAACCCACGGGTTAGAAAAATGACTCCGTAGCCTCTGGGCTGCGGCAGCCTATCGGATCACTGCTTAGCTCCCCTAGAACTGAGGGGGGGGGGCCTCTATTTATAGAGTTCCGGAAGGTGGAGGCGTCCAGGACCCTGGACACCTCCATCAGGGCCGAAATAATATTTTATTCTATTTTTATTGATTTTTTTAGAATACTTTTATGGGGGCGTCCAGGGTCCCGGACGCCTCTAACAGGTCCACCGAAAACCGACGACGGCCGCACGCGGTTTGGCACAACGCGTGGTTTTGTGAGCGGCGCCTCGTGATTCAGAAATGGGCGCGTCCAGTCAGCTGGACGTCTCTAAATTTGGCTTTTTTCACACACGACAAACCGTCGTTCGGTGGCCGGCGCCCGTGAGTGAGTTAATGGAGGCGTCCAGGGGCCTGGACGCCTCCAAAAGTTTATTATTTTTTATTGTTTTTGTCTTTTATGCCAAGGCTGGCATTTTATATTTTTTTGTACTTGTTTTTATGGAGGCGTCCAGGGGCCTGGACGCCTCCATTAATATATATACATTTTTTTTAATTTTTTTATTTTTATATGCCAACTGGCAATATATATATTTTTTTATATTTTCTTTTTATGGAGGCGTCCAAATTCCTGGACGCCTCCATTAATTTATTATTTTTTTTATTTTTTTTATTTTTTTTTATTTAATTTTGGGCCCTGAAGAAAAGAAAAAAAAAATAAATCAAAATCATGGGGGCGTCCAGGGGCCTGGACGCCCCCATTAAGACCCACCCGGGTCCTTGGATCAGGCGTCGGCGGCCGCCTGGCAGACCCCCTTCTTGATTCCGGAACCTCTTGATGCGTTCGACTGGTGTTGATGCCGTCCGAATGCCGTGACGGGACGATTCCGGATGCCGAAAAGGGCGGAAGAAGACTCAGGAAAAGGAAGCACTCGAGCGATTCGAAATGCGTAGGCCATCGCGGGGCGTCGTATAGTAATATGAGACTTTCTATGAGACGTCAAGAATGGCGTGTCTACAGCTGCCACTGACTGGCGTCTGAATACGAACGGTCTACGGATGGCCGACACGGCCGACAATTTATGGTCTTGATAAAACCTTCAGTGTGATCTACCCGTATCTCTCTCGCATAATTAGTATTACTTTTTTTGGCCGCGGGCCCCCCTAATTTCGGCAATTAATCAAGGGTATTGCCTCGTATGGGGGATGTAAATGACGTCGTGACCTTTATGGCGCGACGGGATTCGGTCCCGACACGAACCACACAATCGTCTGACGAAGTCAGATTCGAGCGCACCATGGGCTCTTCGGAGCCCGAATAAATCGTCACTTCGGTGACTGGCACGCCCACGCACTTAATAAACCAACGATCGCGCAGAGATAATTGTTAAACGAAAAGTGCGTCCAAAACTCTGGCACGCCCGGTGGGACCAATCCACCCTTCATCTCTTTGCCGAAACTAGGGGTCCCGCGGCCCCCATCTTGTAATACTGATTGTGCTACTTTCTTAAATGCAGAAAAAGAAGAGGAAGCAACAGCATGGAGCCGACAATGGCTGTTGTCTGCAGCCCTGAGGTTGTGGAGAATCACGTGCGGGGTGGCTACCTGGCGGTACCCCTCGCTTTCGGGAGTTTCCCTCCCACTGTGGGCTTCCCCAACTTCTTGGGGGTGGCCTTCGCCGAGATCCTCGACGTGGAGACATCCGAGGACGCCCAGATCAACGCCCCCGCCCCGGGGGCCACTGAAGCTGCTGTCGACCAAGGTGTGGCCAAGAACAATACCAGCGTCCCGACAACGACGCTGAGCTGCAACGTGCACCACGTGCACCAAACCACCGGCCCATCCCACCACGGGTCGGCATCCCACCGAAGGAGGCTTCGGAGGAGCAGCACTGCCGCCGGCTCAGCGCGTCGCATGTCCAACTCCGGAAAGTCCATGACGGTTGGGGCCCTCCGAGTCCGCCTAGACGGGCAGAGGTCCCAGGTGACGCCAGACCGCGTCGTCCCGACCGTCCCAGTCTGCAACTCCTTTCAAGGCCTGGAGAAATTGAAAGGGAAGATGACGCCCGCTGTTGTGGCTACCCCACCAAAGATTGCACCGGCTCACAGGCTGGCCAAACTGAAGCAAGTCTGGGTACCCAAGGAGGCCCAGCCCGCTGCACCCGCCCAGGCAGGGCCCAGCACTTTCCGCCCGAGGAGGGCCCGAAGAGATGACAGGGTCGAGGTGATGACCCCAACTCTTCGACCAGCACCCGTCATCCCGGTGCCGCCTGAGAATGCTCACCGACACAATGCCGCCCGCCCGGCACTCAAGGCCTACTCTCCCCCTGCTGCTGTCATCGACGCGCAACCACAGGCCGCTCTCCCTGACCAGGAGTGGGAAGGGATCGAGCAGGCCATGAGGAACTATCTCCGAGGCCCGGGTAGCACCCCCGCTGGCCGCCAGAGACTACTGGGGGCAATGACCTCCGCCTTCCAAGAAGAAAGGGGGGAACCTGCATCTAGTACGGAGTCGAGGACCCACCCGGAGGAGCCGCGCCAGTCCCCTGCACGGGAGGAAGCGCCGCCCCGACGGTCGGTTTTTGACAGGCTGACATTCCCAGGAGGACCGTCCCGGAGGGCGTCAAGAAGAAACAAGAATAAGAAATGGAAGACATTCACCTGCAATATGGCAGGAGTCCATGGTCGGTATGGGGCCTTACCCACCGACCCGGAAGAATTGGCTAGAATGGCCGCCAGGCCGGGACCCCTTACCAGAAGAAGGAGAGCGGCAGGCGGCACGACACCCACGGCCGCCGAAGGAACTTTACCCGAAGAGCCCCTTGCGGCCCTCACGGCCAATATGGTTACTACCGACGACACGAGTGGCGGACCCTCGACATCATCCGAGGACGCCCCGGCCGAAGAAACAGGCGGCATGCCCAGTCTCCCCACAGCTGACCCAGCAATGCTGCTCATGATGCAACGATTCCAGCAGGAAATCGAGTCACTTAAAAAGCAGTTGAATGAGCGAAACACACCACCCCCAATGTCCTGGCAGACCGAGGCCATACCCGAGGTACCCAGGGACAGGGGGCAGTCTTCCGAGGCAGCTCTTCCGGCAACCCTCGATCCCCTCGGGGGCACGCCCCCGCAGCAAGCACATTGCACAACGGTGACCCCGCCACAGGCTCCGCTTTCACAAGGGTCCCCCATGGCCCCCCGAGCGACCGTGGTAGTCACCCCGAGCGCACAGCCCGCTCATTTCTACCCGAGCCCGGTCGACCTGGCGGCAGTCAGCCGGTTGATGCTTGAGCAGATGATAGACATTGAAGTTGGCCGAAAGGGGCGATGGGGATCAGACGCCTTTCGACGTCTACCGAGTACCCTACCCGGCTCAGTATGCTGCCAGGAAGTTGCCGGCTGGCGTCACCAAGCCGCCGAAATTTGAAAAGTTCAATGGGTAAGGATCTCCCAGAGAGCATATTGCCTATTACGTGAACGTCATGGGAGACCTGGCTGCTGATGAGGCCTACCTCCTGAAGTTCTTCGGTTCAACACTCACCGGGCTTGCCTTTGAATGGTACTCCGGCTTGTCGCCCGGGTCGGTGGCCGATTGGCCCGACATGCAGAAGAAGTTCAAGGAAAGATTCTACGTGGCCGAGAGAGAAATTACTATGACTGAACTCTACGCCACAAGACAGAAGAATGATGAGTCGGCCCTCGACTACATCAAAAGATGGAGGAACCTTAGTATGAGGTGCAAACGCCCCCCACATCAGGAGGACGCAGTTCAGATCTGCAAGCAAAACTTAAAGAAAGAAATCCTAGAAAGAATGATCGGCACTGAGGTCAAGACATTTGACCGTCTGAATAATGTGGTAGCGGAGATCGAGGCATTCTTGGCCCGATACTCCTCCACCCCAGCCATGTCAAGCCAGAGGGCCAGGCAGGCGGAGAAGAAGCCGGCTCCCCCGGAGGTGCATGCACTAGACTTCCAGGCTTTTGAAAAGCAGAAGGAGAAAGCCAAGGGAGCGGCTAACCCTCCGCCGCCCAGAACCACAGAGCGGCGGGAAGGCCCCTCGCTAAGGGAGAAGATGAGAAACAAGCTATATTCCTTCTCTCGAGACAAATCCAAGCTCCTGTTTGAGTGGGCAACTAGCTACAATAAGATCACACTGCCCGAGCCGAAAAGGCCGGGCGACTTGAAGAAGAAGGATGACCCGCGCTTCTGCATGTACCATCGGGTGCTCGGGCATACCATTGAAGACTGCTACGTTTTCAAGGACGTTATTGAGTCCTTGATCAGGGACGGGGAGCTCGACATGGGGGAGCATAAAGTGGACCCCCCGCAGCCACACGAGCTGCCCAGCATAGCCTCCTCCGTCAATATGATCTCATTATATCAGGAGTTGCCAGAAGAATGGGCGGAAGCCTGTGCCCGTGCCACTTATGAGACCTTCATCATGGCCCCAGCTCAAGACCAAGAAGGGTGGCAGACTATACCCAGAAGAACTAGAAAGATGCGCGCCTCTCGACCTACCCCAGGAATTCACTCAAGGATAGCAGCACCCCTGCCTGCACCGCCCCGGCAAACCCGGTTTGCCACGACACGGCCCCTCAGCTGGTCATGAGGCGGCCCACTCACAACAAGAAGAGCTCTGCCCCGTTGCGGATGTACAAGAAGACTAGCCCCGCGATTGAAAGACTCCAGGCTATTATTAATGGGCTTGAAGATTATGAGCAGCCCAAAATCCAGCCCGTCGAGCTAAAACAATATGTTCCCTGGGAGGAGTTCGAGTCACTCGAGCTGGCTCCAGGAACAGAAGCTGACGCAGATAAAGAGCCTCCCCTGTGGGGTGAACCTATTCGGGAGCAGCCATCCGCCGCGGCGGGCAAGAAGAAGAAGAAGAGAAGACCCAGGGGCAAGAATAAAAAGGAGGTCGTCTTCGCCTGCAACACTCTCTCGGCGTTGTTCGACACCTCTCTCTCCCTGGAAGAGAAAGAAGAAGAGCCACCCCGTGAGCCGGCAGAGGTGAGTCAAGCTGAGGCATCCACCTCCCAGCACGCCACCAGGTCAGGGAGGAAATGGGGGCGCTCTCCTCAGGGCAGCCTCAACATCATGCTCAGGGGGGAACAACCATACCAGGTTCCCGAGCCCGAGGTCCGAGGCGCCGAGATCCCTCCTCCATCAGGCCTCTATCCCGGAGGCACCAAGAGTCAAAGCACCCCGTCATTCGCCGAGTTCCTGTCCGCTCGAGCAGGAAGGCGGGTGCACCCCCAGGGGTCCGCTGCGACCAGTAAAGCAAGCATTCCTCAAGCTCTACCGGCTACAGTTCCTGCCCAGCCAGAAGAAGAATTCAACGGCATCCCAAACCTCGCCGAGTTCGTGCGAGAAACAGAAGAAGCCCAGCCGGCCCCGCCGGCTCAACAGGCCGCATCAGAGCTCACAAAACAGGCATCCCCAGGGCTGGCACCCCAATCCCAGGATGAGGGCAGACACAGCAAGCCCGAAAAGATGAAGCTGCTCAAGGTGCGAGCAGCCGAGCGAATAGTCAGACACCTCAAGAAAATCCCGACCCGGTTCACGGTGTGGGAGATGCTGTCCTTGAATGAAGAAACACGGCAAGCCATCATCGCCGCACTCCAGACGCCAGCACACCTTGAAGCCTGTTTGGCAGAACTATCACCTGAAGTAGAGGTGGCTTTCACAGAAGATGATATGCTCCTACCGACTTGCAGCCATAACAGGCCCCTCTACATGAAAGGGCAGCTAAACGGCCAGCCTATCAACAGGGTCTTGATCGACCTGGGGGCAGCAGTGAATATACTCCCGTACCGGGTATACCAGAAGCACTACTTTGACGTACACCTGGTCGAAGTTAAAAATGTCAAGATTGCCGGCTTTAACCAGAAATGTGAGGTTCCCATGGGGGTCGCAGAGTTCAACGTGACCTTCGACGACTTCACCTCCAAAGTCCAGTTCCACGTCATCAACTCCAACACTTCCTACAAGGCGTTGCTTGGCCGGCCTTGGCTACACCAGAATAGAGTGGTGCCCTCCACCCTGCATCAATGCATTAAATACTCCTATGAGGGGAAGGAAGTCAGGATCTTCACCGACCTCCACCCGTTCGAGGTGTTTGAGTGTCACTTGTCAGATGCTAATCTGTACTCGGAAGAGGCGAAGCAAGCTCCTCAAGCTGCCCGAGACAAGGGAAAGAAGAAAATGGGATCGGGAGGCTGGTTTCCTCCGCCGCCCCCAGGCTATGTGGCTCCCCCACATGTACCATTTATTACACAAGAGGAAGGGGTATTTAGGGCAGCCCCTCTCCCCATCTACCCCACACCGGGGACACCCTGCCTCGAAGACCTGCTAGAAGATGTCAGGGTCCCGCCAGGGATCGTCAAGCCGATAGCGGAAATCGAATGCCAAGCGGCTGAACAACTGAGAACCTTCGAAGTACCTAACCCCGAAGGGCTCCCCACTATCTTTTATGTTGCCGGGGAAAAGCCAGTCAGGGAGGACGATGACTGCCGGTTCCCTGACGAGTTGCACGACCTGCACGTCCCCATTACGGGACTTCCTCACATGACTGACCGGGCAGCCAGAATGGTCAGAAAGCAGAAGATCCCTCCTTACCAGCCCTCCAGCCGGAAGAAAATGTTTGAAAGAATGTGGAACCCGCCAAACCTGGATCGACGGTTGCTGAAAATCACCAAGCACCCCGGTCTGGGCTTTTCACTAGAAGATTACTACGAGGCTGATGTCATATCGGTCTCAACATGGCCCGGCGACGATCCCGCAGAAGCTGCAGATTCGCGGGAAACCCACCAAGACGCATGTCCCGGGGCCCCGTCCGAAGAGGCACAAGACGAAGAAATATTCCTGTGGAAGCCTCCCGGCCGCCGCTGTATGGAGAAGACCCCCTCCTTCTCTGAAGTGTCTACCTCGAGAGGGCACACCGGCGAGGCACCTACACCCCGGTCGGCTGGCGAAACAAGGAGCAGAAGCATGGGCCAGGCTCCGAAATCCCCTCGATACGACCCCGTCATGTACGCCTTGTACCACAGGCAGCAACGGGAGATCGAGACACTAAAAGTACGACTGGCTGAGTTGACATCGCTAGTCGCTGACCTGATCCGGGGATCTCTTTCCCCGCAGGGTGGCCGCGTGCCTCGGCCCCGGGACACCAGTCCCAACACTCCCACCTTGTCAAGGCGGGAGATGAGAGACATGGCAAGTTTGCTGACCGAGCGGCCAACCAGGCAAGGGCTAACACTCCAAGAGAAACTGCAGAAGCCCTACTCCTTCCCGAGAGAGAAGACCCGGGGCATCTTCGACTGGGCCTGCCACTACGGCAAGGTCTCCCTCCCACGGTCCAAGAGGCCACAAGACACCAGAAGGAGTGGGGACCCACTATTTTGCCCTTACCACCAGATGCTGGGTCACGTCATTGAAGATTGCTATGTCTTCAAAGACATTGCTCAAAGCCTCATTGACAGGGATGAGCTCAGAATGGGGGACTACGTGGTAGCCCCGCCACGCCCCCATGTGGCGGATAGCCCCAGGGCAGGAGCCTACGCGGTGTCCATCCAATACCAGGTGCCTGAAGATGCGATTACCCCGACCCCCGCAGGAGCGGTCTATGATGAATACACAGAAGAGCCTGAGATGGACCTACGCCCCTCTGAGCCAGCGGACCTCGCACACCCGGCGGCCACGGCCCAGGAGGAGAGCGAGGTGAATGCAGCCTCCATGCCCAGTCATGATGAACAAGAAGAGGGAGATGGCATTCTCGAACCCGAGGACAATGAAGACCAAGACTTCGTCGATTTGTCGCCAGCCCCGCCGGAAATTAAAAATGGCGGCCAGGCCACAGTCGACGAATTGGTTGAAATCAACCTTGGCACAGAAGACAATCCCAGGCCGACTTTTCTGAGTGCTCTCATGCCTCTACAGGAGAGAGAACAATACACAAAGTTGCTGCAAGAATTCCGGGATTGCTTTGCCTGGAACTATAAAGAAATGCCCGGACTTAGCCCCGAGGTGACTCAACACATCCTGTCCATTGATCCCAAAGTGGAACCAGTGAAGCAACCTCCCCGGCGCATGAGGCCGGAGCTAACCAGCCAGATCTGCAAAGAGGTCGACAAGCTCATAAACGTCGGCTTCGTGGCGGAGAATCAATACACCACATGGCTGGCCAATATTGTACCGGTGAAAAAGAAGAATGGACAGATCAGGATTTGCATGGACTTCCGCGACCTGAATAGAGCCTGCCCGAAAGATGACTTCCCGGTGCCTATCACCGAGGTGATGATTGACGCAACCACTGGCCACAAGGCCCTGTCCTTCATGGATGGGTCGTCCGGCTATAACCAAATTTGGATAGCCGATCACGACCGAGTCCACACACCTTTCCGGTCACCCAAAGGGATATTTCACTACAAGAGGATGCCCTTCGGCCTCAAGAATGCCGGTGCCACATACCAGCGGGCGATGACCAAGATCTTCGACGAGCTGCTGTACGGCAAGGTCGAGTGCTACATTGATGATCTGGTCGTCAAGACGAAGAAAAGAGACGAGCACCTGAGTGACCTCAGGGTCGTCTTCCAAAGACTCCGGCAGTACGGGCTGAGGATGAATCCCATGAAGTGTGCCTTTGGCGTGTCCAGCGGGAAATTCCTCGGCTTTATTGTCCGGCACAGAGGGATCGAGATCGACCCCTTGAAGATAAAGGCCATCCAGGAGCTGCCTCCTCCCAAGAGTCTGGGAGAGCTGAGGTCCCTGCAGGGGCGTTTAGCTTACATCCGCAGGTTCATCTCCAACCTGTCAGGGCGCTGCCAACCCTTCCACAGACTGATGATGAAGAATACACCCTTCAGCTGGGGTCACGAGTGCCAGCACGCGTTCGACCAGCTAAAGGAGTACCTGAAGACCCCACCTGTCCTGGGGGCACCTGTCAAAGGTAGACCGCTTATTCTCTATATAGCGGCCACCGAATACTCACTGGGGGCAATGCTCGCCCAGAACAATGACGAGGGAAAAGAGCAGGCTCTTTACTATCTCAGTCGAAGGTTGGTGGGCGCAGAGGCTAAGTACACCCCGATTGAGAAAATCTGCCTTGCCTTGGTCTTCGCGGTCAAGAAGATGAGGCACTATATGCTGTCCCATGAAGTCGGCTTGATATCCAGGGCCGACCCCATTAAGCACATCCTTTTTCAGCCCGTCCCAAAGGGGCGCCTTGGCAAGTGGGCCGTGCTGCTCATGGAGTTCGACATCACCTACGTGCCACAGAAGGCCGTCAAGGGACAAGCCGTCGCGGATTTCTTCGCGGCACACCCTGTGCCCGAAGACTCCCCTCTGGCCACCGAACTACCAGAAGATGAAACACTAGAGGTAAACCAAGTACAGCAAGCCATCTGGCAGTTATACTTCGACGGGGCCTCGAGAACAGAAGCGACCCCGTCCGGGCGCGCCAAGGTACGAGTTGGAGCAGGCATCGTCCTCAGGTCACCAGACGGAGAAGTGATGCACACTTCCTGCTGCATTAGCAAACCCTGCACCAATAATGAAGCAGAGTATGAAGCTCTGATCATCGGCCTCCAGGTCGCCCTCCAAATGGAGATCAAAATGCTCCAGGTATTTGGCGACTCGCTACTGGTCGTCAAGCAGGTACAGGGGCAGTTTGATGTCCGGAAACCCGAGCTGCTCCCTTACCACGCTAGGGCAAAAGGGCTCATGGAGCGATTCTACCTCCTCGAGATAGGCCATGTCGCCCGAGGGGAGAACGCCCAGGCCGACGCCTTGGCAAAGTTGGCAAGCTCACTGGCAGTGCCTCCGGATGGATCTCTCAGCATCCAAGTAATAAACCAACGCCAGATGCCCAGCATGATAGAAGGGGAATCAGAAGAAGAGGACCTAGAGGTCACTACAGTGGAAGCCGTCAGCCTACCCGACTGGAGAGGCCCCCTGATGTAGTGGTTCAAACACCAGCGGTTGCCTGACCGAAGAGAAGAAAAGATCAAGCTAGTCAGAACCAAGGACTCTTATGAGCTCCGAAGCGGAATATTATTCCGAATTGTGGCAGATGCCAGACGGAAGCTGCTCCTCCGATGTTTGTCCACTGAAGAAGCTTGGAGGGTCATGAAGGAGGTCCATGCCGGGACGGCGGGTGCACACCAGGCGGGACCGAAAATGAAGATTGAAATCAAGAAACTTGGCTACTATTGGCCTGCAATGTTCGACGACTGCTGCAAATATGCTAAGTCATGCCAGAGATGTCAGGAGCATGCCACCATTCCCAGAAGACCTCCTGCACCATTGCACCCAACAGCGCCCAGTTGGCCGTTCGCCCAATGGGGAACGGACGTCGTGGGCCCCTTGCCCGCATCTTCCACAGGCTGCAAATACATTCTGGCGGCGACCGACTACTTCTCCCGCTGGGCCGAGGCCGTAGCCTTACGGGAGGTCACCGGAGAAATCGTGGCCAGGTTTGTCCTCCGCAATATCATATTCCGGTTCGGCGTGCCCGACCGAATTGTGTCAGATAACGGCAGCCACTTCCGTAACCAGAAGGTCTACCGACTAGCAGAAAAATACAAAATTGATTGGAGGACCTCAACTCCTTGCAATCCACAAGCCAATGGGCTGGCCGAAGCTTTCAATAAGACACTCTGCACCCTCTTGGCCAAGACTGTCAGCTCTAACAAGAAGGACTGGGAAGAGAGGATGTACGAGGCGCTATGGGCATACCGAACTGTATACAAGACTCCAACGGGTTGCTCTCCCTTTTCTCTCGTATACGGTTCGGAGGCAATCGTCCCCGTCGAACTGGAGATACCTTCCCTCCGGGTCGCCATTCAGCATGGGCTTGTCCTTGAAGGGCAGACCAATGTCGAGCGAAGACTCGACGAACTCTCCAGCCTGGAAGGAAAGCGGCTTCAAGCCCAACAGAACATTCAGGTCTACCAGGCCCGGATTGCACGCGCCTTTGACAAGCTTGTCAAGGAGCGCGAATTCAAAAAGGCTGACCTTGTTATGGTCAAGAGAAGAGACCTCATGGCTGCCAATCTTAAGGGCAAGTTAAATGAGAACTGGCTCGGACCTTACGTAGTCCAAAAAGTCTACGAAGGTGGTGCCTATGTGATTGTCAACCATCGCGGGGAAGTTCAGTTCCCGCCCCTTAATGGAAGGCACTTGAGGTTGTATCATGCTCCGGCGCCCCCATTCAATTAATAATATTACCCTCCGCCCGGTTTCGGGCGGGTTGTCTCGATTAATGGCCCAAATAAATTAACCACTATCCACGCTTTCAAAAAGGGGGCAAAAGAAGAAAAAAGGGAATAGAGAGAAGAAAAAAAAAGGAGAAAGAAGAAGAAGAGAAATAAAAAAAAGGGAGAGAGAGCAAAAGAGGAGAAAAGAAGAAAAGAAGGAAAAAAAAGAGAGGAAAGAAAAGAGAAGGAAAAGAAGAGAGAAAGAAAGAAAAGAAGGGAAAAGAGAAAAAAAGGGGGAAAGGAAAAAGAAGAAGAGAAAATAAAAGAGCAAAAGGAAAAAAAAGAGAAGAAGAAAAAGAAAGGAAAAGAAAAGAGACAAAAAAAAATAAGGGCAGAATAAAAGCAGAGAAGGAAAGGGGGGAACGCCCCCCATTTCCAGCCGTCGCCCCGCATCAGCGGGGGGACCAAAAATCGATTAAAAAAAAAGAGGGAAAGAAACAAACTCTTCTCTCCGTCCTCCCCAGGCGGTGAGTACCTCTTTGGCTTGGACCTCCCGTCCGGGTCATTGACTAAACAAACTCTTCTCTCCGTCCTCCCCGGGCGGTGAGTACCCCTTTGGCTTGGACCTCCCGTCCAGATCATTGACTAGACCATCTCTCTCTCTGTGCCCGCTGAGCGGCCAGTAAACGGTCTCCGACCGAGGCCCCCCTGAAGCCAGCACTAGCTTTCAACCTTGCGGCGAGACTAGGAAGGTGCCCGTCCGGTACGGTGGAGTGGTCCCCTCGCCCTCCCCCTGGGAAGGCGAGCACTCTCCCGTGCCCTGGCATGGGCTCCTGCCCGGATTTCTCGAAGCAAATCATTACGGGAACCTGCAGCCTGCCAATGTGTCTCGGCATGGAAGCATGGGAGGGAGCATAAAAAGAGGGGAATGTACACAAAAGAAAAGAAGGGGAAGGAAGGTCTCTCTGGGACAAATCCATACACAAGAACACGCGAAGCCATAAATGGGGTTTTTCTATATTCAAAAAAAAAGGAGCCGGACTACAAGCACTTCGGGGCATACCCCTGTGTTACAAAAAAAGAAAAAAAATAAGGGAGCCATGCCTAGTCAAGGCCCCTGAAGATGTCTTCGAGAGGCAGAATCCCTACGCAAGGGAAGTTCATCCGGTCGCGGAGCCGCCCCCTCCGCTCCTCCAGCTGAGTGAGCTCCGCCTCCATGGACTCCACCTCGGCTTGAGTGGCACCGAAGGCTTCTCTCTCTCTCTCGGCCACTCCCTCGTTCACGGCGAGATCTAGTCTAGCTGCAGCGAGGTAGCCCTCCAATTCTATAATTCGGCTCTTCAAAGACGGGACCTTGCCCTCGCTCCCCTCCCAGGCCTCTCTATGGCGCTCCCTGTCGCCTCGCCGTGTTTCCAAGGCTTGCAGATACTCGTCCGCCTGGGTATCCAACGCGGCACGTTCGTCAGGAGCCTGGGTCTCGAGGAAGTCGCGGCGCTTGATGTATTTCAATAATAGCAAGATTCGCCGCGACCATTCCCCCAGCGGGCAGCCGAGCACTTGCAACGCCCCGGTCAGCTGCGTCACTATGGTGTGCACCTCCCGATACGACAGAGAGGGATCGGCGAGGAGCATCGCCCGTAGGGTGATCAGCATATGGCGGACCGGCGCTTCCGACGAGGTGTGGCCGGCCGAAGGCAGGGCTGGGGGAGTGAATTCCACGGTGCTGTCCACCTCCGCCCACAAGCCGGCATCCACCGTGACTGAGGAAGATGGAAGAGCCAGAGTCAAGTCGCCCGGCTGGCGTGGCTCGACAGAGGGCTTTTGGCCAACCACCGCCAAGGAAGTGGCTGAAACCAGCGCCGAAGCATCCGATGTCTCTATCATCTGCTGCTCCCCTGTTGCCTCTGCCCTGGCCCCGTCCGCTTCGGCCGCTGGCTCGGCAGGCGAGGGTGCAGCCGTCTCTACCCTGGCCGAAGGAGGAGCCTCGAGCAGAGCTGGACCCGAGGATGCCATCCACGAACTTCTTTCTCGCGTCTGGGATCCCTCCAGATGTGCGCGAAGCCCCGTAAATATTTGCCTTAGGAGCGGGTCCTCCATCTGGGCCGGAAGCTTCGGGAAAGGCGGAAGTGGAACCATCAGTCGGGGTAGACGCCCCGCTTCCATCAGTGCAGCAAGACTCGCCGCCCCTAAGTCGGAGATGCGAGCCGGCCCCTCCATCGTTATCGGGGCGACACTCGGTCGCCGCTTCGCCACGGCCTTTCGGACACGACCAGACGTCTTCTCCGGTCTCGGTATCGCCTGACCAGGGGAATGGGAATCAGCTATCCACCAGCTGGAATAAACCATGCGAAAAGGGAGACCGTGGAGCCCGCATACTCACCTCAGCCACAGGAATGAGGCTACCCTCAGGCGCGATCTCCCCCTCCTCCAGAGGCTCTCCCGCTAGGGGCCCCGCCGGCACATCCTCCTGAAGGGCCTCGAACAGAAGGGCCAGCCTGCCCATGCCGACAGCGACCCCGGGCCGGTCAACTGGCGCAGTTGGAGCAGCCCCTTTCGCGGCCTCCGGCCTAATTGATTCCTGCGAAGAACCGACACAAAAAAAAAACGGCGTCAGTAGGCGACCACCAAGGCAACCCTGCACCAACATAAAAATACACGCCTACGGCAGCAGCCTCTAGCAAGCCGAGCACATTAGCAAATGAAAAGCCTTAAAGACCGGCTCGGGCGGCCCGGTGCCTCAAGGCGCTACCTCAACAGGAGCTGCTTCGTCGGAAGAATAGTCGTAGTCTACCTCTTCCTCGGACGAAGACTCGACTGCCGCTGGTTCGGCCGGAGCCGGCAAAGGGGCCTCCACCTCAAGCTCGATGACCGGCGCCTCCTCTCGCGGATTGGGTGAGGCTGGCAGCCCAGGCTTCAGCCTCTTTCGCACATACAGCTGCGTCACCGGGGGGTACATTCGGAGGCCAAATAGCCCGGTAACCGCTCCAGCTGCACCTGTCAAAAAAAAAAATGCGGGTCGTATCAAGCCCAATCGGCTCCCAAAGGATGAAAGAGGCAAAATAGGCCGACAAAGGCAGATACCTTCTTCGACCTCGGCAGACAAAGCCTTCTTCGGAGCCGCAGCCTCGCCCTCAGAGAAGAAACGCATCGTCTCCGCGCGGGGACGCAAGGCCAACTCAGGAGGGAGATCCACCATGGACGACGTAGGCGACCGCCGAGCCTCACCAGTATCGCGGCTCGGCCCGGTCTGCATGGCCGCAAATGCCTCGAAGGACGGGATAGCGGCCGCCGGTGAGGCCACTGTCGTACCCAGGGCTTCCTTAGCCCGCCTCCGCTTCGCCGCCTGTTCTCCGGCCACCTTGGCAGCAGCCAACGCCTTCTTGACAAGCGACTTCGCTCGAGGCCTTGCCTTGGCCTGCAGTGAGGGAGCCAGAGCTGCCACCGAGGCCGCCTTTGCTACGACCGCGGCCGCACCCATGACAGGCGCGGGCATAGGAGCCGGCCCCTCCACATCAGGGACGGGCGCGGACACGGGCTCTTCCACAAGGCCTGAGACAAAAAATACATTCAAGCGTCAAGGCCCTGCTTCAAAAAAAAAGGGAGAGAGAAAACTTAAAAGGGGGGCGCCGACGGTCGAAGGCACTGACCGGCAGGCGGGCTGGGCTCGGGCCGAGCGACTTCAAATTCCTCGAAGGTCGGGACCCGAGGCGCTGAAGGAACGGCGGTCGAGGCTTCGGCCGCCTCCGTCTTGCGTCGCTTCGTATCCCGCTGTTTGGCCGCCTTCGCGGCATCCATTGCTTTCTTCACGGGGGATTTCGCCCTGGGCCTCTTCGCGGCCTTGGGCAAAGGAGCCGTGGTCGGAGCCAGCGGCGCTGCTTCAAAATATGCAGGCTTCTTTACCAGCCGGAGGAGATTCCGGTACGTGGCCATCTGCGTGCTGTCGGGATGGTCTGCAAGGAAAAGAGGGGAAAGAACGAACATGCATATACCATTAGTACTTAACTCACCGCAACAGCCGCAACGTTAAGGGACAAAGTCAAAGAGCAAGAGGGAACTGAGTACCGTGAGGGCCAGTGTACAGCCGCAGAGTGATCGGCCAGTAGCTCAGGGACGTCTCCTTGTCCCGACGTGCCGCCTCCCGAACTAGCCAGCAGACGTCCTCAATAGTTTGACACCGGTCCGTGAGGTTGGCCAGATCCGCGTGCTTCTGGGAAGAGAGGTGACAGAAAAGATTGAAATGGTCCATGCCCCACCCATCAGCATAATAGTAAGGGACATGCAGGCGCTTGCCCAGGATGGAGGCCGTCACATCTTCTATCTTCATCCCATTCACCCGGAGGAGAACATAGAGCCATGTGGTATCCTTATAGTTCTCAGGCCGCCTCTCCTCCCGCCTCATAAACGTGCGATGCGGGCAGGCCACGTCCCTCTCTGGGCGCCAGCTCTTGGCAGGAGTCCCCTCTTCCTCTATAGGGAATGGGTAGTTGATGAGCTCCAGACGGTCGCTCCCCACCCGGCACAAGTCCCGCAGCGTCTTCTCGTAGTCATCCTTAGCCGCTGGGGGTAGCTCCACCTTCGGCATCGGCCTCATGTCCCGGGCTTCCCGGCGAGCCATCAGATACGCTGCCACTTCCTTTTCCTGTCTGTTCTTGAGCCGAAGAAGATGGTCTGGCTCAATATCAAGCACTGGCACTGGCTGCCGGCCAAGGAATCTCCTTTCGGCGCCATCCCAACAATCGGTCTTGTGCAACCGATAGAAAGCCGTCCGGGCATTCCACCACTTTATGTAATCTTGGGTCACTCGGGGAACACGACCCGGGGCCGGTACTTTGAAAGAGGCGAAGTCCGCTCGGTGGAAGAAGTCCCACCAGCTTTTGGCGTGCTCGGCAACCGAACTTCCCCGGACATTCCGCGAGGGCAAGCCGAATTGCGCATGATAAGCAGGGATATGCTGATCATACCCGAAATTACGACCGAACCGGAAAGGGTAATACGGCTCCAGCAACACATTCTCCCCCTTTCTGAATACCAGCACGCTCGGGCGAATTGACAGCGCCCAGTCTCGCAGTTCCGGCTCCAGTAGTGGGCGCACCACGTTCTCCTGGCTGATAGGATGAACGTACCTCTCCACCTGGTCATCTCTGCACTCCCTCTTATTATTCACAAGGGGGCTTGAATGTGCGGCCAGCGTCCAGAAATGAATGGTCCCGACCGCATCCCTGGGGACCGTTGTCAACCGGCCCCGGATGTCATACATCCGCATGGAGGTAGAGGCCGGCTCCGCACTGGCAAACTCCAGCATCCTCGGTATTAGTCCCCAATCCTGGAGAACTCGTGGGGCAAACTCCGGGAACAGCGAACAGACCCACGCGTTGAAGAAGTGCAGTGGGCACACATACCGGGCCTGCCTCAGAAACTGATGGGTGCTGATATCTCCCAGCGCCTTGTAGATCAAGCAAAGGGTCCCCGGGCACAGGGACAGTTTGATACCCCATGCCATCTGACATGCCGGGTAGATGGCATCCGGCCGGATAACTGTCTTGTCGCCGTACGGCATGGCAAATGAGCATAGCCAGTACGTGAGATAGGCGGCGCAATGGGTTTGGGGATCCAAGCCCATCGGGTTAGGCCCACTCCGACGCCCTCTGGACGGGATCTTCACGTCAAGCTTGGGCTTTACACGCTTCTTAGGGGCCACGGCAGTACCGACGCAGGGGAATTCCTCGTACCTCTTTGGCCCGTCGAAGAAATACTCTAGCCACAGGGGCATGCGCACCCTCTTCCTATCCCCGCGGGCGGGCTGTTTCCCCCTGTGCGATGCCTGGTACAGTTCCCGGTACGCCTTCATCAGATACCGGTATGAATACCCCAGGGAATAATAGCCATCCCCGTTAGTCTCATCCTTGATTAGATCGGGGAGGCACACTTCTTCATAAGGCTCCCCGTCAATGGGTAAGCCGCTCAGCTGACTGAGACTCCATAAGTCAAGCGAAGTCTCGCCCTCCGCCGTGTAGAAAGTGTTAGTCGCTGCGCTGAACACCTCTATCATGCCGCAACAGAGGCCCTTGGAAATGGGATAGCCATATCGGGAGGCGTACACGCTGTGATAAACGCCGACCCGGACCAGCAAAGGAGCATAGTTGAACAGCACATGCTCCGTGAACTCCACCGCCCTCTCCCGGAAGGTGTGGGCGTCCTGAAGCTTCAGCTCCCCGAACCAGCCCAATGACAGATCATACTTGAATCTGATGGCCAAACAGTCCAAGATGAAGGGCTCTTCTCTGTAGCCCCACTTCAGGGGAGCCAAGAATAGACCGAACCGAGGCGCCTCGTTGTGCACCTTCCCGGCAGACAAGTCCCATCTGGCCGGAGTAAACTGAGGCGCCCGCACCAGCCTGTCTTCAGCCGGCAGTACCCCTTCGATCCCCAGGATCGGTTTCCATTCCTGGGCTTCTCCCACCAGGTACATCGGAATACTCCGGGGAACGCTGTACAACAGGCTATCCCGGGCCTGCAGTATAGCCTGTTCAGCCTTCTTCACGACCCGGAAGTCTCGCCCTTCCCGCGAGCGAAAATGCTTCAGAAATCGAACCAGGTGTCTGTCCTTCGGGAAGTCCTTCCTGTACTCCCCGGTGACCCGGTCAAATGTGAAGCCGCTGTCAACTCTAGCAAGCCTCTGGAAATCCATGGTCTCCCCGTCAGACTCGGAGGACTCTGCCAAAGCGGCTATCTCCCCATGTTCACGGTCCAGGTCTTCTACGTTCAGCCAGGTGACCGCCGGCACGGGACCCCGCGGGATGAGGTCGGCACCGATAGCAGCAGCGGGAACAGAGGAACTACTTGGGGCAGCCATTTGTCTGCAAAGATATGCAAATAAGAAGATCAGAACAAATCACAAGCAAAAGGACTGCAAAGAAGCTTTACTACAAGTCAAATGAACAAAGTATTGCCAATTTCTAACGAAATTTCGGCAGAGTTTCCCCTTGGCCACAGGCGTAAGGGAAAACACGGGTGCGCGTCCACAAGGAGTGACGGCCCCAACAAAGCATGGTGGGCCCCGAGAGGCAACACCAGAAGTCCACCGGTCAAAAGTCTCCTTCCCGTGGCTTAAAGCTTCCTCAATAGCACACCGCCTAGTGCCTTCCCCGGCACGCCCTGAAGCGGCATTCGCCGGTACACTCCCTTCTGGAGGCCCTCACCGGCACACCACCTAGTGTCTTCACCGGCACGCCCACAGGTGCCTCCCACGGCACACCCACAGACGCCCTCGCCGGCACAGCCGACTCAGGCTTCCCCGGCACAGCCCCCCTGTAACGGCCCTCACTGGTACGCCCAGCGGTGCCTTCCCCGGCACACCCGCACAGGCCTCCGCCGGTACACCCCCGGACGCCTTCCCCGGCACGGCCCCCGTGCCCCTTCGCTGGCACAGCCCCTCAAGGGCGCTTCCCCGGCACACCCATCAGGATCGTCCCCCGGCACACCCAACGCGGGCCTTCCCCGGCACGCCCTTGGACCGGCCCCTCACCGGTACAGCCCATAATGCCTTCCCCGGCACGCCCTGTGTGCGGGCTTCGCCGGCACGGCCCCTGGGTATTCCCATCGGCACACCCTGTGTGCAGTCTGCCCCGGCACGCTCCTCGGCTGCTTCGCCGGCACGCCCGTCCAAGCCCTCACCGACACACCCTTTCAAGCCTTCTGGCACCGTCCCAACCCGGCGCGCCCAAGCCCGCTCGCAGCGGCACCTCCGGCCACCCCCGGCACCGGAGACGGAGAAGGAGAGGGGGGGGAGGGGAAGAGAATGAGAAAGAGAGGAAAGGAACGGGGAGACGGAGACGGAGGAGAGGGCGAGCGCCCCAGCCGCCGTCAACGGTGGAGAAGAGAAGGGGGGGAAGAGGAAGAGAAAAGGGGGGAAGCCTCCCACGGTGGCGCCCTCACCCGATAGAGAGGACGGCGACGACGACGACGGCGCCGGAGTTGGCGCTCGGTGCCGGAAGGGAAGGAGAGGAAGAAGATGGAAGAAGGGGGGGTCTCGCCCTGTTCGGTCGATGAAGAGAGAGAAAAGGGAGAGGGAACGGAGGGGGGGGTTCGAACGGAATGACCGTTCGAAACACCCCCGCCCCCCTTTTATAAAAAAAAGGGGGAAGAAAAAAAAAGAAAAGAGAAAAGAAGAAAGGAAGAGAAGAAAAGGGGAAATAAAAAAGAGAAGGGGGAAAAGGGAGAATAGGGAAGATAAATAAAAAAAAGAGGAAGAAAAAAAAAGAAAGGAGAGGGAAGATGAATAAAAAAGGGAGAGAAGAAAAGGAAAAGGGAGGGAATAAAAAGAGAGGAAGCAAAAAAAAGGAAGAATAACAGGAGAAAATAAGAAAAAAATATATATATGTAAAATATTAAATAAATAAATAAACATCTATACATATATACCTATATATATGTGCGTACACCAACATACGCACCTGCCCATATATGTAGAGGAGTAAGTCGATAACGTACGATGATAGATGTCCTCGGGGAAACATTCCACCCCCACGATCCTGTACGGACGAGCGTCCGCACAAGCAAAGACGACTCTACCCCTACAGCTCTATCCTTGTCACGGTACCACTACCCTGCAACCAAACAAGCCCGTCCCCGGCATATAGCCCTGTGCTTCAGCCACCTTCCGTCACACAAAGTCGCCATCACGGGCCTCACGCCCGGATCGGCAGAATCTCTATCCTTGCGTTGGCATTAGTCCCTTGCCAACGAATAAGTCTCTTTCCGGCGCAAGGTCCCTTGCCCTAGCCACCCGCTCTGCACAATATTGCCATTACGGACCCTACGTCCGAATCGGCATGAATTCTCCCGTTGCGTTGGCATTTTCTTCTTGCCAACGAATAAGCCTTACCTTCTGGCGCAAGGCTTCGTGCCCTAGCTGACACTTATGTATCACTCGTTTGTTAAAAAAAAAGGAAAGAAAATAAAATGGGGTTAAAAATAGAGATACCCCGCCGGACTTGCCCCTGCATGGGGACAAGGGTAAAAACAGCAATAACCCGGCTGTGCGAAAACCCGAAAGGGCGCTACGGGCAAAATCGGGTACCCCGCCACGTGAAAACCCGAAAGGGCGCGTGGGCAAAAGCAAGAGGGGGCCGGTACCGGCGAAAACCCGAAAGGGCGCTTGTATCGGTAAGGTGGTTCAAAAAAAAAAAAAAGAAGAAGAGACAAAGAGATCAACAAGCCAGGTCAGTTCCCGGCATCCTGTCGGCACTGACGAAGAGACCAAGAGACTAAGAGACCAGCAAAGCTTCAGTTCCCGACACCTCGTCGGCACTGATGAAGAGACAAAGAGATCAACAAACCAGGTCAGTTCTCGGCATTCTGTCGGCACGGACGAAGAGGCTAAGAGACTAAGAGATCAACAAACCATGTCAGTTCCCGGCATCCTGTCGGCACTGACGAAGAGACCAAGAGACCAAGAGACTAAGAGATCAACAAACCAGGTCAGTTCCCGGCATCCTGTCGGCACTGACGAAGAGACCAAGAGACCAAGAGACTAAGAGACAACAAACCAGGTCAGTCCCCGGCATCCTGTCGGCACTGACGAAGAGACCAAGAGACTAAGAGACAACAAACCAGGTCAGTTCCCGGCATCCTGTCGGCACTGATGAAGAGACAAAGAGACCAGTAAACTGCTTCAATTCCCGACACCCCGTCGGCACTGATGAAGAGACAATAAAGTGCTTCGGTTCCCGACACCCCGTCGGCACTGATGAAGAGACCTACATTCTCCCGTTGCGCAGGCATTCTGTTCTTGGCAACGAAAGAACCTTATTTTCCGGCGCAAGGCTTCGTGCCCTAGCCGACACTTGCATATCACTCACTCAAAAAAGGGGGGAAAAGAAGATAAAATGGGGTTAAAAATAGAGATACCCCGCCGGACTTGCCCCTGCATGGGGACAAGGGTAAAAACAGCAATAACCCGGCCGTACCGAAAACCCGAGAGGGCGCTACGGGCAAAATTGAGTACCCCGCCACGTGAAAACCCGAAAGGGCGCGTGGGCAAAAGTAAGAGGGGGCCGGTACCGGCGAAAACCCGAAAGGGCGCTTGTATCGGTAAGGTGGTTCAAAAAAAAAAGAGAAGAAGAGACAAAGAGATCAACAAGCCAGGTCAGTTCCCGGCATCCTGTCGGCACTGACGAAGAGACCAAGAGACTAAGAGACCAGCAAAGCTTCAGTTCCCGACACCTCGTCGGCACTGATGAAGAGACAAAGAGATCAACAAACCATGTCAGTTCTCGGCATTCTGTCGGCACGGACGAAGATGCTAAGAGACTAAGAGATCAACAAACCATGTCAGTTCCCGGCATCTTGTCGGAACTGACGAAGAGACCAAGAGACCAAGAGACTAAGAGATCAACAAACCAGGTCAGTTCTTAGCATCCTGTCGGCACTGACGAAGAGACCAAGAGACTAAGAGACAACAAATCAGGTCAGTCCCCGGCATCCTGTCGGCACTGACAAAGAGACCAAGAGACTAAGAGACAACAAACCAGGTCAGTTCCCGGCATCCTGTCGGCACTGATGAAAAGACAAAGAAGATCAACAGACCAGGTCGGCTCTCGACGCCCCGCCGGCATCGACAAAGAGAGAAGAGACGAAAACACCCACGGGCACCGCCCGGCTCATCCTTCGCCTGCGCTACCCGTGGGTGGGGGGCATTTGTGGACACCGAAAATCACACATCCAAATGTCATGCTCGGCCCAGCATCAACAACGGCGCCGAGTGAAGAAACCCCGGAGAAATCAGGCACCAAAGGCCCCACAGCCCGTGGGCCCCGAAGGAAATCAAACGGGCCACAACTCGTGCCCACAACGGGCCCAAAACTGCCCATTCAGCCTTCAGCGGCACCCCCCCCCGTGGGGAGCCCTTCAGCGGCACGCCCAGCCCCCAAGGGGCCTCAACGGCACGCCCTGGTGGAGCCCCAGCGGCACGCCCCTTCAGGCTGCCCAGCGGCACAGCCCATCAGAAGCTTCAGCGGCATGCCGCAAAGGGCCTCCAGCGGCACGCCCTGGAGAGCCTTCAGCGGCACGCCCCAAAGGGCCTCCAGCGGCACGCCCTGGAGAGCCTTCAGCGGCACGTCCCAAGGGGCCTCCAGCGGCACGCCCTGGAGAGCCCTCCAGCGGTACGCCCCCTTCGCCGGCACACCCCCGCTGGGGTCTTCAACGGCACACCCCTAGGGGGTCTTCAACGGCACACCCCTAGGGGGGTTCAACGGTACGCCCCCCAGGTGGGTTCAACGGCACACCCCTGGGGGGTTCAACGGCACGCCCCCCAGGTGGGTTCACCGGCGCACCCCCTTTGGGGTCTTCAGCGGCACGGCCCTTTGGGGCTTCAGCGGTACGGCCTTTGGGGTCTTCAACGGCACGCCCAAAGGGGTCTTCAGCGGCACAGCCTCCAGAGGCTTCAGCGGCAGGCCTTTTTGGCTCCCCAGCGGCACGCCCCTTCGAAGACCTCCAGCGGCACAGCGGTGAAGTTCTTTCAACGGGCGACGTGAGGCCCATGCCCTACGCATCCTTGGCACGCAGTGGAGCCGTCTGAGGTGGCAGCCGATCGTTGGGCCACGCAGGCTACCCCACTGACAGCCAGGACAGAGGGGGGGGTCAAACCCCATCATCACGGGCTGCTTCCCGCCCTCGACAGCCATGCTCGAAGGCCCCCCGCTGCTGAGGGTATAAAGGACGCCCGTCTTCAACAGGGGAGGAGGAGAACACATCCGGGGAGGAGATCGAGGAGGAGGGAGACACACAGACACAGAGGCAAGGAGAAGAAGAAAAGAAAGGAAGAGAGAAGAGAAGAACCCGAGCTGGGCGTGAGCCTCCTCCGGCGACCACCGCGAAGAGAGCAAGAGTAAGGGAGAGGGAGGGAGCTCAATGTAACGGGGGAGAGGGTTGGGGATAGTGGCGAAGGTCTTAGGCCCCAGTGCTTCTGCCCTCTCGCATTCCATTCTTCCTTCCGTTCTCCGTTATGGATTCTTTTTCCTTTTGGTCCACGGCCCCCTTTGGGGAGTTTGCTTTTGCCATATGTATGAAGGGCCTCGCCCTCTCGATTCTCATAAATGAAAACCACCCTCTCCGGGTTTCTTTTCGATCTTCGATGTTTTATGCTAAGCTTTGCGGGCTTTTTGACGGACAATCCGTTCCTCCCTCTGTCTCCTCATTCCTCCGGCGTCTTTAGGGTCCTCCACGTCGATGTGGGTTTCCCCCTTTTTGTTGGCCTTGGCTCCGTGAGCTCCTCACTCCCTTCTATGGCCATCTACCGTGTTCCCGGGCTTGAGGAGAAGGGGAGGTACCCTTCTTTCTTCCCAACCACTCAGTGACTAATAGACCACTCCCGGCCTTGAAATCCCCTGTCTTTCTTCCTCTTTTCCTGAACGGCCACCAAGTCTCCCCCCCCAGATGCTTGCAACCCTTTTAAGCCTCCCATCGGTGCACCTTTCTGGCCCTTGGCCGGCACACACTTGCCCAGCCTTCAGCGGCACGCCCCATTGGCCTTGCCCTTCAGCGGTACGCCCTGTCCAGCCTTCAGCGGTACACCCTGTCCAGCCCTCAGCGGCACGCCCTGTCCAGCCTTCAGCGGTACACCCTGTTCAGCCCTCAGCGGCACACTCTTCAGTCCTTCAGCAGCTTACTCTTTGGCCAGTCCCAGTCCATGCCTCTTAGAGGCCCTTAGTCGTCTTCGTGTTTTCCGAGGCTCTATAAAGGTGTTGCTCCTTCGGGGGCCCATCTCCAATTGTCGGGTTCCGCCACTCCATGTGGGCACGTCCCCTTTACCTCCCTTACGTCCCGGGTCAAGGGGAGATGCTGCCGAATTTTTGTGAGAAATTAATAAATAATTAAAAGAGGCAAAAGGAGGCAACAAACGAGCAGGATAATCAATGAAACCTTCCAACTCATCAAACCACTGCCGGCATCACAACGGAAACCGAACCGAACTAATTAACTACCCGGCAGCCCGAATGCCCGGCCCGCAAGAAAAGAGACCGAACCAAACGAAACAAAACAAGGGAAGAGTTTCATTTAAAACCACACAAAAGTTAAGATAAGAAGAAAAGAAAAGCCTTAAAACAAATAATCGAAAACTGATCGAGCCCCCGTTGGCCTTCAGCGGTACGCCCCATTGGCATTCAGCGACACGCTCCCCCTTGCCTTCAGCGGTACACCCCCTTTCAACCCTCAGCGGTACGCCCCTTGTAACCTTCAGCGGTACACTCCCTTGAGCTCCAGCGGTACGCTCCATTGGCCTTCAGCGGTACGCCCCTTTGGCCTCCAGCGGTACGCCCTCACTGGCCTTCAGCGGCACGCCCCCTTGCCCTTCAGCGGTACGCCCCTTTAGTCTCCCAGCGGCACGCTCTCTGCCCAGCGGTACGCTCCCGTTTTCCCCTTCACCGGCACACTATACATATACACATATACGACCTGATAAGGGCATTAATAATAGCAAATAAATTAATAAAAATTGCACTAATCAAAGGACTTCGAATGCGTAATATTAATCACAATAAAGAGGCGGGAGGGATAATAAAAAATATATATAAATAACAAAGGAATGACAACAATAAGAACAATCATGAATAAAGGAAAAGAGAAATCATCCCGATCAAAGGCACGAGTAAACATTGAACCTCAGAACGGAAGTCCCAGAAGATACGACTAAGAAAGCCCCAGATAAAAGATGTTAATGTCCACACTGCAGCCCTCTCTCTCTTCGGGACTCGGGGCAAAAAGGGAATAACAACGTTGCCCTTTCAGGTCGGGCCCGAGTCTTGGGAATTACTCCGTATGGCCAGGCTTTGACCTAACTTCGGGCCGACATCTTAATCGGACCGGATTTGTTTCCCTCGTTCCGGACACCTTCCGAATCCTCATTAAAATTGCCGCATGTTCGGCAGACATTTGAAGGGATCCACTTCGATTTTTTTTCCCATGGTGACGCTGCCACTGACTGGCGTCTGAATACGAACGGTCTACGGATGGCCGACACGGCCGACAATTTATGGTCTTGATAAAACCTTCAGTGTGATCTACCCGTATCTCTCTCGCATAATTAGTATTACTTTTTTTGGCCGCGGGCCCCCCTAATTTCGGCAATTAATCAAGGGTATTCCCTCGTATGGGGGATGTAAATGACGTCGTGACCTTTATGACGCGACGGGATTCGGTCCCGACACGAACCACACAATCGTCTGACGAAGTTAGATTCGAGCGCACCATGGGCTCTTCGGACCCCGAATAAATCGTCACTTCGGTGACTGGCACGCCCACGCACTTAATAAACCAACGATCGCGCAGAGATAATTGTTAAACGAAAAGTGCGTCCACAGTGGCCAACAATCCCGTTGGGAGACACCTCACCGTGTTTCCGGATCTGAGGAAAGGGTGCACAGTAGATGGTGGGACAGAGGGAAGATAGGGTGATAGCACCCTATATAAACTATGGTTTGCCCATCGGACAGGCATCCCGAGAGAAAGTGAAAACCTAAGATCGGATAGATCAAAGGTTCCCTATCTTACCGTAGTCCCAAATCCATCCCGATCACTCACCTCGTCGGTGAGTTCCTTCATAGGACCATGTAGTTGCCGAGGTCGAGGGGGAGGCCGGCCGGTGGTGGAGAGGCTGACGTTGTAGCCGAAGATGCCGGGCCAGGCGGTGTACTCGCAGTT
This sequence comes from Amorphophallus konjac, assembly GCA_022559845.1. Classification (NCBI taxonomy): domain Eukaryota; kingdom Viridiplantae; phylum Streptophyta; class Magnoliopsida; order Alismatales; family Araceae; genus Amorphophallus; species Amorphophallus konjac. The sequence continues at coordinate 604,583,988 of CM040121.1, forward strand.
GTTCACAACCGTCAGCGTCGCCTTCGACTGGGCTCCTGCAAGTTAATCATGGCATGCATGGCAAAATTAAGAACGAATACATCATATGATCATATAAGAAATTAAGGTTTTAAAGTACCAATTAAGGAATATACATTTATGGACTCCTTCCTTCGCCCATCTTTTTAGGGAGTGTTTTGCATTCTCAAAAAAATCAAGAGAAATATTTCCCTAATATTTCTCATATTCTTATAATATTCTTTGTTTCTCGCAAATTTATTTTCCCATCTTTCCCACCCATGCGCGCTCTCTCTCTCTCATTATTTTAAAAGGAGAATATTCCCATGTTATTTATTGTGCAATTAATTTGATAGCATGCATATTTCTTTCATATGGAAATACAACTATGTGTTCTTGTTCCCCATTTATTTTCTCATAAAATTTGTAAATGTTATTTTTCCTTGTCAATAAAACATTTTCCATATTTTTCACTTTCTGTGAAATACTTCTTGTGATTTTTGACGATAAGGAGTGCAAACAACCCTTCTACTAGCTTCTCGTATACATCTTACAAGGATCTTGCGCGTGCCTGTGGCGAGTAACAAGAGTTGGAATCCGAGGATGGGAGCAAGAAGGTTGACAGCCATGGCGGCACTCAGCCGTTAATTAAGATATAGGAGTTAACGAGGTGGTGGGTTGAGAGGAAGATCGATGTGCGTGCGTACGGGGAGGCAGAGAGGGCCGGGTGAGATCTGGCAAGACCAGCTAGCCGAAGGCAGAGAGGCTGGAGGCGAAGGTTTCGGAAAAGTGATATATATATATATATATATATATAATACGGTCTCATTTGGTGTCGTCCTCGTCTCATAATTTTTTATATATTATTTTTATATATTTTTTAAAAAATTAAATGGAATCTAAAATTTCTTACATTAGATTGAGTCTAAGTCTCTTATTTTACTTAGAGTCTATTGTAAAAAAAATAAAAAAAAAGTAAATTTTTTTTGACTTAAGACTCTAAAATAATAGATCTTAAATCTCATTTAAATAATTAAATAAAAATTAATATATAAAAAATGATGAGGTGATGATGACAACAGATGAGGCCATCCCCACCTGATCGGCATCTTCTTTTTCCCTTCTATTCATCTATATTGTACTGGTTATAAGTTACGTGCTCCGATCTTTCTGAATAATAATATAATAATAACAGTGATATAAATATATCAAGTCTGGAAAATCAAAGTGATCGTTAAATTTTGGGAGTATAAATTCAAAATAGCCCTAATCAATTTAGGAAATTGTTTCAAATTTCTTCAAATGGTTAGCAGATTTTGCGAGCTGAAAAAAAGATACCAGCAAAGAGCTTCGTGATTTGTTGGCAGCTAACAAGAGCGAAAATATCAGCCAGGCGGTGACTGCATCAACAAGAGATGGGAGAACTGTCTCTGCAGCGTCACTTCTTGTGTTAGATTTGAAAAATAGTTTCCAGATGTTTGCAGCGTAGTCCGAGAGGAACCTCTCCTCCCCATCTTCTCTTGTATTGTCTTTAATTACATAAAATAAAAATCAGTGATATGATCCACAATTCTTTTTAAAAATCAACCTAACTTGTGTGCCCAACAAGAATTTCAATATTCTTTTTTAAATCAACCAATCGATCTTAATCATGTACCTGAGTTCGCAGTGTGGTTACATGTAAAGGCCCGCGCCATTCAAAAGTTTGATGCATGGGATGTTGGCATATTCAAGGTTCGCCGACTCGGTGATCAATATCAGATCGGATCTTTCCTGATCCGATATAGTATACCCGAGTTGTAATTGACTCGGCCTGACTTGACATGCATCATCTCCTCTCTCTCCCTCTCTCTCTCTCTTTCTCTCTCACTGTGACTCGACTCGACTCGACCGATCTTAGGAGTGATTTGCACCGTATCAAATTTTTTCAGATACGGTACGACATGCCCGAGTCGACGAACCATGGGCATATTAGTACCATGCACCCTTCCATGCACTCCACACTCCTACCCATCCTCGTAGTGCCCTTTCCTCCCTAGCCTCCACACCCCCCCCCCCCCCCCACCCCACTTCCACCCCCAAACATCCCACCACCACATAACCCCCCTTCAGCCCATCCCCATCCTGATAATGATCCCCTCCTCCGGCCAGTTCCCCCTACCCACAACTACTTCCCTCTCCTCTCTCCTTCCTACCGTTACACCCGTCTCCTTCTATCAGGAGGTGATTAGGAGAGCACCAAATTAAGGAGGGTTCTTCCCTCCCATTAGCAACAAGGAGGACACCAAAATAGCCCTCTTGGCCATGATAACCGAGAGCAACAAGTGGGGAGGCGGTAACAGGACAGAGGAGGGAGGAGGATGAGGGGAAGAGAAAGATTCCAAGGGAGAAGATAGGAGGGGATCGCCAGAGGGAAGGTTGGCCGGGAAGAGAGACTGGAGAAAAAGAGGCAATGGGAGGAAGTAAAGTGGTGCTGTGCATGGGAGATGCTTGGTGCCATGGCATCCTCCATGTATCCGTCTTGCATGTGGTGAGACACCCGAGTGATCTAATCTGCTCCCGCCACAAATGTACATGATGCCAATCACGCCAAAACAAAATGTGCATGCATATGTGCCCGTATATGGGGTAGGGGAATCGAATTGCCCTTGCCCTCCAACCGTAGGAAGGAAATGTCGGTTTTTCCAGCAGAGCAAACGGTGCAGATTTCATAGCTCAAAATAACATTCTCACATTGCAATATTTTCTTCTAGACTCTCTCGAGTTCTCAGTGACCTTATTGTCCGTTTACCTCCTCAAAGAGGTTGAATGCTGTCAGCGTAGCCAGTTGAGAATGAGAAGAGTGCATGTATATAAAAAGCATAAACCAGCCCAAGAACTATCATAAATGCCACATAACTTGGTAACAGGAATCAAATATTTCTACGATGTTCAGATTGAAGTATAAACAAGAAAATTCCCCCAGCAACCGCAACATTGAGAGACTCAAAATTTCCCAACATTGGGATGTGGACAAACTCAGATGAATACACGGTCTGCCGGGACAGGCCTTGCCCTTCACTGCCCAGTGTTAAACAGAGAGGGGTATCGGCCAAAGATTCTGCTAGATTTTGAGAGAGGATAAGAGAAGAATGGTTATTTAACTTTTCATTAATATTTTCTGGATGGGCTGCCAACATCTTCATTTGAAATTTATTCCTCAGATCCTCTAAGTGAACCCAGTCACCGGCGACAATAGTCAGCTGGAAAGAAGCCCCACGCGCTGCCCTGAGTGCTTTGTCATTGAACGGATCACAGCAACTGGGAAGCAGAAAAACACCGTCCTGCCCAAATAAAACCAATATTGTATGACAATTTTCAATAAACTGCCTTTAGCGTATGTGATATAACGATGGTCTACAGATGACTAGAATGGATTCACACTGTAACAATTGCTCCCACTTGGAAAGGCCATCATTTTCTACCTACTTGGCCATTTGGCCTCGTGCAATTGGCCACAATTAACATTGGGTTTTCTCCAAAAATACCCTCTTTACAAGTTTATTTACAGAATTACCTACTTATTTTTCATATTATTTTTAATAACCTTCTCATATGAATATATGACTCCATCTTAGAAAGCAAATCGTTAGGACATGTTTCAAACTGGTCAAGAATTGTGAAGATTTGTCTAATAATATTTAGCATCATAGGAGAAATGCGGAATTTAGACAAGATTATCAGGACTAATTTGTGAAAATTCTAATACAATAATCAGAAAGCCAGGATAATGATCCATCCTACCCATTTGAAGGCCACAGTTGATCTCAATAATGTGCCAAGATTACCTGGATCCTGCACCAAAGCAAGAAAGATACTTATAACGTGAATAAAATGAAAGCAACAACCTGGGTACACCAGCTAAAAAAAGAATAATCAAGAATGAGCTGTTAAAACCTAGATTCACAATGTTGTATCAAAAGCAAGACTTTTAAAAGAAAGAACGTTTTATCTTGAAACCTTCAACATGCCATGTGAAGAATTTAGAATGAGTAGCAATCAAAGTTTGCACCTGAGTCATTCCTTTAAATAAGCTGTCACAGAAACATGCTACATTCCAATTTCCCATTTTGCACAAAATTGACTCCAATCAGCAAAAGTTTATGATCGATCTCCCGGGGCATTCTCCATGAGGGTACTGTTATTCCACTATATGAAAATCCTTTGAGGACTTAACAAAGCATTGGAATGGCAAACCATTGGAAACTTTCAAGGCCTACAAGACACCTGACCTTATTCAAGCATGCACGCATTTAAAGAGCCAACAGCCATGCAAATATCTATGCAAACCATGTCTAGCCCTAGTCAATTTCGCCGCTCATTCTCATTTTCCTTGTCCTTTTTTCTTATGTTTGCGACATGATGGAAAGGGGGTATGATGAAGATGATCCTAAGAGATGAGATACACAGAACAACAACTTTGGATATTGTTATGAGCAGTAACCAAAGAATCAAGCCACCTGTATCCCGTCAAGGACTAACAAGCGATGAGGCGGTGACGAGAACCAGCGGCTGCAAGATGCCTCATCCCTTGGTCTGCCACTGACATCGTGGAAGCTCTTCGGGATCCTCATTACAGCGACTGCCTCAGTGGAATCCGCCGACTGCAGGCCTGCGAGTTTCTTCATCACTACAGGGCTCACACGGACTATACGGTTACCTCCAGAAGAATTGTTGTAGCCTCCCCTGATCCCCAACTCCTCAAGAAGTGCTGGCGCTTCTGATGTTGCTTCTGCACCATCCAACAAGAGCAACGTGTCCACACAAGGCCCTCCCTTCTCGGCCCCGCCCTGGCCATTGGATTCCTGGTATCTGTATGATATCTCCCTGCATTATGTGCAGAAATGTGATCGGTAACGCTGCACATGGGAGGAAGGAACCGGGCACAGAAGAACAGAAGAAGATGCGGCAGAACTGCCGCGGGGCCTTCACACAAACACCTGATGGGTGTCAGGCCGACGACGAGGGCGCAACCACAGGAGCGACGGTAGGAGGCGCTCTGCCGGAGCTTGACGCAGTGCTTAACGAAAGGGTTGGACGGGCTCAATATAACGCCGGCAGCAGCCGCCGGACCGGGGGGCGTCGAGGAGGTGGACCTCCTGGTGGTGACGGTGGTGGCGAATGTTGGCTCTTCTTTGGCGCTGTGGAAGTCCTCGTCCCCGCCGCAACTCCTCCTCCTTCCTCGGCCGAGACGAGCGGGGGAGCTGCAGCTGGCAGCGCGCCGGCGGCATCGGGTGGTCGGCGAGGGGAACAAACAGAGGGCATGGTACTGCGATGACAGCATCGGAGGATTCCGTACCAGCACGTGGCAAAAAATATTTATTATAAGACGGGCTTCCCTTCCTTCGTTCCGTTTGTGTAGTTTCGGATTCCATTTTAATCGGGACCCCCTATCGCCATGGAACGATATCCGCCGGGAGGCCCGGAACCCAGGAAGACGGTCATGCTCGGAGTTTTTGTAAAATTGTTCTCTTTATAAGTTTATTTGTAAAAATACTTATCTTATTGTTTAATAATTTTATTTTATCAATATCGTGCAAAAAAATCTTGCAATTAACATTTTCTAAAAATGTAAAGAAACATTTTACTTTTATCCATAAAATTTAATTCTTAAATTAAATTATTCTTTTAAAAAAGAGTTAGTTCAACCTGTGTATTGTACCGAAGAGAAAGATGGAGAAATAAAGGGACAGATATGAAAGAGTTTAGAAGAGATCGAAGATATTTTGATATTTTTTCAAATCTGATTAAAGACTAACTAAGGTTAAATATAAAATTTTAACAAAATGCTAATAATTGATGATGATAGGGATATTTTTGAAAACATTACGGTGTAATAAGGTTGTTGAAATAATATAAAAAAAAGATAGACAACTCTACAAATAAATTTATAAAGAGAGCATTTTGCAAAAAATCCCTTCCATATTATTATTTGCATGATTTTGATTGTGCTCGTCACTGGTTGCAGTGTTATGAGGTAGAGATTCTGTTATTTTTTAAATTTTAAAATCAGCCTGACAGAATGATGTCTATTTACATTTCATTTTATCGTTTGGGTAGGCGCAAAACATGCACTCGGAAGAACCATATCCCTAGGAAGATACTCTACTTGGATATTTCTAACTTTTACTTCATTGAATTAGTCCTCTTAAAAATTCAACCCAATTACTTAAAGGCCTAAACTTTTATCCAGTAAAAATTACATTAGTAACTTACCCTGGGCTTGCTTTACTCCAACTCAATCCTTTTGGGCTTACACTGGAGCTGGCTGTGCTTGGCCATCTTACCGAGTCCAAAAGAGGCCCAAATCAAGCCCAGTGAGCTCAAGTTGGGCCCGTCTGCCAGAAGGCTCCAAATTTGCATTAAGGCTAAAGCCCAAGAAGACCTTTTCACCCAGCTATTGATTCCGAGTCGGAATACACCATTACATTGTGCCACAGGATGGTGACACTGTTGCGAAAAAAGAGTCGATTGTTATGCAAGTGGTGGAATGAACGAAGTGATCATGAGCTCTTTGTGTCGAGTTCAATCCCAGGTGGCTTACAGTACCGAACAGAAAGGATATTTCAATAACAGTTCTTAGCTAGCTGTGTTACAAAAACAAAAGCTGTACGTTAGTTAGGTCTTCATTCTATCCATGGATGTCATTCTATCCAGGTGTACATCCACGGTAGATTTCCTCTAAGCCCTCACGAGGTGACCACACAAGCATTCGCATGGCATCGCCTTTCCTTCTTTTTTTTTTCCCAAAAGAAAGCACGATGATGCTACGTCCACCTGTCTGGAGAACAATAATTTCCCGAGTTTAAATGGGCACGGCGATAACTATTCTGCCACTTATCTGCACTAGAAAAGAGAGGGGGAATGAATTCCAGGACATCAATTTTTTTTTCTTTTCATTTCATCTCCATTCCTTTCCGGTTAGATGAGGATGCTAACAATGATACAAGTGGATCCAAATACAACTACCCACGGGTTTCCCTGAAGACTTCGATGCATGTCTGGAGATGAAGCAAGTGGGGTGATTCTATCGGGCCCTATCTCTTCACAATTTTACAGGGTACAAACCAGACGACCACAGTGGACTGCCCAGTATCTTATGAATCTGTTAAACAAGAGAACACACACACAAGATTGAAGGTGGTCCCAGTCTCAGCTAGCCAGCAAGATTTTGATGGGCACCAAACCCCCCCGATGATCTGTTGTTACTGAGCTCACCATTGCCTACCGTGTAAGGCAGATAGAAAAAACTTGCACCTTCACCATTGACACCATTTGAATCCTGGCAAACAGTGAATCATTCATCCACTGCCAAAAGGCCGCCAATAGGCAAGAGGAGCTCTTGACACCGCGGACCATAAATGACCAGTGACTAATGAACTTTGGCAAGGGACCGGCTGGAAACACCATGCAATAATTTGACAAACCCGAGGAAACTCAGCTTCCCATCTGTGTGCCTGATCCAGTCATGGAGAACCGCATGGACAGGAACAGAAGGACTGAGTCCAAGTTCCTACAATCATGTCAGATAGCAAAAAGAGGTGTTCAATATATAGGAAAAATCAGCATCTGATATTTGGCAAATTAAAAAGAATACAGGAACAATATGTCGTAGTATAGGAAATATAGAATGAAACGGCAATGGGAGATCATCATGTATGAACTTCCTGAATGAATTACACTACTAGGTTAACATGAGAGTGAAAGAGCCAGAAATGCAGTACACAAAATTAAAAGCATCCGATGGAACTCATTTCAGCGGAACATAGCACTGCTGTCACTAAATCCTAATCCCCATTTGGCCACTAATAATGACATAGGATGAAGCAGCATTGCAGTAAAGTGAAAGCATGTTTCCACAGGAATGATTAAAGATGACAAAAGATATTTATTTTGCATGTTTTACATACCAAGAATTACTAATATAAAAATAAAGCATAAAGAACGAGCATGCAGAGTTTATATCAATAGGAAATTTCCATACCGAAGCAAGTTCTTCAATAACAATGGCCCTGTTTCCATCCTTCTCAAAAAGCTCATAGGCACAACGAGCATGCTGCTCCCATCTATCAAGGCCTTCAAGCTGATGCACACTTGATGCTGCTGCACAAAATTCATCGAAGTCCATTTTTCTGTACTGAAGAGCATTCAGCTGAAACTCGAAATAACAAGCCAAATGATTTTAAAAACACATACATAAGAATGAAGTCAAGAACAGAATTCAAAGAAATTTATGAACAAGAACTCGGGACAGAAGTTCATACTGAAACAAGAAGATCATGAACACGAGATTCCTTCATTGCATCTGTTGCATTTTTAATCAAAACCTGACAATAAAATAAAATAGTTTCAATTACCAAGAACAGTAAATGAAGCAAGCGCCGCCCATCTCCACTTTATTTTATACACCTTTTCAGTGAATCAGCATAAAGGGTACTAACCATCTTGATATTCTCAAGAGAGATGTAGCCATTTTTACTTGGCTCCAAAAGGGCATATTGTTCCTTCAGGTAAAAGAGCTCATCCACAGTCAATGTCTTCGACAGAGCCTAACAAGGATACAGAAATTATATTCTTACACATTAAATACCACAACTACACATTATGGAAAAAAAGAATGATAATAATTTGCTAACAAAAATGTAAAACACATGAATTACTCAGACATAATCATAAATATGCAAAACTTTAAATCAGTTATGTCAAAGTCCAGCATTCAGAGGGACCGCAATCCACATACATGAAGATTTTTCAAAAGGGTATCTTGTGTTTGTCTCTGGGAAACTGGGTATATATGTATTGTTTATATTATAACACACTTGCCTATAAGACACCCCCACGTTCATGTCAAACAAGAGAAAATCATGCCAGATAAACTAGAGATCAGTTTGGTCTTGAATTGAAAGAATCATTGTGGACAATCTCTCCATGCAGATGTTTCCTTTCATTACTAATGCCACAAATTCTTAAAAGCATTCAAGGTCTCATATCCTCGCAGTTAGAAGGGCCAACGCTAAATAACAAACCTTCATATCACATTTTCATGGCATGAATACATAATTTATTCAAGGAAATTAATGATTTCAAATGGAGCTAAGGCTGAAACTTGCACCTTATCACTAACATAAACTACATCTTGACCACGATTACCTACACTTGTCTAGTCGTACACCTCCCTTTTCCATGGTATACAAAACTGCAGGTACTTACCGTATCGGGCAGTTTTGTACCGGTCTCAGCCGGTGCTGGGATGGTTCGGCCGATTCCGTTCGGGGAACTGACTGGTACACAATAAAAAAAGAGAGAGAGAAGTCAGACATACCGGAGCGGAACCGGCTGAATCGGCCAGTTCTGCCCCGATTCATCCGTCAGGACCGGCAGATAAGGCCTTGGGGCTCCTCCTTCATGGACTGCACATTGTGACAGCCCGTAAGAGGAGCACCCGCAAGGCCACAGCCGTAGCACCTGCAGCCGCCACATCCACTAGGCCCAAAAGTCAAAAAGCCCGTGGCACCCTCGCCATCGGCAATCGCTGCCACCACGAATGGCAGCCGCAGGAGGCCGAGGAGAGCACCTGCAGCTGCAGGCCGCTGCACCCAAGGCCCAGAACCCGCAGGCCACCTCACCACCGGTGATCGCCACACTCCGCCAACCCAAACAGTCGCTGACGAGCACATTCGGCTGCTGGCGACCAGATCCGCCCATTTTCTGGCCGGAAAACTCCATTTTCCACTATTTTTTTACTCAAAAAATCATATTAAATAGAATTATAAATGACCTAATTGGGGTTAATGGGTGCTCAATTGCACTAAAATAAAAAAATCCTCAAATTGAGCCCCAATTATGGTTCTAAAATTAGGGCTTTTTTATAAACTTGACCTAAGTTAGATGCAATTGAACATCAATTCCATTTTATGTCACCTAATAGGGTTTGCACTCCAAGTTAATTTAAAATCAGAAAATCCCCAGATTGCCCTAATTAGAGTTCTAAAATTGGGGTTTCTCTGAAATTGAACTAATTTAGATGCAATTGAACATCAATTGCATCTTATGTGGCCTAATTAGAGTTAATGAGTGCTCAATTGCACTCTAATTTAATTTAAAATCAGAAATCCCAAATTGAGCCCTAATTAGGGTTCTAAAATTGAGACTTTTTTGAAATTAACCTAATTTAGATGTAGTTGAAATATTAAGCATCAATTGGATGTTATATCTAATGTGTTTTTATTATGCATGGGTTTTCTATAAAGTACAGATATGCACGTTGTATTAAGGATCCAGGGTGGCAATATACCACTTTACTTAATGCAAAGACAAGGAGGGTGAAGTGCATTCCATGTGGTGAGGAAATAGGGGGAGGGATATCCAGAATAAAGGAGCATTTGGCAGCAAAAGGAGAAGATGTGCAGCCATACACTAAAGCATCAGATGAGATCAGAAAAATGTTTCAAGACCTTCTGAAAGGGCAGCAAAGGAGAAGGAATTGAAGTACAAAATCAACAAGTGATGGAAGAGATCACGAGTCAATGTGAAAGTCCAGAAGGTCCACAAAAAGTAGTGGTTTAGCTGGTCAAGGTGATGATGGCGGTGATGAAGATGAATTGATGAAGATGAATTTAGAGCAACAATTATGAAAGCATGACGCAAGTACATGAAGATGAGATGCGCAACGTAGATTTGGGCTTGGCACTTCTTCAACTCTTCCTATTGAATTGCAACATTCTAGGACTACAATAGGAGTAAGAGCGCCATCATTTACACGAACAAACACCAAGTCCGCTACTCAAAAGTCCTCCTTACTTGGTTGTGGAGGAGACCTAACATCTCCTGTAGACCCATCTGTTGGACCAATGCATCATTATTTGTTTAGGAAAGATGATGCTCAATAAAGAAGCATAAAGCCGCTTTGAAGGGATGGAAACAAGTAAAGAAAGTTGCATCACAACAATGGAAGCCAGAAGAGGAGAGGACATTAGAAGATGAAATTCCTCATTATGAATCTTTAAGAAGACAACTTCCAAGCAAGGAAGAGTATCAGTGCCGAGGATTTGGCTACGTAGAGCATCATAGGCAGCATAAAAACCAGTAAGGAATTGGAAATTTTTTGTGTTTTGACATGCTTCAAATGCTGAGCTTGATCAGTAGAACATTCCCACTTATAAGCAGTGTAACAATCGAGCTCCTGTCACTTAATTTTGAGGTCGTTGAAATAGGCCATAACAGAGCATTCAACCAGCTTGAGAGAGAGGATTTCACTGGTGAGCAAACAAGTACAAGCAATATTGCTCCACTGCTATACAACTTCTCGAGCAAGGTCCACATTTCACAAGCATTAGAAGCATAAAGAACAAGATGCTAAATTTACGGACTAACATAATTAATATTCCAACCCATATCCTAACTATTTTCGACATCCCAAGAAGAGTGTTTGGGGTCTCCGACAGGAGGCGGCATAGTAGAACCATCAAAATAGCCTAGCTTTCCCTTGCCGCCAAGAAAGATACTAGCAGAGACAGCCCAAAGACGATAATTTGTAGCATCCAATTTGACCATAGCCACCTGCAGATAGTGAGAACAGCCATCAAAGGTGCACTCACCGAAATAGGGGAGGTCTCAGAGACCACCAGAATAGAAATAGACTAGGAGACAGTCGACATCAACAGTCGCTAGAGAACACGTGTCGGAGACCCTCGTACACCAAGAGAGAAGAGGGCGCACCTCAGAGGACAGGTTTCCGAAACCTCTGAAAGCACCAATGAGAGGAGGCAACGCAATAGAGATACCTGTGGTCGGCCCTCAAAGAAGACAGGAAAGAGGCTGCCAGCAGCAATCAGCTGATCCCCTGTTTTGAACAAGGGATCACATCCCCTAGATAGTGCCGAAGGTGATGTGGACAGACCCAAGACACTTGCAGGAGCAATCTCCCAGGATCGCTCTGATACCATGTTAGAAATAGAAAAAAAAATAGAAGAGACAAAAGAAAAAAGAAAGAAGAATGAGAGGGACAACGAACATGTGCACTGGAAACATGAGCAACGATAGGGGTGAGCACGGTTTGGTTTGGTTTGGTTTGAAGAGAATTTTTTTCAAACCAAACCAAACCGAATTAAGGCTTCAACCCGAACCAAACCAAACCAAACTAGTTTAAAACCAAACCAAACCAAACCGAATTAATTCGGTTTGGTTCAGTTTGGTTCGGTTTGAACCATATTCATCTCCCATTTTATAAATTAGATTGGATTCAAACAACATTAGAGAAAGGTAGGGTAAAAGAATTTCTACCAAATAAAGTAAATATTAAAAAAATAACATACAAAGTTGTAACTTGTAAGAACAAGCTCCATAATATTTTCACATAAAAAATTAAGAACTTCGGTTACAGTAAAATAGAAGGTGATTTGAAACCTATTTTATAAAGTCGGAAACCCATTAGAATGGCGGGAATTAGACTTTTTAAATTCAGATTTATAGTTACATATACATTTATATTAATTTGATAAAAATATTCTTAAATTCGGGTTATTCGGTTCGGTTTGGTTTTGTTCGGTTTCTTGAACTTCAAAACCAAACCAAACCAAATTTTTTAATACGGTTCGGTTTGAACCCAAACCAAAAATTTTCAAATTTCAACCCAAACCAAACCGAACCAAATCGTTCGATTCGGTTTGGTTTTCGGGTTGAACCCGAATAATGCCCACCCCTAAGCAACGACCTTGGGAATAGAGCCACATGTCTCTCTCTCCTCTATTTATATTATTAGGTCAAAGAAAGATGACATAAATACCCCTCATAATGGAAACAATAACACACACCCTGACCTAATGGAAAAGAAATAACCAAGAATAAAATAGGGGATAAAAATGCACCTACTAGGAGCACTATTCTCTACAATTTCCAATCAAATATCCTGATTTACCTGTGTCAGTTTGGATCTGACAGGTACAACTATTAGAGAAATAATTTAAATATATTTGTTGAAGGTTGGCATCGTAGAAGACAAATCCCCAGCAGATGGAAGTAGGATTCTCCAGGGCAGAGCATAATACTTTGTATGGCTATTTATTTCCTTTGTGAACAAAAGGCACTTAAAAATGAAAGAAGATTGGAGGCCATGTGTGCTTTCTTTAAAAAGAAACAACCCCAGAATAAGGGTTCCCATCCTGGCAATTGGAAGAGAAATGGAGCAGGTCAAGAAGATGGGTAAATTGAAGTTGTAAAGAAGCCACCGCTAGCCAAATGGTTTTGGAGAGTGAATGGTGGAGAAGATACTCCATGGGGCAAAATTATTAGAGAAAATATACTTAAAGGGTGCAAAATGTGCAAATTCGTATGATTATACTTCAGTTTTCTGTAGCCAACACCAAAACGCATCAGATGGATTATACTTCAGCTTTCCATAGCCAACACCAAAAGTCATTGCTAGTTTTGCAGATTATGACAGCAGATCCATGCACTTTCATTGCTGAAAAATGAAATCAGATAACCAGAGGATGCATGATCTCTAAACTTTCAGAAGATACAAGGTACTGAAATCTAATAGAATGGCAGACCGTCTATTTGACAGATGCAGGATCTAGTTCTTAGTACCTATGATGCAGAATAAATGAATGAGAGATAAATTTTGTAAGCTATGCTGAAATCGCAGGCTACGGAGCAGATGAGATCAACCCACATGCCGCAGATAAAAGGCTATGTGTAGATGGGAAACAGGAGATTCCTTTTCAGTCAGTCAAAATCAGATACCGGAAGTGTTCAAGGTCACTGCAAATTATGGTGGAGAAAATCTATACAATACAAAAGTCTACCTTCAAACCAGGATTGTATGGAAGAATGCAAGGAATGGAGTCTCAACTTCCATTTTTTGAAAGTGGGTGGCACCACTAATTGTATAAAAGTAAAAGAGGGATGGAGTCTCGACTTCCTTTTCTCTCTATAGGAGCCTCAACTTCCTATAGAGAAAAAGGATAGAGACAAATAAATATTCCTTTGTGATGTAGCACATGTGATGGTGTATAACTATGAGAATTTGAAATCAAGTTTGAATCAGTGCCGATCAGGTAAATCCAGAAGGCATCATCACATCTAATTGAACTATGGAAATAATGTTTAGTGGAATTGAAGAAAGATGATTTGGTCAAGAACCCTCATAAGAAAAGCCTGAACATAAGATGCATCATAACTGGTTTATAAGCTTCTCACGTTTAAAAAAACTCACTCAAAAAAGAATAAATGAACAATGAAAAACGTCTTCTCAGCCCTAGGCCTTAAGTCTCCTTTAATGAATTTAACAGGCTCCATCCACCATGCTGCTTCTCTAAAGTTTATACATGCTGGTGGAAAGCAATTACAACAGGACTCTCCAAACATCAAAATCTACATTGGACAAAAAAAGTCAGCAACTACCTTTTACACAATGCCGTGGATCTCAAACACATTTGGAAACTCTAGTATTCAAGTTTACCTTTTCCTAAAAGGTTAGAAACTAGAAAAATGTAAGAGACCAAAAAAATTCAAGACTAGACATCTCATATTGCTTGTAAAGGCAAAACAAGAAATCACAGTCATTTGAACACGGAAATGAAGAGACATTACATACTTATTTCTTATGTAAACAAAGGTGATACAAGTCGGTCTGACTTTGAACCATGGTTTGCCGTCCCGGCCCGACCCGCACCGACCCGCACGACCCGACCCGACCCAGGCGGGCGCCGGGTCGCACGGGCTGTGGGTCGTGGCCGGGACGCAATGGACCGCACGGTACCGTGCGTCCCGCCGCGTACCGGAGCGGGTCGAGGCGGGCCCGGTGTGGTTCGTGCGGGACGACGCGTACGTGCCGGGTCGCCCATATAGCGGGCCGGGGTGCGGGCGGGTCTGCCATCCGCAGCGGCTTGAAGGCGGTGGCCGGCAGGTGTGGGCGGTGCAGAGCGGCGGCGGACGGTACCGGGCGGCGGCGACGACTGACGATCAGAGGTAGGTGCCCTAATTTTTTGTTTTAGGGTGAGGAGGGGGGTGGGGGGTGACGACCGGCGATCGCACTGGCACCGCCGCAGATGGGGGGCGGGGAGGGGGGGGGCGTCTGCACCTCCGGTGGGGGGGCGGTGAGGGTGAGGGGAGGGGGGGCGTCTGCACGGAGGTGGGGGGCGGTGAGGGTGAGGGGGGGGGGGCGTCTGCACGGAGGGGGGGCGGTGAGGGTGCGGGGGGGGGGGGGGGCGTCTGCACCGCCACCCCCACCTCCGGTGGGGGGCGGTGAGGGTGAGGGGGGGGTGTTTATTTTTTTAGTTTTTAAATTAAAAAATATAGAAAATATTTTATTATATTATTTAATATTAATAATAATATATTATTTAATTCATGTTATATAAGTAATATAATTTTTGTTTAATTGATGTTGTATAAATATCATATATTTGATGTATTATTTAATTCATTTTGTAGAATTAATATAAATAATATTTAATTCATGTTGTAGATAGAAATTTATTTTTTGATGTGTTATTCAATTCATGTTTAAATATTAGATTTAATTTAGATGTATTAAATTTTAAATTTAGTCTTGTATGTTGTAGAAGTAATGATATTAATATCATTATTAGTTGTAGATGTAAAATATTTTTAAATACATAATGTATATTAGTTAATTTAATTGCATAATGTAAAAATATAATGTGTATGGATATATTTTTAATGTAAATATAAATTTAGTGTTTAATATTTTTTAAATAAGTTTAAAGTTAATATATATATATATATATAATATAAATTATTTAGAGATGTTTATAATTTATATGTGTCATGTAATTTAATTAGAGATGTAATTTTAAATATCTAATTAGTTATATTTTAAATATCTAATTATGTCATGTAAGTTAATGTATATGTATTAATTATAAATATTAACCTTGTATGTTTGTTATAGAAATAATGGTATTATTTTGAACTAAATTATATTAACATGTATTAAATATTGAATTTAGTCTTGCATGGTACGCAAATAATGAAATTATGTTCAATGTTAATTGTAGATGGCAAATAATATATTTTCATAATTTGAATTTCATAATTTTAGGCCTTAGCACTCTATGGCTCCTAAGGAACGAACAAGTGATATTGGGTGGTCACACGGAGTTTTGTTGGATGGAAACCGTAGATGTTGGCGTTGTAATTATTGTAAAATAGAACACCGGGGAGGAGGGGTGTCTCGGTTGAAGAAGCATTTGGCAGGAGGAGCCGGGGCAGGATACTCTGAGGTTGCTGGGTGTACCCATGTGCCTAGAGATGTGAAACTTGCAATGGCTAGGCACCTGCGGGAGAAGAGAGCTGAGATGCAAGAAAAGGAAAAAAAGAAGAAAAGGGATCAAACGGCAGTGAGCGGAATAGCAAGCGGCAGCAACGAGGAGGAATGTGCATGGACACCCAATGACGAAGACGAACAAGCACGTACTGAGCAGGCTAATGTGTATGTCACTGTGAACGATCCATACGAAGCCGAATTTCGTGAGGCAGTACGTCAGAGCATGGAAGAGTCAAGACATCCCGAGGAGACTACAGTCCGTAGTCGCGAGGCGGCGAGGACCGGAGCATCAGGGAGTGGTGGTTCATCTACGACTCGACAACCACGAGGCATAAGGAGTTTATTGACTGGTGACACGGGGATACAAAGAAAAAGGACACAATCGATCAACATTGAAGATGTGGAGCCCGGTGCACTATCCCGAGAGCATGGCAAACAAACGAGGATGGACGATGCGTATGGCCAGAAGGGACCTAAATGGAAACTTGGTCAGGCTGTTGCAAAATGGTGGCACCACGCGGGTCTGCCTTTCAATGCAACCAATAACCCTTACCACAAGCCAATGTTTCAGGAAGCACAGGTCCTTGGGCTACACGTGCAGCCACCTACAGCGAGAGAATTGGCTGGCGTATACCTTGATGAACAGGTTGCTGAGATCAAGAGTTACATTGACTCATTCAAGCAGAAATGGACAAAGTACGGAGTCACACTGATGTGTGATGGATCAGTAGTGTGATGGACGGTCATGGCCGCAGCAGCCGATGTATCATGGCGACTCAGATAACAGTAGTTCATTTTTCCCATCGTATCCATATCCTTATGCCGCAGCTGCGCCAGTAGAGGTCGTGTACGCACAAGGTTCGCAGGAGTATGAATACTACGTACGCATGTACTGGGAGAACTATTCAGGTTCAATGCGCTATGAAGACTATCTGTCCTATCTGCGTACCACGTTTAATGTCAAATTGTTTGGAGATGGGTACTGGCCCAGTTTGGGTCCATACTCTTAATTAGTATGTATCATTTGGTTATATTTATAACTAACTAATAATTAATTGTAGATTTCTTCATATATAGAGTTCTGTACTTATCATTGAAATCACTAATGTAAACTTTTACATCATTTGCAGGTCATCATGGACGGACGGCGTCACCCTGCGTGGGAGCATGGATACTCTGTTGAGGGTGATGGACATGTGCACTGTAGATACTGCGAACATCGCGTCACCGGCATACACAGGTTTGCGGAACACCTTGCGGGAGTGGGACGCGATGTTCGTGCATGCGACCGAGTTCCGGGAGATGTTCGACATTCCTTTCGGACACAGTTACAGGATAGATACGGTTCTCGTAGCACACCGAGGACATCTTCTACCTCCCGGGTACCTCCACCACGAGCACAGGGCGGAGCAGAATCTTCCTCCACGTCCAGAGTTCGAGCAGCATCAGCACCAGCACCAGTCGCACATGATAGAATTGAAGCTATAGATGTAGTGAGGACTTTTTTTACAGATTTTCATGTACCCTCCACCGCAGCACACGACCCATCATTTGTGCAGATGGTTACATATTTTCAGTCCCACCTACATGTACCTCCACCCACTAGGATAGAGTTAGATTATACGGGTGATCAGTCTCATGTATCTGATGATGAGTTTTGGGATTCGGGCTTCACTGATGATGAGGATTAGTGAGTTTTGGGATTCGGGTTACACAGATGAGGAGGATGAGTGAGTTTTGAGATTCGGGCTTCACAGACGGACGAGGATTAGTGAGTTTTTGTATTTTATACTTCATGAATGAATGTCATTATTATGTCACTGTTTACTTTCACCTATTTAGTAATTGAAATAATTTTTTATGTATTATATATAATAGGATGTTTAATTAAGCTGTGTAATATGTAATTTTTATATAATTAATTATGTGTAATTTAGTATGGATCTATTATCATAAATAAACTCTACATTCTAATATTTTTAAATATATATAACATTTAATCTTTCAAAATAAATTTATTAAAAATTTTAAAAAAAATCAAAAAAATACGCGTCGAGAGCCCAATGGGGCGGACCGGGTCGCTGTGCGACCCGCCCGACCCGACCCGTCCCGCACCGAGACCGGGTCGGACGGGTCGGCAAACCCTGCTTTGAACCGACTTGGGCCAACTCAAAGCCAAGTCAGGCCGATTCAGCCATCTCGGTCCGGCCCTAGTACGATGCCACATGACCGATTCAGACCATAGTAGTCAAGGCGGGCGCCTAGGCGCTGCTGAACGTGAGAGGCGGACTGTCGCCTTTCAGGATGGTGAAAAAGCGACCCAGGCGGACTGCCTAGGCGGTCTGGGTGCCAAGGCAGACGCCCGGTCGCCTTGGCTCCGTGCGAGTCCGACCCTGTAACCCGCTCCGCGCGAGTCCAACCCGGTAACCCACCCGCGGGAGCGGATCCGCTGGGTTAACACCCTCCCCCACCCCCGCGATGGTCAACCCCCCCGTCCCGTTCCTTGACCTCTCCCCCCCGTCCCGTTCGACTGCCGCCTGCGATTTGCGTTTGCCCTAACCTCTCGTCCGCCGCAGTCGTCGTCGTCGAGGGTCCCGGCGTCACCTCCTCCTCCTCGCGCCTGCGACAACTTCTCCACCGCCGCGGCGACGTCGTCTTCCTCCCCGCCGGCTGCGACTTCCCCCGCGGGCGGGTTTGTCGTCTTCCTCCTCCGCGTCTGCAAGTCCTCCGCCGCCGCGGCAACGAGGCGAGGTCCTCCTCCTCCGGTCCTCCCCAGCTGCGGCTTCCCCCGCGGGCTCCGGCGTCTTCCTCCTCCGCCGCCGGTGAGTCCCCCCTGCCCCCCTCTCCCTCTCTCTCTCTCGGCTCTCCCCCCCCCCCCCGGCGCCCCTCTCTCTGTCTCCCTCCTCTCCCTCTGTCTCCCTCCTCTCTCTTAGTCTCTCTCCCTCTCTGTCTCCCGACTTTCCCTCTGTCTCCCTCTCCCCGACCCCCATGGCAGATAATAGTTCTTTAGATTAATTTTTTAGATTAATTTTTTAAATTGAAATTAAAATAATTTTTATTATTAATTATTGTTTTGCGTGTAGATCATGGTAGATAATAGTTCCACGGCTGAGACCGAGATAAAATTAAAACCAAAGTCAAAAGACCAAGGATGGAAGTATGCATATTGGCCTGACATAAATGATAAGAACAAGGTCAAGTGCGATCTTTGTGGCTTGATTACTAATGGGGGCATCAAAAGACAAAAGTAACATTTGGTTGGTGGTTTTGGGGATGTGAAAAAATGTCCAAATACTAATAGACAAATTGCCGAAGAGATGCTCAATTGGATGAACAAAAATAAAAAAAGAAAGCCAAATGAGAGTATTCCGATTGAAGGAGATTCTGATGATGAACATGAAGTGGAGAGACGTGGAAAAGTCCCGGCAATGTTCTACAACATTGGACTCTTCTGCAAAGAGTTCGGGGACGAGCAAACCACCTACAGCTAAATCCAAAGGGCCAATTGTTGCCTTTGCAAGAATGAGTATAGAAGACTTTGTTGATGCTAGGAGAAGTGGGAAGAAAATTCAATCCACGTTAGAAAATAGATGGAACAAAGAAAACAAAAGGATGGTTGATGAGTATGTTGCCACTTTATTTTATGGTGGCGGCATACCATTCAATGTAGCCCGTCTAAAATGTTTTGAACATGCAGTGGAGGCTATAGGACGGTTTGGATCAGGGTATAAGCCCCCAAGCTATCACATGTTGAGAGTGTCCCTTTTGAAGGATATGATGGAGAAGACAAACTTGATGTATGAGGAATATCAAAAGCATTGGAAGACATATAGTTGTACAATAATGTGTGATGGTTGGACCAATAAAAGACAAAGAAAGTTAATCAACTTTCTAGTCAATTGTTCGCAAAGGACTTTTTTTGTTGAGTCAGTTAATGCTTCTGATAAGAAGGAAGACGCAGGGTTGTTATATGAGTTACTTGATAAAATGGTTGAAAGAATTGGAGAAGAAAATGTGGTGCAAATTGTAACTGATAATGCATCATATAATGTAGCACCTGGTCGTTTGTTGATGGATAAAAGAAAAACATTATTCTGGACACCTTGTGCTGCACATTGTTTGGATCTCATGTTAGAAGATATTGGTAAGTTAAAGGGTTACAAAAGTGTAATTACAAAAGCTAAGAAGTTGACAGCTTATATTTACACTCACACTCGCCTTCTTGAACACATGAGAAAGGAAACTAAGGGTAGAGAATTGGTCAGATGTGGTGTGACTAGATTTGCCACATCATTTCTTACATTGGAGAGGTTGAATGATGATGCAATGAAAAGGGCTCTTCGAAGACTATTTAGTTCTGAAGCTTGGTATAAGAGTATTTGGTCATCAACAAATGCAGGGAAGAATGTCTCAAGTATTGTCTTTCAGATGTGATTTTGGCATGGTGTTGAAGATATTTTGAGAGCCTCTCAACCAATTTTGCAAGTGTTAAGATTGGTTGATGGAGATGAAAAACCTGCAATGCCTTATATATACGCTGCCATGGAGTATGCAAAAGAGCAAATTGTTCAAAATTTTGGCTCCAAGGTAAATTTATTGTGCTTTAATTTGCTTATTTTAAAATTTTACCTTGCTTTTAACTCCATCATCCATATATATGCAGGAAGTAAAATTTCAGCCAATTCTGAAGATAGTTGATAAAAGATGACAAGATCAAATGCACTGTCCTTTACATTTGGCGGGGTTTTTCTTAAATCCCAGCTTATATTTCAAAGCTAGAGAGAAAGATGTTAGTTCATGTGAGAAGTTTGAGAGTGATTTTTTTACATGTCTTGAAAGAATGGTGCCAGATTTGGACCTTCAAAATAAGATAGGTGATCAAGTTACAATGTATTTGAATGAAAGAGAGATGTTCGGAAGAGAACTAGCCATAAGAACTCGCGACAGGAGAATGCCAAGTAAGTGTATCTTTTTTATAATTTTTAAAATTTTACTTGGTATTTTTCCAAATAACAATATTTTGACATGTTATTTTTTTTATAGTTGAGTGGTGGGTAATATATGATGGGGAAACTTTCGAATTGAAGAATATTGCGATAAGAATTTTGGGACTTTGTTGTAGTGCTTCTGGGTGTGAACGGAATTGGAGTACATTTGAATTTGTAAGTTTCACAAACTCATCTAATTTCAAATTTTTCTTTTACATTGATTAATATTATTCTTATTTAACATTATCCACTTGTATTCTTTGCATGTAGATTCACACCAAGAAGAGGAACCGCTTGGAACATAAAAGATTGAATGATCTTGTATATGTTAAATATAATCGTCGTCTTCAAGAGAGATTCAAAGAGAGGAAAAATCATCCAGAAAAATATAATCTCATTTGTCTACCAGATTTAGATTGGGGGAATGAGTGGATAACTCAAAAGTCAAAGAATTTAATTCATGATGATGAAGATCTTAGTTGGGCAGATGTTGAGCTTGCTATGGAAGCATCATATGAAAAACCAACAAGAAGTAGAGCACAACCAAGAGATTATGATGATCCGTCGGATGATGGAGAATTGCTAGAAGAAGAATCTGAAGAGGATGGTGATGACACTCCATGGGAGTCTAGTGAAGAAGGTCAAGCTCACGCTGCTCACCAAGATGATGAGAATGACAATCATGATGAGGCCATTCCAGCAGAAGTGCCATTTGATTTTAGGATTTAGTCTGTCATGTAATGTTAAGATGCTTAGACATGAACATTTCTTAGTAGTTAACTAGTTATCTTATATCATACTTGTTAAGTGTCACTATTTGATTCTTTTTTAATGATGTGATTTGTTATTTCATATTTGTTAATAATTTATTATGTTTGGTAGGATTTGTTTTTCATATTATGTCTAATATCTTTCAGGATAGAGCTAATAAAAAGATGAAGCTAAAAAAATGTATCCCACAGGTTAGTGTGTTTAACCCTTTGACCTTTATTTTCTGTAGTTTTCTTGATGTTATTATGTTCTTTTTGTAATTTTATGAATTATTTTTAGATTTTTCTGTATTTTTTTGATGCAATTTAATTTTCTATAATTGTCATGCAATTTAATTACTGCAATTTCTTCATGCTTCTGAATTTTTTTGTATTTTTTTTATAATATTTTCATATATTTTTTGTTATTTTATATATTAGGAGATATATATTTTAGATTTTTTAATCAGTGGCCAAAGTGTCGCCTAAGCGCTTAGAGACCCCGTGAGCGCCTTGGTTCGCCTTGTCGCCTTGACAACTATGATTCAGACCGATTTGCACCGATACGGCAACCCATGATGTAAATGGCTATTAATAAATCCACATGAACTATACCCTCTATTGAGATTAGATAGCCAAGAAATTTATTACAGTATGTAAAGAATTCTTGAAGAAAGACCTACCCTTAAGGCAGCCTTGCGCAAAGGTGATGACCTCATATAGGCCTTCATGAGCTTGAAAACTAGAATATCCAGTGGTGCTTTCGTATCATTGTAATTTCTAATCCAAGGATGGCCTGCATGAAGAGAGGCAGATGTTTGACAATACAGGAACAAAGCCAAACACTTCAACCTATCAGAAGACACTCACTTAAAGCCTGGGCAGCAGACATCCTTCTGCGTGGATCTTTACTTAATAAACGCTTGACAAAATCCTTTGCTTCAGAGGACAGAGAAGGCCAAGGTGGTTCTTCAAAACTTGGATCTGCTTTCAGGACAGCCCTAAAGATACCAGACTCAGTACGTGCCCAAAAAGGACGACTCCCACATAGAAGAATATAAGCAATCACCCCAATACTCCAGACATCAGCTTCTGTACTGTAGGATCTATGCAGAACCTCTGGTGCTACATAATATGCACTTCCAACAATGTCATTTAGCCTTTCATCTGCAAAGTGACTTCAAGTCAGATGCCAAAAGATAAATTTTCCTTGACATGTAACTTGAAAACTGAGAAAGATCCAGAAATTTGACAGCTGCTAAGACAAACCTGGCTTCACAAAATCTGATAATCCAAAATCAATAGCCTTCAACAGGGAATTTTCATCTTTGGTAGTGAAAAGGAAATTCTGATGAGAAGAGCAAATTTCAGATATGAAAGGTCAGAAAAGATTCTCCTGACTGAAGAGAAACAACTCACTTTAACAATATACAGAAGTTGAAAAGAGAACAATATGACTAATCAAGCAAGGCTTCATCAATTTGCTTTCTAGATATCATATTTCATAAAACCGCAATTGTTGCCGACTTGCCTTTTTTTTTTGAAAGTGGGTGATAACACTATTGTATTAAAGTAAAAGAGGGATGTACAAGTATAGTTAATGTGTTCCTATTTCCCAAAAAAACCCTATACAGAAAAAACAGGTCCACACCAAGACACATGGCCCACACTAACCCCGCAACAAAACAAAAATGAAAGAGTTGTGAGAATTCACATTACAAAGGAGCTCTGTCCACTCTCTCTCTCACACAATTAAAAGAAATCAGTCTTTCCACCACTCTTGCTTCCCCTCTAAAAGTTCTATTGTTCCTTTCCCCCCATATTGCCCACAGTGTAGCACGAAGAATAGTCCACCAAGTGAGTCTATCCCCTTTTAGGTTCCAGCTTCTGCCTTATTTCCCAATCAGATGAAGCACATTCCTATGTAAGCTGCTAGCACTGTGTCCTAGAAAGCTCACCACAAACATCCTGTGAGTATAAGCATCCTACAAACAACTGGTCCAATGTCTCATCCTCCTCTCCACAAAAGCAGCATATGGTGGGCATATTCTGTAGAAAAGGAGCAAGCTTATCACGGGTCAGCAACCTCCCATGGGAGATCTTTCGGATAAGGAACTTCACCTTTAATAGACTCCTTGAGTCCAAATCTGTGAGACAAGGCGGTGGCACACACCTCCGTCGGAAATGGATGTGTAGGCGGTGCTGACTTGCCATGTTACTTAACTAAACTACCGTGAAAAATCAAATTAGCAGGTAGATAGGCATAAATGAATACCAAACCCACCCAAAACCACGACATGATGACCCAGGTAGAAATGTGTAGCAAGTAGCTTCCCAGAACCAAGAAGACAAATGAGGGGCAATAAACAAACTGGCTCTGGTACCATGATACTGAACCAAACTTGCTAACCCAAAACTTGAGTTATGGGATAGACCTAAAATTAATATATGCATGGAATGCTTTGTGAATACCAGGTATGGACTATGTTATCAAAGGCACCTAAGGCGCTCGCCTAGGTGACGAGGCAAGGCGAGGCACCCATAACTCGCCTAAGTGAATTTGATAGGTTATTAATTTATTTCTCATTTAAGCTTTGTGAATACCCGGCATGGGCTACGTTATCAAAGGCGTCTAAGGTGCTCGCCTAGGTGACGAGGCAAGGCAAGGCACCCATAACTCGCCTACGTGAATTTGATAGGTTATTAATTTATTTCTCACATCTAAATGGATGCGCTTACTAATCCCTTTGATTTTATATATGCGCTGTTGACAGATTTATTAATACATATGATTTATTAAATATATTTAAGAAAATGTCGCCAAGGCATTTTATGCTAAGGCGACCATTTGATTGCCTCGTGCGCCTCTCAACTCTGACTACATAGTGTATGGGCTAAGCAGCTCTCACAAACATATTCAGTTATAGGCCAGAAGGAAAATTTACCTAAATTCAAGTAATGTGAAACCTCAATGTCAGGAGAAATAAATACATAACCTTACTCCTTACAACTCAAGCTAAGAAAGGAATTAAAACTAAGGGTCTGTTTGGTTGGTCGTAAAATATGTTCATATGTAAAAGGTATTCCAAGGAATATAATTTACACAGAAATAAAAAAGATACTACATCATTTGGCACCCATGAAATCATTTTCTTGAAAACATTTTCATCTATTTGTTTTCCTAGAAAACATTTTCTGGAAAATATTTTCAACTGTTTGTTTGCATGTAAAAGATTTTTGATATTTTTTTACAATTTCTGGTAAGTATCTAGAACAATGTGTTTCACTTGATATCAGAATATAATTTTGAGATTCATCCACTATATAGACACATAATTAAAATGTGCTTATCCAACATCTTCTTCCATAACACTTTCAAAAAAACATCTTCTTCCATAACACAAATTTTATGGCAGACTGCAGACCATAATTCAAGCAGGCCTCACATTTACCATGACCATGATTGGGCACAAACACATTTTGAATTGCTCATTAAACTTTATAAAATCAGTAAAAAACTTATGATGACTTGCTCAAACAAGGCCAGATTTTTTCCCTCCTTTGAATGCATAAAATCACAAGCATTGGCATCAATCAAAGCGAACAGCAGGACCACAGTCACATGGGAAGACAGCAGGACACGGAGCAAACCCACACGAGCACAACAAAAAGTGCTGCGGTGGCGGGATCTGGTCTGATCAGAGTAGAGGATCCCTAGATTCTTCCACAGACCCAGGGCCACTGCAGCCCAATAGTCACCAATGCTGAGCCTCGCCATCCTCTCCTCCTCCCTGGATGCCTTCATTGCCACTAGCCTGGGCATAGATCTCACGAGACTAGAGAGAGAGAGAAGGAAGCTTACGGACTACAGAACCATCTCAAGGTAAGTGGGTCAAGGTGATGCCAGGTAGAAGTAGACAGAGATCAATGAATATGCACATGCCAGCAGTCTGCCCCATTTCCCATGCCGCCACCACTTGCTCATCAAGGACCTGATGGAGAAGAGCCTCGCTGCCTTCCTCAACAGAGAAGAGAGCATTGTCACACCCCCACTGCATTCCTCGAGGGAGAAGAAAGGCCCATCACCACCACCTTCCTTGAGGGAGAAGAGAGCCCCGCTGCTGCCACCTCACTTGAGGGAGGTCGCCTAGGCCAACCTGCCCTTGCTAGCCATGATCAAGAGAGAAGACAGGATGCACAGCGGTGGAAAAGAGGGCTCGCGTTAGAAACAGGGTCAATCCACGAAAATGTTTTACAGGCTCTGTTCATGGATGTCAAATCCGGGTTTTTGGGTTAGTCAATATATTAGTATTTTGTTGAGCAATTTTTTTACCAAAAAAAACAATTTTATGAGGTTTTCCCTAAAAACATTTTCCTGCATGATGTTATACCTCCAAACAAACAGAACCTAACAGAAAAAACAGATTTCCTTTTCCATAAACTAGAATGCCTTCTTTGTAATTTAACCCATCTTATGGACGAAACATCATGGGAATTGTATCATAAGCTTTATGTAGATTTAGCAGATGACTGCAACATATGCCACCACAAGACCACATGGTTAGTTCCAGCACAATGCTTACTTTACATCTGAGAAAAAAAAAGAAAAAATAATAATTTTGTAGAAGCTAGCCATACTCTATATCATTCTCAAGTTTAGACTATTAATATCATCACATTGTAGTTTTAACTATTAATGATCTCACAGAGCAATAGTTCATAATGGGCCATCCTATATCAGGAATATAAAGCATAAGATTGCCTACAGTTGGAGTTAATGGATCGGACCACCCAACTCAAAACCTTAGGTATCAAATGAATAGGGCTCCATTATTATTAGCAACATTATAGTTTTGCCCTCTCAAATACGCGACTATTCTACCACCTACCATAAGTGTTGTCATATATAATAAAACTATTTTCTCTTTAAGGGAATGAGTGGGCACAGTTTACATAAGTAGGATAACTATGCATTGCCAAACATGCCCTTCAATACCCACACAGGAAAAGAGGCTTGCAGTTCAATAAAGTGGGGAAATCATTGTGGGAGAGCACATGCGGGCAAGGGACAAGGATGCCCAACAAGAAAAATAGGATGCCACCAATGCACAGAAGTGAAGCATTGACAACTTGCTATTATTGGCAGCTTCACAACAGAGATGGTGGACGATGCAAGACCACTTTATTATCCACGATCTTTACACGTGCGTTTCTCATAGTTTTCTTTTTTTTTGGAAAGTGGGTAGTACCACTAATTGTATTAAATAAAAAAATGGGATGTACAAGTATAGTCAAGAAGCTTCCAAAAAATTCCTGTACAAAAGACCACACCAAGGTAGTGTAGGACAATCTAACCCCCCAGCAAAACAAAAAGTGGAGAGTTGAGCGAATTCACATTACAAAGCAACTCTGACCATTCCCTCACTCTAGCACAAGTGAAAGATATAAGAGAGTTCTCAGCTCTAGCCTCCCTCCTGAAAATCCTATTATTTCTTTCATCCCACAAATACCCGAGAGTGTTTTTTTCCAATTTATACAATAAGTGGTATTACCCACTTTCAAAAAAAAGGGACCAAAGTAACATGCATGATCAGCCACCACACAATTATCACCTCTAAGGGGCCACCTCTTACCCTAAGACCCAATGAAGTGTTGCACCTCTCTGATGGCCAAGAACACAGTGGGCTCTCGTCACCAACCCCTCTCACGCCTCCCACGAATAGGAACACCCTACAAACAGGTGGTTCAGGATCTCATCCTCCTGATCACACAAGCAGCTCAACTGAATACCCAAGACAAACTGAAGCAGCCTGTCTCGAGTGGGAAGCCTCCAATGAGAAATCCTCCAAGTCAGGAACTTCACCTTTAGTAGACTCCTTAGCCTCCAGACCTATAGGGCAAGACTGTGGCGCACCACTCTATCAGAGATGATGTCGCAGGTAGACATAAGAGAGAAGGCCCCCTCCCTGCCCCACCTCCAAGTCCACACATCCTCCCTGTGAGAATGCAGGGCGAAATCGAGGAGTAAGAAGTCCTGGAGCTGCTCCATCTCGACGGTCCTGAGGTCTCTCATGAAAGTCGACACCCAGGTGTCCCCTGAAAGTTGGGGGTCAAATGCTCGGTCGACCGACCTCAAGGGATCAGCAGAGACAACAAAAAAGCTGGGAAAAGATGCCTCCAAAATGAAGTCGCTACACCATATGTCTTTCCAAAAAAGGTTAAGGTTGCCTTTCCCTAGACGAACCCGTATGCTAGAGGAGATGATATCCTTGCAAGTCAAAATGCGTCTCTCATAGTTATTTTAACAATGTCTACCTAGACACATTTTATTTTTGGTTGTAGATGGCTTTGACATGTAAGACAAACACAAAAGATAGCTAGCTCCCATTCTGGCTGGCAAGATGGACCATCTTGCCAACAATCACATTCCAGCTTCCATGCAAATTTGGGCTTTTAATGAGCGAAACAAAGGAGTATCAGCTTAGCTGCATATTAATGATGTGTATTATTAGTATAAATCGATGTAATCTTGCATGAGTTCCTGAAAAAAGTTTATGCACTCTTTAGAAGGTAAAAATCGTAAAATAATATGGAAAGGTCAGTGTAGAGTACATGTTGCAGACCTATCAATGTGTATCCAAGCTGGTTAGCATCTAGCATTGACCAAAGGGGATCCACTGATGGCAGGTTACTTGTGGAATGTCTGCCACATAAATATGGAACAGTACTCTTGTACAGTCCAAGATGAAGCAACATTTAGAATATATATTCTTAGATTAATAATTTTTTTCTTGACAAATGAAGGCCAAAGTACACAGCTTTACATGCCAAAAGCCACTTTCACTTTTTATATCTGTCAAAGTATGTTATACTTCCATGGTAGGATGTCCATGCACCAACTGGATGGAAATTGGAACAAACGCAAAGCAGAAAAAATGAGAGTAGTTAGGAGGAATAAATGGCCTGCCACTAGATTGAGAGTTGGGACATACTTTTCCTGGGGAAGGGGTTTGGTGAAAAGCCCAAAGGATATTAGTATTATGTATCAAGAAGTATGCTGCATTATGATTATCATTAAAGAACAGTTGTCGAGGAGGTCGCCTAGGCAACCCGGCACTGTCCCAGGCTGAAGGCACTTGGCTGCCTTTTCTGGGTCCAAAAGGTGGCCCAAGAGCCCTCAAGGCAGGCGCCCCAAGGCACCCAGGCTCCCTGGCCCCGCCCGCCAAATAACAGGAACCAGTCGCCAGATACTGTTATTTAAATAACCCCCACCGATGACCCCTCCAACCCCACCCCTGATGGAGAGAATAGGGTTTAACTACTGTCATCCACCTTACCTCTCTCCCTCACCAATGCATCTCTCAATCTCTCTAATTGAAACAAAATCAGAACTTACACCAGAAAAGAAGAGTAAACAACAAACAACTAACATCTCTCTCTCTATATATATAAATATCTATATATCCACAAGACCAACACTGCCCGCTACACATCTCTCTCTCTCTCTCCAGCACTCCCTCTCTATCTAATTGAAACCAAATCGGAAGTTACACCAGAAAAGAAGAATAAACAACTAATAATCATCTTCAATTTAAGGATAGTGTGTATACAAATCTATATATATATATCTGTCCACAGGACCAACACTGCCGAACACACGTCTCTCTCTCTCTCCAGAAAGAAGAATCAACTAGTGGGTACACAAATATATATATATATATATATATATATATATATATATATATATAAGTTTTCACAACATGCATGGAATGACTTTTAAAAGTTAAGCGTTTATCAGCTATTTAAATAGCATGCGCATTTCTAATCCCGTGGGATTAGGGTTTATGATTTAGAGTTCGGGTGTACGACACTTCCCCACCGACCGCAATAGGTGTTTATTTACATCAGATGTAATCCGAACACCCTTGTTTAACTACCGAAAAGAAAGAGTCATCGACCTCGATACCGGCCGTGAAGCTATTTAAATAGCATGTGCATTTCTAATTCTGTGGGTTTAGGGTTTACTAGACGATTTAGAGATCGGGTGTATGACACTTCCCCACCGACCGTAGTGAGTGTTTATTTACATCAGACGTAATCTAAATACCCTTGTTTAACTACCGAAAAGAAAGAGTCATCAACCTAGATATCGGCTGTGAAGCTAAAGAAAGGCTCACACAAGCATTAGCGGTCACACCTAATGAGGGGTTTGGAGGTTGCTCACAGTTTGACACTGACACAGATGTGGGCCCCAGACTAATATTGGGTAGGGTTTTGACACAATTTGACACTACCTGAGGTTTGGCATAGTTTGGCACCGGCGAGGAGTTCGGTTCAAGGTATTTTTATAATCCCCGAAGTATTCCACTGGTAATCATCATACAAGCCTTTACATTGGGGCCTTAGAGGCCTAGTTACAAGTTTTACATAAGCCGCCGGACATTTCCGCAATTGCACCAGTCCCCGGATCTTTATACAGGGGCATCTTCATAATTTTACAAAGCTTCCTCCATAGAACTTGTAGGTTCGTAATTAGTCAAAGCGTCATTAGAGGGGGAGTTTTTACAACATACCCTCACTCGGGGCGACAAAGACCAAAGCCGAACCAAAGAGATCCTCCGTGCTCCTCGCTCTAGCCGTGTGCTTCTTCTTACTCCGTGTATCTATTGTGTTGTCTGTTTGTCGTGTCTTGGTTGTTCATCTCTATTCATGTTTTTTAAGACCCATGGGAGGTGTATTTATAGGCTTAGATTGAGTTTGGACCATCCCGGACCGGATGTGGCAAATTTTAGGCCCATCCATACCAGGTAGGTGGGGTTTTTGACCCACCCAGAACGGGTGGGCATAGTTTTTGACCCACCAGACCGGGGGGGGGTTACCCACCCGGACCGGATGGGTTTTGGAAATGCCCCAACCGAACCAGGTGGGGGCTTGGAGAGCCCCACCCGGACCAAGTGGAGGTTAGGAATGCCCCACCCGGACCAAGTGGGGGATTCCCAAGCCGCACGTGGACCGGGTGGGCTTCGCGGAAGCCCCACTAAGACCAGGTAGGTGCCACGCAGGCCCCACCTGGTCCGAGTGGGTCCCCTTCGCGGTCGCACCCGGTTCGGGGTGGTGCTGGGCGGTGAGAGAAGAGGGAAACCCTGTAAAAGCCCCCCCCCCCCAATTTAATTCTCTTTGACTTTTTGGGACGTGGAGGAAGGAACGACGCTTGGGGATTGCTCTGTGCTCCGTTTCTTGCGCCGTTCGTGTGTCGTCTTTCGTCCGGGAGGACTCTGTGCTTCGTGGATTGCTTCAGCTCCTCGCTCAAACATCTTGTAAGTGCAGCGAGATTCTTTCTTTGACCATCGGCTTGGTGCGAACTACATCTTTTTTGTGTCGTGAATACGACGGGGCTTCTCGAGACTCGGTTTGGACCCATTCTCCCGAGGCCCTGGCTTTGTGCCATCTTGCTACTCTTTGGCGGACTAATTTATTGTTTATCTATCTGGATTAATTCGAGAAAAATAATAGATTCAACAATATCCCTCCTTCCCTTTCATGAACTTGTCACCTGGTATTGCCTAGGCATCGGCCTAAGCACTTAGGCACTCAAGGCAGGGTTGGCAGTATCAGCCGAAACCGATACGTTTCGGCCGAAACGTATCGATTTCGACCGGGACCGAAACCGATATAGATCTGCTCACTGTAGTAAGTCCGAAACTTAAAAAAAGAATTTTTTAATGGTTTCGGGCGAAACCGGTACGTTTCGGTCCAAAACCGTCCGGTTTCGGCCAAAATCGGACCTGCCTCAGTGTTAATTTTGCCTTTTTTGAATGGTTTCAACCAGTTTCGGCCGAAACCGAAACCGAAACCGGTACGTTTCCGTTTCCGTCTTGACCGAAACCGGTACTGCCATCCTTGACTCAAGGTCCCCAAAACTCACCTTGGGTCACCTTCCAGACTCAATAACTATGATTAAAAGCTGAAGTGCTAATCCCTCCCAATGATATGGTCATGACTTCAACTTAAAAGAAAACATGGCAAAAGAACACAAAAGTAAAGGTTGTCTTTGAGCACATTTCCTATCCTTGACAGAAGGAAAATTCATAGTTCTCCTTTGCCATGTGCTGACCAAATTGATCTAGACAATATAACATTTTTCCTTTTGTTTGTTGATCTTTCCAACAAAGAGCCACCTTTTCGAGTCCTCTATGCATAGTTGTCAAGGCGCCCGCCAAGGCGCCGCTTAAGCGGCGCCTAGGCGGGAAGGCGGTTTCTTGAAGGCTAGGCGAGCCCACGTCTTGTTGGGCTTGAAAAAGGCAGGCCAAGGCGCCGCCTGGGCGGCCTAGGCGCCCAGAGCGGCGCCTAGGCGCCCCCTTCTATCTTCGTCTCTCTCTCCCTCCTCCCGAGGGCGCACGATGGCGAGTTCGGACTCCACACTTTAACACTCTCTCTCTATTTCTCTCTCACACTCACAGTGGGACCCACCCTCTCTCTGTCTGTCTATCTCTTCTCTCCCCTTGCCCCCTTCTCTCTCTTTCCCCCACCCTTCCTCCTCTCTCTCTCTCTCTCACACACACACAGTTCGCAACTATCTCTCTCAGTCCCTCTCTCTCTATCCTGCCTTCCCCCCTTTTCAATTAATAATGAGGTTAATTTGTTAATGAAGTATTTTAAATTTTAATTTGAATTTTGTATGTCTTATTTTTTTTACAGTGGTCATCTATGGTACTTTCCTAGTTATGTATTTGTTTACTTTATTATTGATTATATGTGATAATGGGAGATGCCTTTTTCTTTTCGTACCTCCTTTATATTATATGTATGTTGTTTCAAGTATGATTTGCATATTTTTGGAAGAAATTAGCAAACATCAAGTTAGTATTTTATTCATTCTGAAAGTCCAATTTTTATTGTTAATTTTATCTCAAAATAAATTTTGATATTTTATTGCAATGTCATTTCTATTAATTTTTATTTCTATGTTCATACTAGTGTTGTTTCCCATATCTGTAATAATCATGATAAATTTATATATATAAAATTACGTATATATTAATGATGATATTTTTTATGAACTTGACGCCTAAGCGCCGCTTAGGCAGGCGCCTAAGCGCTTAGGCACTCGAGGACCCCAAGCTCGCCTTGGTCGCCCTGTCGCCTTGACAACTGTGCCTCTATGTTAATAGGACTAGATCTTCAAAATGGGTGGCCACTTTTCTGATTCGTAGGTCCAGAGTACCAACAAGACCTGGAGGTCTGCATAAGTCATGTCAGCATTAAACTAGGCAGTGTCCCTGTACCCTCATTACCACAAACAACAGATGCTTTATTTAAAAGATCTCACAATGAGAAAATAGTGGGAACATTTTTTTCCTTCCTTTCCTATGAGATCAAAATAACCTTTCCAAATCAACATGATTGCTCTTGGACAAAAATCACAACACAAGAAATTCTGAATCAGATCGGGCACCTGGACCCAAACCAGATTGAATCAGCCTACTACAAGCAAGTCCTGGAGGTCTGCAGAAGCTATGCCAGCTGTACACTAGGCAGTGTCCTTGTAGCATCATTAGCACACAGATCAGGTGGTTTTAAGATCTCACCATAAGCAAATAATAGAAACCATTTTTTCCTTCCTTTCCTGCAAGATCAAAACAACATTTCCCAGTCCAGTATAACTTTTGCATGGACAAAAATCATAACACAAGAAATTCCAGATCCAATCGAGCACCTGGACCTGATCCAGATCAGATCAGATCAGCCAAAATGGGTGAACCAATGGAAGCTACAACCCAAATACCAATTTATATATTCACAATCAAATTTGGTGTTTAATCTTTTATAAATTAAAAGGTATGTCTACAAATAAAAAACTATTACACAAATGTAGAATTACATAAAGGCATTTTTGTACAATTACATGTCTATTTTGATAAACCCTAATCAACCAATCCATAAAAGAATCAGCAATCTACATCTGATTTGGCTGATTTCTGTCCCATTTGGGCTAATTTAGCCCAAGTCGGGTTCGTTGTAGTTTTTTTCATTTTATTTTCTTTTTTTTTCTAAGTAGGATTGGTCCTAGGGGCTGAAATCGGATCAGCCACTACCAATCCCAATCCAGATCTGATCCTGCATTCCATGACATAACAAGCACATGGACATGCACCAAATGAAGAAAAACAAGATGAATCAACACTGGACTGACAGAACACAAAACACTGAAAAGGCTAATATTGGAAACAATCTTTCTTTTTTTCCGTTTTTGTGAAGTGAAAATGACCTTAAAAATGAAGATATGGCGGATTGACTCCATAGATAGCAATGTAAGAATGTGGCAACAAATAAGGAAACCATAAAAGGTACCACAACGACAGCAACACATTACCTCTGGCTTGAGATCTCGGTGGACCACTCCCTGAAGATGGCAAAAAGTAACAACATTCAGTATTTGCACCATGACTGCCTTTGCATCATCTTCTGAGTATTTTCCACCCCTTCTCAAAGAAGAAAATTCAAGCCAAAACATTAGCTATTGGAGAAGGGGCGGAGCATTGATTAAATCATAAAAGGAATTCAGATTCATGAAAATAGTTCTCATGATCCACATACAAAACTAGGAAAAGAAAAACTACCTCGAAAGTATTCTGTCCAAAAGCTCTCCTCCTTCACATAACCTGTAAGATTCATCAAATAATTTATCAGATCGGCACAGTCCACTGATATGTCCAACGCATATGCAAATAGCGGACGGGAAGTTCCATGCTCATGGAAAGAAAATAGGTCTCTGCAAGCAGTTGGATCACAGGCAGAATGTAAGCAATTGTAGAGTTTTTTTTTTTTGGAAAGTGAAGCAATTGTAGAGTTTTTTTTTTTGGAAAGTGAAGCAATTGTGGAGAGTTGAGTGGTGTGGTATGCAATCTCTGTGCAATTTCATTGCAAGTTACTGAACTTATCATTAATTTACATGGTTAACTCAAACATCTACTTTATTTTCTTCCACATCTTCATACTTGTTTCACAAGCAGACCAACAATCCTTAAAGAATCCTTAGCTAAATTAATAAAGGCCATTGTCTGAAGGCCTGAAACAGGATGGTGTTTGCTGGAACAAAACCAATTTAATGGTTTTTATTCAAGAAAGCTATCATGATTGGCAACAGTAAGAAGGGTATTACTCTGCATTGTACTGTTATTACATGTAATCCCAACTTTCATCACAGTTCCCACTTTTCTCTATCATAAAATAGAATACACTGGCAATTCAGATTTTAAAATCTAAAAACAAGAAAGAACAGACACCCTGCACCACCAATTATTGCATACAAATGTTACTGACAAACAAAACATATGGTCATTTTGTGCTTTAACCTCCCCCTCTTGCACCTACAAGAAAACAAAATCTTGGCATTGGGAATGACTAAATCAGTACCACGACTTTGATAAAGCTCCAGTCTGACAAGAAACTATGCTGGGCCATACGCACATCAATTAGGCAAGCTTTATACCTTGTTTCCTATGACTTATTTGTTTATGAAGGTCAGATTTGCCTCAAACAGCTGCAAGTTTACCTGCATGTTCAAAACGATCCCACAAATTTAAAGAGGAGGGACCCGTTGCCACTGATAGCACCGAAAGTGTGGTGCCACCTACTCCAAAACCATATGATTCAACCTCGAATTTTAAATTTACACTGCTAAATCCTTTCTACTATTTTTTTTGAAAGTGCTAAACCCTTTCTATTATTAATAAACTAGTTATGTATCCAAAAAAAGTGACCAAGTCTAATGTGAAAATTTCACAGATTGAAGAGCTCTACGTATGCACTATCTAAGCCATTTATTTTATGGGCACTTGATCTTTACGATTCTAGTGTCAGAAGTATGTAATTTTGAACACATAGACAGACAATACATTGACAATAGAGAAGATTTGTAACATTCCTCAAATTTTGAATATGATGAGGAAAGAGTGTGGTAAATGGAGTGACAAAAATGTGATATCATAACATTCCCCCAAAACTAGTCAACCCTGAAGGGCGCACTATATAAAAACCTGCACCTTTATCCTAGAAGAAGTTACCCAGTCTACTAAATCCATTGTCAAAGGAAAAACTCTAACTAATTTTAGAAATGTACTAACACAACTGAAAAAGATAACCAAATGGTTAATAACAATGATATTGGGTGCAACCAGCACAACTGAGTTTTAACCATCAATGAGAAAGTTCTTGCATAGACAATATTCTAAAGGAGCTTCATGTTTAATGCAGTAATTAGTTTTAAAATATTTGCGAAACCTTCATAAGGATGAAGCAGAAAGGCTTTTGGATGGTTAAAAATTCGGTCAAATAACCATGCAGATACACATTTCCCACCAACTTCCAAGTGAAACGAAGATCATGCCCAGGAAGTTAGACGTTTTAAAATTTTTCACTGTATGGTAATCATATCAATCAAAAGGTGGATTTCTCCTTTAGTTCTTTCCTGCACACCATAGAATTTCCGATTCACGGTCCTCCACCCTCCTAATCCATCCACTCCAAAACCCATGCTCTGCTACCAAGCCACCAAATTCATTCGCAAACATAACATTTCCGCTAACAATGATCAACATAATCTATCACTTTTCTATGTTAACATGTTAAAATTGAAAATATATCATATATGAACAATTTCGAATAGTGAATTACATTTTCCCAACAGCAAATCAAGACAAAGCATTCATTCAATGAAAATCATACAAATGCAAGGAGATCACTAAATAAGACTTGATGTGCAGGTCACAGAGATGGATAATTTCCATCCAACTGGATGATAATCACTACATACATGAAATGGAAACATTAAGGGAGTTGCTTCATTCATAAATGTACTGAGTTCAAAACCATATGTACAAATCCACAATAAGGAATGTACAGGCTGTATTCTAGTAATATAGAGTAGAGTGCATCTGCTGAAGGCTTACTCCATTATTATATATACATTCTCCTCGTCTTCGAATGCATCATAAAACTGGACCAGATTGTTATGTCCAGTCAAAGCTCTCAAAATCTTCACCTCCCGTCTAACATCTTCAATTGCTATTGCTGTCGTCATCTGTTAGAAAATTTATGTAAGGAACAAAAGGCAGGATATCAAGTAATGTCAATGAAACACAAGGCAAACAAAAATCTAAATAGCTTCAAGTAGAGGCTGACATCAGACAATAAATAACCCGTGTGCAAAGTTCTGATATAAATGGCAGTGTCAATGACAAAACCATGGGGAATGTTGAACATAAATGCACATTTTTTAGTTATTTAAATAGCATGTGCATTATCAATTCTGCGAATTTAATTTTATCAGACGATTTGGATTCGGATACGGGACATTTCCCTATCGACCGCAGTCCATATTTATTTACATTGACGTAAAGTCCAAATACCCTTGATTAACTATCAAAGAAACCATTAGCCTCTATCTGTTGTGATATTAGTGATCTCGATGATTGTCCATTACAGGTACACACTCTTGCAAGAAGGTTTGAATACCTTTCACTCTTAAAATACGTAATTTGGATTACAATTGGTTTTTCAAGACCTTTACACTTGGTTCCAATCTTGTAATCGGGTCATTAGGTTTACATCCAGTCATGACTTGACCTCCGAATTTGCTTCAGTATGTCTTGGGCCTTTGAATTTACTGTTGAATTTGAATTTCATCACGATCGAACCGCTGGATCGTCAGGATGATCACTATCGGTCCGTCAAATCTACTTCCAGTCACAATCTAACTGTCATATTTGTTCTTGGTTGATATCTAACCGTTGAATTTACTCTGGATCAAGATCTAACTGTTGGATAGGTTCCCGGTCTCGATCTGGCTGTTAAATTCACTTTGGATCATAATTCGACTGTTAGATTGGCTCCAGATTGATATCTGACCCACTTCCTCACGATCGGTCCGTTAGATCGTCAGCATGATCACTATCGGGCCGTTTGAGTGGCTTCCTGGCCATGATCACTCTTTTGACTGTGATCAAACCCTTAAGTTGGTTTGATGTCCATAAAGGACATACCCGTGCAAGACAGGGTTATATTTGTAATTTTCCCTTCAATAGAGTATTCCAACAGTTTTTCCAAACATCGAGATATTCTTGCAGTTTCAGACGAACTCTGGATATTTCCACCTTTTTCTTGACATTTCTGGGAATTTCTGTCATTTGTTGATTTCTGTGGGTATATTTGTAATTTCTTGACATTTCAGGGTGTTTGCGCCATTTGTTGACTTCTCGGTGCAGTTTCTTGGTTCCCTGGACCTATCAATCATTTCTTGACCTTTGTGGGTTTCTTTGTAATTTCCGACTTCCTAGAGTTTATTTGCAATTTTCCCTACTAGAAGGAGTATTTCCTTAATTTTTCTAAATATCAGGGTTTCGGGACTCGATATCCCATGGCCAACCTTAAACAGAGTTAAGGAGAGCGCACACCGCTTCAAAAAAATGACATGATCCCGCTCCACTAAGTCATGCAAGAGGCGTAACCCTGGACGAGGGTATTCTTGAAACTTCAGGACAGAACAAGAACTTTGTGCAATTTTCACAAAGTTCAGGGTTTTTATGCAATCTCTAGATGGCCCAGGTGGTGTTTGCATTTTTTTGGAAGATCCCGAGAATGCCCGCCATTTCCTGACAATCACCGATACGAGGCGCATGCATGAGTCTTCATGCTCGATCCTTGGTGGACGCCTTTTCTTGGATGCTTTGTCCTTGGCGAATATTTTCCTTGAGCCTTTGGTCCTTGCCGGATGTTTCCCATGGGCATGTCGGCAAATTTCCTGTAAGGGCATTTCTATAATTTCCATATCTTCTTGGGTTTTTCCATAAATTTCCACCAGCAAGAGATATATTTGCAATTTCTCACTTTGGGGGCATATTTGGAAAATTTTTCATCATCGGGGTATTTTTGTAATTTTCTAAGGTTGTAGGCTGAGAATGCGCCAGAGACGAGCCGAGTAGATCACTTCGCATTTCTGGCATTTTTTATTTCTTCGAGCATATCCTTCGTGGAAAGGGCATGTTTGCAAATATTTTCTTTAACCAAAATTCCCACTCCACACTAGCCTCCTTTGAGTCTTCGTGCACAGAGTCTTCAAGCATCTGCTCCACTTGCCACAATAGGAAAGCTCCCAAGCTGAGCTTTCAAAGCCTTCTTGGAAAGCTCCCTCAGTTACTACAAGGGGGGAGGTTGAAAACAAATCCCCCAATGGCTTTCCCCAAGTGCCTTTCCCCTTTGGGCAAGGGTGGCTATTTATAGGGGTTTGACAAACGGGAAGGGGTGCCCTCTAAATCTCCCCCGAGTTTTGGTAGGGGCAAGGCCTCCTTTAGAAACTCCCC
The DNA here is from genome assembly GCA_022559845.1 of Amorphophallus konjac. Taxonomy (NCBI): domain Eukaryota; kingdom Viridiplantae; phylum Streptophyta; class Magnoliopsida; order Alismatales; family Araceae; genus Amorphophallus; species Amorphophallus konjac. The sequence goes on from CM040121.1 coordinate 604,623,412, forward strand.
CTGACATTGAGGGTAAAAAAGACCTTTTTCTTCTTCCTTTAAAAACTCTCCCATGCTTTGGTAGAGGCAAGGCCTCCTTTAGAAACTCCCCTTGGCATTGAAGGTAAAAGGGACATTTTTCTTCTTCCTTTAAAAACTCCCCCGGGCTTTGGTAGGAGCAAGGCCTCCTCTAGAAACCCCCCCCCCCGGCATTGAGGGTAAAAGGGACCTTTTTCTTCTTTCTTTAAAACTCCCCAATACTTTGGGAGGGGCAAGACCTCCCTTTATAAACCCATCCGGGCATTTGAGGGTAAAAGAGACCTTTTCCCCCCTTCCTTTAAAACTCCCCCAGGCTTTGCGAGAAAAAGGAAATGAGAAGGGATTTGATCCCCCTCGGGCTTCTCCTTCCTCCTTTCTTCCCCTTTTTGTGTGTGTGTGAGAGAGAGAGCATGGGAGGCCCCACCACTAATTCCCCCGGGCATTTACTCAACGGAGATAGAGCGGGGGAGGAGGAGGAGCTCACCTCCCCTCCGGGCATTGGCGTGAGTAGGGAACCGCCACCACCCTTCCAGGCATCCTCGCTGATCAGAGGAAGAGCTCCTCGTCGATTCCCCCCTGGGCTTTCCACCTTGGCGGCAACGGTTTAGTAGGAACAACACATGATGTGGATACTTAGGCTTTAGAAAGAAACCATGACTTTGATGCCTCCAACAACGGCCAAGGCCGAGGTAGCTTCAGCAGTCATGGCCGCAACATGTTTATCACCAAGGGTGCAGCGAGGTTTCTCCCTCTTCCAACAAGAGCTGCTTTGATGGCCCCTTTCAACGGCACTCTGGCATTTAGGCTTCAGAAGGAAGCCCCCACTTTGATGTCCCCGGTGACAGCCAGAACGACTGGTGCAACTTCAACAGTAGGGTTCACCCTTATAAAGAAGGGTGATTCGATGACTGTAGGTAATTTGCCAAAGACGTTCGGTGCAACCAAATAACCCCCACCTAGAGTAGTTTGCGACGACGAGAAGCTCGTCAATTGGAGCAGCCAGGGCCGTCGGAATCTTTGGATTTATTTGAAAGAGTATGCAAGAGATATTACAACCTTCATAGAGGCAATAATATTCTTTGACAAAAGATGAAAGAAAGGAAAGGTCCCACCGGACGTGCCAGTCTGTTGAACATGCACATTTGTTAGTTATTCAAATAGCATGCGCATTATCAATTCCGTGAATTTAGTTTTATCAGATGATTTGGGTTCGGGTACGGAACATTTCCCCATCGACTGCAGTCGATGTTTATTTACATTGACGTAAAGTCTGAATACCCTTGATTAACTGTCAAAGAAACCTTTAGCCTCTATCCGTTGTGATATTAGTGATCTCGATGATTGCCCATTACGGGTACACACTCTTGCAAGAAGGTTTGAAGACCTTTCATTTTTAGAATATGTAATTTGGATTACAATTGATCATTCAAGACCTTTACACTTGGTTCCGATCTTGTAATTGAGTCATCATATTTACATGTAGCCATGACTCAAGTCACTCAACCTCCGAATTTGCTTTAGTCTGTCTTGGGCTTTTGAATTTGCTTTTGTCGCTATCAGACGGTCGAATTTGAATTTCATCACGATCAGACCATTGGATCGCCAGGATGATTACTATCGATCTGTCAGATCTACTTCCGATCATGATCTAACCGTCAAATTTGTTCTTGGTTGATATATGACCGTTGAATTTACTCTAGATCACAATCTGGCTGTTGGATAGGTTCCCGATCTCGATCTGGTTGTTGAGTTCACTTTGGATCAGAATTCGACTATGGGATTGGCTCCAGATTGATATCTGACCCACTTCCTCACGATCAGCCCGTTGGATCGCCAACATGATCACTATCGAGCCATCTGAGTGGCTTCCTAGTCATGATCACTCTTTTGACTGTGATCAGACTCTTAAGTTGGTTTGATGTCCATAAGGGACATACTCGCGCAAGGCAGAGATATAATTGTAATTTTCCTTTCCTTAGGGTATTCCAACAGTTTTCCCCAACATCGGGGTATTCTTGCAATTTTAGACAAACTCTGAATATTTCCGCCCTTTTCTTGACATTACCGAACATTTCTGACATTTGTTGATTTTCGGGGGTATATTTACAATTTCTTGACAACTCTGCCATGGCCGGTCCCAAGCCCGGATGAGAAAAGAGGAGGGTTTGCGTTAGGTCGACAGCCAGCAGTAAAATTTTGTCACATCTCCAACATGAATTCTGATCCAAATACATTATGTGCTAATGCTAGGGCGTTCCCCGTAAGCGACGCGTTACATCGGAACCCGGATGGAATGACAAGTGAGCAAGGGCCAGCTAGGGCGTTCCCCGTAAGCGACGCGTTACATCGGAACCCGGATGGAATGACAAGTGAGCAAGGGCTAGCTAGGGCGTTCCCCGTAAGCGACGCGCCGCAATGGCGCCCGATTGCGGTGTCAAATAGGCAAGGGTTCTCGTGTGGGGTTGGACGCACACGGGTAAAGAAGCAAGTCCAAAAACATAGGATCCGTCTAGCTACGTGGAATATAGGAACTTTAACGGGTAAGGGTTTAGAATTAGTTAAGTTAATGAAGGACAGGAGGGTTAACATAGCTTGCCTACAAGAAACTAGGTGGAAAGGACATAAAGCTAAAGACATTGATGGATATAAAATTTGGTATACGGGTAATAATAACTCTAGAAATGGTGTTGCTATAATAATAGATACAAACTTAAAAGACCGAGTTGTGGAAGTAAATAGATTGGGGGATAGACTAATGGTAATCAAACTTATCTTAGGTGATGATATTTTGAATATAAGTAGTGCATATGCACCTCAAGTAGGATTAGAAGAGATCATTAAAAAGTAATTTTGGGAGGCTATTGATAGTTTGATCCAAAATATCCCTAGTGAAGAGAGAATCTTTATTGGAGGGGATCTTAATGGTCATGTGGGTATAGATAATAGAGGCTATGAGAGGATTCATGGAGGGTTTGGTTTTGGTAATAGAAATGATATGGATAACACTATTCTTGATTTTGCTATGGCCTACGATCTAGCAATTATTAATACCTTCTTTAAGAAGCGGGACGAACACTTAATAACATACAAGAGTGGAACACATATAAGTCAAATTGACTATTTTCTCATTAGGAAGGTCGATAGAGTTTTATGTAAAGATTGCAAAGTTATTCCTGGTGAGAGTCTAGCCCCTCAACATAGGTTGTTAGTAATGGATGTCACTATTCCTAAATTCAAAAGAAAGATCATTATAAATAATTATTCCAAAATTAAATGGTGGAATTTAAAAGGTAAAAGTTTAGAAACATTTAAAAATCATCTATTAAAGGAAAATATTTGGAATTTAGAACAAGAAACTAATGTAACGTGGAATAATGTTACAAATTGTATAACGAAAGTTGCAAAACAACTCTTAGGCGAAACTAAAGGTAAAAAGAACTTAGAATAAGAGACTTGGTGGTGGAGTGAGGAAATCCAAAATACTATTAGAGTAAAAAAGGAATGCTTTAAAGTCTGGCAAACTAACAAAAATGTTCAAACCCTAGAAGCCTATAAAATCGCTAAAAAGAGAGCTAAGAAAATAGTTAGCGAAGCCAAGTCAAAGGCATTTGAAGATTTATATAATAAATTAGGAACCCGAGAGGGTGAAAAGGACATATTTAAAATTGCTAAATTAAGAGAAAGGAAAACTAGAGATTTAGATCATGTTCGGTGCATTAAAGGTGAAGATCAAAGGGTTTTAACTAAGGATCTTGAGATTAAAGGGAGGTGGCATAGCTATTTTCAGAAGTTACTTAATGGAGATTCCGTCAAGGATTTATCTTTAGAAGGTACCCAAGAGTCCACAATATTTGATACATATCAATATTTCAGGCGTATTAAGATGTCAGAAGTGGATGATGCTTTAAGGAAAATGAAAGTGGGCAAGGCCTTAAGACTAGATGGTTTACCTATTGAAGTATGGAAAGGCCTAGGAGATATTGGAATTCAATGGCTAACTAAATTTTTTAATAAAATTTTAAAGGAACGGAGAATGCCAGAAGCTTGGAGAAAAAGTGTTGTAGTTCCTTTCTATAAAAACAAAGGAGATATTCAAAGTTGTAATAATTATCGTGGAATTAAGCTTATGAGTCATACTATGAAACTTTGGGAAAGAGTAATTGAAAAACGCCTCCGTTGTATGACTACTGTATCGGAAAATCAGTTTGGTTTTATGCCAAATAGATCTACTACAGAAGCTATTTTCTTACTACGGCAGCTAATGGAGAAGTATAGAGAGATGAGAAAAGATTTGTATATAATTTTTCTTGATTTAGAGAAGGCGTACGATCGAGTACCGAGAGAATTGATTTGGTGGACATTAAGAAAGAAAGGAATCTCTCAAGGATATGTCGATTTGATTAAGGATATGTACGGCGGTGCTATTACCAGTGTTCGAACTATTGCTGGGGAGACTGCTGAATTTTCCGTTTCTATAGGTTTGCATCAAGGTTCTGCACTAAGTCCGTATCTCTTTGCCTTAGTTATGGATGAAGTAACTAAACAATTGCACGAGGATATCCCTTGGTGTATGCTTTTTGCAGACGATATTGTTTTAATTGATGAGAGTATTGATGCTCTAAATGCTAAGTTAGAGCGTTGGAGACTTGCCTTGGAGTCTAAAGGTTTTAAAATTAGTAGGAGCAAGTCAGAATTTATGCACTGTAATTTTAGTAATGGGAGAGTGGTTCAGGAAGACATGGTTCTAATTGATGGACATAACATTCCGAAGAGTAGTAGCTTTCGATACTTAGGGTCTATCATACAAGAGAATGGGGAGATTTATGATGACGTTACACATAGGATTAAGGCAGGTTGGTTAAGATGGAGAAGTGCATCAGGTGTCCTTTGTGATCGTCGTATGCCTATGAAACTCAAAGGGAGGTTTTATAGAACGGTTGTGAGACCTGCTCTGTTATATGGTACCGAGTGTTGGACAGTACGAAAGGAACACATCCACAAAATGTGTGTAGCAGAGATGAGGATGTTGAGATGGATGTGTGACAAGACTAAGAAAGACAAGATTAGGAATGAGCGCATCCGTAAGGACTTAGGGATAGCTCCAATTGATAGTAAAATGAGAGAAAATAGACTCAGGTGGTTTGGACATGTGTTTCGTCGCCCTAACTCAGCGCCGGTTAAAAGATGTGATCAAATCTTAGTGGATGCTAGTAGAAGAGCTCGAGGAAGGCCTAAAATGAGATGGTGCCGCCGCCAAAGATTTCTATCAAGTGCAATATTCATATTTAAACTCAAGGAACTAATGTCTTAGGAATGAGCGGCGGCGGCGGCGGCGGCGGCGGCGGCGGCGGCGGCGGCGAGGAGGAGGAGGAGGAGGAGGATGATGATGATGATGATGATGATGATGATGATGATGATGATTTACAATTTCTTGACATTTCAAGGCATTTGCGCCACTTGTTGACTTCTCGGTGCAGTTTCTTGGTTCCATGGACTTATCAGTCATTTCTTGACCTTTGAGGGTTTCTTTGCAATTTCTGACTTTCTAGGATTTATTTGCAATTTTCCCTGACAGTAGAAGTATTCTCGTAATTTTTCGGGGCTCGATATCCCATGACCAGTCTTAAACAAAGTTCAGGAGAGCGCAAACCGCTTCAAAGAAGTGGAATGGTCTCGCTCCACCGAGTCATGTAGGAGGCGTGACCCTAGAAGAGGGTATTCTGAGAACTTCAGGGCAGAACAAGAGCTTTATGTGATTTCTACAAAGTTCAAGGTTTTTATGCAATCTCTAGGCGCCCCAGATGTTGTTTGCAATTTTTTGGAAGATCCTGAGGATCCCCATCATTTCCTGACAATCCCGAGTACGAGGCGCATGCACGAGTCTTCATGCTCAATCCTTGGTGGACGCCTTTTCTTGGATGCTTGGTCCTTGGTGGTTAATTTCCTTGAGCCTTTGGTCCTTATCGGACATTTCCCATGGGCTTGCCGGCAAATTTTCTGTAAGTAGGGGCATTTCTATATCTTCTTGGGCTTTTCCATGATTCTCCACCAACAGGAGATATATTTGCAATTTCTCACTTTTGTGGCATATTTGCAATTTTTTCATCATCAGGGATATTTTTATAATTTTCTAAAGCTGTAGGCCGAGAACATGTCGAAGACGAGTCGAGTAGATCACTTCACATTTCTGGCCTTTTTTTTTACTTTGGACATATCATTCGTAGAAGGGGCATGTTTGCAAATATTTTCTTTAACCAAAATTCCCACTCCGCACTTGCCTCCCCCAGGTCTTTGCACGCCGAGTCTTCAAGCATATGCTCCACTTGCCACAATAGGAAAGCTCCCAAGCTGAGCTTTCAAAGCCTTCTTGGAAAGCTCCCTTAGTTACTACAAGGGGAGAGGTTGAAAGCAAATCTCCCAATGGCTTTCCCCAAGTGCCTTTCCCCTTTGGGCAAGGGTGACTATTTATAGGGGTTTCATAAACGGGAAGGGGTGCCCTCTAAATCTCCCCTGGGCTTTGCAAGGGGCAAGGCCTCCTTTAGAAACTCCCCCTGGCATTGAGGGTAAAAGAGACCTTTTTCTTCTTCCTTTAAAAACTCTCCTGAGCTTTGGTAGGGGCAAAGCCTCCTTTAGAAACTCCCCCCGGCATTGAGGGTAAAAGGGACCTTTTTCTTCTTCCTTTGAAAACTCCCCCGGGCTTTGGTAGGGGCAAGGCCTCCTTTAGAAACTCCCCCCGACATTGAGCGTAAAAGGGACCTTTTTATTCTTTCTTTAAAACTCCCCCATACTTTGGGAGGCGCAAGACCTCCCTTTATAAACCCATCCGGGCATTGAGGGTAAAAGAGACCTTTTTGCCCTTCCTTTAAAACTCCCCCAACCTTCGGGAGAAAAAGGAAATGAGACAGGATTTGATCCCCCCGGGCTTCTCCTTCCTCCTTTTTCCCTTTTTTGTGTGTGTGAGAGAGAGAGAGCATGGAAAGCCCCGCCACTAATTCCCCTGGACATTTACGCAGCTGAGAGAGAGCGGGGGAGGAGGAGGAGCTCACCTCCCCTCCGGGCATTGGCATGAGCAGGGAACCGCCACCACCCTTCCGGGCATCCTTGCCTATCAAAGGAAGAGCTCCTCACCGATTCCCCCCCAGGCTTCGCCTCCTAGCAGAGAAATAGGGAGAGGAGGACCACAGCCGATGGCCGGAGCAGAGGAAGAGGGAGCGCAACGTCCCTCCAATCCTCTAGGCACCATCGCACAGCAGCAGGAGAGTTTGGACGAATGCGCCCCGGGCCTCCTTCCCTCCGGGCATCCCCTCGCAGCTGCTGGCGGTCGGAGCAGAGGAAGACTGAGAGGGAGCATACCAGCCGGCGTTCACGCACGCAGGGGAAAGAGAGAAAGCAAGAAAAGGGAGGCTCTGCCCTACCCACTGGCTGCAGCAGTGGTGGAGGCGATGATCGGCGCCCGCGGTGGAAACTTTTGCGGCAGAAAGAGATGGAACGGAGAGAGGGAGAGAGAGACGCTGGCGGAGAAGGGAGAGACAGACGCTGGAGGAGGAAGACAATCCGGCACATAGCGCCAGGTTCTTCCTCCCTTTTTTGTTTGTTTTTTTTGTTGTTTTTTTTCTCTTCTTTTTTTCTCGTCTTCTTTTGCTTATTTTTTTCTTGTTTTTTTGGTACAACAGGGATCAACCATGCTCTAGCTAAAAGTTAACGTGTTAACAATACCAGGAAGCGAATAGACTTGCTTTTCCCGGAACAAGATTGATGCCAGAATGACCAACACCCGCTTCTATGGTCATCTACAAGAAAACTTACTCTGTTCTAAACCATAAGATTAATTTTGACTAAGAAGCAAACAAACTCGAGCCACATAGCAGCCTATTGTGTCTGCCAATTGGTAGTTGCAACACAAACATGCCACCAAGTATTTACCACATGATGCAAACAATCTTTTGCTGAGTTAAATATAACGAGAACCAGGAAGTGATTCTATTTTTATCCGTCTTCCAGAAACAGGTCCACCTGCTGTAACTTCTGAGTAGAAAAGCACAATGCTCTACAGGTGAAGACAACTATCTCACTCCTATTCTAATTGTGTATCCGTGCAGATCTACCACAAATCTCATCTAACGATCACCTCCAATGAGGCAACTCAACGTAGACAGGTAAATCCATGGGAGGGGCTAAAAAACTTAAATGAGCAAGTTATATAATAAAAAACTTTACGAGGAAACGGAATACAAATAGTATTCAGCAGATGGAGATGAACTGCATCACAGCAAAGTTTAAACATGGATGCACGAACGGGGAGCACAAAAACAAACCAGTTGAGGCAAGAAGATGGGACGAAAAGAAGATGTGATTGGAGAAATTCGAAGTGGGAAATATCATAGAGACTTCCCAAGGTAAGGCAGGATATTCCACGAGAATGTGAAAGAAATTAGGATCATTCCTAGTAAATCATGTGCCAGTATGTCCCCGGACAGTAATATTGGGCAACCAAATCCAGAAAGCCGAGAATTCCCACAGAATTGTTGAAACCGACGGAGGCAAACTAGAGGAAAGGCGCTTGAATTTTTCTGCGGACCTTTGCCTTGGGAATGACCTTCACAGCTACCTGTTGCCCTTTAAGCTCCCCCTTCTTGAACCGTGCCGAGCAAGTGTAGCCGAAGTGCCCCCGCCCCACCTCCTCCCCAAGCTCGTAGCTGCTCGCGAAGTTCTTAGAGAACCCGAACCGCTTGTCCAGTCCCGCCCCCGCCAGGCCCACTTCGCCGTCCTCCGGTATCGCAGCCTCGTTCGGCTTCACCGATCCGTGCCGCCGTGCCAACACCGCCCGGATGTGCTTCGCCGGTGACGGCGGGGGGAACGGCCGCTTGAAGAACCTCCTCGGCGTGGCTGTGTTCGACCCCCCTCCGGCCGGGGACTTCTTGAAGAGGCTGTGCGCGGGGCTGGGGCTGTAGAATGGGAAGAACGGGGAGGCCCACGGCTTTGTAGAACCCCTCTCCTCCTCTACTTCGTCCTTCTTCGGCTTCTGCTCCTCCTGCTGCTGCTGTTGCTGCTGCTTTTCCCCCTGCTGCTGCTGCTGCTCTTCGCCTCCTCCCCCTCCCTTCTCAGCCCTCGGAGGTGTGGGAGGAGGCAGGGTCGCAGGAGAAGGGTTGTGGCCATTTCGCGCATTCACCTCACCCGGAGGGCTGTAAGGGTTAGGCCCTTCTGTGGGCTTGCTCACGCAGAGCCCCATCCCCCCTCCCTTCCACCTTCCGCCCTCCTCCTGCTCCCAGAAGCTCCGACGAGAAGAGAGAGAGTGGAAATAGAGGAAGGGAGGCGAGCAGATCCAGAAACCCTAGCTCTGCTCACGGCATTGCCCCACCATTGCTAGGCCATGTCCTCCTCCTCCTCCTCCTGCTCCCCCTCATCTCCCTCTTCCCCTCACCCCCCACTTCCCCAGACCCCAGCGCCCCTCCCTAACTCCTCCGTACTCTCTCTCCCCTGTATGCTTCTGCGCTTCCGAGAGTGTGGAAAAGTAGGAAAGAGATAGAGAGAGAAAGTAAGAGAGAGAGAGTGAAGGAGGGGAGGGGAGGGTATGATGGGAACTATAAAAGGGGGTAGAGAGGGAAGAGGATTTAAAAGGTTCAGCGAAACGCGATGGGTGCGCCTTTTGGTGCGTGTTTTACTGGGCCCCGCCTGCCCTTACAAAGGCACACTACACTAGAGAGAAGATAGATAGGGGAGTCCAGGCTGTCAAATTCTAACCCGCCACGTGGCTACATACCTAGCTGTTGGGGCATCAGCATCCTAAGCCAGATACATATGGTGTAGTATACGTTTTGAAATATATGGTGCAGCGTACGTTAGACCGAAGTCATTACATCAAAAACATGATATACAACATAGCCAATAATATATTTATTATAAATATAACTCATAAAGAATTTATAATGTTATATTATCAAAATCTAGAATTAAATAATCAAGTTGGAACCATGAGAGGTCCACATGACTACGTCTACGGGTGGGTGAGGATTCCTTCTGCGGAGGGGGCGCCCTTGGAGTAAAACAGTGCCGGCGGAACAGCGGCAACAGGGTCATGGGGGAGAGCTCGTAGTACGGAGGCTCGTTGAGGCCCAATTTGAATGCTTGGTCGGGGGAGTGGCGGGGACTCGTGGGCGCATTAAATCTAACGGGCCTCGGGGCCCACGAAGGAAGCCATCGCCCGTCCACCAATCCGAATTTCGCGGTTACCCACCTCGAAATGACGAAACGGAAGACCCCGCGAACAAATCAGGGCTGGCCAGGGTGCATAGTTTTTTCTTTGGGAATTTAGGTGCCGTCACCGCAGGTGTGATCACACACTCCATGATGGCGCCCCCTCAACCCCCCGAGCTGCGACGCCGGAGCGCAAGCGCACGAGGGGCCGAGAGGGGGAGCAGTTAATAGGAATTTAAAGGGACGGGAGGACGGAGGGGGTTCCGTGCGAGAGTTAAAGTGGGCCTGGGAAGGGTAGGTCTCCCGTGTCCCGAGGGAGGAGGGGGAGGAGGAAGCCGAAGTCCCAGTTCAGATCGAGCAGAGATAGCGCGAGGGACGCTGCGAACAGAGATGGTGGGCTTCTGCAGCTACAGAGCGACGCCCGCCGGGGGCGGTGCTGCCTGGCCGCGCCGCCGAGGGCTGGAAGCTGAGGCGGTGTTCAGTAGAGTTGGTTTAGCTTTTATAACCTAATCGGCGGCGTCGCAGGAAGGATTGCTTTGCTCAGGGGGGAGGAGACAAAGGTAGGCGCCGTTGTGGTGAACTGGGAAGATCAGCAAGGTAGTTGTTCTTTTGTCTGTTGCTTTTGTTTATTTCCCCTCGTTGGTTTTGTTACTTTCCCCTTGGACGTTATGCATTCCATTTCATCGTCGAAGCGGAGAGGTGGTTAAAAGTTTGATTCGAGAGGATAAATTTAGAGGGGAATATGAGTAAATTATTTTGAACTAATTTATTCTTATCTCTATTATCGTTCACGAGAAATAAATACGGTGATATCTCTATTAATCGTTTGATAAAAAGATGGATACAAACATAAATAAATGTTAAAAAAAATAAATTATCTTTCTTATAGATTAGGATTAATGTTAATATTTCTCCTAAATGATCGTAATAAATATTAATATTGTTAAATCTATTTAATATATTTATTTTTAATGATCATAATTATCATTAATATTGTTAATTATAACATGATTAATTCTTTATTAGTAATTACGATCAAGATAGTTATAATTAATTATGTAACGATAATTATATAATATACATAATAATTAACATAAATAAGATTAATCTGTATGAGTAATTAACACTAATAACATGAAGTAACAATTGATTAGTATTAATAATATTTATTATCATAGTAAGATTAAATAACATTATAATAATTAATTATTTAATGATAAACATATATTATATTTATTAATTAGTACAGATAAGATTAATTAACATGGTTAGTTAGTACTAATAATATTAATTAGCACTAATAATATTAATTAATATCATTAATTAGCACTTATACTATTAATTAGCATAGTTAAGTATCATTAATAATATTAATTAGTATAATAAGATTAAGTAATGCTATAATAATTAACTATTTAATAATATTTAAATAATATATTTATTCATTAGCACTAATAAGATTAATTAACCTGATTAATTAGTACTAACAAAATTAATTAATATAATTAATTAACACTAATAAGATTAAATAATATTATTATAATTAATTATTTAATAATAATTAAATAATATATTAATTAATAGTAATAAGCTTAATTAACATGATTAATTAATACTAATAATATTAATTAATAATAATATTATTAATTATCACTAATAATTAAGGGAGAAAATGGGGTTAAGAATGTGAGAAGGGTGGAATGACTTATCCCCCGTCTTAACCCTATTTTTGGGGATAATCTCGTTCTCTTTAATCCTCTTATTCTCGTCAGTTTTAATTATATCAAACGATTAATAAAGTTAAAGACGAAGATATCTCCCTCTTAACCCCTAACCAAACAGATCCAGATTTTTTGAATTCTTTAATTCGATAATTGACAAACGTGATGAATACCCCCCTCCTTCCCGCGACAAGTTTTGATCGCATGTTGCAGGGGCAGTTAGTATATCACATTTTTGAAATACTTTTGTTTTTAACTGTCACCATCCAATCTTATAAGTTATTTACATTATTAATCCTGATGTCTTTATTTGTTTAAAATATAATTTTCGTAAAAAATATATTTATCATTTTTATATTAATAATTACACACATATTATTAAACATTCTGATATTATACAAAAAGACTATTACATAATAGTCTTTTGTACTATTTCTATGTGCTGAAACACCGTTCAAAATAGTGCAAAAAAAATTGTTGTAATCTTTTGCACAATGTTTTCATTTCAGTCCCTTTGTTTGGCTGGGATTGTTCAGATGAGTTTTTTTGAAAAAATCTTTACATAGGACAAATATCATTGTGTCAAAAATTTTAGATCTCTAAATTCATCTCGAAATTTCACGAGAACTCTATAAGAGGAGTTTTTGTATATTATTTAACACCCTTTTTGTGTCTTTCTTTTTTCATTTTAAAAAATTCACTCGGCATACAATGTGAGATAACTTTGAGTTATTTAGTTAGAATAAGATTATGCTGAGAATTTTATTAATTAAAATTTCTTAATAATTCTAACCAAATGAATCCTCAATTTTTAATGATACTCGTGAGTATAAATTTAAGAATGATAAATCTATGATTTTAATTTAAACAATAGTTTATACATTATATTCCTAAATTATGCGGATGTCTTCGGCCAGGATTTGTCGTCTCGACCGACTCACCCGTCTCGGTCATGGTTTGGGATGGATCGGGTCGGTCCCGACTCGTTCTGTCTCGGTCCATCTCGTTCCGTGTTAAACTAAAAGAAGATTATATATATATAATATATATATAATAATAGAATAAAATAAAAAAGACATCTTATATATATAATATAATATTAAAATAATAAATCGTTCCGATGACGACTCACGATTCAGACATCCTGTCCACTGCCTGGGTCGGGTCAGGTCATGCGAGTCGAGATGACTCGCCTCGAGACGGCAAACCTTGCCCTCGCCCAAACGATATGTGCCCATAAATGCCCTTTTAATTACATGGATACTCTTCTTATAATAGTATAATTATACATGTGCCCTTCAAAAAAGGTAAATAAGATTCTAAGAATGAGTTTTTACATGTGTACCCCTATTAAAATTATGTTCGTACAAAATCTATCTTATTTTTACATCTACTTATATGTGTTTGTTATATGTCTGCGTTGGACGAAAATATTTACATATGCAATTTAACTATAAAAGTTCGTCAAGATTAAGATTTGTCAATTCGATCATACTAATCGTATTAAATTTTTATCGATATGATATAGTACGACATCGTATCACACTATATCAATCTGTCATGAATGAAGAGTTATTTAATAAATATGTAGTATTATAAAATATAATAAATTATTTATAATTTACTGATTAATATACGTATTCGTTATTCTTGAGATAAATGGTTCAAATCTCACAACTGTCATTAGTTTTTTGGCTTATTTTTTTTATAAGAATAATGGGAAAAAGTAGAAAAATTGTGTGGTTAGTAAGTCTGGCAATTATCCATTTAAAATTTGAATTGTATTTGAATTCATATTCGTTTGATCAGATAATTATCTGAATAAAATATACAACGAATAATTTAATTAGATATTAGATATTTCGACTATTAATCAGATACAAAATTGTATATCTGGGTATCTGTGTTGGACATTATCCGGTCGAATACGAACCCTTAGATGAATATCTAAAGATATACATATTCTATATATATTTAACTCAAATCTTAATATATTGTTTGGTTATTTTTTTACCTCTTTTTTATCTTAAAAATATAATTTAAAAATAAGAACTTCACTTACACTCATTTGATAAGTTTTCTCGTATTTTTTAAGATGAAGTCTAATCTTTTGATAACCTCTCCCAAATAAAAATAACTTACATTCTTTCCTTTTTTGAAAAAACAACCTATAATATTCTCGCACGGTTCACACGACTCACCTCTAAGTAGGTATTACAATTATCTATTTAAATTTTGAACCGAAATTGAATTCGTATTAATCGGATAATTATATGAATAAAATGTCTGATGGATAATTTAATCGAATATTAGATAATTCGATTATTAATCGGATATAAATTTGGATATCACACTATCCGCTCTGTATTCAATCCGTTACAGGTCTAGTGACTAGCACATTTCAAACTCGGGTCTCAACATTCCAAAAGAATGCTCTAAACCAAATTACATATTAAAATATACTTAACATGTAGTGAGACCTAGGGTCACTTGATTAGTCTCACATCGGATATTGAGAAAGTAACCAAGTACTTATAATGCAGGTCTTCACTTCTTAACACAAGAGGACTCTTTTATAAGGATAAAACCCTACCTCCACTCTGAGAACAATATCTCTTGGGGGTACCAAAAGATTTATCTCGCATCTTCATAACATAAAATAATATACATAATATTTTTAAAAAGATAATAGATATATCAATTATGTATTATAGATCGATTGTACCGATCTTTAGTTGATATGGTCTGATATAGATGGTTCGTTTCAAACTAGTCTATAAGTGCCGTATTTGACATGTAAAATCTTAATCAAATCGACTAACCTTCCTAACCTTTCTGTAACCAAGCACATATTAACGAAACGATCGTTAAACAAAAAATTTTGACATACATGGCCCTTTTAAATTATTAATTGTATGAAAATATATCTTATATTTATATTTGCTTGCATACTCATATTAGAGTAGGATTTGTCGTCTCGATCGACCCGGCAATCCCGGTCATGGCCTGGGATGGGTTGGTCTTAACCCGGTCCGACTTGATCAATCTCACTCCGTGTTAAAATAAAAAAATTATATATATATAATATACATAAAATAATAGAATAAAATAGAAAATAATATTATATATATAATATAATATTAAAATAATGAATTATCCCGATGACGACCCATAACTCGGATGTCTCACCCACCGCCTAGGTCATGGTAGATCGTGCGGGTCAGGACAACCCGCCCAGAGACGGCAGACCATGTGTTAGAGACGTTAGAGACTTAGAGTGTTAGACAAACATATTTATCATGTGGAGCCCTACTAACCTACTAGATCTATATTTACTTGTATACCCTTATTAAATAATATTTTATCATGTAAAACCTCCTCGTATCCGTCCATCTTAGCGCCGTGATGAAAGGTTACAGCATATATTTATCTAATAAGAGTATACCAATAAACATAAATGCTTGACAGATTTTTGCACACTTAATGATTTATGAAGAGTATATATGCAAAAACAATCGATAAGAATGTATCAAATCATGTGTGTAAATATCCTTAAATTTTAATTTGGTGTTCTCAAAGTTCTCTAGTAAATAAAAAAGAAAGTATCATACTATAATATCATTCCAACTAATATATGAGTTGAGTTTACACGAATTGCATTCAGATCAAAACTTGGGATAAAAGATCCAAATTATTTACGACGAAAAGGCTTACGTCAGTTTAAAAATCTATACTAACAAGGTCTATTTGATAAGGATAAATTTGATAATTGGTTAAGGTGGATTAGGGTGGATTAATCGGGGTCAGATGATTTATTCTATGTTTGATATTTTTTTCTTTAACTCGAGTCAGATAGGATTAAAGTGGATTAACGCATTCCACTTAAATAGGTGAAATTAGTTACTCCACCTGAGTTAGGGCCACTTTGATAATGTGTTGGATTAAGGACATGTGGGCCATCTCAAATAAGTCACCCGCCCTTAATCTAACCCCTTACCAAAGTGACCTTAACAGATTAGAGTGATCAAATCGATGAGAGAGCCACTCTCCTGAAAGAGAGAGAGAGAGAGATTAATCATAGTTAGTTAGCACAACTGACTCTTCGGAGTCAATTGCACTAATATTGCCCCGTTAGTAAAGCGGCCCGCAAGATTTTGGAGCTCGATCTAGGGAATAACTTAAGACTTTTAGTTAACTTTGACATGATAGTTATTTGAGTCTTTTCTTGTCTAAGGATTGATCTCATCTTAGTAATATCTTCTCAAATACGTGACATGAAGAGTCGATGCTAACCCACATTTCATGTTTGGAAGAGAGATGTAAAGTTGAGGATAGTCATAGATATCATGTCAATTCCATTGTGGTTAGGTCTGTCAATGGAGCAGATACGAAGTGAATATATAACTATCCGTATTCGCTCCGTTTTATAATTTGAATTATCCAATTTTGATCCGTTCTGATTTGAATTCGGATACGAAACGAATATATGACTATTCGTATCCGTTCCGTTTTAAAATTTGAATTATTCGATTCAAATTTAAAAGTATATAATTATAATTATAAAATATTAAAAATATATAAAATATAATTATACAATATATAAAATATATAAAATAAATTATAAATTAAAATATAATTATAAAATATCTAAATTTATCTATAATATTATTTATTTTATAATAAATTATTTAAAAATATGTATTCTATGATCTATAATATTACGAACAGATATTTTTCGAAACGAATATTATAATATTTGTATCCGCTCCTATTCGAATTCGAATATTATTCGTATCCGAAAAAATGAATACGAATTTGAATATTATTCGTTAATACGGATTCGAATTCAAAGCGGATCCTAATATCTGAATTCGTTGACAGACCTAATTGTAATAATGTTTATATGCAAAGTTTGGAGACAGTTTTCAGATTCCAAGTAAACAATCATTTCAGTCTCTTTCATCAAAATAGGAAGGCCATGGTATTCATTTTGACTTAACTGTTACGGATCGACTGTTTTATAGATGTGACTTAGTTGGCGATGGTGTTTACTAGTTTCAAACAAATGTGTTAGACTGTTAGTCACACTTGAATCGATTAAAAGTGACCTATGCAATATAACATAGTTACGTTAATTAAATATTGAAGATTAAACTTCGTTTACACGAAGCAACGAAGTTTAGATCATAGTTTGCCGTCTCGCCCTGACCCGCCCTAACTCGCACGACCCGACCCGACCCAGACGGGCACCGGGTCAGGCAGGCTGGGGGTCGTGGACGGGACGCACTGGACCGCATGATCCCGTGCGTCCCGCCACGTACCGCTCCAGTGCGAGGCGGGAACCGGCTTGGTACGAGCGGGTCGGGGCGGTTCGCCCATTTAACGCGCCGAAGGGGGAGGCTCTTCCTCCATCCCTCCCACCGGCGAGCGGGGGTGCAGCGGCGGCGGACGACGATCAGAGCGGCGGACGTCGGCTTTGGACGGCTCAGGGCGGCGATCGGAGGTAGGTGAAATTTTTTAAAAAAATAAATGGTCTGCCCCTGTGGGGGTGGGGAAGGGGGTGCGTCCACCGCCGGGGGTTGGGGTGGGGCAGGGGCGGTTTGGGGGGGGGGGGGGGGGGGGGCGGGGAGAGAATAAAAAATAAGTTAATTTTTATAATTTTATAATTTTTTCTTAATTTAAAAAATATAAGAATAAAATTTGTTAAATTATTTAATATTATTTTTGATGTATTGTTGTAGAAATAATATAATTTTTATTTAATTCATGTTGTAGAAGTAATTTTTTTGATGTATTATTTAATTCATGTCGTAGAAATAATATAAATATTATTTAATTCATGCTGTAGAAATAAATTTATTTTTGATGTATTATTTAATTCATGTTTAAATATTAGATTTAATTGAGATGTATTCAATTTAAAATTTAGTCTTGCATGTTGTAGAATTAATGATAATATTTTCATTATTAGTTGTAGATGTAAAATAATATAATATTTTATTTTAAAAAAATTAAAGATATTTTTCATTTAAATATATATGTAGTGATAAATATTTTACAAAAAATTAAAGTTAATATTTATAATTTAAATTAAGTAGAGATGTTTTGAATTTAAATATAAATTTATTGATAAATGGGATGCTGAAGTTAATTTAGATGAAGACCTCGTCATTGGGGGTGGAGACACATCGTATGCGTACGATGATACAGCATGTGAGCGATTGATGCAACCTCCATCAATTGAGCGTCAAGAGCCACCTACGGTGAATTAATACATGAAAATCAAATCGTAAATTTCATTAGATAGTGTAGTCATATATTGATGTATGATGATGTAAGGAATATATTGCAGGTCAGTCCGACAAATGACAACATTGCGGGAGAACAGTGGTCCCGAGTTGCTGCACCGCGGTATTCAATATCTGCGGAACCCAGAAGGTTATCCACTTCAAGAGAGGCTAGGGGGAGTTCCGCATTTAGAGAGGTGAAATTATATTGTCATTTCTACATTTATATGTTGTATTTCATTGGTAATTGAATATATTATTCTTTCAATTGTGTAGTCTTCGGTAGCATCGAAACAACCATCTCAGTCTGCTGCGCCACGACGCTCAATATCTAAGGCACCCAGTCAGTCGTCTCAGGTATACGAATAGACTTACACAGTAGAAAGTAAGTTAAAAAATTATCTAACCAGGCTTCTGTTTCTCAGGCATCTAGAGGGACACAACATGCAGCAGGTAAGCAGCCCCATGCTCCACAGAAGAAAAAATCATCATGGACCATATTATTCAGCAGCAAGAAGGACAAGGGACCACCATTAAATCCGATAGATATTGCAGACATGGAGACATTAGATCCCAATGCAGATGACGACACTCCCGAGCCCTCTGTTGAGCCCCCATTAGTGGGAGTCATTACTCCGATGATGATAGTACACCGGCAAGGTCTTCATCACATGAAGGTGGCGGTTCTCAAGGTGGCCAACGGAGTCGTCGTGAGGATACTAGTGCTGGTGGCAGAGAGTACGGTAGTGGTCATAGTAGAGGTCGTGGGGGCCGTCAACATGGCGCATGGACAGAGGAGCAGCACTTCACACATGCCACGCAAGATGAGGACCACAGTGCTCCACCGGCAGGGACGAGGCGGGCAGCTGATCATTGGGATCCCTACTATGGAAGTTCGGTTGCAGACAGTACCAACTATCAAGGCATGTTGTCTGATTTTGAGAGGATGAGCACACATGACTCCCAAGGATCTGGAAGATCGTATGGATGGTCATGGCCGCAATAGCCGATGTATCATGGCGACTCAGATAGCAATAGTTCATTTTTTCCATCGTATCCATATCCTTATGCCGCAGCTGCGCCAGTAGAGGTCGTGTACACACAAGGTTCGCAGCAGTATGAATACTACATACGCATGTACTGGGAGAACTATTTAGGTTCAATGCGCTATGAAGACTATCTGTCCTATATGCGGAACACTTTTAATGTCAGATTGTTTGGAGATGGACACTGGCCCAATTTGGGTCCATACTCTTAATGAGTATGTATCATTTGGTTATATTTATAACTAACTAATAATTAATTATAAATTTCTTCATATCTTGAGTTCTGTACTTATCATTGAAATTACTAATGTAAACTTTTACATCATTTGCAGGTCATCATGGACGGATGGCGTCACCCTGCGTGGGAGCATGGATACTCTGTTGAAGGTGATGGACATGTGCACTGTAGATACTACGAACATCGCGTCACCGGCATACACAGATTTGCGGAGCACCTTGTGGGAGTGGGACGCGATGTTCGTGCATGCGACCGAGTTCTGGGAGATGTCCGACATTCCTTTCGGACACAGTTACAGGATAGATACGGTTCTCGTAGCACACCCAGGGCATCTTCTTCTACATCCCGGGTAACCCCACCACGAGCACAGGGCGGAGCAGGATCTTCCTCCACGTCCAGAGTTCGAGCAGCACCAGCACCAGCACCAGTCGCACATGATAGAATTGAAGCTATAGATGTAGTGAGGACTTTTTTTACAGATTTTCACGTACCCTCCACCGCAGCACACGACCCGTCATTTGTGCAGATGATTTCATATTTTCAGTCCCACCCACATGTACCTCCACCCACTAGGATAGAGTTAAATTATACGGGTGATTAGTCTCATATATCTGATGATGAGTTTTGGGATTCGGACTTCACTGATGACGAGGATTAGTGAGTTTTGGGATTCGGGCATCACAGATGAGGAGGATGAGTGAGTTTTTATATTTTATAATTCATGAATGAATGTCATTATTATGTCACTGTTTACTTTAACATATTAAGTAATTTAAATGAATTTTTTATGTATTATATATAATATGATGTTTAATTAAGCGGTGTAATATGTTATTTTTATATAATTAGTATATATCTATTATCATAAAAAAATTCTACATTCTAATATTTTTAAATATATATCACATTTAATCTTTAAATAATTTTTTTAAAAAAATTAAAAAAAAATTAAAAAATCACGCGCCGAAGCTATAGAGAGCGGACTGGGTCGCTGTGCGACCCGGCCGACCCGACCCGCGCCGAGACCAGGTCGACCGGGTCGACAAACCCTGGTTTAGACCACATCTCGGATTAAATGATCCAAAAGATGGGGGGGGGGGAAGGTTACCAATAACTATTGATTTTTTTTAAAACTGTATATGAAGTTGTAGGTGGAGATGCATGAGAAGGATAATATGAAATATCCATCGCTAACGGAAACTTGTAGGAGGCATGGGAATATAAGGCCAGGTATAAGAATAATATCCTCACCCTTCTTCCTCTAAGGAAATATCTATTTTGTAATTATTCATCATTTTTATTTAAATAAAAGGTTAATTTTATACATACTCTCTTTGTTAATTTTATACATACTCTCTTTGTATGAAAATATCAAAATATTATTTTTAATTATCAAACATCATAGAACTGGCAATGAGTTAAGTTAGGTTAAGTCATCGGCGGAGTCTAATGAATTTTACTTGACCCTAATCTGACCTGACCCGACTTCGAGTTAGAATATTGTGATTTATATCAAACTCATATTGAGATGGGTCAAGTCGAGTAAGGACGGGTTAGTATCAAAACGTACGTGTTAGATCGAGTTGAAATGGGTTCAAGTCAAATTTGATGACCTTAACTCAATCTAAAAGAATGTGAGAGTCATAATTACTCGGCCCAAAATTGACTCAATCGTCAAAATTATGATTCTAAAAAGTAACTTTTTTAAGATCATGTCGGGTTAGGTTTTATCAAGCCTAAAAGATCTTACATGACATCGTTATTAGTCAAAGATTTTAAAAATGTCACTAAATGTTGAAAATACTCTTAATCTCTTGTGTGCTGAGGTTCGGGGTTGATGCTAAGATTTGTCGGTGCTTTTGTCATTTAGTGGTTATTTTGTATTTTTAGTTAACAACTATGGTATAGTTGATATTGGATATTAAGAATGATACTTTTGATATTTTGTATAATTAACTAAGATATATATGAAATTAACCATTAAGTATATTATAACATGTCAAAGATTTATGAAAACCCTTATTGTAGAACTGTGACAGATATCAAAAGTGACATGGATAGTTAATTGAGACCTTCTAGAGTTTCCACAAGATCTCCCAAACAAAAATCATTTGAGCTAAATGGAGAAATAATAAATCATCTGAACAACGACTAGTTAGTAAGAAAACTTAAATTAAAGGTATCAAATCCCCGTTGAGTCCCATACCAACCTAAAGAATAAAGAGTTAGTACGCATCAAATCCAAAGCTATTGTACACCTTGAGTGTAATAAACTTTTTTGAAAAAAAATGTATACGGTGAAATGGAGGCTCACCTCACGGTCCTCACCAATCTCTCTTCACTGTTCACCCTCCCATCAGATGATTCAAAAACATAAAAATAATAAGGCCATGTTTGCTAATCGATTGGGGTTAACTTACTCGACCTTGGAGGGTCGAGCAAGTTAACTGAGGTCAATTAGCATGAATGAGTGTGAGGGCGGGGCGGGGCCCACCTGTCATTTCTCTCCCTTCGATTGAGATATCCGGTCGATAAATCCGAAAACAAAGCGGCCCTAATGGACTATGTGAACTTGAAGACCAAGAGGGGGTGTGCATCTGACTACCTCCACAATAGAAAGGGTTGAGTTCAAAATTAGGCAGAGCTTCCCCTTGTTTTTCTGGTACGTAGGTATCTGTTTTCTTTAAAAGACGGGGAGAGAATATGTCACGCCCCGACGCGGAATATTGAGACGCGACGAGTCGAAACACTCAAGTCATTCAGAGCACGAAGATTGGGATCAAACCACAAGAATAGATAAGAAGAAATGGATACTCTTATTTCATCAAAATAAAGTTTTACAACATTCTTAAGCCTTACGAGACAAGGCAAGATACAACTTCAAATAAAAGTATAATTCTAGTAAGAACAACTATTCATAAACCTAGGTAACTAAGGTAATCTTGATTCCTCGATCACTCTAGCTCATTCCCATGAGTTTGGGGTTCATCATTGGAATTACCTGAAATGTTAACCGGAAAACGTAGGGTGAGCGAAATACTCAGTAGGACTTATATCTCTATACTAGGCAACTTAAAGTAATTAGCAGTTTGGATAAAGGTATGTGCTATGCCGAGAAGCGTAAATAAAATATGGAACAAGCACAGGAGAGATAATAAAGTAATGCAGTAATTGGAATCACAAGTAGACAAGATATCAAGAGTAAAGTTCAAGTAGAGAATGATCATGTAGCAAGTAATATTATGGAATTGGCCATTTTACGCAAGTATGTACAAGTCAAGTACTTCATGTATTCAAGCAAGTCAGGAAATTCACAAACTGTGGAGTGTCATAAATTAATCTAGCAAGTCAAGCACTTCGGTGCAATGCCACACCAGGTCATTCAACTCCCATTGGCACAAGTACTTTCGGGCGCTCCCCCAGGACCAGACCAGGCCCCATTAACGCCAGGCATTGGGTTATGGATCATAGATCCCAAGTATATTTTTGACATCCACATTATATGTATGGCCAAAGAATTTCAAGGTAGAGCTTATGAAATAAAGTATAAATTTAACAAAATTATCATTCGAGGGACTAGTAGTACAAGATTTCAAGTAGATGTAAGAGAAGTTCAAGGATGATTTTAAGACATGATGTTTAACGACATTAAGATAATAAGAAGGTATCATGTCTAATGTCATTAAGTTGATAAAAGAATTGGATTGATGGACACGGCTTGAATGGTTCTCTCAAAAAATCTTGTTAAATAGGCTTAGATAAAGTTTTTTACAGTCGGGTGCTTAATTAGAAAACTGAGGAATTATAGCCAGGTAAGAGGTGGGACAGTGGGAGGCTCCCCTCGCATTCGCGAGGTCCTAATTAATAAATCACTTATCCACTTAAAGCGTTTGCCCGTGGACCTCTTTCCTTAGACACCATTTTCCCTTGGAAATCTAGTTATTTACACGACTTGTTGAAAATATGATAATGTGATATCATGAAAATCGTCAAAACTCACGATTATGCAACTAAGTCCATATAATTTTAACAGATAATATCTACTCCATTTAGCATGCCAGAGATATAATATAGTCATGGAGATCAAGGATATCATGAAGGTAATAAGAACTATGACGAAAATATAAGCTCATGGAATAGAATTATTATCTTTCATAACCTTAACTTAATCGTGTGTGAATTTAAATGATATGCAACTTAACATGACATATCTAAAATACTAGATAATATATAACCTGAAAATATCACAATCGGAGTAGAGATCGTGCATCCGGAACACGGTCTTAGAAAGACACTGTGATCCGAGACAGATCTTCAAGCGGTTAAAAATCTCAGTTAAAATATTATGTCTAATTGTATGGATAACATGATCAATACTCGATAAAATTTGAGGAAAATGGTATAGAATCAAAGTAACCATACATCTACATTTAATGCATGCATTAATTTGAGTTTAGCTTGAGAGAACACCTACCTTTTTGAAGATCAAAGAATAAGAAATTTAAGAACGAAGAATGCTTTCGAAACTCCTCCAACTTCGAGCTTTCTCCCTCTCTCCAACCAGTAATTCCTCCCAAGAGAGTTGTGATTTGAGTATGGAAGAGCATAGCCATATTTATAGGCCAAAATCTCCCACTTACTTTCACTATTCCACCAACCTCATTCCATCATACCAATCTTGTTCCACTATTACACCAACCCCATTACACCAACTTTGTTCCACTATTACACCAACCCCATTACACCAACTTTGTTCCACTATGTGGATGACATAATCTATGACCTCATTTATTCAATGATGTAAGAATGACATCATCCATTAATTAGGATTAGATTAAAGCTAATAAAAATCGGATGCCGATGTCTT
This sequence comes from Amorphophallus konjac, assembly GCA_022559845.1. Lineage (NCBI taxonomy): Eukaryota > Viridiplantae > Streptophyta > Magnoliopsida > Alismatales > Araceae > Amorphophallus > Amorphophallus konjac. The sequence continues at coordinate 604,647,783 of CM040121.1, forward strand.
CGTCTTTTCGAAATCGTATCGCGAATCTCGCCGTTTGTGTTAACACGTGGAATAGGGCTCATGTTTGCATAACAGAAAAATATTCATAATTTATTTTATTTTTATTTTCATTATTTTATATATATATAAATGCATATAAAAATTTTCGAGTTGCTACAGAATAAATTGATTTGAATTCAATACCTTCCCCAGATGAGAGAATATGACGAAACTAGCTGCATTATATAGTTGGTTCAACTTCTTATTTTTCTTTTTTTTCCTATGAGTAATGCTGGTTGCATACCTTATACGGAGTGTGGGGGCTATCACACCCAATCATCCGATAATTCATTCTCGTTAGACCAATCCGAGGAACATGGCCTATATTCTTAGGTCATGTTTGATAACCGGCTGGTAGGACAGCGTATTCGTCGGTGCCCTCCCAATTTCTATCCTTATTCACCGGTTTCTATGTTAATCTTTTTTGACAACTACATATGTAACCCGATTTCATACGAAGTCAAGCGATGTTTTGGTCTAATAAATCATTCGACTCAAATTTATTCTCCAATTTCTATCCTTATTCACCGGTTTCTATGTTAATCTTTTTTGACAACTACATATGTAACCCGATTTCATACGAAGTCAAGCGATGTTTTGGTCTAATAAATCATTCGACTCAAATTTATTCTCCAGATGGGTAGGGGTGACTAATTTTATACGATTATCGAACATGGCCTTAGGGTGTGCATCAGTATTATTATTTCTTCTTATCTCTAATAAGAAACTTGTTGAAGATTGGATCTAGATTGAGCTCGTAGAAATGAGTGATATTAGTTATTGGAGTTAGGGATGTCAAAAATATCTATAAATGTGATTATTTGTATCACCCGATCTGTGATAAGTCAGATAATACTCGAATAAACGGATATAAATTCAGATTCGGATATGTTTAAAATACACGTTTCATATTAGGTAGGGTATAAATTTAGTGCACCCGAATCTATACTTAATCTGAACCCGTTTTTAATAACTCATTGTGCATGTTAGGCTTACGATTTTGACATGAACTCAACCTGTTACCCGTTTTGTTGGGTTTGTGAGTTTAGACTTCTAGTTAAAATTATAAGGATGTTTTTATAAAATATGAAAATTACTTTGAGAATGAAATAATTGACCGGACTTCTATTTTTTCACTTCTCATGAACTCATACTTTATAAATGGATACGGATATCCGCGGGTATATTTATACCCGGATATATCTGTATTCATACCTGCGAAAATAATAGGATACTATCCGGATATGATATTTGTAAAATTTTTACGGATAAGGTATGATATTGATTTATCCGAGCCGAACTGGATCCATTTATATCCATAATTAAGGTTCACAAATTGATCCTTCCTTTGCTCTCAGTTCCCCAGAGATGTCTCACATAAATAAGAGATGTCATGGATTTGCAACGTGGATTTGTAACTGGCCGGTGAAAACACGGACACAGCTCCTACACAGCGCCAAGTAGGGGTGATCATTATTCGAAATTAAATCGAACCGATAGATTTAGTTCGGTTTGGTTTGGGTTGAACTTTAAAAAAATTCGATTTGGATTCAAATCGAACCGTATTAAAAATTTTGATTTTGTTTAGTTTTAAAATTTAGGAAACCGAATCAAATCGAATAACCCGAATATAAAGATATTTTTGTCAAGTTAATATAAGTGTATACGTAAGTATACACCCTAATTCAAAAAGTCTAATCTCCACCATCCTGATAGGGTTTCCGACTCTATGAAATAGGTTTCAAATCACCATCCATTTTATTGTAACTGAAGTTCTTAATTTTTTATATGAAAATATTATGGAGTTTGTTCTTACAAGTTACAACTTTTATGTTATATTTTTGTAATATTTATTTTATTTGGTAGAAAAATTTTCACCTTACGTTTCTCTATTATTGTTTGAATCCAATCTAATTTTTAAAATGAGATACGAATACGATTCAAATTGAATCAAATCAAATAATTTAATTTGATTTGATTCATATTATAACTATAATTCAATTCGATTTAATTTAAAAAAAATTCTAGACCATGCTCACCTCTAGCGCCAAGTGCTCCACACTTCGAAGACATTTTGACGGAGGCAGGAGCACTAATAATAGAATGATCAATTGTCATTTTGGATGTCATCTGTTAGATGTTCAGATCTAATCACCCGGATCAGCATCACATGCTGACAGTGGAGGTTGTGCCAAATTGCCGACCGTCCCAACATTCTACGATCTTCTTCAATTAATGTGCCTCCGTGTGCTTGTAATTCCTCTCTGGAAACAAATATATATGTCGCTTACTAAGATCACATATATATTTAAAAGTACTCGTGGGTTGTTTGAGGTTCGTATCGTTGCATTACGAATAACTCTGTCATGCTCGGTCTCAAATCTGGATCAGAAAGGAGAAGAGTGTGCATTAGATGGATTGACAGTCAGCGCTTAATGAAATTTATCACATCTCTACTATAAATTTTGAACCAAATATATTTTGTGCTTATATGATTAGGATGTCTCTCTGAAACGACGTGCTATCTTATATTTAAATATAAATATAATAATTAATAAAATTTTATAATAAAATAAGATTCGTGTAATCGACTCTAAATAATGAGATAATATTACGAAGGTGACACTTCAGAATAACTCAATATTGTCATCTGGCACCGTCACTCGTTAGACAACTCACAGTCATTAATTATCGTCGCATCATGTATAATCAGTGTTGTTTCGGTGATAAATTACAACTATTAGTCATAGGGGAGGGTCTCACTCTACGAAGGAGAGAGGGTGATAGACTTAGGGCGCGTTCGGACTTTCGAGACGAAATCCTCTGGTAACATTTAATTTTTGTCAAATGGTCGTAGCCGTTTTTGACTTCCATGTAAGAAATTTTTTGAAGAGGAGAGATAACTAGACACAAAAGTGTCTAATTCTATTAATCTCTCGTAGCAACAATAGAGCCGCTTGCGAGGATTTTGAATGATATAGAATCACCTGTATTCTGCGCATTAGTACGGTAAATAAATTTTAATAAAAAGTACGGAACCCATCTCATCTCCAGACACAGCCTTAAACTATTAGCCACGAGAAGGGTCTCACTCACACTCTACGAAGGAGTGAGAAGGAAAACAGGAGAAGGAATCAGAACTATTTAGGGCGAGGTCCAAGGTTCAAACATGGTTATCGCATATAGTACTTATCGAAAAAAATTACCCAGGGACACTACTCTCGCAATCATGGTTTATCGATTCGGGCGTGCCGTATCGTATCTGAAAAAACTCGGTACGTTGCGGATCACCCTCAGGATCGGTCGAGTCGGGTCGAGTCACAGTGAGAGAGAGAGAGAGATAGAGAGGAGGGGGAGAGGGAGAGAGAGGGTCGAGTCGGGTCGAGTTGGTTGCGACTCGGACGTACTGTGTCGGATCAAGAAAGATCTGATCCGATACGGATCACCCAGTCGGCGAATCTTGCTCGCAATAAGATAGGTTGGGCGGATAAAAAAGAGTTAATTACTCCTATCCCCTTAACATCTTTACGAATAATTGTTATATTCTTATTTTTATCTAATTTATCTATATACCCTTAAAATCTACTATGCAAGGTGACCCATCTATAGGTCAGACTTTAGGGATACATGGGTATTATTTTGGGTGGTACGATACTGCGATATAAAATTTAGGGACACGAAAATATATTCTCAAAAATTTTAGAGGTATATACATAAATTAAATGAGAAGGGGATATAGACGTTATTTATAAAGATTCTAAGAGTATGTACAATTTTTTTTCACTGCATATTGATCTACGCCGTCAGAGGTTAAGTAAGGTACTCATGCAGTGTCAGGACTCAGGATATGCAGTGTCAGGCAAGATTTGTCAATTCGATTTGATACGGGTATCAATCGTATTGGACCGTATCAATCATAAATTAATTTATAATATATAATTGGTACGTAAATTATATTTTTTAAATATTATAAATATTATTTTATATTAAATATAAATTTATAAATAATTTAATTAAGAGTCTTCATTTGAAAGGTTAAAATTTGAATTCAAAATACACTAATGACGTCATTTTCTTATTTTTTTCATTGTTCTTTAAGAAAAATAAGTTAAAAAACACCTAACATTTGTGAGATTTAAACTCTTTATCTCACTCATAACTAACAAATTTATTAACCACTAAATAACACATAATATTTTATTATATTTTATAATAACATATATTTATCAAATAATTTTTTAATGTTGACACCTTGCGATACGGATCGATACGGTGCCGTACCATATCGGCAGAAAACTGATACGACCGATACTATCAGACGAGCAAACCTTGATGCTAAGCACCCGAAGCAAGGAGCCATGCTGGGATATTGAGCGGATCTATCATCTGCTGCATGTAAAATGCCTGCATACATAAGGCTTTGGATGATGTGGCATTACACCCGCAGAGTGATCTATATCAAGGTTTGACTTCAATATGGTACGGTGCGTATCGCATATATCTGACCGTATCAGTCGTTGATCAGTACAACCAGTATGTAGTATGTAATCAATACACTATATATATTATTTTAAATATTAAATATTTTTATAAGATTTTTTTATAGGTTAGTTAACTGAGGACGTCACCTTTGAATGTGAGATCATGCACCTTTGAATGTGAGATCATGTCTTCGAAACATGTCATCGAAAAAAAAAATATGCTTTCGACACGCTCCGTTTAAGTTACGTATCAACTAACCAACTGAGTTAGAAGATCGTTTGAATAAGATTTGAGTAACTTTGTTCTATTGAGTAATTTTGTTCAATAACTTATATATATATATATATATATATATATATATATATATATATATATATATATATATATATATATATATATATATATAATGTATGTTTTTATCTCGATACATAATAATAGCGATCTGTACCATATCATACTGTACCAATAAAAGATCGATACGAACGAGACTGTCAATCTTGATCTATATATCATTGTTGATCACAAAATCAGCCAAAAAATTTTGATGTTATTTTTCTTGTGTATCATAGAATTAGTTACCCTTTCCCCCCCTCGTTTTGGTCTCAGTAATTTGGTGGTGGAGCTTGGTCGTGGAATCTAATTACGTGATGGTCCCTTGCCCACCCAACACAAGGAATAAACACAAGTGCTTCCCCAGCCATTCACTGCAAAATTTAAATCTTCTTCTCATAATTTTTATATAGCCCAAATTTAATTAGTAATTATTTTGGGCTTATTTATGACCCCGATCGTCGTAAATGTGTCTTCAAAATGTACAAAAAAAAAAAAGAATTTCCTTCTCTTCCACAAAAAAAAAAGCTGCATTAAATTTGCTTTTGCCATAAGGTGAAAGAAGCAAAGATCTTTTTACCCCTTTCGGGTAAGTTTCGTTAACTCAAAAGTTTAAGGTTAAACTCTGTTTACGTGAGGCCGTCCGTGAGCCATCACATTCATTCGTGCATTATATCTGTAAACATATTGGATATAAAGTGCAGCGTGACATTTGAATTAGTATTTGATTAATAATTGAATCATTCGATGTTTGATTAAATTATTTATTAAATATTTTATTTAAATAATTATATGATCAATATGAATTTAAATTCAGTTCAAATTTTAAACGAATAATTATTAGATCTACTTACAGATGAGTCATGTGAACCGTGAGAGAAGATCGTGAGTTATTTTCTAAAAAAATGGGTGAAAGTTATTTTTATTTTGAGAAAAATTATCAAAAGATTAGAATTCATCTTAAAAAATAAGAGAGGGCCTATCAAATGGGTGTAAGTGAAGTTCTTATATCTAAATTATATTTTGAGACAAAAAAGTAAAAAAAAACAGTCAAACACCATGTTAAGATTTGAGTTAATTATATATAGAATATATCTAAAAAATAATTTTTTTAAGATTAGAATTCATCTTAAAAAATAAGAGAGGGCCTATCAAATGGGTGTAAGTGAAGTTCTTATATCTAAATTATATTTTGAGACAAAAAAGTAAAAAAAAATAGTCAAACAGCATGTTAAGATTTGAGTTAATTATATATAGAATATATAGATCTTTGGATATTCATCTAAGGATTCATATTCGATCGGATAATATTTAACACGGATACTCTAATATCTAAATTTATATCTAATTAATAATTAAATTATCTGATATCTAATTAAATTATTCATCAGATATTTTATTTAGATAATTATCTGATCAAATAAATACGAATTCAAAATTCAATTCAAATTTTAAACAAATAATTGTCGATCTTAATCTCTCGAGTTGTCCCACGTGCACCGGTACATTCATGTGCCAATCCTAAGACAGACAAGAGTTAGCCAACTCATCAGGATGAATGGACTCGGTTCCATTTAGATATGATACACGTTGACCTCTCTCGATCAACTCTGGTTGATTTAGATCGGATGACCCAGTAAACTCTTTAGGGCGCCTTTGACATCTGATTCCGATTAGCTTACTCGACCCTCTTGCTTACTCGACTCCAAAGGGTCAAGTAAGTTAATCGGGCTCGGTTAGATGTCTTGTGTCTGAGGAGAGAGCGGAGCCCACCGCTCTCTCTCTCATCCGCTGGGTTATCCTAACCCGATGTCAAAGGCGCCTTTAATGTCTTGAACCGATCGAGGCAGACTTAACTAATTATTTAGATTGACTCAAATTTCATCGCGCATAATATTAAGATTGACCTAAATTTCTCTAAATATAGTAAGAGTCAAATCTATTTGTACCAGTAATATATTAATCTACCAACCTAATTACACTATATAAGGTGACGGTTTCTTACAATCATTTTGCAAGATAAATCAGATGCAGGGCCAGCTCTTTTCCATCACCACATGCTCACACTCTCCTACTTATCTACCTGTATTTTGACTTCGCTCTCTCTCTCTCTCCCCCTCTGTCCCCTCCCTTTTCTTCCTATTCTTGTGTCCCCCACAGGTCAAAACGCGGTGGAAAAGATAAAATAAGAAAAAGGGATTCCCCATCCCCACCCTTCATGTGATTATTCTTGGATCAGAGACTGCAGAGTTGGAAAAGGTTTGACACTTCTCTCTCTTCTCCCTTTCCTCTCACATATCTTGTTGGCCATGCTTGGATTACTAGTAACTCAAGTCTTGGGGGGGGGGGGGGGGGAGTGGGGGGGGGACACAAAGACAAGTAACGGCCCCTCTTTGACAAGAGTTTAGAATAAGGTAATTGGAGGGTGGGTTCGGGTTAGTTATCATTTGGGTTTTCAATTGTTTAGTTTGATAATTTATCTCGACGAGAGTTAGGTAGAGTATTATAGTGAGAGAGTAGAATAAGTTACCAGAGAATTTGATAATCGAATAAGAGTCGATTAAGATGAATTATTATACCTACTCGTCTTTAATCAAATTTGATAATAGAATTTGTCTATGTAATAAACATATCCTCGGAAACTCTGATAAGGGGCGTTGTCCCCTTGACTCCCGCGATTTGATCGTACAAGTCGATCCACGTGCGAGAATACACGATGACAAATTCTGACTCCACATTCTAACATATATCACAGTTCAAATCGATTTGATTAAACGATTAAATCGATTAGAATGAAAACCAATTCATTGTTCGATGCATACATCAATCCGATTCTGATAACAATGTTCTAAACTCTTGTCAAAGAGAGGGCCGTAAACAATACAATCCACTAATTAAAGGGATCTTATCTTGGTGCAGCCAGTCGGTCAGGTGCAGACACATGCACAGTGGGGTCGGCGGGGATTCGTCCCCAGGCTGATGCACATGCGTTCGCGTCTATCGCAACGACAATGCGTGGATTTAAGTTGTCTGATCTCGTGGAATAGTAGTGACAGCAAACATTATTACCACAGACTTCACAGTGTGGACACCGTACGGAATTCTGGGATCGTCCCAGTGGGACCAAAAGTGTACATCAACTAAAGTCGAGTAGACCCATATATATATATATATGAGTAAAAATAAATAGTTAATATATTTTTCATCTCCACTGTCACTGGTCTAAGTTCGACAGGCAAAAAAGCCACAGGTTGGACGAATGGCTGTCCCGGAAGGAAGGGTGCAGCCTTTGGGGTCAGTGGGGAGGGGGTGGACTGTGACCGCCTAGGGAGATGCTCCATTTCCGGTGCACCGGGGGGCCATTTGATTGAGATTGTTGTGGTGATTTTTTTAAATTTTGTTTTACATAATTTAAATATGTGCCGTAGAGCTTAGATCATAAAATCTCTCAAAATTTTAGGAGTAAATTTTTTTTTTAGATTATTTAACTCTCCTTCTCTGGTATCTTTTTCTTTTTAATTAAAAAAATTCACCCATCATAAAAGTTGAGATAAATTTGAGCTATTTGATTGGGATGAAATTATGTATGAAATTTTAAACGTTAGAATCTCTTAATAATCTCAACCGAACGAGTGTCAAGTCAAACAGATCATTTAGAGGTGCTTTACTAGCTAGTTGCGATTAGTGTAATCGACCCCAGCCATCGTAAAATTGACCCTCACCCATCATAAAAGTCAAGATAAATTTGGGCTATTTAATTAGGATGAAATTATGCATGAAATTTTAATAATTAGAATCTCCTAATAATCTCAACCGAACGAACCTCAAGTCAAACAGATCATTTAGAGGTGCTTTACTAACTAGGTGAGATTAGCGCAATCCACCCCCACTCATCATAAAAGTCGAGATAAATTTAGGCTGTTTTGATTGGGATGAAATTATGCATAAAATTTTAATCGTTAGAATCTCTTAATAATCTCAACCAAATGAGTCTCAAGTCAAACAGATCATTTAGAGATGCTTTAATAACTGGATGCGATCAGCGTAATCGACCTCGATAAATCGAGTGTGTTAACCGATCTCGGGTAACAACGATATGTGTGAGAAAAGTGGTGGGACCCACGCCACTCTCTCTCTCTCTTTGACTCTCCCACCCTGATCGATTATCAAACAAGACTCTAGTGTTCCAACCATCATTAACTCTCCCACCACCACCACCACCACCCAAGGAACCCCCACCCCTCTGGACGATGATGGAAGCATCCACCGGACCACCACCAACAACTTTCTTACCGGGATGCCATTGGAGAGGGACTTCGCGCATCTTATGATATCAACCCTCACTGGGGAGGCAGAACCGAAGGAATTCCGCAAGTGGGGCATATTGGGATGCGCCCCTCCAAGAATGGCTGCACTAGGGAATGCCTGTCTGTCCACAAGGTGAAAAATGAAAAAAAGAGGGCAGGACTGCACAGCCCACAAGATGACAGAGAGGGTGAATCAAGTCCAACCTCTGCAAAAAAATAAAAGACAAAGTGCTTCTAATTAATGTCCCTGCAAAATCTTGGACTCTTCTTTTACAGTCTGCAAAGTCCTAAAAGGGTCCTCACAGAGAAGATGTGCCGGGGGGGGGGGGACCTACTTTTCTCACTGCAGTCTTCTGCAATTTTCTGTCTGAATTCTTGATCATTGAAAGCTCCACTTTGACAGAGGGTTAAGTAGAAGTTAGCCTAATTTTTTTATCTATGAGGTATCAGATTTTTACTTTGATAGGTGGAATAAGATAACTAAGCTAAAAATATGATTAATCTGGATTTAATCCAGAATTTAAAACTCATCTCAAAAGATTAGTTAACTCTAACTCAATACATATCAAATTAAAAGTGGATTAACTTTGAGACAATTTAATATAATTGAGTTAATATACTTTTAATCTATCCTGCTATCAAAGTGGGGCCGAGGGAGCTACCAACTAACTTGAGAGAGAGAGAGAGAGAGAGAGTCACTGCAGTCTTCTTTGTCAATTTTCTTTGATCACTCTTGATCATTGTGGGAGTTAAGAAAATCTGAGTTGACTCAATCTAGTTAGCTTGTTCAAGAATTAACTCACTTTTGATTTGAGATGCATGAGGGGTTAACCTGGTTGGATTGATAACCCATCTCAAGAAGTTGGGTAGGTAACCCGGGATTACCACTTTCTTAACCCGATTAACTAACCCAACATACCAAATCAAAATGAGAGTTAAATCTGAATTAAATCCAAATTAACCTTGAGTTAACCCTTTACCAAAGTTGTGTTTTTGGTATGTAATGCTTGATCATTGTGGGAGCTATCAACTATGATGGGAAAAAATCCCAATGCTATGTGTACTAACAAATCTTGAAACCGTATAACGCAGCGGAAAATTTTAATCGAAACAACACATCCACATAGAATATCAGATTTACGTGGAAAACCCCTCCAATGCGAAGGGGAAAAACCACGGGCAAGCCAGAGGAGAAGATTCACTATGAATAATGAAAATACAGATTACTCAAAGTCTCTTGCCAAGACTTGAGTTAGAATTACAAAAGAATAACTGGGATTCAAACAGAACCGCACTCTCCTACTCGATCAGAGCAGAACCTGGAGAGGAGGATTTCTGTAGCCCACCCAAAGAGCAGCCCAACAAGACCCAACAGGGTCCAACGAGGCAAGCTCACCCGAGTGATAGCCCACAGGGCCCACTCAGGAAAGGAAAGCCCAATGAACAAACACTCGAGGAACCAACTCTCCCCGGCGGCCCCTAGGCTCGGAGGGCCCGAGTGATGGTCAGGTCACAAGGAGGGTCCGGTCTAAGCCGTCTCCCCGCTCGGGAGAGACAGGCGCCAGCCGACCTATCCGACCCCCCCTTTTCCGAGCTATGCTCATCGCCCGGACAGGGCTGGCGTTTCAGTAGCTCGGCTGGACCAGACACTCGCCGTTCGTGCTGCCGTTAAGAGTCCCCAACGGACAGGGGAATCAAGAAGCCGCCGGGCTTCAAGGCGATAACGTCCCCACGATAAGGGCCATGAAAGCCCACGTTGAGGACGTAACTCCCGCCGGAGATCCCTCAGCTTACAGGACTCTTGAAGGCTGTATACTACTTAAGCCAGGGCTACCCTCCGGTAAGAAAGAAGAAAACTCCTGAGCAATCCGCTTCACCCCCCTTTTGGTGGAGAGGAGTCTCGCGCACCAGCTTTCCTCCTCCCCTCATTACTTCCACCGCAGCTCTACTGACTTAGCCATCGGAGGGTTTTGCCCCAGGGAGATCCCCTGGGCCCTCTGATACGTTTTCCTGTCTTGCAGTTTCATCTTCTGGTGATCCACGGCCCGCTCAGGACGCAGCGCGAGATTTCGCCTCTTCATCTGGCGCCGTCTGTGGGAAACGCACGAAGAGCCAAGATGGTGAGAAGAAGCTCAGGGAGGAGATCCGCCGTCGAGAAGGGTAAGGCCGTGGTGGCGGCGGGAGATGACCCCTCCAGGGCCTCACAGAACCCTCCCTCCAACACCAGCGTCCCCACCAACGGGCCGCCGCCCCCTCCGACGGCGACGGGGGTAGCCCCCAACGGCGGCAACGAGATCTTCCAGGCCCTCAATAAGAAGCTTGACGTCCTCGTGGAGCTCATGAGGGCCCAGGCGGCAAGGGATGCCAGGTCTCGCGCCCCGTCCGGGAGCCCCCCCCGTCGAAGTGCGTCCCAGCATACCGCTGGAGGTCGCTTCACCCTCCGCGGTCAGCAGCTCATCCGCAACAATGCGGGAGGACCCTCGCAAGCTCCACCCCCGGAGCAAGAGGCTTCCTCCACGCCCAGGAGAGGGAAACAGGGGGCGAGGCCTCCACGCCCGAGCGCCGGCGGTCCTGAGGATCGCCACGACGCTCCCCCCAGCCCCACGGCGCGACCGCAGCCGGAACTATCCCTTCGGCTGAGGGATTTCGAAAGACGCTTCGCAGAGCAAGAGCGCGCCCTCCGCGCCCTGCAGAAGACCTCCCTCCCGGAGGATGAGGAGAAATCCCCTTTCTCCGAGCACATCTTGAAGGCAGAGGTATCTCCCAGAACCTCCATTCCTACCTTCAAGCTCTATGATGGCCAGGGCGACCCAGCCGACCACTACGACAGCTTCGACGCCCTGGTAACCCTGCATGGAACACCGAATCCTATTAAATGCCGAGCCTTTGCGGCCACCCTGGTCCAAGGCGCTCAGGCGTGGTTCCGGGCCCTCGCCCCTGGGTCCATCCGGGACTTCAGGCAATTTGGGCGAGTCTTCAAGGAGAGCTTCGCCGGAAGCACCCCCCCGAGGTCAGTAGCGGGGCTCCTGGCCCTCAAACAGGCACAAGGGGAAAGGCTCTGGGCTTACGTCCACCGATTTAAATTGGAAGCCCTCAGGATTCCCCGCCTGGATGTGGCCTCGGCCACGACCGCTCTGACTAGGGGCACCCGGGACGAAAATCTCCTCCGCGAACTGGTCCTCCACCCTCCCTCGACCTTGCCGAGCTAGTGACTCTGGCACTGCGCCACGCCGAGTGCGAAGAAGTACTCAGCGCCTGCCGAGACACAATCGGCTCGGGTCGGGAGGGGGACAAGAAGCGGGCCCCCGAGTCAAACCCTGGCTCGGGCAAGAAGCGTGATCGGGAAGGAGAGCACAAACGGAGGTATGAGCGGTACACCCCGTTGACCACGCCAGTCTACGAGATCTATGAAGACATCAAAGACTCGGGACTCCTCCGCCAGCCCGAACCAATGAGGTCGAAGAACCGCAAGCGCGACAGACATTACCTGTTCCACGGCGACCACGGGCACCACACCGGCGACTGTCACCAGCTCCAGGACGAGATCGAACGCCTCATCCGTCAGGGGCACCTGGCCCGGTTCGCAGCTGGGCACAAAGAAGACAAAGACGCCGCCGAGGAGATCGACAACGCCCCCCGAGGGGTCCACATCAACATCATCTCCGGAGGAACGGCATCGGGCGGCGACACCAGCCGAGGAAGGAAGCGCCATGCCGAGCGGGCCAGCCGGGTCTCAGAGCCCTCAGGGGGCCCGCCGAGGGAGCCCCAGGTCATAGTCTTCTCCGACCAAGACCTGGAAGGGCTAAGCACCCCGCATGATGATGCCCTCGTCATCTCGGCCACAATAAACCATTGTAACGTCGATAGGATTCTGATTGACAATGGAAGCGCCCCCGATGTATTGTCTTATGACTGTTTCCTTAAGATGGGGGAAGACCCATCCAAGCTCCGCCCGATCCGAACCCCCCTTTGCGGGTTTAACGGCCTGGCCACCTACCCCGAGGGAGCCCTAAGCCTGCCGGTCACCATCGGCACCCCTGCCCAAAACCGTTACGGTCATGGTGGACTTCATAGTGATCAAGGGTATGATAGCGTACAACGCCATTTTCGGCCGGAAAATTCTCAGCCGAATAAAGGCCGTACCATCTACCTATCACCAAAAAATGAAGTTTCCCACCAAAAACGGGTTGGGGGAAGTCCGAGGTAACCAGGCCACGGCTAGAAGGTGCTACAACATCTCGGTGGAAGCCTCAAGGCCGGACGGAGGGGATAAGGGCCCCAAGGGAATCGAAGGGAAGACCGTAACCGCCGAGCCCGGTGGCGAATTGCTAACGGTATTCCTAAACGATGACCCGGCCCTCGGAGTAAGGATCGGAGCCGACCTATCATCCAAGGAACAGCAGTAATACAAGAAGTTTCTTTCTGAGTACGCTCAAGTCTTCGCTTGGGCCGATGATCAACTCCCTGGCATACCAGGGGAGACCGTGATGCACAAGCTCAGCCTCGACCCCACCGTCAGGCCCGTACAGCAACGGAGAAGAAAGCATGCACCCGAGAAGCAGGCGGTCATCAAGGCGCATGTCACCAAGGGACAAGAGACAGGCCTCTTCAGGCCAGTCTGTACCCTACGTGGCTAGCCAATATCGTCCTGGTACCAAAAACCACAGGCAAGTGGCGAATGTGCGTGGACTTCACCGATCTGAATAAGGCTACCCCCAAGGACTGCTATCCGCTACCGAGCATCGACCAGTTGGTTGATTCAACCACGGGCAACGAGATACTCAGTTTCCTAGATGCCTATTCAGGTTATCACCAGATCAGAATGAATCCAGAAGACATCGAGAAGACAGCCTTCATCACTGACTGTGGCGTGTACTGCTACACCCGGATGCCCTTCGGGTTAAAGAACGCCGGAGCCACATATCAGCGGCTGGTAAACCACGTGTTCGAGGGACAGCTAGGCCGGAACGTCGAGGCTTACATCGATGACATGCTCGTCAAGACCCCCAAGGCCCAAGACCACTTCGCCGACCTTGCTGAAACCTTCGGCACCCTCCTGAAGTACAACATGAAGCTCAACCCCGCAAGTGCGCCTTTGGAGTAAAATCGGGAAGTTCTTGGGTTTCCTAGTCACTCAGCGCGGGATCGAGGCCAACCCTGACAAAGTCCAGGCCATCCTGAACATGCGTCGCCCACGTGCCTTAAAGACGTCCAACGTCTGACGGGGCGTGTCGCCGCTCTCAGCCGTTTCCTATCCCGTGCGGCCGAACGATGCTTGCCCTTCTTCAAATTGATGAGGGGGCCCAAGCTAGCATCTACTACGTTCACATGGGATGAGGAATGCCAGACAGCATTCGCCGAGCTTAAGGAATTCTTGTCCTCGCCACCGGTGCTCTCCAAGCCCGTCCTAGGCGAGGTCTTGCTGCTCTACCTCTCGGCGACGCCATCCATGGTCAGCTCGGTCCTAGTCAGAAATGACTCGGGAATCGAAAGACCGGTATACTACACCAGCAAGGTGCTCAGTGGGGCCGAACGGAGGTACCCCACAACCGAGAAACTCGTGCTAGCGTTGGTCACCTCCGCGAGGCGCCTCCGCCACTACTTCCAGGGGCACCCCATCACCGTGCTAACCGGCGAACCGCTGAAGAAGATTCTGGCCCACCCCGAGGCCTCGGGGCGACTCGTCAAATGGGCCATCATGCTCGGGGCCTACGACATCTCGTACCGGCCGCGATCAGCAATCAAAGGCCAAGCGCTCGCCGACTTCATTGCCGAAAGCACCATCCCTGCGAGGACAGGCCTCTGACCATAACCGGGCCAGCCTGGGAACTGTTCGTCGATGGATCGTCCAATTCGGCAGGCAGCGGTGCGGGGATCCTCCTAAGGTCCCCCGAAGGGATTGAGCTACAGTACGCCTTAAGATTCAACTTTCAGGCGTCTAACAACGCTTCCGAGTACGAGGCCCTTATCTCGGGAGCACACATGGCCCGACGGCTGGGGGTCGAGCGAGTCAGGATCCACACCGACTCTCAACTAGTCGCAGGTCAGGTCAACGGCGAGTATGAGGCTCGGGAGGTACCCATGATCAAATACCTTCAGTTGGTCCGGAGCCTGGCCCGACAGTTCGAGGGATTTGAGGTAGTCCGGATAGCTCGGGAGCAAAACTCCCGGGCGGACGCCCTCTCTCGATTGGCCTCCTCCCTAGACCCGGAAGGTACACGATCGGTCCTCCTAGAAGAGCTAGAGCACCCGAGCATCGACACGGAGCTCCTCGCTGTTGACTCGGCCACCCCAAGTGACTGGCGCTCCCCCTACCTGTCCTGGCTACAAGACTCCCGAGAGCCCTCCGACCCTCGAGAAGCCCGCCGGATGAAGTATCAAGCTCGGCGCTTCGTCGTCCTCGACAATGCCCTCTACTGAAGATCGTTCTCCAGTCCCCTCCTGAAGTGCCTCGGTCCCGACGAGGCAGGCCGAGCCATCCAAGAGATTCATGAAGGCCTGTGCGGAGCGCACTCAGGGGCACGGTCGCTGGCCAGAATCCTGTTACGACAGGGGTACTGGTGGCCCACCCTGCAGCGCGACTGCTCAGCCTATGTTCAACAGTGCGACCGATGCCAGCGGTTCGACCACTTGGTCCATCAGCCGGCTATGGAACTTGTCACCCTAGCCGAGCCTTACCCTTTCGCTCGGTGGGGAATCGATATCCTTGGGCCATTCCCAACGGCCCAGTCCCAGAAGAAGTTCATCATCGTCGCCATCGACTACTTCACCAAGTGGATCGAGGCCGAGACTACGGCAAGGATCACCGAGACAGTCGTTTGGGGCTTTGTTTGGAAATCGATCATTTGTCGCTTTGGCATCCCCCGAGTGATAGTAAGCGATAACGGTCGGCAATTCGACTCTCGGTACTTCCGAGACAGATGCGCCGACCTAAATATCCGCAGCCACTTCACTTCGGTCGCCCACCCTCAGGCCAACGGGCTGGTTGAAAATGCCTTCAAGACTATCTTGAAAGACATAAAAACCAGACTCGGCAAGGCTAAGGGTAGCTGGCTCGAGGAATTGCCTAGCGTACTGTGGTCGCACCGAACAACCCCCAGGACGGCAATCGGTGAAAGCCCCTTTCAGTTGGTATATGGCACCGAAGCCGTCATTCCGTTGGAGATCGCCAATCCGTCTCTCCGAGTGATCAGCTTCTCACTCGAGGCCAACGGGCAAAAATTACTCGAGAACCTCGACCTGACAAGCGAACTCCGAGAGATCGCGAACGTCCGGACAACGGAGTATCAGCGCCGCCTCACTCGATACTACAACGCCAAAGTCCGAGATAGACGTTTCCAACCAGGGAACTTCGTCCTCAGGAAGGCCGAATCCTCTCGACCACTGGAGGCGGCGGGCAAGCTATCCCCCAACTGGGAAGGTCCCTACCGAGTGGTCGAGACGCTCGGGAAAGGTGCGTACAGGTTAGCGACAATGGAAGGGAGCCTATTCCTCGGACGTGGAACGCAGCCGCACTACGCAGATTCTACTTTTGAAATTGTACAGCAAGATGGACAGAATAGAATCCATGTTTCTTTTCATTCCAAACCATTGGTACATCAGGTAGGCAAATGCCAGTACATCACATAGCAAAAACAAAGCAAAAGTCCGTCTAACATCGTTTCAAGGGGTCATCGCTCGACTGTCTCGGTCTTGATCTCCTCGCATCCAGCCACTGACTCTGCCTCGTGCGGAAACTGGCTCGGACAAAAGGTGGTCGAGCCAGTTTGCTCGGATGGCCCGTGACAAAGGTGACAGAGGGACTTCAGGAGAAAGGCCACCTTTAAACATTGAGGAAGGCCACCTCCCAAGTTGGCAACAACCAGAAAAAAGGAGCGCCGTGAAGGCCTCCCCTCTTCCAATCTGCCAACTCCTTGGAAGGAAGGAGAGAGCAAGCAGCCCCCAAAGAGTGAAAGAAATGAAGAGCAGAAGAGGGAGAAGGAGGCTGCAGACGGAGGAAGGCCTCGGTGAGGAGGGAGCCGGATACGCCTCCTCCCCTCACACGGAGGGAAGTGACGGTAGACTCCCCTGATGCCCCCATCCGTCCTCCGCCTCGGCGTCCACCCGGAAGCCTCGCCGGAGCTAAGAAGAGGCCAACGGCGTGCGTCTAACACGCCGAAGTCCTCCCCGATCCGCGCGGCGACCGTCGGACCCGTCTTGTGCACGCGCGGCGACCGTGGGATTCGTTCAACATCACAGGACAGCAGGAGCCAGCCGCTCCCCGTCATCGGCGGCGTCGCCCTCCGAAGGATCCTCCATGCTCCGAATACAAGGGCACAACGCAGAGTGAAGAGGAAGGAACGAGGAAAGACTGTTAGAGAAAATCCCAAGCGGTGGAGAGGAAAGGGCGCCTTTCGGTCCTTCTTATAGCCAAAGGAGGCTACACGCCTTAAATGCCCCCCTCGGAAACACGCCGAAGGATTTCTCCCCTGAACAGTCACCTCCAACTCCTCGTTTCCCACCCTCGCGGGATTCACGAAGCGGCCTGACATTCAAAGCGTGAGGGGACGGAGGGACGCCCCGTCAGGAACCTACCAAAACAGCGTGTGAAAACCGTGCAGGACATATCGGCACCTCTCAACCACTCAAGATTCGCCAACCAAATCACGGCAAGGATGGTACTCAAACAGAGCAAGTCATTTATTATCGTACCAAAAGGAAACCCTCTAAAAAGAGGAAAGAGAGACAAAAAGGGATAGAGGCAAAATACATCAGGCCTCAGGCCCACTTTGACGCTCGAGACCGGCGGAAGGAGACGCGTCACCCCCGGCGCCTTCGGTGACGGCCGGCTCGGACACTGACCTCGCCTGTGCGAGAACTGTCTCAGTCGCGAGCCCTCCCGAGACGCCCGGAGCCGGTGACCCCGACGGAGGCGACCCCTCCGAACCTTCCCCGACCGACGAAGAAGAGCTGGAAATCGACTCATCCGAGTCATAACACTGGCCAAAGGGGAACTCGACTGCGGAGTTTTGTTCATTGGCGCAGTCTACCGCCCGGCGATAGCCCTGCTTGAACCCCTTTCGAGCACCTCGGCGTAGCGCTACCTCGTAGTAAGGTAGGGCGGCTTCCAACAGGTCGGCCGAGTAAGCATCCGAGCTCCTGTAACGCTCGATTGCCTCCGCCTCGATCTGTCCCGCCCTTCCGACGAGCTCGACCCGAGCCCGCTCCGCCTCGGCCGCACGTTCCTCTGCCCGGGCCCGGTCCACCTCAGCCTCAGCTCGGAGACGCTCCGCCATCTCCGCCCGATCTAGCAGCTCGGCGCGCTCGAGCTCCCAGCGATTGTCCAGTT
The DNA here is from genome assembly GCA_022559845.1 of Amorphophallus konjac. Taxonomy (NCBI): domain Eukaryota; kingdom Viridiplantae; phylum Streptophyta; class Magnoliopsida; order Alismatales; family Araceae; genus Amorphophallus; species Amorphophallus konjac. The sequence continues at coordinate 604,666,269 of CM040121.1, forward strand.
CGAGGCGACGCAGACGCTCCTCCTCCAAGGATCGGCTTGCCCTCTCAAGAGACTCTCGGGTCTTGGCGAGTTGTTCGGTCAGCACCCCGGCTTCCAGTCGGCTCGCCCGCGCCACCTCTCGGAACGCGGAGAACTCCTGCCGGAGCCCCTCATGCTCCCCCTTTAGTCGGGCCAGCTTCCTCTCGCATCCCCCGAGGGTCCAGGCAAGGTTCGACCGCTCCGCCTCCGTCCGTGCGTGCGCCTCCGCCATCAAAGCCGCCGACCGAGCTATGACCAGGCCGCCCTCCATCAGAACATCGAGGATCCCGGGGGGGGGGGGGGGGGGGGGGGTACTGCGCCTTTCTCCCCCCTTCGTCCTCGCGGCAATCGATCGGCAGAGCCGATACAGGTCGCCCGTAATGCCGAGCCTTTCCAAGGACTCCGGCAAAGGAGACCGCTCCGCCCGGGGCACTCCACCAGAGGGCTCTGCTCGAGCAACGGGACCGGCCACCTCGCGCGCCATGGTCGGTTGGGGTTGCGACGCCTCCCTGGGCGAACCCCCAACCTCGACCGGTGCCGCGGGACCAACCGCACCGGGAGCTCCAAGCACCTGGGGCTGCAACGCCCTCGCAGGCGAACCCCCAGCCCCGCCTGTCTCGGCCCGCACCTCGACGACCGGGACGTCACCGCCTCCGGCCGACCCCCGGCCCTCGGTGTCAGCTACTTCAGCATCGGCCCCCTCTACCCCCGTGGGGGGGAGAGCCGACCTATCGCCGTCCTCTGAAGGGCCCCCGGTCTCCTCGGCCCCCTCTCGCCTGGCAGATGGGGGAGCTGGCCCCGAGGGGTCGGCCCCATCTTGCCCCCGAGAGGGGAGCGCCGCTGAGCCAGAGTCGCCCCCGGCGGTAGGAGGGAGACCTGCCTTCTTGGCCCATTTCTTGGCCTTCGTGGCCTCCCGTAACTTTCCCGCCATGGGATCCTTGCGCTTTGTGCCAGCTGTCCGTGAAGACCCCCCGGGGGCCACCCCCTTGCCCTTATCCGGGCTTGGGCGCGACCCACAGGAGCCTCCGGCTCGTCGGCCGCCGAGTCATCTTCTCCCAGATCGATGACCTCAGCAGTTTCCTCCAGAGGTTCCCGCCTCACGTCTACAGCAAAGAAGACCCGGTCAGGAGAAGAAAAGTAACTACCACCCCAGGGGAACAACCTAGAGGGCGGTACCTGTCGACGTCAACCGCGTAAGCAGACACCGTTCGATATTCTCCAGCGTCACCAACTCCTCGGTCAATTGGCGGTTATCCAGCAGATGGGCGGCCTGCCGCTCCACGTGGGGAGGGAACTCCTCCTGGCGAGGAGGAATGTTCGGATGGAAATTGGGCGAGATCTGGCATCTCCAAAACTCATCCGTCGTCTCCGCCTTCACCCAGAAGAATTGGGTTTTCCACCCCTTGTGCGAAGAATCCTTCGCCGCGAGGGAGATGCAACTCATGTTCCTCCTCGCCTGGATAAAGTAGAAGCCCTTCCCCGCCGACGGGTGCGCCTTCAACTCAAAAAAATAATGAAAGAGGTCCAAGGAAGGAAAAATGTCGTGCTGACGACAGAGGATCCGAAAGGCGGAAAGGAGGAGGTACGAGTTGGCCACCAACTGAATGGGCGCCAACCGGAAAAATTCGAGAATCTGGAGTACAAGGGGCTCGAAGGGAAGGCGGAACCCGCTTTTCCAAGCCAGAAGGAACGTGCAAATGTGCCCCGTTCAGTCGTCCGGACTCGTCTCGTACGGGGCGGCGGCAGCAAAGCTATACCTGAGAGGCAAACGAAAGCGATGCTCCAGCTTCCTCACCTCGGCCTCCCCCAACTCACTACGGTTGGGGACGGGCTCCCGCCTCACCTGCCCGATTTCCAGAGGTGAACCAGCCATCGAGCCGGAAGATGATCCCTCGTACGAGCTCGAGGACTCCGGGGGGGAAGGAAGTTGCCGGACCGCCTCCGCGGTTATCCTCGCCAACTCCTCGAACGCCGTCGCAAGACTTCGCGCCTCCACTGTGCCCTCATGGTGCATCAAGGAGCCCTAAAAGCTAAGAGACTAAGGAAAGCCCGAAACCCTGGAAGCCTAGAACGACGAACAGCGCCCAACGCCTATAAAACCCTGGAGGGAGGCGGCGCGTCGTTCCGAACTCCGAGAAAAGGGGGGCCCCTTCGTTTCAAATCCGTCAGGATCATCATTACGGGCCCCGGCGACCACTACACGTGGTTTCATAAACGCCAACAGAATTCCACCCACCTGAGCCACGCCGGTCCAAAGCCTCAAAAACTACTCAACCGAGCCTCCATGGCTCGGGAGTAGGAGGGGGACAAGTGGAGAGGGGGATTTCTGTAGCCCACCCAAAGAGCAGCCCAACAAGACCCAACAGGGTCCAACGAGGCAAGCTCACCCGAGTGATAGCCCACAGGGCCCACTCAGGAAGGGAAAGCCCAATGAACAAACACTCGAGGAACCAACTCTCCCCGGCGGCCCCTAGGCTCGGAGGGCCCGAGTGATGGTCAGGTCACAAGGAGGGTCCGGTCTAAGCCGTCTCCCCGCTCGGGAGAGACAGGCGCCAGCCGACCTATCCGACCCCCCCTTTTCCGAGCTATGCTCATCGCCCGGACAGGGCTGGCGTTTCAGTAGCTCGGACGGACCAGACACTCGTCGTTTGTGCTGCCGTTAAGAGTCCCCAACGGACAGGGGAATCAAGAAGCCGCCGGGCTTCAAGGCGATAACGTCCCCACGATAAGGGCCATGAAAGCCCATGTTGAGGACGTAACTCCCGCCGGAGACCCCTCAGCTTACAAGACTCTTGAAGGCGGTATACTACTTAAGCCAGGGCTACCCTCCGGTAAGAAAGAAGAAAACTCCTGAGCAATCCGCTTCACCCCCCTTTTGGTGGAGAGGAGTCTCGCGCACCAGCTTTCCTCCTCCCCTCATTACTTCCACCGCAGCTCTACTAACTTAGCCATCGGAGGGTTTTGCCCCAGGGAGATCCCCTGGGCCCTCTGATACGTTTTCCTGTCTTGCAGTTTCATCTTCTGGTGATCCACGGCCCGCTCAGGATGCAGCGCGAGATTTCACCTCTTCAGAACCTACTGCAAACCTGATCTTCCCTGTAGTGAGAAACCTGTTCAGCTGATGAAGATCTTCCCTTCTCTTGTTCTTCTTCTTCTGCAACACCTTCTTCCCAGAGCTACAGTAATCCCTCTCTTCCTCTCTTGATAGCCTCCTTAAAATCACCCTTGTCACTTAGGTTTTAGATCCCAATAAGATGTTTTATACATCTAGGATGGTCAAGGGACAACCCAGGGACCAGATCCACTAAACCTGCCAAATCCCATGACTTTTGGGATTAAATAAACCAAGAAAAAGATCTGTTTTCGGACATGGAACAAAAGGTCAAACATGGCTGCCTCGGGACTGGCGGTCGACCGGACCTACAATGGCGGTCGACCGAAAAATCTCAGTCAGAAGTCTTTTACTCCCTGGCAAAATCGGTCGACCGGAAATGACCGGGCGGTCGACCGGTTCCGGTCGACCGGAAATACCCGGTCGGTCGACTGGTGGTGGCTGGGCTGAATGCCCAACAACCTCCCCCTTCAGCCCATAAGGGAGGCTGTCCCGTGACTTCTCAGTGTGTAGTCATGCCGACCAGTCGTCGACAAATCTCTTGCCTTTCTTTTGGCAAAGTCTTCGTCAACATGTCTGCCCCATTGTCATCTGTGTGAACTTTCTGGAGCTTCAGTTGCTTCTCTTCAAACACATTTCTAATCCAGTGGTATCTGACATCTATGTGCTTTGACTTGGAATGAAGAGTTGGGTTCTTGCATAGGTGGATGGCGCTTTGACTGTCACAGTACACCACATAGCTTTCTTGTTTCAGCCCCAATTCATGTAAGAATTCTTTCATCCACAACATCTCTTTGCAAACCTCTGTAGCAGCAATATATTCCGCCTCTGTGGTGGAGAGCGCAATACACCTTTGCAACCTGGATTGTCATGAAACAGCCCCCCCTGCAAAAGTAAGAACAAAACCTGATGTGGACTTCCTTGTATCAATATCTCTTGCCATATCTGCATCTGTGTAACATGTCAGAACAGGTGGTCCACCCTCAAAACTTAAACAAATTTTGGAGCTACCCCTGAGATATCTAAAGATCCACTTCACTGCTGCCCAATTCTCCTTTCCTGGATTTGCAAGAAATCTACTAGCAACACCTACTGCATACGCTATGTCCGGCCTCGTACATACCATTGCATACATCAGACTTCGACTGCTGAAGCATAAGGGACTTTCTGCATTTTCTCCTTCTCCTCTTCATTTGTTGGACTCTGCTCTGAGCACAACTTAAAATGACATGCAAAAGGAGAACCAACTGGCTTTGCATTGCTCATACTAAACCTGTCCAATACCTTCTCAATATATTTCTCCTGTGACAACCATATTTTCTTGGCTTTTCTGTCATGAGAAATTTGCATGCCTAGTATTTGCTTTGCTGGCCCCATGTCCTTCATTGCAAAGGACTTGCTAAGTTCCTTCTTCAGCCTGTCAATCATAGACATATCTTTCCCAAGGATAAGCATGTCATCAACATATAATAAGAGAATAATGAAATTCTCACCAAACCATTTGATGTATACACAATGATCTGAAGCCGTTCATTTTGTATTCATTTTCAGTCATAAATGAATCAAACTTCTTGTACCATTGCCTTGGAGCTTGCTTCAGTCCATACAAGCTCTTTCTCAATCTGCAGACAAGATTCTCTTTACCTGTGACTTTGAATCCTTATGGTTGCTCCATATACATTTCCTCTTCTAAATCACCATGGAGGAAAGCTGTCTTCACATCCAGCTGCTCAACCTCCAAGTCCAGGCTAGCAGCAAAACCTAGAGCAACACGAATAGAAGACATTTTTACAACAGAGAGAAAATTTCTTCAAAGTCAATACCTTACTTTTGACCAAAGCCTTTTATAACCAATCTGGCCTTGTATTTTGGTTGAGAACAATGCTCCTGAGTCTTCAATTTGGAAACCCATTTGTTCTTCAATGCCTTTCTTCTTTTGGTAGTTGCATCAAATCATAGGTGTGGTTCTTCTACAGAGCATCCATCTCTTCCTGCATAGCTTCTAACCACTCATTCTTCTGCTCACTTTGCATTGCTTCTTGGTAACACTCCGGTTCACCTGCATCAGTAAGCATTACATACTCATCTGTAGGATACCTTTTGGAAGGCTGATGTTCTCTGGAAGATCTTCTCAGCTGAGGTTCTATAGGAGGTTGCTCCTCATCTGCTTCCTGCTGCACATGTTCTGTTGGTAAGTCAGCATCTGCCTCTGCATCATCTTCCTGCTGATCTCCCCCATCACCCTGACATACTGGAGGGGAAATTGGATCACAATCTGCTAAACCTTCTTCAGAAGCCTTGGCTGGTACCTTTTTCTTGAAATCTTCAAAGGTTTGATCTTCAAAGAAAATCACATCTCTGCTTCTGAATACTTTCTGCTTTACTGGATCCCAAAGCCTGTAACCAAATTCATCACGTGAGTACCCAAGAAAAATACATTCTTTTGTCTTACCATCCAACTTGGACCTTTCAATGTCTGGAATATGTGCAAATGCACGACAACCAAACACTCTCAAATACTTGTAGAAGATATCTTTTCCTGACCATACGTGTTCAGCGACATCACCATCTAGAGCTGTACAGGGTGACAAGTTGATAACATCAACTGCGGTCCTCAATGCCTCATCCCAAAATCTTTTGGGTAGCTTGGCTTGTGAAATCATGCATCTGATCTTTTCCATGATGGTGCGGTTCATCCTCTCTGCAATTGTATTGTGCTGAGGTGTACCAGGAACTGTCATCTCATGCTGAATGCCCTGTGACCTATAATAAGCATTAAACGACCCTGTATACTCACCACCATTATCTGACCTTATGCATTTCAGCTGTCTCTCTGTCTCCCTTTCAACCCTGGCATGAAACTCCTTGAAAACATCAATAACTTGATCTTTAGTCTTCAAAGCATAAGTCCAAACTTTCCTTGAAAAATCATCTATAAAGGTGACAAAATAAAGTGCACCACTGATACCTGGAACATTAATTGATCCACGAGGAGTTTTTATTTTTAAGGGGCCACATACATCTGTATAGACACGATCCAATGCATGCATCTTTCTAGACAATGCAGGACTAGTAAAGGAAACTCTATGTTGTTTTCCAGCCAAACAATCAATACATGAGTTCAGATGTGTACCTCTGAAGTCTGGTAAGACTTCTTTCTTAGAAAGAACCTGCAATCCCTTCTCGCTCATGTGTCCTAGTCTCATATGCCACAACTCCATACTAGAATCTTTCTCAGTAGCATTCAACTGATCACCACAAGCTTGAACCTGCAACCTGTATAAGGTGTGACATTTCTTTCCGGTAGCAACAACAAGAGAACCCTTGCTAAGTTTCCATCTACCCTTGTGAAATCTGCTATCATAGTCTTCATCATCTAACTTTCCAACTGAAATTAAATTCAGCCTCAAATCAACCACATGCCTCACATCCTTAAGTACCAACTTACAACCTAGATTGGTCTTTATATGAATGTCGCCCATGCCAATGATGTCTGCCGTCCCATGGTTGCCCATCTTGACGACACCAAAGTTTCCAGCCTTGTAGGTGGCAAAGAACTCCCTCCGTGGTGTAGCATGGTAAGAAGCACCCGTGTCAATCACCCACTTGAGGTCCTGGCATACGCAAGAAAAAATATCATCATAAGTAGACAAAATCAGATAATCATCACCTTGTGCTGTAACTGTGACATTCTCTTTTGACTCTGCATTCTCTACTTCTTTCCCCTTTTTCTTGTTCATCTTAGGTTGCCTGCACTGATTCTTGAAATGCCCTTTTTCTCCACAGTTGTAGCAAGTAACGTCCTTTCTTGGCCTTGACTTACTTCTGCTCTTCTGTGAATTTCCTCTCCTCTGGACTTTGACCTTCCTCTATTCTCTGAGACAAGTGCCTGTGAATCACTGTGAGAAATTCCTGAATTCTTTCTTCTCAACTCTTCATTCAACAGACTGCTTGTTACTTGACTCATGGAGATAACTCCATCTGGTGCAGAATTGCTAAGAGAGACCACCAGTGTCTCCCAGCTTTCTGGCAACGAACTGAGAAGTAACAATGCCTGCAACTCATCATCAAGAGACATCTTCATAGAGGATAACTGGTTAGTAATGCTCTGCATTTCATTCAAATGCTCAGCAATAGAAGTGGCCTCTTTAAACTTCAAACTTACAAGTTTTCTAATCAGGAAAGCCTTATTTCCAGCTGTTTTTCTTTCATAAAGACCCTCCAACTTTTTCCATAGAGAGTGTGCAGAACTCTCAGTGGAGACATGATGAAAAACACTATCATCAAGCCATTGCCGAATAAACCCGACAGTTTTCCGATCTAACATTTTCCAGTCATCGGGTGACGTTGTTGCGGGCTTTCCACTATCTCATTTCAATGGACCATACAGATCCTTGCAATACAAGAGATCCTCCATTCTTGATTTCCATATCATCCAGTTGTTTCCGTTTAAACTAATCATGCGGGATGAGTTACCGGCCTCCATGTTCATACACAAATAATCAAAACTGATCTAAACAACCTGTAGGTGGCTCTGATACCAGTTGATGGGAAAAAATCCCAATGCTATATGTACTAACAAATCTTGAAACCGTATAACGCAACGGAAAATTTTAATCGAAACAACACATCCACATAGAACACCAGATTTACGTGGAAAACCCCTCCAATGCGAAGGGGAAAAACCACGGACAAGCCAGAGGAGAAGATTCACTATGAATAATGAAAATACATATTACTCAAAGTCTCTTGCCAAGACTTGAGTTAGAATTACAAGAGAATAACTGGGATTCAAACAGAACCGTACTCTCCTACTCGATCAGAGCAGAACCTACTGCAAACATGATCTTCCCTGTAGTGAGAAACATGTTCAACTGATGAAGATCTTCCCTTCTCTTGTTCTTCTTCTTCTGCAACACCTTCTTCCCGGAGCTACAGTAACCCCTCCCTTCCTCTCTTGATAGCCTCCTTAAAATCACCATTGTCACTTAGGTTTTAGATATCAATAAGATGTTTTATACATTTAGGATGGTCAAGGGACAACTCAGGGACCAGATCCACCAAACCTGCCAAATCCCATGACTTTTGGGATTAAATAAACAAAGGAAAAGATCTGTTTTCGGACATGGAACAAAAGGTCAAACATGGCTGCCTCGGGGTTGGCGGTCGACCGGACCTACAGTGGCGGTCGACCGAAAAATCTCAGTCCGAAGTCTTTTACTCCCTGGCAAAATCGATCGACCGGAAATGACCGGTCGATCGACCGGAAATACCCGGTCGATCGACCGGTGGTGGCTGAATGCCCAACAAACTAGATTGTGTGTGTGTGTGTGTGTGTGTGTGTGAGAGAGAGAGAGAGAGAGAGAGAGAGAGAGAGAGAGAGAGAGAGAGAGAGAGAGAGAGAGATGGGAATCATGGGGAGGTGAGAAACTAGTTCCATAAAAAAATAAGGAATCTTCTCAACATCTGAGAAAAGAATTCCAACTGATAATTTTACATGTTCGTGAAACATGTGAAAATTAGTTAAGAAAATAAAACCACAAAAAGGATTGGAAGATACAAACCCCGTAAGGAGAGGGGAGTGACATCAATTAACCTGGGTTTGTTTGAGAGAGAGAGAGAGGAATGCAAAGCTCATTCGAAGCAGCCACTCGTGCAGCCTTTGTAGTTTCTTCCCCGACCCTTGCTTGATTGTGAGCAGGGTTTGCCGTCCCGCCCTGACCCGCACCGACCCACACGACCCGACCCGACCCAGGCGGACACCGGGTCGCACGGGCTGGGGGTCGTGGACGGGACGCACTGGACCGCAAGGTCCCGTGCGTCCCGCCACGTACCGCTCCGGTGCGAGGCGGGACCCGGCTCGGTACGGGCGGGTCGGGGCGGTTTGCCCATTTAACGGGCCGAAGGGGGAGGCTCCCTCCATCCCTCCCACAGGCGAGCGGCGGTGCAGCGGCGGCGGACGGCGATCAGAGCGGCGGCCGGCGGCTTTGGGCGGCTCAGGGCGGCGATCGGAGGTAGGTAGGTGAAATTTTTTTTTAAATGATCAGGGGTGGGGAAGGGGGGGTGTCGACCGCTGGATGTGGCCGGAGGTGGGGGTGGGGGAGGAGGCCGTCTGCCAGTCGGATCTGGCCGGAGGTGGACGGAGGTGGGGGTGGGGGACGGCGGGGGGGGGGGGGGGGGGGGCTGGCCGTCTGCCATCGGGGGAGTGGGGCAGGCCGTGGGGGACGGCGGGGGGGGGGGGGGGGGCTGGGCGTCTGCCACCGACGGGCCGTGGGGGGGGCGGGGGGGGGGGGGGGGGCGTGGGGGCGTCTGCCACCGTGGGGGACTGCGGGGGGGGGGGGGTGTGGGGGCGTCTGCCACAGTGGGGGACGGCGGGGGGGTGGGGGGGGTGGGGGCTGGGCGTCTGCCACCGGCAGGCGGTGGGGGGACGGTGGGGGGGTGGGCTGGGCGTCTGCCATCGGCAGGCCGTGGGGGGGGGGGGGGGGGCTGGGCGTCTGCCACCGACGGGCCGTGGGGGGACGGGGGGGGGGGGGCGTCTGCCACCGTGGGGGACGGCGGGGGGGGGGGGGGGGGGCTGGGCGTCTGCCACCGGCAGGCGGTGGGGGGACGGCGGGGGGGGTGGGCTGGGCGTCTGCCACCGTGGGGGACGGGGGGGTGGGCGTCTGCGACCGTGTGGGGGGGGGGGGCTGGGCCAAGGGCGGTTTAGGGGGGGGGGGAGGAAAAAAATTTAATTTTTTAAAATTTTATATCTTTTTAATTTAAAAAGTATAAGAATAAAATTTGTTAGATTATCATTGTTTAATATTATTTTTGATGTATCGTTGAATTCATGTTGTAGAAAAAATATAATTTTTATTTAATTCATGTTGTAGAATTAAATATATTGATATATTATTTAATTCGTATTGTAGAAATAATATAAATATCGTTTAATTCATGTTGTAGAAATACATTTATGTTTGATATATTACTTAATTCATGTTTAAATATTAGATTTAATTGAGATGTATTAAATTTAAAATTTAATTTTGTAGAATTAATGATATTATTTTCATTATTAGTTGTAGACGTAAAATAATATAATAATTAATTTTAAAAATTTTAAAGATATTTTTCATTTAAATATATCTATAGTGAGAAATATTTTACAAAAAATTAAAGGTAATATTTATAATTTAAATTAAGTAGAGATGTTTTGAATTTAAATATAAATTTATTGATAAATATTTTACAAATAATTTTAAATGTAATTAAGATGTATAATGTAATTTAAGTAGAGGTGTTTTTAATGTAAATAGTGTTGAATATTTTATAAATAATTTTAAAGTTAATTTAGATCTATAATATAATTTAAATAGAGATGCTTTTAATGTAAACTCTCTTGAATATTTTATAAATAATTTTACAGTTACTTTAGATCTATAATGTAATTTAATTAGAGATGTTTATAATTTAAATATATAAATAGTGATAAATATTTTACAAATAATTTTAAAGTTAATTTATATGTATAATGTAAATTATTTAGATATGTTTATAATTTATATGTGTCATGTAATTTAATTAGAGATGTAATGTTTAAATATCTAATTAGTGATAAATAATTTTAAAGTTAATGTATATGTATTAATTATAAATATTAACCTTATATGTTTGTTATAGAAATAATGATATTATTTGAACTAAATTATATTAACATGTATTAAATATTGAATTTAGTCTTGCATGGTACGCAAATAATGAAATTATGTTCAATGTTAATTGTAGATGGCAAATAATATATTTTCATAATTTAAATTTCTTAATTTTAGGCCTTAGCACTCTATTGCTCCTAAGGAACGAACAAGTGATATTGGGTGGTCACACGGAGTTTTGTTGGATGGAAACCGTAGGTGTTGGCGTTGTAACTATTGTAAAATAGAACACCGGGGAGGAGGGGTGTCTCGGTTGAAGAAGCATTTGGCAGGAGGAGCCGGGGCAGGATACTCTGAGGTTGCTGGGTGTACCCATGTGCCTAGAGATGTGAAACTTGCAATGGCTAGGCACCTGCGGGAGAAGAGAGCTGAGATGCAAGAAAAGGAAAAAAAGAAGAAAAGGGATCAAGCGGCAGTGAGCGGAATAGCAAGCGGCAGCAACGAGGAGGAATGTGCATGGACACCCAGTGACGAAGACTAACAAGCACGTACTGAGCAGGCTAATGTGTATGTCACTGTGAACGATCCATACGAAGCCGAGTTTCGTGAGGCAGTACGTCAGAGCATGGAAGAGTCAAGACATCCCGAGGAGACTACAGTCCGTAGTCGCGAGGCGGCGAGGACCATAGTATCAGGGAGTGGTGGTTCATCTACAACTCGACAACCACGAGGCATAAGGAGTTTATTGACTGGTGACTCGGGGACACAAAGAAAAAGGACACAATCGATCAACATTGAAGATGTGGAGCCCGGTGCACTATCCCGAGAGCATGGCAAGCAAACGAGGATGGACGATGCGTATGGCCAGAAGGGACCTAAATGGAAACTTGGTCAGGCTGTTGCAAAATGGTGGCACCACGCGGGTCTGCCTTTCAATGCAGCCAATAGCCCTTACTACAATCCAATGTTTCAGGAAGCACAGGTCCTTGGGCTACACGTGCAGCCACCTACAGCGAGAGAATTGACTGGCGTATACCTTGATGAACAGGTTGCTGAGATCAAGAGTTACATTGACTCATTCAAGCAGAAATGGACAAAGTACGGAGTCACACTGATGTGTGATGGATGGTCAGGTACCACAAAATCTAGCCTGATCAACTTCCTTGTTTATTGTGACAGACATGTATTCTTTCACAAATCAGTGGATGCGTCTGGTCAAATTCATAGTCATCAATATATTTTGTCATTGATGAGCAAGTGGTGACTGAGATTGGGGAGGAGTACATTGTGCAAGTGGTGACTGACAATGGGTCGAACTATAAGAAGGCCGGGGAGGAGCTAATGAAGAAAAACGGCACATTTTCTGGACCCCCTGTGCAGCGCATTGTGTAGATCTGATGCTGAAGGAGATTGGGCAGCTTCGTATGGTAAAATCTGTGGTCGAGGTGGCACAAAAAATCACGAAATATATTTACAATCACACACTTGTATTGGCATGGATGAGGGAGCATTGTGGCGGCGAACTGTTGAGGCCTGGCATCACACGATTTGCTACCCACTACATCGCATTGCAGAGCCTATTGAAGCACAAGGATGGGTTGAAGCAAATGTTTAGAGGTGAGACCTGGCTGAGTTCCTCTTTTGCTGCTTCACGTGAAGGGGCGGAGGTCGAGGGGATTGTCAACACCTCGAATTTTTGGGAACGAGTGAAGGTATTAGTGTCATTGATAGAGCCAATGTATGAGGTTCTACGATGCGTGGATGGGGATAGAGTACCAACCATGGGGTTAGTGTACAGCAAAATAGAAGCAGCCAAGCGGAAGATCCTTACAACGTCCAAAAATATGGACCCACCATTCTAGAGATTGTGGAGGACAGATGGGACAGACAAATGAGCCGCGATCTTCACATGGCAGGTAAACACTTACATTCTCGTCCAATCAATGAGCTGTGATTTTCAGTTGATATTAATATGTAATTCATTGTCTTACGATTGCAGCGTACTATCTACATCCGGCCTTCCAATATGCTCGGGCCCTTGCTTATGACGATACGTTGATAGAATCGGTCAACATTGTGGTAGACCGATTGTCTTTCACCCCAACAGATGCTGCTGATGCGTTGAATGAGGTATACTTGGATATTTTAACATTGACAATATTAAATGAAATATACACTTCATATTTTTTGATAATGCAGATGAAAACATTTAGAGAGGGAATTGGTTCATTTGCGACACCTAATGCCATGGCCAGTCGTGATAGACTCGACCCAGGTAATGTGTCTTCACAATGTACCTTCTATGTCTCGAGAAGTAATTTTTACATCTAATTATTATATTGTACGTGATCTGTCTTAAACACAGCTGAGTGGTGGCTAAATTACGGCACAAGTGCACCCGTATTAAGGAAGATCGCAATGAGAGTTCTATCGCAAACATCATCGTCGAGTGGGTGTGAGCGGAATTGGTCGACGTTCTCCTTCTTGCATACTAAGCTGAGGAATAGGCTAACACACCGCATGTTAGACAAAATGGTGTATGTTCATTACAACATGAGGCTAAAGGTCCGGCATGTACAAATGGATACAAGGAGAGGAGAGGGAGATTACGACCCAACGGATGCTGTGTACTTGCGAGACGATGATGACCCTATGGTAGCATGGGTTGCAAGAGCCACAACCGAGCGTGGTGAGGCAGAATTGGACGAGGAGGCTGAAGAACCTGGCGAGACACCACGGCCTAATACTTTTCTCGCATCAGCTGTACAAGAGGCAGTCGGGGAGGGAGATGACACCCATGTGCATTTGGGTGGTGACGACTCAGCAACGGGACGTGATGATGAAATTAATTTAGATGAAGACCTCGTCATTGGGGGTGGAGACACATCGTATGCGTACGATGATACAGCATGGGAGCGATTGATCCAACCCCCATTAATTGAGCGTCAAGAGCCACCTCAGGTGAATTAATACATGAAAATCGAATCGCAAATTTCATTAGATAGCATAGTCATATATTGACGTATGATAGCAATATATTACAGGTCGGTCCGACAAATGATAACATTGCGGGAGAACAGTGGTCCCGAGTTGCTGTACCGCGGCATTCAATATCTGCGGAACCAAGAAGGTTATCCACTTCAAGAGAGGCTAGGGGGAGTTCCTCATTTAGAGAGGTGAAATTATATTGTCATTTCTACATTTGTTAATATATAATTCATTGGTAATTGAATATATTTGTAACGACCCGAGAATCCGATTACCGGGAAGGCCCGATAACCCGAGACTCGCACCGCCGCCCACGAGCCGGGAGGGCTCGGAAGGGCTAAAAGGAGTGTGGAGGCACAAAGAAATAGGAAATAAAGCAGGACAACCAACAACAACAAGCTGAAAGAAAGAACAACGACAGCAACAACAGAGTCCAGTCCAACAGAAAGTACAGTCTAAAGCAGTAAAACGTACCACATGCCAAGTGAACACTCGGCCCGGCAAGCTGGCAACCGAGAACCTCCGCTCCGCACCCTCGAACCACGAGGAAGAACCGCTGCACATGAAAAGCAGGGAATGAGTCTCCAAAACAGAGACTCAGCAGGGATCTCGCGGAACCCCAACCGGAAACAACGGCGGTAGAGGAAAGGAGAGCTACAACTACAGCAGGAACAGCAAATCGGTGGCCGGTCAAAAACTCGGCACTACAGCTACTCCTACTGTACCGGAAGGTACACCTCGATCACGCAGACGAAGCTACCAAACCACGCTAGTACCGCCTACCGAAGTAAAAACACGCGGCAACCATGCCGTAGAGGCCTGTCCCCCGGACACAGCCGACCTGGACACGCTATCCAAGGTGCAACCCCGACCATCCGATCGCGGGTACCGCACCACAAGATGGAACCTCGGTAAAGCCACTAGCGCTAGACTCACGACGCGAAGACCAACACACGCGCCACGGCAAAACAGCCGAAGGACTCAACGGTCGACATGACCGAAAACCCGAAGGTCAAAAGCCACGAAAACTGGTAGTCTGTCACTCCGTACTCGACAGGAGTACCGCCCACTAGAAGCACAGCCGGTAGCGTCCCCTGACGTCTTACACCGCACCGCAGGTGAACCGCCTGACGTGGTAGGTCCTACCCGAGGCGTAGACACCGTACAAGTAAACACAAACAAGTGACTAGCTGGGGTCACGCCCGTCGACGTGCATCCACAGTCCCCAACCACGTGTGCACACACAGACCATGCGTCCTAGGTCTGGCCCTCTGACCGGTTTTCCCCTGGCACTGGACTCTGATGTGACGAGGGGCCCGACGGTAACCAGTCTAAAACCGTCCTCAGGGTAAGCCCGTACACCACTCCCTGGTGCGACCAGCACACGCGTACTGGTAGGCTACGACTAGTGGAGGGTCACTGAAGGAGTAGACTCTCAACTCAACGGAAAACAACGTCCGAAGCCGACGACGTACGGGGACCACCCCACGTACCGGCCCCGTCTCACGGTGACCACAATCGGAGAAGAAACGGGACTCACAGTCCACGGCCACGCACGCACCGTGCGCTAGAGTCGAGAAAACTCAAGTGGCACTAAGCCACTAGACTCTGGACAGTCCTCTAAACGCACTACAGTCAACGGTCCTTGAGTCACAAGACTCGGGGTCAAGACCGTTGCACGCAACAGCACAAGGCCATCAATCTAGTCCAATCTCTAGGTCTAAAACCACGATAGCACGAGTACCGAGACAACACACGAGTCGCCAAGACCACTCCCTCGGGAAGGGA
Source organism: Amorphophallus konjac (assembly GCA_022559845.1). Classification (NCBI taxonomy): domain Eukaryota; kingdom Viridiplantae; phylum Streptophyta; class Magnoliopsida; order Alismatales; family Araceae; genus Amorphophallus; species Amorphophallus konjac. The sequence goes on from CM040121.1 coordinate 604,681,809, forward strand.
ACGCAAGGGACTAAGGCCACTCACACGGGCCACACGAAAAAAACACAGAAGCACGATTCCCAAGGCAGCACGCAAGCCGCCACGACGATTTCTCATCTTGAAACAAGCGGGGAACCTCCAGCCCCAGGCCGGACAACTGGACTCATTGTCCAATGCCAAACACATGGCCCACACGGGAATCGCCTTCCAAAGGAACCCACGATATGCGGGGGAGACCCCACCGCACACACACCGACACACGGTGACTCGATCAAGCGTAACACGAAAGCCCGGAATACATGGGGTCACCCGGACCCACCACACCGACGGGCACACGAATCGAGATAACACGGTCCCTCCCGACACCCCCAAAACAAGGACACGGAACCCATGGGGTGTCCAGGATACTCACAAAGCCGGAGGTCGACCACTGGGTCCCAACTGGGTCGACCGGAGACCAATACAATGCGAACGGACGCTAAAAGGTCACCCGGTCCCTTAAGCGCGCGGGCACGTAAAACGAGGTAAACGGAACCTCCAGACACCCCAAAACACGGTCACGGAACTCCACTGGGTGTCCAAGGCACACACGGCCCACGAGGAGCACGATCAGCCGCAGATCGCCCGCCCCGGGCAGCCCGACTGGTCACCTCCAAGAACGCGCTGTAGGTCCATAGCGCGTTCAAGCAGAACGCTCTATGCACCTATAGCGCGACACGACAGATCGCGCTATATCCCTATAGCGCGACTGCACAGATCGCGCTAGGATCACCTAGCGCGACAAGGCAGAATGCGCTAGGGACCCCTAGCGCGACAGGGCAGAACGCGCTAGGACCCCATAGCGCGACAAGAACCGCCTTACTGTTCATCTTCTCCGATGAACGCGCCCTATCGGGGCAGCGCGACCTTCAAGAACGCGCTACCCAAGGCTAGCGCGTTCTCAGTCCGTGCCCGAAAATGGTGGAAACCGCGGGAAAAGCCATGCCACGCCCCGTTCACCCCCAGGTGAAGGGGAAACAAAAGGGGAAACCTTCCCCAAGTCCCTAGGCATGCATCTAAACCCCTGGATCGCCCAAAAACACCATAAAACGGGAGATCCGGCTCACACCCCAAAAACATGCATTTTGCCCAAAACGCCCCGTTTAGCCCGCTCGGCTCACCACGGCCTACGAAACTCGCGGGAAAGGAAGTACACGGGCTGAGGGTCCATCTCCCTACCTCCACCGAAGAAACGACGCGTCGTGGACGCCGATCCACGAAGAAAACGCCGCGAAACCCTCGCCGGCTCGCGATCGCGCCACCAAGCTTCCACGCGCCTCCTCCGCCTCAATCCTCACCTGTCCTCGCCCGCATCCTCGCCCGCGCCACCTCCACCTCGCCCCCGCTTCGCTCCGTCGGCCGCCGGAGAAGAGAGGGGAGAAAGAGGGCGTGAGAGAAGAGAGAGGGAGGGAAGAGAGAAATGAGAGGGGGAGAGAGAAAAGGGTTAGTATATATAGGAAAACCCGAAAATTCGATAAATTCAGAAAATTACGAAAAATTACCTCCGCGATCCTCGGAAGGAACACAACACAGTGGTACTGTCCCGGAGTCGTAGAACGCCACGGTTTGCCCTGCAAAGAGTTCCGAAGGCACATCAGGGAAAAAAACACGTGTAAAGCACAAAATACACTCCGAGACTCACTACAATGATCCGAAAAATATCCGAAAAATCCGGGGCATTAGAATATTCTTCTTTCAATTGTGTAGTCTTCGGTAGCATCGAAACAACCATCTCAGTCTGCTGCACCCCGACGCTCAACATCTAAGGCTAAGGCACCCAATCAGTCTTCTCAGGTATACGTACAGACTTACACAATAGAAAGTACATTGAAAAATTATCTAAGCAGGCTTCTGCTTCTCAGGCATCTAGAGGGACACAACATGCAGCATGTAAGCCGCCCTCTGCTCCACAGCAGAAAAAATCATCATGGACCACATTATTCACCAGCAAGAAGGACAAGGGACCACCATTAAATCCGATAGATATTGCAGACATGTAGACATTAGATCCCAATACAGATGACGACACTCCCGAGCCTTCTGTTGAGCCCCGCATTAGTGGGAGTCATGACTCCGATGCTGAGAGTACACCGACAGGGTCTTCATCCCATGGAGGTGGTGGTTCTCAAGGTGACCAACGGAGTCCTCGTCAGAATACTAGTGCTTGTGGCAGAGAGTACAACAGTGATCATAGTAGAGGTCGTGGGGGCCGTCAATATGGCGCATGGACAGAGGAGCATCACTTCACACATGCCACGCAAGATGAGGACCACGGTGCTCCACCGGCAGGGACGAGATGGGCAGCTGATCATTGGGATCCCTACTATGGAAGTTCGATTGCAGACAGTACCAGCTATCAAGGCATGTTGTCTGATTTTGAGAGCATGAGCACACATGACTCCCAGGGATCTGGAAGCTCGTATGGACGGTCATGGCCGCAGCAGCCGATGTATCATGGCGACTCAGATAACAGTAGTTCATTTTTCCCATCGTATCCATATCCTTATGCCGCAGCTGCGCCAGTAGAGGTCGTGAACGCACAAGGTTCGCAGGAGTATGAATACTACGTACGCATGTACTGGGAGAACTATTCAGGTTCAATGCGCTATGAAGACTATCTGTCCTATCTGCGTACCACGTTTAATGTCAAATTGTTTGGAGATGGGTACTGGCCCAGTTTGGGTCCATACTCTTAATTAGTATGTATCATTTGGTTATATTTATAACTAACTAATAATTAATTGTAGATTTCTTCATATATAGAGTTATGTACTTATCATTGAAATCACTAATGTAAACTTTTACATCATTTGCATGTCATCATGGACGGACGGCGTCACCCTGCGTGGGAGCATGGATACTCTGTTGAGGGTGATGAAAATGTGCACTGTATATACTGCGAACATCGCGTCACCGGCATACACAGGTTTGCGGAACACCTTGCGGGAGTGGGACGCGATGTTCGTGCATGCGACCGAGTTCCGGGAGATGTTCGACATTCCTTTCGGACACAGTTACAGGATATATACGGTTCTCGTAGCACACCGAGGACATCTTCTTCTACGTCCCGGGTACCTCCACCACGAGCACAGGGAGGAGCAGGATCTTCCTCCACGTCCAGAGTTCGAGCAGCAGCACCAGCACCAGCACCAGTCGCACATGATAGAATTGAAGCTATAGATGTAGTGAGGACTTTTTTTACAGATTTTCATGTACCCTCCACCGCAGCACACGACCCATCATTTGTGCAGATGGTTACATATTTTCAGTCCCACTCACATGTACCTCCACCCACTAGGATAGAGTTAGATTATACGGGTGATCAGTCTCATGTATCTAATGATGAGTTTTGGATTCGAGCTTCACTGATGATGAGGATGAGTGAGTTTTGGGATTCGGGTTACATAGATGAGGAGGATGAGTGAGTTTTGGGATTCAGGTTTCACAGATGGACGAGGATTAGTGAGTTTTTGTATTTTATACTTCATGAATGAATGCCATTATTATGTCACTGTTTACTTTTACATATTTAGTAATTGAAATAAATTTTTATGTATTATATATAATAGGATGTTTAATTAAGCGGTGTAATATGTAATTTTTATATAATTAATTATGTATAATTTAGTATGGATCTATTATCTTAAATAAACTCTACATTCTAATATTTTTAAATATATATAACATTTAATCTTTCAAAATAAATTTATTACAAATTTTTTTTTAAAAAATAAAAAAACTACGCGTCGCGAGCCCAATGGGACGGACTGGGTCGCTGTGCGACCCGCCCGACCCGACCCGTCCTGCGCCGAGACCGGGTCGGCCGGGTCGGACGGGTTGGCAAACCCTGATTGTGAGATATTGCAAGAAGGATTGCGAAGATTAATCGTCACATGTGGACCAGGGACTGCGAGCGCCACGGGAACAAGAAATGACCGGAGACCACAGGAATCTATTTGGCCACTCCACCCACCCTACTGTTGTGCTCCCTAATTGGTAAGGTTGCGTTTGGTATGGATTAAATCATTATCAGAATCCCTAACATTACACATGAATTCCTATCAAATAAATTAGTATATCTCGGTATACGTGAAAAAGTGGATTTTGAGGAGGACGGGAAGATATAGACTCAAAAAATAGAGGGAGTGAAAAATCTCTAAAAACCTCTTTATTATGATTTTTTCAATAATTGCAATGGAATTCAATCGTTAGAATGAAGGGAAAATTTTCAAAAATTGACGAATGCATAATAACATTCATGAAATTTGAATGCAGAAAGTAAAGATTGTTTTGGACAACCTCGTGCAAAATTCATTCATAATTGGGTGCATTCTCAAATGAGCTTATTCTTGGAGGGTGTTGTGAAAAATTTAATTTTTTAAAATTCTATATAAATTTAAAATTTTCATAATCCGGTCGACACACAATCCCTGCCCTAAAGATCAGAGAAAGGTGAAATTGAACACTCCAGTGGCCCCCTCTGCAGCATTCCCCTCCAGCAGGCGACGAACCAGTCACTGCAAGTCTGCATCCGTCGTTGGAGTTGACCACAAAAAGACTAATAATTGATGGCGATGCCGGCTTGCTGCAAGAACACTGCAAGACTCCAGTACTACCACTACTACGTCACTCGTTGAGCAAAGCGATGCCGGGGCTTGCTGCAGGTTCAGCGAGGGGTGTCTGTCATGTCATTAAGCCGGGGGACTGACTCCATTTGGGTAAACTCAAACGTGTCAGTGAGTTAGGATTTTGGGGCAAAAGAAAGGAAAAACTTATTGATGGCACTGGGAAAAAGATTCAGAATTTCACAAAAGGAAGTAGTTTTGGTGCAATATTTCTAGTTTCCTTCTCAGCCTCCATTTGGTGCGTTCGAACGAACATATATGGAGCAGAAGTGGAGTCGAGGTAATTAATTAAGTTAGGTTACATAACTTTCAGTCATTGGGTTACACAGAATCCGAGGGCAAATCACCCTACGAGCACACTCAAAACCTTAATAAAGATCAAACGTCCCAAAGTGTTGGGAAACATGTGTTTACATGGGTATGCAAGCAGAAACTTTTTCTATTACATTGAGTCAAAAAATAGTAAAAGAAAATGAAGTTAGAGAAGTATTGGATCGACTCAAAGATGCATAGTCTCTCTATTGGACGTCAGTTCACTCCTATTATGGTCTAGCAAACTCCTCACAAAGTACAACTTAGGGTTTGCCGGATTATATCGGATCGGAACATATCGATGGTCGTGTCATATCGTGTCAATGAAAAATTGACGTGTCAACATTTCAGTTCGGGTTCGATCCGGTGTTGTGTCGCTCGCAGACTAGTGGAGGCGGAGGCAGCGACGACTAATGGGGAGGCAGGCCAGAGGCCCCCCTCCCTCCCTCTCTCCACTCGAATCTCCGCGGTCCCCGACAGACTCTACCCAACGGACCTCCCTCCCTCCCTCCCCCTCTCCGCCCGAAGCAACCATGGCCCTTGGCGGACCCTCCTCCCTCTCTCTCTCCTCCCGGAGCTCCTACTCCTGCGGCCCCAGGCAATCCCCCTCCCTCCTTCTCTCTGCCCGACGGACCCCCCCTCTCCTGTGACCCCCGACCGACAACCCTCCCTCCCTCTCTCTGCCAAGCAGACCCCCCTCCTTCTCTCTCTTTGCCAGAAGAAGGTAAAAAAAAAAAAAAACTCTTCTCAACACAGTATCACGCCAGACAATACCATTGGAGGACTGACACGGTCCAATCCGATGGTGTGAAGAACCTTGGAACAACGATCTAAAGTTGAGAATGTGAAGTGCACTATGCATGATGGCGCATTCAGGGCAAACAATGCTGTAGGCCGCCATAAACGTTTAGGGTCACTTTGATAAATGGGTGAGTTAGGGGCGAGTAAGTCATCTCTGGTGACCCACCCCTAACCCATTCCCGGTGATTTATTCCACTTTTTTAGTTGGAGTGAAAAAAAATCTAAGTTTATCTTTGACCGATCCCGATTAAGATAAAAAGAATCAAATTAAGATTAAATCATCTCACTCCGAGTAATTCACCCTAACCCGACTTAATCTTTTATCAAAGTGACCCTCAGCAGTTAGCACCCATTTGCACGTGATAATTGAGTGCATCTTGTCCGGTTAACCGACTTTCCTGGCAGGCTCCCCTTCGAAACCACTCGGCCCCAATTTGTGTAAAGCCCCTGGAGAGTGATCCGAATGGATGAAATGGCTCCTCCTACGTAAGCTAAGATTTTTTTTTCTCCCCATTAGTACGTAGGGGACTGAACGAGGATAGAGGAATATGCACAGAATAAAGTAAGCCATAAAATAAAGAGGTTAAAATGCAGAAAGTCAGGAAAACCCCCACCAGGGTCTCAAAAGGCACCATGGAAACCGTTACTAAATCTGTATCTGTTAGATATGATATATTCCAGCATTCACCGACCAAGAAAACTTTCAAAAGTCCGATTTCAAATTGAAAGCAAGAACTTGAAGGCCTGCATCTTGCAGAAGTGAAAATATCTTTCAGACACACATTTTACGTAGTGTAATATGTCTCCACATCTACAGATCCAAGTGACTTAGATTTTCAACTTGGACTCTTTTGCTGTGGCGAGCGTCGATCCTTGCCGACCGGCGAGGAGGAGAGGGCCAGAGGAGAGAGGTCGAACGAGGAGGAGAGGGGAGAGGTAGCAATCCGGTGCTGCCATTGCGGGTTGCCTGCTGCGACCGCGAGACTGAGATTGAATTAGGGTTCATTTGGCGGCATATGAGTTTTAGGGTTAACAAAATTGACAAAAATATCTCAAAGAAATAGATTTATTCGGTTTGGTTTGGTTTCCCATAAATAAAAATCGAACCAAATCATTTTTTAATACGGTTCGTAACCTAAATCGAAATCTTTAAAATTTTAACTCGAGCCAAACTGAACCAAATCGACGAGTTTGATTTGCATTTAGAGTTGAACTCGAATAATGCTCACCCCTACTTGTGACACCTGTGACACCTTAGGAGGTTATCATTAATTCAGGAGGAGCTTACACGTCCATATCTTTGGAATCCCTTTTTGTCTAATGACAAAAAAGAGAAGATATTAAATCTCCTTGAAAATTTCTCGTCTAGACTAAAAGGTGACTTTTAAAAAGTGGAGATAAAAAACTAAGCAATCATAAAAAAATTGAGATACAAAATCATCAGATTTTCAAGCGTTTAAACTTATTTTGTCATAACAAAAAATAGAGAGATTGTTGGAAGATGTATTTTTTATAAATTAATTATTTTAGATTTATGACAAAATAAGTATATGTTAAATGTCACAGTTTCACCTTAATAACATAATGAAAATATGACTAAGTGTCCTTACAGGTTTAACTCATCTCAGGTCTCTCGTACACTTAACCCAAAAATTAAAATTTAATTTAATATATAGAATACTATAGCAAAATCAAGAAATATATCGTCTAAATGATCAATAGACTAACTATTAGACGATACATCGTCTAAAGGCTAAAAGAATTTTGTTTAAGTTGCAAACACTTAGAAAGGGTTTAGATGACATTTCGTCTGAGTCTTCGAGATAGATGGAAAGTTAGACGATACATCGTATAACGTAAGTAAGATAGACGGAAGATTAGATAATATTTCGTCTAAGTTAAAACAAATAGATGATACTCCGTCTAAGAATGAAAATGACAAAACTAACGATAGACAATATTTCGTCTAAGTCTCAAGATAAACAAAATGTTAGATGATATATCGTCTAAAGCAAAGAGGATAGACTATGCGAGAGCGGTAAGGTGAAACTCCATCTAAGAGGAAGAAGACAAAATCTACGATAGACGGTCTAAAGACTTATAGATAGACGGAATGACAGATGATACTTTGTTTATCTAAGAAAATGATAAAATCAAAGATAGACAATATTTCGTCTAATTAAAAAATAAGGTCAAAATACTTAGACGAATTAGTAGATTAAATTTCGTTTACTCTCACTAAAAGATAAATTTCTCCACCATACTTTAAATTTTCCATTTAACATGCAATATATATATTACACTCTGACTTGGCCAAACATGGACTTCTTGCCTGTGCTTCATCTAAACATACTAAATGACAAATTATACAGTGAAGCATACTTCAACACTTATATTTATAGCGCTATGCATAAAAACACTAGACGATGCTCTCATCGTCTAAACTGCTTGAAATAGTCTGATACCAGGACGATATGCGTACGAACAAAAATACTAGACGGTCAAATGATCACAGACATCCTACATTAAATGCACAATATAAGTTGTATATTTTTATCTCAGGACATAAAACATATTATACTACAGGCTCAAACATATAATGTAGTTTTTGGAAGTTGGATATACTTTATCTACGTGCCTAGATTTATTTTATTTATATATTCAGAAGCTAAGGTGCGTATTTCAAAATTCATTACTTTATCTTATGTCAATCTAATAGTTGTATAAGAAAAAATACTTTTAATATACATGCATAATATACAAGCTGCGACGACAAAGACATATAACACGCAAAGGAAAAGATATAAAGGCAAGATATCTGTGACAGGTGCCTGACTCATCTATCGCTTAGACAAAGACCAACGTACGCAAAGAACATTGAGTTTTAAGGAGTCAAGACCACCAAATGTTGCGAGGGATAAGAGATCTTTTGCACGTCAAGTGTTCAACGAGCATTCAAGCAAACCCTAAGTGACAAGTTTCTTGCACACTCACGCTTACGAGAGATTTCACCGCATTCACTTTGATCTCTGAAGTCCCTCACTCCGGGCAAGAGGAGCGAGAATCTACACTTCAACGACATTCTTTATTCCTTCCACTTCCTATCTTTCAGTGTTTTTCATTTATTTCTATTTTAAACTGCAATTGTCTTAGTGACAAAGATAAGAGCATTTATTGCTATTGAGAACATCATTACGTGTGCTGAGTTAATTCGCTTAAACTCAAATTAACTGGATGACTAACTCCTAAAAAGTTAGTGTAAAATCACCAGATAAACTAAGTTAAGTTGTGTGACTGAGTGATTCGCTAAAACCTAATCAAAAATCAACTAGGTTGCTTGTCCCTGAAAATCAAGTAAGGAAAAATTTAATGAAACCTATTAAGATCAGCTAGGACTCAATAAAACCAATAGATGTAACCTTTGAAGAAGGTTACTTAAATCTCTTATAAAATTTCAAGAGGACTAGACGTAGATCTACTGAGAATAGACCAAACTGGTATAGACCTTTATATTCCCCGTGTGATTGTTACTGTGCATATTTATTTTTTGCTACGTTTCACATTTAAATTTTAATATATAATTATTTGTTAAGACATCTATTCACCCACCTCTAATATGTGCTCGACTATTAACAGGAAAAGAATATTAACCTGTGAGGTTAGAACTCACCTCTCCATATTTACAAAAAATCGAAAAAAATAATTACACATTTCAAGTGTGCAAATACCCCCAAGTGTGCGACAAGACATTTTCAAACAAGTATTGCCCAATTCTTGTTCCCTTTATAGTTTGAAAGACAAGGAATAAATGTCAAAACTATATAATTTTTAGTCCATAGTAGTTTACTAATAGTAGAGACTATCTAATGGAGTAGATCAGAAATAAATGATCGAATCATGCGACTTTAAAATAAGTGGCACTATTATTATTTTGCCCAAGTCTCTCTCTTTCACTATTCTTATTTTGCCACCAATGACAACATCTCTCTCTCTCGCTCCCCCCTTATTTTGCCACCATTGGCAACAAGACCCACCTCTCTCTGTCCCTCTCTCTCTCTAAAGTGCAACAATGGAAACTTATTAAACATAAAAGTTATAAACAGTGTTAATCAAATAACAAAATGTTAGCAATATGCCAGTTGCCTTCGATCGGAGTAGGGATGAAGGAATCCTCTTAAATTTTATTTCTTGTCTAATTCACCCAAACACGATCGAATCAAACACAATACTTTCAGTTTTTGGGATAAAAAATTAAATAGAACATCCTCGGAGCATTAAATGTCACAAAAAATTCATTCCCAAACTTCCTGCCCGTTTTAGTTTTAGTTCCTCCTGCACTCAAAGTAAGCATGAATCTAGATGTCCGATCAAGTCCCTTCAGCAAAGTAGGCAAACAGGAAAGTTCCCGTTTTCTTAAAGAAAAGCAACGATTATGGGACAATATCGTTTGTCCTGGCGACATTAAACATGAGAGAGGGATTGAAGCAGGAGTTTGATGGGAGCACCAGCAAATGCAGGTACGACTATACAAACCAGCTCAATCAAAGTTATCTATCTTGATTGCAGCAATTTCATCAGCTACGTCAAACTTGCCCACCAAACGGGCAAAAAACATCATCTGTTGCTCGAGCGTGAACTTTATGTTCTCAGCCTACATAATAAAATTAGTTGTAGCACAGCTATTTTGTAGGAAATCATTTTAATAGAAACAGTGGGGAAATGCACAAATTACCTTACGGAACCCATGTTGTTCTCCTTCAAATTCCACCAAAGCAACAGGCAGGCCTTTCTCCTTCACAGCAAGATAGATTTTACGGGCTTGATCCGGGCGCACCACCTACATCACGTATTCCTAATTAGAAGACATACCACTAACGAGACTAATTTCTCCATGGAAAAAGTTTCATCAATTTAATCCAGGTCTCGTCATCTCATTCCAAGTACTTCAAACAAGCATGTCCCATTACAACTACAGGTTGCCAAAGACTATCATACGGTTCCCTTTCCGTCAGCTGAGTGTTGCACAGCCTGGGCAAGTCTCTTAAATGGCTGGCCAGGGAGACGTAGTTAACAGAACTGCACTTCCGTTTTTTTTTTTTTGATAGGTATTTTTTTTTAAATGGGGAGAGGGAACCGGGTATTGAACCCAGGACCTCCCCCTTGAAAAGGGGGAGGGTGTCCACTCCGCCACTGGCGGGGGACGCACTTCCCAAAATTTCAATCATTCCTGCTAGAAGTTAAAGGCAACTGCCATGATCTACAATTGGAACGTCATATGCTGATGGAGACTGTTTCAACTTTTTAAACTTCAGTAAAGTGGAACACTACCAGAACCAATTTCTAAATGTTCAACCAACTTATATCAGTATTATCATTGGTTTTATTCAGCATCCTGTGGACAGCTAGATCAATGAAGCCATCCAAAGAATTGGCAGTTATATGCCCAGCCTGCTTGCCTTGTATCAACTCACTAATAGGTGCCAATTACGAGGTCGGGACTACTTTAGACACTAAAAGTCTCGTCAATCCCTTATGATCATTCTGTCAACAGAAAAAGTACCTTACTGGTTGACGGTTTCAGATCATGTAATGGGCAATCCTCTAAGATTCTCCAAGACTTGAAAGAATATAGATGAGGAGGGAAAGAGGCATGTTTGATATACAGATATGTGATCTATCGGGAAACCATCAACCAGAGAGTGAAATGAATGTTATCTCAACTCATAAGGTTTTGAATAGGCTCTTAACATGCTACTTTCAATATCAAAAAAAAAAATCTCTTTAGCAAATCACAGTTATTACAAGAAAGAGGAAAAATAGTAGATTCTGCAAATATTAAGTCAAGGATACATGAGAGACAATCTCTAATGAATAGCAGCTCTCCTGGATCTCATAAGACCTCAGTAGACGGTGAAAGATCCAAAATTATGCAACTTTTGTGTGTATATATCCTATTTTCTGTGGTAGGAAAACATGAAGCATCTAATTATGCGTAAAAATAACCGTGCAGATTTTGCTTTAGCAACTAGACCAAACTTCAACCAAAACAATAGTAAATTCCACTATACCTACAAGAACAGAGGTTAAAATAGTAGTGCTATAGAACTTAGCCCACAAATAATGCTTGCAGTAGCAAACTGGTTGATCAAATTTAAATCTTTTATTCTTCTATGATCTTAGGTTGTTCATTGACGGCTCAAATCTGTCAAAGGAGGCTTCAACCTACGAAAATGTGGTGACAACCAAACAATGAAGGGAGGACTATCAAGAGAGCAAAGGGTGATTAGGGAAAAGCAAAACACTGGGGAGAATCTGATGCTTAATATACCCCACAATCCAGTTAGAATGCCCTGAACATTCTTTTCCACTTTCTAATATTCCCTTCTGCATCCAATCTCAATGCGTTTGCCACTAACTGCCATTTTAAAATGACAAATTCACTCTGTTCATATTTAAAAACACATCATCATGCATGTGCTTAGTAATTCGTGGTAGTCAGTGGGAAATTACCAGTAATAGATTCAAAAAGTGAAAAAAGATGGATGTTACAAATTGTAAAAGCATAAAATATCCCAATAAAAACTTTAATTTTTAAAAGTATCCCCAAATGTATGCATCTTATGTAGCTACTTTGCCTCAGGGATGCAGTAACTGGAAAAGTATAACTGCATAGAAGGCTGGGTAACCAACAACAACTAAATATCACATTGACCACAAAGATCTATGTAAAGACTTCTCACCAAGGTGTAGACGAGTAAATGGGTCCAAAAGTAGGCCCTTGTGCAACTCAACTAATGAGGATGTAGACCACCTGTTCATTTCTTGCCCTACTAGTAGGGAGGCCTCGAGAATTTTTTGCATTTTGCTCAATTACCAGCCTACCTTCACATCAGCAGCCATGGATCTTCAAGACAGCAAGCTCCAAGCTTTACAAAGGGAATGAACAAACTGCCCATCCTCATTGTCCCCCATGCCATTTTCTGGAGTATATGGAAGAAGGAAACTTCATCTTCCACAGATGCCATATTTATGTGGAGAACATTACCTTCGAGCTCTTTATTTTCTTTATATTTCAAGTATATTTATCTTGAATATGCCTTTACAAACTTGGTGTAAGTTTGCAAAAAGACTACAATCACAAAAGCTTTAATCTCTTGTACTTGAGTGCAGTGACGAACCTCTCCTCACCTCCTAGGCTCCTATTGGTTGTATTCCTCTATTTAGTAATAAAATTGGTGATACAACTGTTTTTCTTTCAAAAACCAAAAATGTCACCTAAGACCAGACCACATCATTCAGAAGGATGCCACTAGTAGAAACTCTTCAACTATTCTTGCGTTTTTAGCTATTCCAATAAACATTTGATGTTTTAAGATGCACCACATAAAATATGATTAAAGATAAAGATGAATTTAGTTGATACATGTTAGACAGTGAGTGAGCATTATTCATAGACTTGATTTTTGCATCAACATATGAACACCCACTTTGCCTCAAACTGTTCATAGAGACAAAATTGTAATGTACTTAAATCATAGAACATAATGAATACACACTATTTAAATATTATTTCGATGTACCAACAGGATATTAGGATAAACCAATAATATGCATGAGGATAAAGGATGTGTGTATGAGCGAAAAAAATCTAAAATTTACATTTTATATAACCCAATGAACTTTGCTCTCATTTAAACCGATCTAGCCAATCATTGAAGATATAGAAACGGCTTCTACTATATTAAATAGTATTCATTAAAATACCTTGTCATCTAGACCTTGGAATAAGATCACTGGGCATGTAAACTTGTCAACAAAATTAATAGGAGACCTCTCAAAGAAAGCATGCTCAGATCCTGCATAGTCTTGCTGTTAGAGAAATTCAAAGTTTTAGAATAAAAAATAGTAAATTAACAGCCTACTGTTTTGATTTCATACCAACAAGATTGCATATGTAATGAGACTCTAATTTGTGAGTTTCTTCTTTCAACAAAGACAAATCAGCAACCTGTTTTTGTCATCATAGAGAACGATAAGTTAGTGTAGAGAAAACGGGCAACCCAAATGCTGACCCCTTTCAGGATAAACCTTTTACAGAAGAAAAGTAGACATTAAGGCACTTCTCGTATAAGATCTACTAGCCAATCACACAGTTCAGATACAGGAAGAAAGCTTCTGCCTCCAGAACAAAGCCAATTCCTAAACTGGAGAAATAAATGGAAATTTCAAACACATAAAATAACTGGATTTTCTGCAATCTTGTCTGTTCCACAATATAACATAGGACTTTTCTGCAATTCTTTCTTCACATTAATAAAAGAAGCGCCTATAGCAGCAAGTGATATTACATTGCTTGACATAATTCATGTCATATTCAGAAATTTTCTTTTAGTTTTCATTTTTGACGGGGTAAGTTTTGTTATTGTCCATTTTTAACTTCATGATGTACCTAGGAGGTTTTGATATACTGTTGCAAAATCAAAAATGTCAGACACTGGTTAACTATGAAGTTTGATCACCAGACATGTGGTGCTGTCCTTTCTACATAGAGCCTGTTGGAGCATAGTTCAGTAATTAAATTTATCATTGGTTGTAATTGGGACAATTCAGTAACTTGATTTGTTTAGTGAAGACAAGTCATTTGATTAATTAACAGGGGTCAGTCAGTATTTTAGAGTTCCTTGAGTAAGTTAAGAGTCCAAATTTCATTTGGAACAGATATGTATTTTGATTACTGTGAATAGAGGAAGCACTCGAGGGCCAAAGAGAGTATGATGGATTGAGAAAATTTGCAGTTGTCATCTATCTTCTAGGTATGAAGCCATTTTTTATCTGATCCTTGTATCGTAGCCATTGTCTCTGCTTGTTCTATTGCCATCATTCAGTGTATCTACATTCTTTGTTTGATATAAAATCTCTGGTTTTTTTCCTTCTCTAAATTCTGTTTAAACTCATCTTCATCTTTTTCTTTTCCACCTTCCATTTAATCAGAAACTGGAGGAAAATAAAAAGAAAAAGCCTCTGCAACACCAGTTTTCCCATCCCATTATCATTTTTCATCTATTCTTGAAGCCAACACCATACCCCCACCAACCTTCTTTGGTCAAGGAACGTGGCCACTGCTGGTTGACAGTTGATTGCCATTGACATCTTTCTCACCTCCAGCTCTGCTTCTTGTCGTCTATGTCTCCCAGAGATGCCGGGTACTGCCATGAACAGCCGCATCAGCTACCACCTTGCATGTTCTGTGAATAATTAAGCCTAATTCAAGCTGTTTAAATACTAAACAACCTAAAGTTATTTAATATTTACCAACTTGATTGAACTACTAAATGAATGCAATGAGGCAATTGTCTCTTATACCTATATATTAATTACATTATTGGACAGGCTATAGTTGAGTTATACATGAACAACTAAATGATCATAATCGAGTCTTTATCGAGCTTGTTCATGAACATAAACGAGCCAACTATTCTTATGTTCAAGCTCGGCTTGTTTAAATCAAGCATAAATTTTGTTCAAGCTTGGCTCGTTTACTTAGTCGAAGGAACTGAATCAAGCTTTTATGGAGCTTCTTCATGAGTTGTTCATTGAGCATACCTGTTCATTTGCACAACTAATTAGAATGACACATAGGAAATTATTTTGCTTTCACAAATTGGGGTCCTAGGCATTGCATCTACAATATGCTTACTTCTGCTTTCACTGGCAGTCTCATTACTGAACAACGAATGCTCAATTTTGAGGAACCAATGCATGCTTCATTCCCTTTCTAAGACTAGAGATATCATTGTAAACGGTGACAGTCTTAATGGAGTTCTATATATCACTCACATCAATATTATTAATTGTATACATGGACATAAAGCATAAATAATACACTGTGGTCAGGGCTACTTGAAGAAGAATCATAAACATGTTTTGGGAATATAAAATTTGGTAAGTCCAATTCTGAGCACTTACACCATACAACGATGCACCAGCCTTGAATGTGTCTTTAAAAGCTAATGCTGCTAGAGTTGTGTAACCACCAGCTGACCTCCCAGTGATGCAAAGTCTATTTCCATCTACTCTCCCACTATCAACCTAAAAATAAAAAGGCCAGTTTGACTTCATTACTTCATCTACATAGCTTGATCTATATAAGCATAAAAGAAGGAAGACACATGAAATGGTTACCAGGATTCTAGCACAGCTGCAACAATCATTAACATCAACAATGCCCCAGCGCCCTAGAAGTCGTTCTCGAAATTCTCTACCATAACCTGTAATTTTATGTGCACAACTTTTACTAAGGTGCAACCATGACACAAATGCTAACCATGACACAAATGCTAACCATGAGAAAGAAATTATCATTGAAGAAGGCATCACGCTAGAACACTAGTTAGACAACATTGGGCATTTTGTGCTAACTAATTAAGTGATCATATGAATTTTCAAATCAACAAAAAGTAATAGCAAAAAATCAAATTCATAATCTAAATCAATAAAGATGTATATATCCTTACCCGTGCTTCCGCCATAATTAACATCAACAAATGCCCAACCTCGACTAGTCCAGTATTGAACACCAAGGTCCAATATACCGCGTGTTTCACTTGTAGGGCCCCCTGGAAGAAGACTAAATTTTCAGACTTTTGCAAGTTTTATAGGGATGAAGAAAATGTTAAGAGTCCATAATAAACATCAGAAGCTTAAAAAAATGAGATATATAGCTACCAATCTAATAATACCCCGAAAATTAGGCTGCATTTGGGAATCCCCTAATAAGTCCTAAATTACTTCTCTACATAGGATTTCCCTAAAAACAAGGACTGTTTGGTGTACCTGTCAATTTCAACTTCTGTGTGTAGGAGAAAACTTACTTCAGACAAAAGTAGAAATTTCCTCCTCCGGTCTGGAGTAGTTTTCTCCTTCCTATAGAAGAACAAAAAAAAGCAGTCATTAATACCCTTCTTATAACAACACGTATGGACCTTTGTCTTCTTTTTTCTTTTTGTTGTTTAATAGAACTAGACAGTGCTATTACATTGAATACATATGATGCTATTAATTTGAATATGTCATCACTTGTATGTATATCAAATATCTTACATTAAATAATTTTATTTTGTTGTTTGAAATGCGCAAGGCATTTCAATAATCTGCTTTAAATGGCACTCGCAGGGAAAACCTCAGCGTTAGCCTTGGGAACTAACCAAGTGCCTCTGGGGGGTGGCATTCATCACTGACAGGAGGCTACATCCCTGGAGGATTGGACGTGCAAGACGTGCAGCATCCACCCAACCTTGCAGCGTTTTTGGGCTTCAAGGGCATGGGACTGTTGGCAGCAAATTTTGCTTTGCAAAAATACCTCTGCTTTTATTTAGTTGAAGCAGAAATGAGCTAACTTGGAGATGGAAGACCCGTACGGGGTCGAAGGAACCCGTCCGGGGTCGCCCGACCCCGGGAGGGACCCACCCGGGGTCCGCGACCCCGGGCAGGTCCTGCCCGGGGGGTCGCGACCCCGGGGAGGTCCCCCCGGGGAGTCGCGACCCCGGGCAGGTCCCCCCCGGGGGCCGCGACCCCGGGGAGGTTCCCCCCGGGAGCGCGCGACCCCGGGGAGGTCCCCCCGGGGGTCCGCGACCCCGGGCAGGTCCCCGGGGGGGTCGCGACCCCGGGGAGGTCCCCCCCGGAGAGCTGCGACCCCGGGCGGGTTCCCCCCGGGCGTCCGCGACCCCGGGACGGTCTAGGACTGTCCCGGGGACTCTCCACCCCGGGGAGGTTCCTCTCCCGCGCACGCAAATCAAAATATGACCTCCCCGGGGTCATTTTCATCCCGTTGGACCCGTACGGGGTCGAACACTCCTGGGGAGGTTCCCCACTTCTATAAATAGACCCCCAGAGGTCCAAAAAAAGACGAAGAAAGAGAGAAGCACTACACAAGTGACAACCTACGGAAGACACTTGAAGCATTTGTTCGTTTGTTTTGGCCCGTGTGGGGTAAGTCCCCGGGTCTTGTATTTATGTCCCTAAGGGGTATATTTACGTTTATGCCCCTCAGTGGGCCATGTTTGTAATTATGCCCCTCAGTGGGCCACGTTTGTAAGTCTTTACGTCTCGGGACGACTAAGTCTTGTATTTTTGCCCTTATAATGGCGAAATTATAAAAATATCCTTCCCGGGATGGCAAAAGACCGAAGTCCTGTAATTTACAGTTATACCCTGCAATCTTTTGTAATTGGGACTACGTCCCTATCTCCCGCTCCAAAGCGGACGTTTGTACAGTCGACAACTCGCCGACAATCCTTGTACTCACATGGAATTATAAAAGCATTCAGCATGTTTTATATGTAACCTCGGGTGGGAAAATTATAAGAAAACCCCCGACTTTCTCAAAATTGTGTATA
Source organism: Amorphophallus konjac (assembly GCA_022559845.1). NCBI lineage: Eukaryota > Viridiplantae > Streptophyta > Magnoliopsida > Alismatales > Araceae > Amorphophallus > Amorphophallus konjac. The sequence continues at coordinate 604,699,960 of CM040121.1, forward strand.
TACCCCTCCTTCGGCCAAATTGACAAATGTGTGCCTTCCATGAAGCCCCTTGTCATTCCTTCAGTCCGGAAGTGTTGTCAGCTCAGTCCAGCACTCGGGTATTATACCAAACCTAGGTCTAGGGTCTGGTAAAATTACCAAAATACCCCTGTAACCTAAACATGGCCTCAAAGCCCTTGAAACCCTCCAGAAAGAGCCTTAGCGCCTTGGGGAGTTAGAGATCCAGTTTCACTTCCATTCCAGCCCAGAAAATTTCATAAATGTCCCTGGCCTGGAAAATTACTAAAATACCCCTGGGTTGGTAAAATTACCAAAATACCCCCGGGGTCTAGAAAACTTCTCTTTACTTCAGAAACGCCTACGGCTTCCGCATATTTGCGTCCTTATTCCTAAATCTCAGGGTTTGTTCAGACTTAGCCCTAACTCTATTAATGTGTTGGTGGTAAATGAGTGGTCATGGAAAGTCTCTCGAGTGAGCTTGCCCTCCACATCAGAACCTCTGTAGAAGTCTTTTGGGACCTCTTTGGCAGTTAAACAAAGGTGTTCGGACGTTAGGCCGATATAAATCAACATTGACTCCGGTCAGTAGGGAAAGGTCCAGCACTCGAACCCAAATCGTCTGATACGACGCGCATACACGGGATCACCCTCTACTCAGATAGGGGGAGATGTTTCTTTTCAAAAAGAACGAAAATCTACCTTTTATCTACGATAAGAGCTATTCCCTTTAGATTTTTTCCGTGTCTCACAGACTGGCACGCCCGGTGGGACTTTTCCCGCCTTTCTTCTTTCTGTCAAAGAAAGTCTCTAAACCTTCTTCAAGGTTCTGATTGCCCCTCTTCCTCTTACAGGACGGGAAGAGGAGGGTACATCTCTCTGTTCATCTGAGAGTTCTTCGTGCATTTGCACGCCACTTCGTTCGTGCTACGCACCACCACCACCAACACCTCAATAGCGATGGCTGCCGTTACCTACGGCCCCGAGATCGTCGCCAATCACGCCAGGCTCGGATTCCTGGCAACCCCGCTGGTCTTTGGCGACTTCCCAGCGGTCGTCGGCTCGCCCTTCTTCTTGGGCGTGGTGCCAGTGGCTGAAGTCAGTTCAGCCGCTCCTGCGGTACCGGTGGCTGAAGCCAGTTCAGCCATGCCTGCAACAACCATCGGGGGTGTCAGGCCCTTGGCCCCTTCAACTGACCGGGTCCGCCCGGTCAAGAAGACAGCTGTCGGAGGTGTCAAGCCTTCGGCTCCATCAACTGGCCGGGTCAGTCCGGTCGACAAAACAACCATCGGGGGCGTCAGGCCCTCGACCCCTTTAACTGGCCGGGTCCGCCCGGTCAAGAAGACAACTGTCGGAGGCGTCAGGCCTTCGACTCCAGCAACTGGCCGGGTCAGTCCGGTCCAGAAGCCAACTATTGAGGGCGGCAAGCTCTCCGCCATTCCCGGTCGGGTTCGCCTGGCCAACAAGCCAGCCGTCGGGGGTGCCAGGCCCTCGGCTTCAACAATTGGTCGAGTCTGTTCGGCCAACAAGCTAGCTTCTGAAGGCGTCAGGCCTTCGGCTTCGTTGATTGGTCGGGTTCACCCGGCCAAGAAATCAATCACTGAGGGTGTCAGACCCTCTACTTCAGCAACCGGTCGGACTCCCCCGGTAAAGGAGACCGTCCTCAAGGGCGTCAGACCCCCTGCTGCATCAACTGGCCGGGTCTATCCGGCTAGTTCTTCAACTGTTAAGGGTGTCAAGCCCTTCATCCCGACAACCAGCCGAGTTCCCTTGGCTGCTACGTCAACGGCCGAAGGTGTTAGGCCTTCTGCCCCAACTATTGGCCGAGTCTTCTCGGTCAATCAAATCACTGCCGGCGCCGCCCCTGCTCAACGGGGGCAACGCCGCCGCCGCAACGGCGCCAAACCTACTGCGGCCACCCTCAGAGGTGCTGCCTCTGCTCAACGAGGGCAACGCCGCCGTCGTCAGGATGACGCCAGGTCTATGGCGGGTGTCACCACCGCCGCCCCTGCCCAATGGGGGCAACGACGTAGCCGCAAGAGTGCAAGGCCCGAGGCTGCTGTCTCGCGCTCCGGCAAGACTGTAATTGTCGGAGACATTCGCATCCGGCTCGATGGAGGCGAGCCGATCCTGCCCCGGGATCGTCATGTCCCAACTATTTCTACCTCCAACCGCTTCGAGCCCCTCTGCCAAGTCAGGGAGGACGGAGCGAAGAAGAAGAAGGCTGCCGTATCGGCGGCAATCCAGGGCCCTCTGCAACGGCCCAAGCCACGAGCTCCCTGTCCGAAGGCAGGGGGCAACCCAATTGAGGAGCGCCAGCTCCACTTGAAGAAGATCTGGGTCACCAAGGAGGAGGCCCGAATCATAAGGCGCGCGAGGGCGGAGGAGCCCTTCCGCATGTCAGAGCTTCAGCGGATGCGGAGTCCGCCAAGCACTGAGGCCTCGACGTCTGCGAGATTTACATCTCAACCCCTACGGGGACAAAAACGCCGAGGAGCCAGCAAGAAAGTGCGACCGACCTCCCCGTGGGCTAGTTCTACACACACGGAGGAGGATCGCTCACCTCAAGCAGTCACATCCCGAATGTCTGTCTTCGACAGACTTGGGAGGCCGCCCAAGCCTGAACGACAACCGCCCAAGAAAAAGCGGGTGGTCCAGGTGACCGATGACACTGTCAAAGTGTTCACCTGCTACGCCACCTCTAGCGACAAACAGCCTGAGAACACCTCAGGAGAGCTTGACCAACCCATCCAATATTTGAGGAGGTCAAGGCCGGTCTCTCGGATTCTAGCGCAGACGCAACAAGCGCCGGCCGCCGGTACATCTCAGCCTGAGCCGGCACGGCACGAAGAGCGCCAGGAAGATGTCCACAACATTGATGGGGACAGTCACTCCCGGCATGTAGAAGAGCTGGGGGAGGAACTGCGGGCCCCCACATTGGACGAGCTTCGACGGGAAAACCAAGAGCTCAAGAACCTGCTACAGTCGCTTTTGCGCGAAAAGGAGGTTCCTTCCCCGCCTCAGGCGGCACCGGTTGGAGTAGATCAACAGCTTCCTCCCATTCCAGCAGCAGCTAATGCCTCTGTCACTGCTGCAAGACTTCCACTGGCGGTGGACTTCGAAGTCCCGCCGCATGAAGCCAATGCGCGGTCATCTGCTACTCCTGCCGCAGAAAGCCTTATGGCGCAGAAGCAGATGATTGAGCGCATCGTGGAAGCGAAGTTCGCTCAACATGGCGAGGGTGTGGCTACCGTTGATTTGTACAGCGTGCCATATCCCCTCCATCATCAATTCAAGAAGCTTCCACCAGATTGCCCGAAGGCCCCGAAACTCCAGAAATTCAACGGGCAGGGTTCTCCGCATGAACACCTGGCCTATTACATGACGGCCATGGGTGAATTAGCCTTGGAAGAGGCATACTTGCTGCGGTATTTCGCCACGTCCTTGACTGGCACCGCCTTCCAATGGTATTCAAGGTTAAAGCCCAATTCAGTATCTGATTGGGCTGATATGCAGAAGAAGTTTGTCGACCGCTTCCAAATGGTCGAGCGCAAAGTCTCCTTAGCAGAGCTTTGTTCCCTTCGACAGAAGAAGGGCGAAACAGCATTGGACTTCATCAAGCGATGGAGGGACGTCAGCATGCACTGCGATAATCCTCCGACGCCTGAAGATGCGATCACCATCTGCCGTAGGGGTCTCTCGGCAGAAGTCAGTGAAAAGCTTCTGGGCTCTAATATCAGAGGCTTTGACCAGCTCAACACGGTGGTGGCGGAGATTGAGATGTTCTTCGCTGATCACCCTGTACAAACCTCTACAAAAGGCAAACCCTCCAAAGACCGTCTAGCTAGCGGTAAAGAGGTGAATGCCGTGGACTTCTCCCCAACGAATGGAGATAAAGGGGAAGGAAAGTCCAAAGGGAAAGGCAAGAAGTCTGGTGATAAGACAAATGCGTCTTCCTTATCAGAGAACATGAAGACGCCTTATTCCTTCAGAAAGGAGCATACTAAGATGCTCTTTGATCTATGTATGAAGGAGCAGCTCGTCACTCTGTCGGACCCGCGGAAGCCCGCGGAGGTGGATAAGACAGATGATCCAACCTATTGTGTGTATCACCGAAGGTTGGGTCACACCATCGGGGATTGCTATGTTTTCAAGAATATAGCAGAAGAGCTCATTCAAAAGGGCCTGGTAAATATGCTGGGCCATGCAGTCGACCCACCCCAGCCTCATCCCTGGAGCCGATCGAACCGGTCGGCTAACGTGGTCCATATGGTGGCGATGGCTTCAAGCTCCAATGCCTCCGAAGCCGGGCCCTCAAGTCGACAGCCCAATGGTGGCCCCAGAGCCACTCCTCCTCCATTCCCAGAATGTTTGGCGCTGCGGAGGACTATCCGGAAGATCCGAGGGGAAGTCCGACAGCTACGACGGGAACAAAGGCGCTTGCTGCAGTTCCTAGAGAACATTGATCAGCAGTTGTCCACCTTCCCTTTTGGCCCATTTGCCAGGGGATTAGCTCCAGCCCACATACGGGAGGCGGGTGTATCACCCACGGGTCGGGCTCCGCTCAGGGGTTGGCTCTCTGAAGAATCCCCAGATTCATCTGAAGACGAGGAGGACTCACCGGAAGATGTGGAGGCTCCACTTCAAGTCGAGCTCCCAGAGAAGTTATACTCCTTCCCTTGCGAGAAAACTCCCAATATCTTCTTCGCATGTCAACGGGCGGGATTGATTAGCCCGTCACCTCTGGAGCAGACGCCAGGCGCTGCTTTTCATCAGGGCTATTGCCCATATCATGAAGTTGTTGGTCATGTTATCCACAACTGTGAGCCATTCAAGGACCTCGCCGAAGACTTAATCAGGCGAGGGAAGGTGGATATGGGCGAATTTCTAGTCGACCCACCGCAGCCGCATGCACGAAGGAGTCTTCACTGCTCCGTCAACGTCATTCACGCTGCAGCAGCCTTCCAGTTCCCCGAGCCGCAGGAGGAGGGAGTTAGTTCCCAGGGAGCCAGTTCCCAATCGCCCAAGTCCACACTCTGGTATCCAGGGTGGCGACCCTCTCACCAGTGTTCTTTTCGTAAGGAAGACACTGAGAAGATTTTTGATAAGCTTCTGGAGGATGGCTGGGTGCTGACACATGACCCACCGTCTTATTACAATGAGACGGCCAAGATACACCCCCGCTATTGCAAGTATCATGCAAGGGTGTCTCACCCCACTCGGCAATGCCCAGAGGTTCAAGACTTCATTGAAGCCCTCATCCAGAGAGGGGTTGTCGATCATCAGGGGAATTCCATGACAAGGTTACGCCTTGCAGAGGCCGCCAGGGAGACACTCCAGCAGGCCCGGCGAGAAACTGAAACTTTCTCCCGATTAGTCCGGCCAAGTGAGCCTACGGAAAATGATGAATTCCCATTACTCACTAAAGGCAAGGCCACGGCCACCTATAAAGGGCCTAAGGTCCAGAACCCAAGAAGCCAAGTTACGGGAGAGAGTTCCAAGGTCCGTCCCAGGTCGAATCAGCCCGGCATCGTCCTAAGAGAGAACTCTCGGCCAGACAACAAAGGCAAAGCCAAGACGTCAGAGCCTTCAGCCAAAGCTCCTGCCAAGTCAGCAAGGCCATTAGTCGGGGAAAGGACTCAACCCCTTGAGCCCGCAAAGATCCCGGCTAAGGCCTCTGTCAGCTCAGCAAGGCCGCCAATTGTAGAAAGGCCTCAGCAGCTCAAGCAAGCCAACCCACCAGACCAAACAAAGTCGGTGGAACTACAAAGCTCCCAGAGGCCCTACTGTGGACTGGCAGAGTTCCAGGAGTTGCCTCCTGAAATAATTGCTCAGGCAATCAATGCCACCTTCCAAGCTCAGCCGGAGGAGGCCAATTGGACCAAGGTTGCCCCCAGAAAGAGCCGTGGCGCTAAAACTCCTAAGGAGTCAGCCCGGAGCAAGAAGCAAAATTCTGGGGGCAAGCAAGTCCCACTGCCGAAGCAAACTCCCCTTTCTTCTCAAGAGGCAGTACGCCAAAAGAAGCAGGAGAAGAATCGCAGGAAGAATTTGAAGAGGAGGTTGAAGAAGCAAGCCGAGCAAGCCGCTGCTATGGAGGCTCCTAAGGAGCTAACTCCTCTACAAAGACTTCAAAAGCTCATAGATGAGCTGGAGGAGTACACTCCCCCTCATCCCACCAGGGTCGTCACTCTAGACGAATATATTCCCTGGGACAAGCTTGGGCGCAAAGCTCGTCTTCTACAATGGCTCCGAGAAATGGTTCACCGTCTTGAAGAAGGTGAAGATTTCCCAATCCCAGAGGAGCTCTCCTTATTCTACAAAGATGAGGAGCTCACTGTCGAGATGCTCGAGGAAATGCTGCAAGAGCTCTCCTGCAATATGGTGGCGATTCCGCCACCCGACAATATTTATTGTCCCGCGGCTGATAGCACTGGAGGCCAGGCACCTATGGCGACATAGCAGCGCCGCTCGGCAAGAAATGGCCGGGGACGCGGCCGGGGTCGTGCCCGGGGGCGTAGACGTGAAGGTCTCCCGACTCTTGACCGGGTCATAATATTCAGAGGGGAGAAGCCGGGTCCTGTCCCAGAAACTCAAGTTCGGGGAATCCCTTTCATCCTCAGCCCCTCAGAGGGTTCAGGCCCCACTTCAACGGCTAAGCCGGGTGGTGTCCCTTTCACAATCACCTCCTCCGATGAAGAAGAGGAGCCAGCCAAGTCGCCAAAGCGCGAGGAGGCGTCAGAGCAAGCCGGCCCCTCCAACAGGGTCGAGCCCGTAAGTCCAGCAGGTCCTTCTAATGAAGACCAGCCTGAAGAACCTTTGCCACCTCCAGAAGAGTCTTTGGCTCCGCTATTCCAGGAAGATGCAGAAGGCCAGAATACGGAGGAGCGCCCTCCTAAACGGGAGAAGTCTCGCCAGGTGCCGAAGACCTTGGCAGAAATCATTCCGCCATTTGACAAGACCCGTGCCAGGGCAGACCGCAAAATTATTCATCATATGAAGCGGTTTCCAACAAATGTCACTATTTGGGAAGCCATTGCCTGGAGCAAAGACCTCAGAGAGGCTCTTGTCAAGATACTTCAAGATCCAGAGGCGTATGAAGCCCATGTTGCAGAGTTGCAAGCTCAAGCATATGAAGCACTCACAGCAAACATCACCTTCACGGACAAAGACATGTTGATGTCCTCTCCGTGTCATAATCGCCCCTTATATATGAAAGGGACGATTAATGGACATGATGTGAATCGCATCCTGGTAGATGCCGGAGCAGCTGTCAACATCATGCCTCTGAAGACTTTCAAGTCTCTATACTTGGCACCTTATTTGCAAAAGGTGACCGATGTCAAGATCTCGGGATTCAATCAGGGTTCCGAGGAGGCGCTTGGTCGGGTTGTGGTCAAGCTTGTCTTGGGTGATTTTGTCACCCAAGCGACATTTTATATCATCAACTCCGATACATCTTACAAGATGCTGCTTGGAAGACCTTGGCTTCATGAGAATTGGGTCGTTCCTTCAACTTTGCATCAGTGTATTAAATATGCCAAGGAAGGGGAGCAACATACGGTCTTCGCAGATCAAGCCCCATTCCACCCCAATGAGTGCCATCTGGCCGATGCTTCACTATATTTTGGGAAGCCCACCTTAACAATCCCCGAGCCTTTAAAAGGTAAAGGGAAGCAAAAGGTGGACCCTGAAGTTGAGGAAGGGCAGCTTTTCACTGTTAACCAAGACATGGTAAAGCTGCACAGGCTGAGCCTCAGTGCCGCCTCCAAGCCGACTCAACCAGAAAGGCGGAGTGTTGACTTTGAAGCCAACCTTATCAGCCGGGTCATTGATGGGAGTATCTCCTTACCACCCAAGTGCCTTCAGCTCTTGTCCCAACGAGACGAACAGGAGGTGGAACAGTTGAAGACCTTTATAGTCTCCTATCAACGGAGAAGGAGACGCAACAAGGGCAAGGAGGTCAAACCGATCATCTTTTACAAAGGTGATTTAGTCCCACCGTGTCCTCCTAAAGATGGCTTCGGCTGGGATACTCCCGCCGATGTGGTGCCAGAGCCAGTCCAGGAGATGGACGATATGCCAGAGCACATTAAGGAGATGTGTAAAAAGCAGCACATCCCGTAAACTTTGGACCCAACACGAGCGGCATACTTCCACCAGCTATGGAACCCTCCGCAAGTTCGTGGGCAACCTCCCTTCTCCCGCAAAGATACAAGGGGCCTTGGCTATGACCAGGAAAAGGACTTCGAGGTCCACTTTGCAGTCAACACCATAGGACTGCTACCTCTCCCTAATGGGCAAGTTGAAGCTGAGCCTAAGGTTGATGACTCTGTGAGGGAGTCCGCTGATGTGTCTACGACACCATCACCTTTATCAGGAGTCGACAATGACCACCCCTCAGAGAAAGGAGCAGCTCAGCCTGCTAACCATCAGCAAGATGAAGCAAGCCCTTCGGCTTCAAGCCACAAGCAAAAGTGCTTCGAAGAATTTGATGTCTATGAAGCCAACACTGATGACGAGGGAGACTTCGTCGACCTCCAACCAGCTCCACCGGAGCTTGAAGACGGTGGTCAAGCAACTGTGGACGAGTTGATCGAAATCAATCTTGGAAGCAAAAGTGACTATCGTCCCACCTTCATAAGTGCTCTCCTCAGTGAGGAAGAGAGGCAGTCGTATCGACAGCTTTTAGAAGAGTTTAGGGATTGTTTCGCCTGGACTTATAAAGAAATGCCCGGACTCGACCCTTCTGTGGCTGAACATGAGCTGGCAATACTTTCAACAGTCAAGCCAGTCAAGCAAGCTCAAAGGCGTATGCGCCACGAGCTGGAGCTTAAGGTCAATGCTGAGGTTGACAAAATGCTCAATGTGGACTTCATAGAGCCTTGCATGTACCCTGTATGGCTCGCTAACATAGTCCCTGTCAAGAAGAAGAACGGCCAAGTCCGAGTCTGCATCGACTTCAGGGATTTGAATAAGGCATGCCCAAAGGATGACTTCCCTGTCCCAATCACTGAGACAATGGTTGATATGACCACTGGTCACGAAGCCTTGTCTTTTATGGACGGGTCGTCGGGTTATAATCAAATCCGCATGGCCGTCAAAGACAAAGGCCATACGGCTTTCCGATCTCCTAAGGGGATCTTTAACTATAAAAGGATGCCGTTCGGTCTGAAGAATGCCGGCGCAACCTATCAAAGGGCAATGACCAAGATTTTCGACGAGATGCTACATGACCTTGTCGAATGCTATGTTGATGATCTGGTCGTCAAGACAAAGAAGCGGGAGGATCACTTAGCTGACCTGCGTCGAGTCTTTGTAAGGCTCCGACAATTCCAGCTCAAGATGAACCCGATGAAGTGCGCCTTCGGCGTCTCCAGTGGCAAGTTCCTTGGCTTCATTGTCAGGTATCGAGACATAGAAATCGACCCCGACAAAATCAAGGCCATAAGGGGACTACCTCCGCCCAAGAACTTGACAGAGCTCAGATCTCTTCAGGGAAGGCTCGCCTATATTAGGCGGTTTATTTCCAACCTCACAGGAAGATGCCTACCTTTCGGCAAATTGATGAAGAAAGGAGCACCCTTCATATGGGACGAAGACTGTCAGAAGGCCTTCGAGCAAATCAAGGAGTATCTGTTGACTCCTCCAGTCTTAGGGGCACCCGTCAGAGGGAAACCCCTTATCTTATATATTGCTGCCATGGATGCCTCTTTGGGAGCTCTCCTAGCCCAGATCAATGAAGAGGGCAAGGAGCAGCCACTGTACTACCTCAGCCGAAAACTGATCGGGCCTGAGCATCGGTACGCTCCCATGGAAAAGATGTGCCTAGCTCTGGTGTTTGCTGTCAAGAAGCTGAGGCACTATCTCCTAGCCCATCGGGTGGAGCTCATTTCAAAATGCAACCCACTCAAATTTCTGTTATGCCAGCCTGTCCTCTCAGGTAGACTCGGCAAATGGGCGCTTATCCTCATGGAGTTCGACATCACCTTCGTCCCACGCAAGGCGATCAAAGGACAAGGAATAGCGGAGTTCTTAGCAGCGCACCCCGTGCCAGAAGATTCGCCACTCAACTTTGAGCTACCCGACGAAGAGGTGTTAGTGCCTTCTCAAGAAATCGGGGAGTCTTCTGAAAAAGTCCCACTACTGATGGAGCCAGGCGTCCTCACCCTTGATCTCCCATATTGAGAGTTATATTTTGATGGTGCCTCTCGGACAATCAAAAGAGCTGGCGGCCTTACGGACTATGTCTCGGGTGCGGGGGTAGTCTTTGTGTCTCCACAAGGCGGTATCCTCCACAACTCTTGTGCTCTCATGAAGTCACTGACTAATAATGAGGCAGAGTATGAAGCGCTAATTATTGGGCTTCAACTGGCACTGGAGATAGACATCAAGTGCATCAAAGTATACGGGGATTCTCAGCTCGTCATTCGACAAGTACTGGGCGTCTATGATGTCCGGAAGAAGGAGCTCATCCCCTATCACGCAGCCGTCATGAGGCTCAAAGAAAAATTTTACCTATTTGAAACAGGCCACTTGCAAAGTTGGCGGCAGCCCTAAAACTCCCGCCTGAGGGAGAATTGAATATTACAGTCAGACACCGGAGGCTCATGCCAAGTGTGCTCGACGAAGAATCCGGCCTCACTGTGTATGAGGTCGACAACATTCAAGAGGAGATTGTTCCCGAAGAAGAAGATTGGCGTGAGCCGATCATAAAGATAAAGAACGGCTGGCTCCCTCCTGATCGGGCTCAGAGGGTGCAACTGCTACGCAGGGCGACATCCTACCAGCTGATTGACGATCTGCTCTTCAGGCTCGTCCATGAAAAGGACCGATCGGTCCTCCTCCGTTGTCTTTCATCCAAGGAGGCCAAGACTGTCATGCATGAGGTTCACTCCGGATTATGTGGAGCTCACCAGGCAGGAGCTAAGATGAAAAATAGCATCAAGCTCAAAGGGTTTACTGGCCCACCATGTACGAAGATTGCAATCAATTCGCTCGTACATGTCACCAATGCCAAGCATTCGGCCCAGTCCCTCGACGGCCACCTAACCCGCTCCATCCAACAGCGCCTACTTGGCCGTTTGCAGAGTGGGGTATGGATATTGTGGGACCATTCCCACCATCGTCCCAGGGGCACAAGTTCATACTCGCTGCCACCGATTACTTCTCCAGATGGGCGGAAGCCGTTCCACTACGGGAAGTTACAGGGGAGATAGTTGCTCATTTTGTGCGGCACTATATCATATACAGATTCGGCACCCCCAGTCGGATTATATCCGACAATGGCACGCCATTCAAGAATAAGACTGTTTATGCTCTGGCGGCCAAGTTCCATATTGATTGGAGAGCGTCGTCGATCTACAATCCCCAGGCCAATGGGTTAGCCGAGGCCTTCAACAAAACCCTCTGCAAGCTGCTATCCAAGATAGTAGGTGGCCGCAAACGGGATTGGGGCGAGAAGGTCCACGAAGCCCTATGGGCCTACCGGACTATTTACAAAACCCCCACGGGTTGCTCCCCATTCTCCCTGGTCTATGGAGCTGAAGCGGTGGTCCCTGTGGAGATCGAGCTAGCATCTTACCGTGTTGCTGTGCACGCCGGATTGCCAGGGCAAGACCAATCTGAAATTGAAAGAAGGCTCGAGGAATTGTCCAACTTGGAAGGTCAAAGACTCAAAGCCTATAAACACTTACAAGTGTATCAAGCCCGCATGACACGTGCCTATGATAAGCTAGTCAAGCAACGGGCGTTCAAGAAAGGCGACCTCATCATGGTCAAAGAAAAGGAGGTTCTCGCGGGAAGATCCAGCGGCAAACTCCAGCCTAATTGGCGTGGACCTTACGTCATTCAGAAGGTCTACGAAGGAGGGGCCTATACGGTCCTTGACCACAAGGGAGACAATCCCTTCCCTCCTCTCAACGGCAAGCATATGAAGCTCTACCACGCGCCACCGCAAGAGTTTCTGCAGCAATCCTCACAGGACAATACCTCTCCTCAGTGAAGGTTCAAAAAAAAAAAAAAACAAAAAAAAAGAAAAGGGGTTAAAAATACTGATACCCCGGCGGACTCAGTCAGCCTTCAACGGTTGGCTGAGGGTAAAAAAGCCACAGACCCGGTCGAGGTGAAAACTCGAAAGGGCGCCTCGGGCAAAAATGGGCAACCCCTCGGTGTGAAAATCCGAAAGGGCGCACCGGAAAAAGCTAAAGGGGGCCAGCCTCGGCGAAAACCCGAAAGGGCGGTGAGGTTGGTAATGTGAAAAAAAAAAAAATCCTCTCTCTGTCTATTCTATGGGTGGCTCTAAGTCAATGACTCCACCCCATCTCGACAAAAAAAAAAAAACATCATATTGATGCCATGACTATGCCTTACATGTCGTCCTATGACACCTAGTCCCACTGGCATTCTGACGGTGTCATACTTTGTCCCATCGGGCTCGGCCTCTGCATGCCTCTCCCGGGCTGCCGACCCATTCTGCCTATCGGCTGTCGGGTTCAACTCACGTGTCTCTTATGAGCAGTTAAACCCGCTTACTCTCTTGTCCCAGTGGGACTGGCCTCAGTATGCTCTCTCGGGCTGCCAACCCTTCATGCCTTTCGGCTCATCTAACCTCCTTGGGATTGGTCTCAGCACGCCCTCTCGGGCTGCCAACCCATCATGCCTTTCGGCTCATCTTCTCTTCTTGGGATCTGGTCTCAGTATGCTCTCTCGGGCTACCAATCCATCGTGTCTTCTGGCACATGTCCCATCGGGAATGGCCTCAGTATGCTCTCTCGGGCTGCCAACCTATCTCGCCTTTCGGCCTTCGGATTTGACTCTCACGTCCCACTAGGGCTGTCAAGTCCGCCCTGTTTCTTCTTCTGGGTCTGGCCTCTGCATGCCCCTTTCGGGCTGTCAACCCATCTCGCCTCTTGGGTTTAGACTTGACTCATATATCCCACCGGGATCGTCAAGTTTACTCCTTTGTCCTCACGGGCTTGGCCTCAGCATGCCCTCTCAGGCTGCCAACCCTATTTGCCTATCGGCTCACGGATTTGACTTATACGTCCCACCTGGGCTGTCGAATCCCTTCCTGTCGTCATTTCGGGTCTGGCCTATGCATGCCTCTTTCGGGCTGCCAACCCATCCCGCCTATCGGCCTCCAGGTTTAACCCGCATGTCCCTTTCGGACTGTTAAACCAACTCCTTTGTTGTTCCAACCGGGCTTGGCATATGCACACCCTTTTCGGGTTGCTAACTCGGTCAACCTTCAGTTTTGGATTTGGCTAATTACGTCCCACTAGGACAGTCGAATCCACCCATCTTGTCATACCGGGCTTAGCTTCAGTATGCTCTCTCGGGCTGCCAACCCATTACACCTTTTGATCTCACCGGGTTTGGCCTCAGTATGCTCTCTCGGGCTGCCAACCCATTACGCCTTTCGGCTCGTTTCTATTCTCTCGGGTTCGATCTCAGTACGCCCTCTCAGGCTACCAACCCGTTTCGCCTTTCGGCTCACAGATTTGATTCATTCGTCCCACCCGGACAATCAAATCTACCCACTTGTCCCACATCTGCGACGCACACGTCCCTACGGGAGTGCCACCTTTTCCTCGCCTTTTGGCATTATAGGACAAAAAGAAAGAAAGAAAGAAAAAACGGGGTTAAAAATATTGAGACCCCAGCGGACTTGGTTGTTTCTGTTAGAAGAGCAATCAAGGGCAAAAAGACTTTAACCCGGCTAAGGTGAAAACCCGAAAGGGCGCCTTAGGCAAAAATGGGTACCCCTCAGTGTGAAAACCCGAAAGGGCGCACTGGAAAAAGCTAAAGGGGGCCAGTCCTAGCGAAAACCCGAAAGGGCGGTAGGGCTGGTAAAGTAAAAAAAAAAAGAAGAAAAGGCTTATCAAGCACTAGACTCGCTCCTCCTCAGCTCGGCAAGGCGAGTCTTACTCTGAAGAGCTTCCTCATGGAGCCCCTCAAGCCTATGGCAGAATCTACATCGGCAAGACTGCACTACTCTTCGGTCCCCTGGACCTCTCACAAAAGTGCCTCCGCACTCTGGGAGGCCATCTGCTCGCGCTCGTAAGTGGCCTTGACTTGGGCGCCCACCTCAGCCTGGGCTCTCCGAAGTCTACAAAGTTGCTCCTCCTCTTGCTGAATCGTCAGCTGAGTCCTCCGCCTCCGCTTTCTAAATAGCGCGAAGGTGGACAAACTCCTCCCATAAAGACGCAAGCTCAGTCATCCAGGCGTCCCGAGGGAGAACAAATGCATGCATCTGGCAATGCTACACCAAGTTGAGGACCATTCGGCCACTCCATCCCAAGGGTCAGAAAACTCTGAAGCAGCTTTGAAGCCTCACTAGCTGAAGCTAAAGCAAAGAAAGGAGTTGCCTCAGCCCGTGTACGGCCGACATCTATCCAGACCAACATGCCCTAAGGGCTGGTCTACATCAACCTTGGCTATCACAAGTCAGCAATTAGCCACCTTCTACATTCGGCGACATACCTCAGCGGTCAGCCGACACATCAACATGTTCGGCTACACCTCAGATGTTAGTCGGCACACTTTGGCGACACCTTAGCAGTTAGCCAGCTTTAACTTGCGGCTACACACCTCAGCGGTTAGCCGACACGTCTTCAGTGGCATCTTAGTGGTCAGCCAGCACCATGACTTTTGGCCAAACGCACCCCCAAGGGTCGGCCAGTGTCAGTCTCCAGCTATCACAGCTCAATAGTCAATCAACGACGACTCAGATGGATGCGCCTCTTCGAGATAGGCCTACATCAACTTCGGGCTAACAAGTCTCTCAGAAGCAGGCCCCCATCAACTTTGGGTTAATAAGTCTCTCAGAAGCAAGCCCCCATCAACTCGGGCCAACAAGTCTTTCAGAAGCAGGCCCCCATCAACTCTAGGCCAGCAAGGCTCTCAGAAGCAGGCCTACATCAACTCGGGCCAACAAGTCTCTCAGAAGCAGGCCCCCATCAACTTCGGGCTAACAAGTCTCTCAGAAGTAAGCCCCCATCAAATCTAGGCCAACAAGTCTCTCAGAAGCAGGCCTACGTCAACTCCGGGACAACAAGCCTCTCCGAGGCAAGCCAGCATCAACCCTCAGCTTTCTGGAAAGCAATGAAGCAGTAAGGTGCAGCTCTACAGAGGGCACGGACTGTCCGCCTCCGCCCCGGCTTTAACGAACGTTCCGTGGGGGGCATTTGTTGGCAGCAAATTTTGCTTTGCAAAAATACCTCCGCTTTTATTTAGTTGAAGCAGAAATGGGCTAACTTGGAGATGGAAGACCCGTACGGGGTCGGAGGAACCCGTCCGGGGTCGCCCGACCCCGGGAGGGACCCACCCGGGGTCCGCGACCCGGGACAGGTCCTGCCCGGGGGGTCGCGACCCCGGGGAGGTCCCCCCGGGGGGGTCGCGACCCCGGGGAGGTCCCCCCCGGAGAGCTGCGACCCCGGGCGGGTTCCCCCCGGGCGTCCGCGACCCCGGGACGGTCTAGGACCGTCCCGGGGACTCTCCACCCTGGGGAGGTTCCTCTCCCGCGCACGCAAATCAAAATATGACCTCCCCGGGGTCATTTTCATCCCGTTGGACCCGTACGGGGTCGAACACTCCCGGGGAGGTTCCCCACTTCTATAAATAGACCCCCAGAGGTCCAAAAAAAGACGAAGAAAGAGAGAAGCACTACACAAGTGACAACCTACGGAAGACACTTGAAGCATTTGTTCGTTTGTTTTGGCCCGTGTGGGGTAAGTCCCCGGGTCTTGTATTTATGTCCCTAAGGGGTATATTTACGTTTATGCCCCTCAGTGGGCCATGTTTGTAATTATGCCCCTCAGTGGGCCACGTTTGTAAGTCTTTACGTCTCGGGACGACTAAGTCTTGTATTTTTTCCCTTATAATGGCGAAATTACAAAAATATCCTTTCCGGGATGGCAAAAGACCGAAGTCCTGTAATTTGCAGTTATACCCTGCAATCTTTTGTAATTGGGACTACGTCCCTATCTCCCGCTCCAAAGCGGACGTTTGTACAGTCGACAACTCGCCGACAATCCTTGTACTCACATGGAATTATAAAAGCATTCAGCATGTTTTATATGTAACCTCGGGTGGGAAAATTATAAGAAAACCCCCGACTTTCTCAAAATTGTGTATATACCCCTCCTTCGGCCAAATTGACAAATGTGTGCCTTCCATGAAGCCCCTTGTCATTCCTTCAGTCCGGAAGTGTTGTCAGCTCAGTCCAGCACTCGGGTATTATACCAAACCTAGGTCTAGGGTCTGGTAAAATTACCAAAATATCCCTGTAACCTAAACATGGCCTCAAAGCCCTTGAAACCCTCCAGAAAGAGCCTTAGCGCCTTGGGGAGTTAGAGATCCAGTTTCACTTCCATTCCAGCCCAGAAAATTTCATAAATGTCCCTGGCCTGGAAAATTACCAAAATACCCCTGGGTTGGTAAAATTACCAAAATACCCCCGGGTTGGTAAAATTACCAAAATACCCCCGGGGTCTAGAAAACTTCTCTTTACTTCAGAAACGCCTACGGCTTCCGCATATTTGCGTCCTTATTCCTAAATCTTAGGGTTTGTTCAGACTTAGCCCTAACTCTATTAATGTGTTGGTGGTAAATGAGTGGTCATGGAAAGTCTCTCGAGTGAGCTTGCCCTCCACATCAGAACCTCTGTAGAAGTCTTTTGGGACCTCTTTGGCAGTTAAACAAAGGTGTTCGGACGTTAGGCCGATATAAATCAACATTGACTCCGGTCAGTGGGGAAAGGTCCAGCACTCGAACCCAAATCGTCTGATACGACGCGCATACACGGGATCACCCTCTACTCAGATAAGGGGAGATGTTTCTTTTCAAAAAGAACGAAAATCTACCTTTTATCTACGATAAGAGCTATTCCCTTTAGATTTTTTCCGTGTCCCACAGGGACCTGTCTGGTTCTTATGCCTTAAGGGGACATCTGGTTAGGAGGTATAGGGGTTGAGTGCAATGCTAAGCCTGTGTAGAGGAGGGCCATGTGCAAAGGTTCTGCAAAGCAAAGTTGTCTGTAGGAGGTGAGCAAGAAGAGCCTTAAGCTATGCAGAAGCCGTGGCTAAGGGTCTGTTTGAACCCCCCAAAAAGAGAATTTTTACAGCTATACCCCTATAAAAGTCCGTATTTGCATTTGTCCCCCTACTTTTCACATATTCACACATATATCCCTTATATATTCCATATTGTTGCGGTTATACCCCTATGGTTATCGAGCCGTTAACGACGGCGAATATTCTAGAAATATACTCATAGAAACCGTTTGAAAATGTGAAATATCGAAAATGCCCTTATATTTTCGAGGGAGAGAGGGAGAGCGAGAGAAAGAGAGGGGTGCCACCTGCGGCCCCTCTCCCCCTCCCTCTCCATCTCCCCCTCTGACCATTCGTACCCCCCCCCCCCCCGCACACCGCCTGCAGGCCCCCTCTCCCCCTAGGCGAGCTCCGACAAGTACCCCCTACCCCTCCCGGCCACCATCTTCCCCTTCTGGCGAACACCCCCCTCTCCCCCTCCGGCCCTTCGTAACCCCCGGCCCACCGCTCTCAAGTCCCCCTCCCCATCACGGCTCGCAGGCCCCGCCCCCTCCCAATTCCGCCGCAAATCTGCTCAAAAGGTTAGGGTTAGCCCTAGTTTACCTGCTCTTTGAGAAGAGGGCTGCAGCAAGCATTGTTGGCAGTATCGGCCGAAACGGATACGTTTCGGCCGAAACGTATCGGTTTCGGCCTATACCGACACCGAAACGGGCATTTGCACTGTAGCAGGGCCGATACCAAAAATAATATATTTTTTAATGATTTCGGACCGAAACCGTCCGGTTTCGGACCGAAACCGACCGAAACCGTCCGGTTTCGGTCCGAAACTGACCGAAACCTAACCTGTTTTCGCCGAAACCTAACTTGTTTTCGGGCCGAAACCTAACATTTTCATAGATTGCCCCCTTTTCTAACTGTTTTGAACCGGTTTCGGCCGAAACCGATACCGAGTCGTATCGGTTTCGGACCCGGCCGAAACCGAGTCCGAAACCGACACTGCCATCCTTGGCAGCAAGGATGGCTGTGCCGGTATCGGTTTCGATTTCGGCCGGGTCCGAAACCAATTTAATACTATTTTTTTTTTAAGATGGCATTTGGTTTCGGCCGAAACCCTTGTTCTGGTGTCGTTTCGGACCGGTCCGAAACCGAAACGTTTCGGCCGAAACTGCCTTCCATGGGCTGCAGCCATGGGAGGAGGTGGAGATCTCCGGCCCTCCCTACCCCCATCTCCCCCTCCAGCACTCGCAATCCCCTCCCCCCGCCCTCTTCCCCTTCAGCGCTCACAGGACACCCCTCTCGGCCCCCCTCTTCCCCTCCGACGAGTCGGGCCCCCGCACCCCTCTCGGCCCCCCTCCCCGTCCAGCGATCGCAGCCTCCATCCCACCCCTTTGGCGATGGTAGGCCCAGCCCAACCCACCCCTCCTGCTAGCACCCCCCCTCTCCCCCACCCCTCTTGGCCCCCCACCCCTCTGCCGACACCTCCCTCTGTCGGGAACCCCTCCCATCTCTCTCTCTCTCTCATGAACCCTCCGACCCCTGACCCCCTCTCCGCTCACTCTAGCACCCCCCTTCTCCATTGATCTCCACGTCTATAGAAAGAGAGGGAGATCAGAAGAGAGGTGGGCAAGGTAGCAGTCGGCAGCCAACGGCCCTTTGCTGTCGTCGGCGCCCGCCATGGATGGATGGAGAGAGAGAGAAAGAGAATGCAAACCTGAGGGCAGGTTAGTAATTGTCCCTCTTAACTCACATTCCTTGAGTTAAGGAAACGATGGTTATGACAATACGGAGTATATCAGAGATATACGTGATAATACGTTAAAAGTAGAGGGATAGATGAAAATACGATATTGTATAGGGGTATAGATGTAAAAATCTCAAAAAAAATGAGAGAAACCAAAAAAGGGGGGATCTCTTAGGACTCCTCTCTTGCGCAAGAAGCAAGGAAGAGAGAGAGAGAAAAAAATAATACAGAGAGGAAAGGAGAAAAAGGAGGAGAGGAGTCACCGGAGAGAGGAAGAGTCCAAAAATAAATCTCTCTATCGCAAGGAATAAGGGAGAGAATAAGAGTCCATCGGACTCTATCTCCCTCCCTTCTTATTTTTCCTGCACCTCCCCACTCTCTTTCTCTCATCCGATAGCTCTCTCTCTATCTCCTTTATGGGGAAATTGAATAGTTTTTAAGAGAGGAAATGTGAGAAGAAGAAAAGAGCCTGATGGCTCTCTCTCCCTTAGCCATTTTCTCTCTCTCTCTATTTATGGGAAATGAATGCCCTTTTCAAACAGGTAAATGTTCTGTTTTAAAAGAGAGAAAGGTGGAGAAGAGGAGAAAGAGCCCAATGGCTCTCTGTCCCGCCTGCAGATCTCTCTCTCTTCTTATTTATGGGAAAGATAAATGCTTTTTAGAGAGGGAGAGAGATGCGGCTCTCTTTCTCTCTCCAATTACTCACTCCTCATTTATAGGAGGTATTAAATCCTTTTTTTTTAAAGAAGGAAAAGAGAAGAAGAATAAAAAGGGCCCAATGGCCCCATGTCTCATCCTGCCCTCTCTCTCACTCTCTCCCCCCTGAAAACCAGAAAAAACCCATTTTAATGTGAGTTTTCATAAAAATTGCACACCCATCTGGTGGGTATTGAGGGAGCACTAGTTTCTCTCTCCTGAAAAGAAGAAAATACCCACTTTAGTGTGGCTTCTCATGAAAAAAGCACACCTATCTGGTGTGTTTTAAGAAAGCACTGGTTTCTCTCCTGAAAACCAGAAAAATACCCATTTTATCAGGGGCTTATATGAAAAATGTCACCCCTATAGGACTGATTTTTACCACCCTTCAAGGTTGTCAACAATCAATTTTATTAGGAGTTTTTCTTAAAAAAATCTGTGGTTAGTCCCTCACTTTCAAAAGCAGCACAATGGGGTTTAAAAAAAAGAAAAAGCAGTGAACATGCTTCATTTTTCTTAACCCTTCTAGAAACAACCCGACGGAGGACTGCATAAAATTTTCTAACCTCCCCTGGGGCCTATGGGGGGTCCCATCTAGAGAAGGAAAAACACTTTGCAAGGTTGGCCTCCTGCTCTCTCCCTACTCAGGTGAGAGGCATGGCCCACCTAGACTAAGTCCAACTTACGGTCCATGTGATATATTCCACTTAGACCATTGTAACCAATGGGTTCGGATCATTGGGTCCAAATACTCAATTAGGCCTAATTGGCTTGGATTATTGAGTCCAAATGCCCAATTGGTTTGGACCATTAAGTCCAAATATCCAATTAAGCACAATTGGCTCGAACCATTGGGTCCAAGTACCTAATTAGGCCCAACTAGCTAAGACCATAGATTCCAAAGGCCCAACTAGTCCAGACCACCAAGTCCATTATGCCCAAATGGCCCATCATAGACCCAATTGGTTGGACCACCAAGTCCATCAAGTCCAATTATTCCAGATTGTTAACTTTGCTCGGCCCAATTGGGGATAGTTAGCCGATGCAACTAATCTTCCCATGTACTCGGCCGATTTGGCCCAATTCTGATGTATTCTATGAAAATAATAAATAAAAGATAACTTTTCTTAATCATGTGCCCTTCTATGTATGTGCGGATGTTTGATGCTAGTCTTACAGATGAAATACCCTTTTGACCTTACTCGTGTTGTGTCCCTGTGATTTTGATGATCTCTAACACTATGAGTCATTAGCACTTTCATCTCTAACACTATGAGTCATTAGCATTCTCATCTCTTGACTGTTGATAATGTTAATGCAAAATTCCTATATTGAAACTCTCGTAACAGATAGTTCAGAAACTGCAAGAGATGAAGCCCAATGAATGAGCCTAAGCTACTTCAATTCAACTCTTTTTCAAGTATTCTGATGGTCGGTGTGAAGTTTAGATTGTTAGAAAACCCCCCTTGAAAGAAGAGCATCAAGTTTCTCAAGTTCTGTAGATTTCTGAAAACCAGAGAAAAAGTGTCGACTCCAGGAGTCGACACATTTTTAACAAGGTTCTGCCTGGCGCAAACCCACAGGAAAAGTCGACACCAAGAGTCGACACTTTATTTCCAAGGTTCTGTCTGGCGTTCAAAGGCTCACCGCATCAATGCAGCAAGCCAGCCCAAAAGCCGGTCAACGCAGTCATGATAAGCAGCTCTTACTATAGCAGGCCGAGCTACTGTAGCAGTCCGAGCTAAAGTTGGAGAAGGCCGAGCTACTGTAGCAGTCCGAGCTTCTGAAGAAGCCCGAGCACTATAGCAGTCCGAGCTAAAGTTGGAGAAGGTCGAGCTATTGTAGCAGTCCGAGCTTCTGAAGTAGTCCGAGCACTGTAGCAGCCCGAGATAAAGGTGGAGAAGGCCGAGCTACTGTAGCACTCTGAGCTTCTGAAGTAGTTCGAGCACTGTAGCAGCCCGAGCTAAAGTTGGAGAAGGCGAGCTACTGTAGCAGGCTAAGCTTCTGAAGAAGCCTGAGCACTGTAGTAGTCCGAGATAAAGTTGGAGAAGGCCGAGCTACTATAGCAGTTCGAGCTTCTGAAGAAGCTCGAGCTACTGTAGAAGTCCGAGCTTCTGAAGAAGTCCGAGCACTGTAGCAGTCCGAGCCACCATAGCAGTACCGAGCAGAAGGCAATAGAGAGGGCAAGCAGAAGGGAGCAGAGAAGGTGAGTAGAGGGACTGTAGAGAAGAGAAGAGAGAGTATGACTGTGCTGAGATGGAAAAAGGCGAATGCTCGCACATTGCTACGTTAACTCCATTGAAGATCTCTCTCTCTTTTCTCTACTCTACCTGCAACGGTTCTGAGGATTTCTAGAGGATTAAAATAGAACCGTAAACCGCCAACAACATGGATTTTGAGGTCAGGAGGAAGTTCCCATGTCTGTCATCATTACCCTACCTAAACACCTTTTTGGAGGAAGCCATGTCAGTGTCCATACCTGGGACATGACTCTTGTCATGACCACCTTTTTGCTGTCAACCAATGAGATATGGTCCTCGAATGGTACACAGAACAAAAAAGTGACAAGAGCCAATGAGGAAGACAGTCGAAGGTGTGCCTTAAGAAGGTGTGTGACCGGAATAAAGAGGTACCACAGAAGCTACTGCTACTGTTGCTGCTGGCATCCCTTGGAGAAAAGAAGAAGAACGCAAGAAGCCAGCCGAGTCCAAACAAGAAGAAGAAGAAGAAGAAGAGAGAAAAGCCCAAGGCATTTATTGAAGATCAGAAGCTGAACCGTAGCTCCTCTTCCTCGTGCTCCTTGTCCTGCAAAGAAAAGCCATTGTGAAGGAAGCAAGTGTTCTGATAGCAGCAGACCGAGCCCTCTATCTCTCAGACAGAAACATTCTCTCTTGGCCTGAGTTTCACTCACTCTGTCTGAAGTTTCTTGTTCTCTTCTATTTGTTCTTGACAAACTGTGAACCGTCCCTACCTGTTGTTGTAGGAAGACAGACGAAGGTGTGCTCTCGTCTGGGTGTTCAGTCCCTACCTGGTTCTGTAGGAAGACAGACATAGGGTGTCTCTGATCTGTGGTTGGCCTTGTGTGCCGTAAGCTGCGTATCAGCGGTTTAGTGCTATAGCACTAGGGAAGCCTCACTTGGTTTGAGTGAGGGGTGGACGTAGGACTCGGGTTTGAGTCTGAACCACCTTAAAATCTTGTCCAAGTGGTTTGGTTGTGTGTTGCCTTACGCTAGATGCTTGCCTAGGCTCATTGCTCATCTTCATCCCTGCATCTTGTGTTTTAGGTTCTTGCATTTCTTGGTAGGTGCTTTTATTCTGCTGCGATCTTTTTATATCATGAAAAAGAGGGCAGATCTATTCACCCCTCCCTTCTAGATCAGCCATTCCCACACAACACGTGGTATCAGAGCCAATCTCTCATGATGGGGTCCAACGGCCTTAAGAGAAATGGTGGAATGGCGTCCAAGGGTCTCATGTCCGAAGGACATTCTGTTAATAGACCACCCTTCTTCACTGGATCTAACTATCCTTATTGGAAAAATCACATGCAGGTATTCATCCGTGCCCAAGACTATGAGCTCTGGCGAGTTATTAGCAAAGGTCCCTATGAGCTTCCGGAAGATGAGGAAATTTGGACTAAAGAGCAAATAAGAAGATCAACAGTCAACTGGAGTGCTAAGCACATTATGCAGTGCTCTCTTCATCCGGTGGAATTTTCAAGAGTATCAACATGTGCAACAGCCAAAGAGATGTGGGATCGCTTAGAGGTAATATATGAAGGCACATCTCAGGTGCGTGAAACCAAAGCTAACATCTTGATTTCTGAGTATAAAATGTTCAGAATGAAGCCTGATGAGTCCATTCAAGATATGTATACTCGTTTAACTACGCTCACAAATAGCCTAACTGATCTGGGAAAGAAATATACAGAGTAGGACATAGTGAGAAAAATTCTCCGATCATTAACCCCAGCATGGCATACCAAAGCTACTGTGGTTGAAGAGTCCAGAGATCTGTCAACCACCAAGGTAGAAGAGCTCATAGGTTCACTCATGACCTATGAGATTAACTTGAAGAACAAAGAGATAGAGGTGACTAAGAAGAAGCCTTTGGCTCTAAAGGTTGGACCTAGTCGCCAAACTACCTTTGAGGAAGGTGAGACCTCTACAAGTGAGCAAGATGAGGATCAAGTGGCCATACTCACACGTAAGTTCAGAAGCTTTCTGAGAAAAGAAGGTAAGGGCTTCATGAAAAGAAGTCGCAGGTAAAGAAAGGTTACAGACCAAATTCTAAAATTTAAAGAAAGCTGATAAGATTATTTGTTATTCTTACAACAAACCAGAACATGTCAGGACTGAGTGTCTTGAACGAGTGAAGAAAGTTGTCAAATGGAAAGGCAAAAATAAGAACAAAGCCTTGGTATGCACGTGGAGTGATGAGGAAGGAGATGATGATGAAACAAGCTCCACGGAGAAGGAAAAGGAAGACCTCTGCCTCATGGCCAAAGGAAATGAAGAATCTGAGGTACATTGTCCTTTTGAGAACTTTACTATTGATGATTGGGAAGAAGCATACATGAGCTTATGGATAGGTATGACATGTACAAAAAGGAAAACAAAGCATTGAAAAAGAAAATCAACTCAATTGTGCATGGCCAAAGCATGAATGATAAAACTATCATCCTTGAATCTGAAATTGAAGACCTAAGAAATGATTGAAGACTTGGAAAGTGGAAGAAAAGAAATGGCAGACTTGGAAGTTGAAAATGAAGACTTAAGAAATGAAATTGATGACATGAAAATGAAAATGCAAAGCTATGAAAAGGATAGCAAACTGAGTAATGAAAAATATGAAGCTGTCAAAGAAGTCAACTGGTAACTTCTTGGAAAGATTGAAAATCTCCAAAAGAGCTGAATGACAAACAACAATCTTTGAAAAGTTCGTAGATGGCAAGGAAAATCTAGATGCATTGCTAGGTACAAAAATGAATTTTAACAAGGAGGGGTTGGGTTTTAATCCCACAAATAAGAAGCAAGTAGGTTTAAAAACTGTTACTTTTGTGTCCTCTGCAGGTGCTTCAAGTTCCAACTCTAAACTTGCTCAAAACAAAGGAAAAGAAAAGGTGGGAGAACTTGTGAAGAAAGACCATGAAATCCCCAAGAAATCTCCTCAAAAATTCCAGCCAAAACACTAGAAATCTAAATCCAAGCTAGCCCACACCAAGGCTAGAAGAGGTCCAAAGAATAGTGCTGGTAGACAGTCCTTTGGGGTCAGGTCAGTGATTCCTGGTCAGTACCCAATCCTTACGAGAGAAAGCCCTACACTGATCATCCCACTTTCTATGGAGAGCCAATGAGTGTACCTCATTATAGGTATCAATACTGGGGGCAACAAAGGGCAGGTCGGTATAGGTTCCCTTATAGGCCAAGATAGCCAGCAGGTCAGCCGCACTTCAGCTCCTATACTTACAGACCTGGCCCAACCTATTACCCTATGACCTACCACAATTTCAGACAACCAAGAACAAACTATGGGAACCATAGACAACCCTTCTCAAACTTCCATCAAAAACCAGAGGGTAACAAGGTTCCTAAACAAAAAGAGAGATGAAAATAGAAAACAAAAATAGAAACTCTCCATCAAGCAAGAAAATAAAAAATGTGAAGAAAATTTGGCTTCCTAAATCTGCTTTATCTTGCTGTGCTGAAATCAAAGGTTTACTGGGACCCAATTGTCCTTGGGTTCGAAACATTGTTACTTAATTCCTTGTGCAGGAGTGTCTTGCAACTGTGCACAATCGATGGTACCTAGATAGTGGCTGCTCAAGACACATGACTGGGGACAGAACTAAGTTCTATCTTTTGGTGGAAAAAGAAGCTGGTTATGTCACATTTGGAGGGAACAACAAAGGAAAAATTATTGGCACATGTAATGTAGGTAAGAGTCTCTCCAACTCTATTGAAAATGTTTTGTTAGTTGAAGGTCTGGAATACAACTTGCTGAGCATAAGTCAATTATGTGATAAAGGTCATAGAGTAATATTTGATTCTCATGAATGCAAAATTCTAGAATCAAAATCTGATAAAGTAAAATTTTCTGGTAAGAGAGTCAATAATGTATACATGATTGACCTAGATGATCCTGCACATCTGAATCTTTGTCTTGCTGCATCAAAATCAGAACTTGCATGGCTATGGCATCGTAGACTAGGACATGTTAGCTACAATGTCGTGCATAAACTAATAAAGCATTCAATGGTGAAAGGACTGCCTGAACTCTCATTTAAGCAAGATAATAAAATCTGTGATTCATGTGCCCTAGGGAAGCAAACAAAAAATCTTTCAAAACTAGATCTGAAAGCCTATCATCAAACCACTTGAACTAATTCATATGGACTTGTTTGGGCCAACAAGAATTGCTAGTCTAAGTGGTAGAAGATATGGATATGTGCTAGTGGATGATTTCTCTAGGTTCACATGGGTATTCTTTCTCACACATAAGAATGATGCTTTAGATGAGTTTCAGGCACTCTACATGAAGATAAAGCAAGACGGTGAGTTTAAGATTTCCAGCATTCAATCTGACCATGGTGGTGAATTCGACAATGCTGAATTCTATGAATTTTGCAGGGCTGAAATTATATCACATAGATTTTCATCACCAAGAACCCCTGAACAAAATAGGGTGGTCAAGAGGAGAAACCGAATACTCATAGAGATGGCTAGAACAATGCTTGTTGAACGGCAACTTCTAAGGAAGTTTTGGGCCGAAGCGATAAATACAGCATGTTACATCATAAACCGCTCCATGGTAAGGCCACTCACCAAAAAGACTCCTTATGAGTTGCTCAAAGGTAAAAAACCTTCTCTCTCTCACATAAAAGTGTTCGGATCTAAATGTTTTATCCACAACAATGACAAAAGAGAATTGGATAAGTTTGAGCCCAAGAGTGATGAAGGTATATTCTTGGTTATTCTGATCGATCTAGAGCTTATAGAATTTACAATGTTAAAACTCAAGTTGTGGAAGAATCACCCCATGTCACTTTTGATGAAATCAATGATGATACTAAAAGTGACAAGCTTTGTAGGAAAGATGATGAGGATGGGGAATTCTTGACCACAAAGGAAAAGCATGATCTTCCACAAGAAGAGACGAGGAAATGATGACTTGGAGAATCAAGCAATTCAAGAGATCAAGCTACCGGTGAAGGTAATGATACTACCGATGTTAGAGTTCTTAAATATCACCCCCTTGAAAATGTTATTGGGAGCTTAAATGATCCACCTAGAACCAGGTCACATTTTAGAATAGTTGAAGAATTAGACCAAATTGCTCTTGTCTCTCAAATGGAACCTAAAAATGTTGAAGAAGCCTTGAATGATGAAAACTAGATAAACTCCATACAAGATGAATTAAACAAGTTTGAAAGAAATAAGGTTTGGCATCTAGTTCCTAGACCATTATCAAAATCTGTCATAGGCACCAAATGGGTCTTTAGGAACAAACTCAATGAAGATGGTAAGATAATAAGAAATAAGGCTAGACTAGTGGCTCAAGGTTACAATCAAGAGTTTGGGTAGACTTTGAAGAATCTTTTGCCCCGGTAGCTAGACTTGAAGCCATTAGGATTTTGCTTGCATTTGCATGTTCACACAGAATAAAACTGCAACAAATGGATGTAAAGAGTGCTTTCCTAAATGATTAATAAAAGAGAAGTTTATGTAGAGCAACCCCCTGGTTTTGAAAATTCAAATCATGAAGACTATGTGTATAAACTAGACAAGGCACTCTATGGCTTGAAGCAAGCACCAAGAGCTTGGTATGATAGACTAAGCTCATTCCTCACCGAGAAAGGGTACACAAGAGGTAAAGTAGATCAAACACTCTTCACCAAAAAGCAAGGTAAGAACATCTTGATTGTTCAAATTTATGTTGATGACATTGTGTTTAGATCTACAAAATCTGAAATGTGTAAGGAATTTGCTAACCTTATGACTAGTGAGTTCGAGATGAGTTTAATGGGTGAATTTCAATTTTTTCTCCGCTTGCAGGTTAGTCAAAGTGCAGATGGATGCTTCATAAGCCAAGCCAAATACATCAAGGAGCTGTTGAAAAAGTTTGATATGACAAAGTGAAAGACCATTGCAACTCCTATGGCAACCTCTACATCACTGGATGCGGATGAGAAAGGTAAATTTGTGGATGTAAAAACCTACAGAGGTATGATTGGTTCATTGCTATATTTGACTGCATCTAGACCAGATATCCAGTTTAGTGTTTTTCTATGTGCAAGATTTCAAACTAGTCCAAGAGAATCCCACTTGATTGCCGTCAAGCGTATCTTTAGATATCTTGTCGGGACTCAAGACTTGGGGTTGTGGTATCTGTCATCTTGTGAACTTTCCTTATTTCTTATTCAGATGCGGACTACGCTGGATGCAAGCTGGATCGCAAGAGCACTAGTGGCTAATGCCAGTTTCTAGGCGGGTGTTTAGTTTCTTGGGCCTCCAAGAAACAGCACTCGGTTGCCCTCTCAACTGCAGAGGCAGAATATGTTGCTGCGGGGAGTTGTGGCACCCAAGTGTTGTGGATTAAACACCAACTCAAGATTACTTAGTGGATCTTGGTTGTGTCCCGATTCTGTGTGATAACACAAGTGCAATCAATCTTGCTAAAAATCCAGTCCAACACTCTAGGACAAAGCATATTGAAATTCGGCATCACTTTATTAGAGATGAGGTTCTTAAGAAAAATTTTGAACTGTACTTTGTTGATACATTGAACCAAGTTGCTGACATTTTCACCAAGCCTTTGTGTAGTGACAGGTTTTCTACACTTAGAAGGGAGCTTGGTCTGTGCAGACCTCAAATCAACAAGGATTGAAGTGTTCAATATCTCTCTCTGGCTGTTTGTTAATCATGCTGAACTGCAATAAAATGCTGTACATAAAATCTAATGCATATACTTTTCATATCAAAACATGTTTTTCTGCGTCGCCATGCATTGTTTGATAGATCTTTACTCATTACTGCATTACTTGCTGCATCTCATGCTTGACCATGGTATATACAATGGCGATTAGTGGAAAGACAGGCTACGCTTGTATGAAAGCACTCACTATGCGTGAGGACACACCTCCGCCGAGTACCATGAGTCAATGTTGGATTTAGGCCATATTGTCAGGGGGAGTAATTTCCTTGAGATGTACTTCTGTCTAAATTCATGCACATTCTCAGGGGGAGTGTTTGCTATCTATCTTCTTCTCTTAACATCCACGTCTATCTGAAAAATTCACTAAGTCATTTCTTGTTGAGGCTAACTCTGGTTGTTTTGATCACATTCTTGAAAATCTGAAATTCAGTAGCTTCCAATCTGGGTACAATGATCATAAAACAGAGTGGACTTTAAAGTAAGTCTTCTATTATATGACCTTGTGCTTGTCCATCCAATAAAACTGGTTCAGGTTTAACGACTTCATTGAGTTTTGAGATAAATGTTATGAAATTATCTGTGCTCAACTTTTTAATAGACCTTAACCAGTGTTTACATGTTGTGCCCTGAATGATTCTTTCTGAAATCTACAAATTCTAATTTCAAGGCAACTTTGGTTGAGATACTGAAATTAAGTGTTGTTTTTAAACATCATGAACTGTTGGGACTCATAAATGCTAAATGTGTCAGAGCAATGACATTGGTCTACTGAGAAACCATGTCCCTTGTCCTAGAAGACAAATGGGCTGTGTCATGAGGTGCCTTTGTTAACTCTGTAAAGAAAAATCTAGGCAGAGCAATGGCCAAGTTGCTCAGAAATATGTCCCCTCATCAAAGAAATGAGGTCTGATATGTCATGAGGTGACAATGGTATCTCTGTTCAATCTGAAACATGACAGTCAGTCATACCAGGTACCTAGGGATACTGGCGTCTAAACAACGTGTATCCTCAAGATACAAGGTTTGCACTGGACTTAATTGCTCGTAAAAATATCCTTGTGCTCAAAGAAAATCATGAGCTTGATAGCAAAAGACAAAATAAAAATGCTAAAACTCTAGAATTTCATACGAACTTTATGATTGTTTAACCTCAATACTAGTTTGTGTAACTCCTAAAGGAGCCATTGAATCTGGGAGTGTAAGGCTAAGGAAGGTTAAACAATTTTTTTGACATGTGATTCTAGTTTAATTCTATTAAAACGTGCATGCAGATGTTTTTCAAACTCTTTTTACAAACTCAGATATCATTAGATCTGAACCATGAAGATTCAATAAGGACATATCACAGGTTTTTGTATAATGGTCGACTCTAAACATGCCCACTTTCTATGATTATGAGATTTGTATCAGATTGTGAAACTTCTTGCATTATCAAATCCTCAACTTTTCTGATGGGTTGTATTTCTCCAAAATCCCTCATACTTATACTGGCTCTGATCTTCTTGTATTTTTCTGTCAAATTCATCCTGGCTCTAAATTCTCTCCACCATTTCTAGTCCCTCCTTTTTGCTAATGACAAAGGGGGAGAGTTGTCTGTTGAGTCATGTAAGGGGGGAGAGATGCATGAAAGTTTTCATGAAAGGGGGAGAGTCACATGGTAAGGGGGAGAATTGTTCTATCTCTTTGTGCATATGTCACATTGCTTGAATTGGGTCACATTGTCTTGTGTATATGTCACATTGCTTGAATTGGGTTACATTGTCATTTAATGACTCACAGTGTTGCCATCATAAAAAAGGGGAGAATGTTGTGTCCCTGTGATTTTGATGATCTCTAACACTATGAGTCATTAGCACTCTCATCTCTAACACTATGAGTCATTAGCATTCTCATCTCTTGACTGTTGATAATGTAAATGCAAAAGTCCTATATTGAAACTCTCGTGACAGATAGTTCAGAAACTGCAAGAGATGAAGCCCAATGAATGAGCCCAAGCTACTTCAATTCAACTCTTTTTCAAGCATTCTGATGGTCGGTGTGAAGTTTAGATTGTTGGAAAACCCCCTTGAAAGCAGAGCATCAAGTTTCTCAAGTTCTGTAGATTTCTGAAAACCAGAGAAAAAGTGTCGACTCCAGGAGTCGACACATTTTTAACAAGGTTCTGTCTGGCGCAAACCCACAGGAAAAAGTCGACACCAAGAGTCGACACTTTATTTCCAAGGTTCTGTCTGGCGTTCAAAGCCTCACCGCATCAATGCAGCAAGCCAACCCAAAAGCCGGTCAACGCAGTCATGATAAGCAGCTCTCACTATAGCAGGCCGACCTACTATAGCAGTCCGAGCACTGCAATAGTCTGAGCTAAAGTTGGAGAAGGCCGAGCTACTCTAGCAGTCCGAGCTAAAGTTGGAGAAGACCGAGCTACTGTAGCAGTCCGAGCTTCTGAAGTAGTCCGAGCACTATAGCAGTCTGAGCTAAAGTTGGAGAAGGCCTAGCTACTGTAGCAGTCCGAGCTTCTGAAGAAGCCCGAGCAATGTAGCAATCCGAGCTTCTGAAATAGTCAGAGCACTGTAGCAGTCCGAGCTAAAGTTGGAGAAGGGCGAGCTAGTGTAGCAGTCCGAGCTTCTGAAGAAGCCCGAGCACTGTAGCAGACCGAGCACTGTAGCAGTCCGAGCAAAAGTTGGAGAAGGCCGAGCACTGTAGCAGGCCAAGCTACTGTAGCAGTCCGAGCTTCTGAAGAAGTCCGAGCACTGTAGCAGTCCGAGCCACCATAGCAGTACCGAGCAGAAGGCAATAGAGAGGGCAAGTAGAAGGGAGCAGAGAAGGTGAGTAGAGGGACTGTAGAGAAGAGAAGAGAGTATGACTGTGCCGAGCTGGAAAAAGGCGAATGCTCGGACATTGCTACGTCAACTCCATTGAAGATCTCTATCTCTTTTCTCTACTCTACCTACAACGGTTCTGAGGATTTCTAGAGGATTAAAATAGAACCGTAAACCGCCAACAACATGGATTTTGAGGTCAGGAGGAAGTTCCCATGTCTGTCATCATTACCCTACCTAAACACCTTTTTGGAGGAAGTCATGTCAGTGTCCATACCTAGGACATGACTCTTGTCAGGACCACCTTCCTGCTGTCAACCAATGAGATATGGTCCTAGAATGGTACACAGAACAAAAAAGTGACAAGAGCCAATGAGGAAGACAGTCGAAGGTGTGCCTTAAGAGGTGTGTGACCGGAATAAAGAGGTACCGCAGAAGCTACTGCTGCTGTTGCTGCTGGCATCCCTTGGAGAAAAGAAGAAGAGCGCAAGAAGCCAGCCGTGTCCAGAACAAGAAGAAGAAGAAGAAGAAGGAGAAGATGGAGAAAAGCCCAAGGCCATCTATTGAAGATCAGAAGCTGAACCGCAGCTCCTCTTCCTCGTGCTCCTTGTCCTGCAAAGAAAAGCCATTGTGAAGGAAGCAAGTGTTCTGATAGTAGCAGACCGAGCCCTCTATCTCTCAGACAGAAACATTCTCTCTTGGCCTGAGTTTCACTCACTCTGTCTGAAGTTTTTCCATTGTTCTTTTTCTATTTGTTCTTGACAAACTGTGAACCGTCCCTACCGGTTGTTGTAGGAAGACAGACGAAGGTGTGCTCTCGTCTGGGTGTTCAGTCCCTACCTAGTTCTGTAGGAAGACAGACAGAGGGTGTCTCTGATCTGTGATTGGTCCTGTGTGTCGTAAGCTGTGTATCAGCGGTTTAGTGTTGTGGCACTAGGGAAGCCTCACTTGGTTTGAGTGAGGGGTGGACGTAGGACTCGGGTTTGAGTCCGAACCACCTTAAAATCCTGGTCCAAGTGGTTTGGTTGTGTCTTTACCTTCGCTAGATGCTTGCCTAGGCTTGTTGCTCATCTTCATCCCTGCATCTTGTGTTTTAGGTTCTTGCATTTCTTGGCAGGTGCTTTTATTCCGCTGCAATCTTTTTAT
The DNA here is from genome assembly GCA_022559845.1 of Amorphophallus konjac. Taxonomy (NCBI): domain Eukaryota; kingdom Viridiplantae; phylum Streptophyta; class Magnoliopsida; order Alismatales; family Araceae; genus Amorphophallus; species Amorphophallus konjac. The sequence goes on from CM040121.1 coordinate 604,732,341, forward strand.
ATCGTGAAAAAGAGGGCAGATCTATTCACCCCTCCCCTCTAGATCAGCCATTCCCACATAACACGTGGTATCAGAGCCAATCTCTCATGATGGGGTCCAACGACCTTGAGAGAAACGGTGGAATGGCGTCCAAGGGTCTTATACCCGAAGGACATTCTGTTAACAGACCGCCCTTCTTCACTGGATCTAACTATCCTTATTGGAAAAATCGCATGCAGGTATTCATCCGTGCCCAGGACTATGAGCTCCGGCGAGTTGTTAGCAAAGGTCCCTATGAGCTTCCGAAGATGAGGACATTTGGACTAAAGAGCAAATAAGGAGATCAACAATCAACTGGAGTGCTAAGCACATTATGCAGTGCTCTCTTCATCCGGTGGAATTTTCAAGAGTATCAACATGTGCAACAGCCAAAGAGATGTGGGATCGCTTAGAGGTAATATATGAAGGCACATCTCAGGTGCGTGAAACCAAAGCAAACATATTGATTTCTGAGTATGAAATGATCAGAATGAAGCCTGATGAGTCCATTCAAGATATGTATGCTCGTTTAACTACGCTCACAAATAGCCTAACTTATCTGAGAAAGAAATATACAGAGTAGGACATAGTGAGAAAAATTCTCCGATCATTAACCCCAGCGTGGCATACCAAAGATCCACTTATCTTTGCTCTTCCTGATCTCCCTCGCAGCGCATGAGCCCTTCCGGAATATAAGTGCGATGAAGAGAGCAAACCCTAAACAAAGGCGGTTTGGAACGCAAGCACGCGCAATATTTATCTCCCCAGAAGCTTGGCGGGAAACGGCGCGACGTTCCGAACTCCAAAAAGGGGCTCCTCGCATCGACTCAAAAGAGTTATCTTTACGGGCGTATTCCCAGGACAGCCGCGTTAAGTGGCCCCTGCCGGAGATAGTTCCCCACCCAAACTGAGCCACCAACTTCATCCCCATAACTACTACTCATCCGAGCCCAATCTTGGCTGGGGAGTAGGAGGGGGGCAAGTGGAGAGGGGGAAATCTACCGCCCAGGAGCACGGCCCAACTAGGTCCAATCTGACCAAATTAGGCCCAGCTCCCCAAAGTGACAGCCCGTTCTGGGCCGACTTTAAGCCCAAAACTTACTCAGATTAGCACTTCCTAGGCGACCCTCAGGTCCGGAAGTCCGAGCGACAGATCGGTTACGAAGGCCTCTGCTGGGACCCAACGCAGGCCATCCGAGGTACGCCCCATCGCTCGGGAGAGAACTCCGAGCAAGCGTCTTAAGCCCGGACCGACTGTTGGAAGCTTATTTGAGCATCCGTTACCCACCCAGCAGGAGCGGGGAACTCCAAGGGATAAGGGAGAGCAAGAGTCCTTATGCCATAAAGAGCCCACTATAAAGACGTAACCTCTCCGAAATCCCCTCAGCACCCCGGACTCTTACGTTAAACGGACTGCTATATAAATCCCAAGGAGACCCTCCGAAAAGGTAAGCAATCATCCTGAGAGAAAACCACCACACCTCTTGGTGGAGAAGAATCTCGCGCCCTCTCTTTCTCCTACCCCCTCTTTTCGCATCCGTGCTCTATCACATTTGCTGACTTAAGCATCAGAGGGTTTTTCCCAGGGACTCCTCCCTGGGCACCTCTGATCCGTTTCCTGCCTTGCAGTTCATACAGACGTGGTGACCGTGATCAAAGATTCTCCCAGGATCTCACGGCTCAGGATCAGCGCGAGATTACGCCTCTTCAGATTCCTTTGTCAATGCTAATGTAACTGATGCCTCCGATGCATAGAATCCTCCTTCAATCTTGGTGCAATTTGCAATGCCAACTAAAACATAGCTTCCATCCATGTTGTCTCTGCTGATTGAGTGATCCATGCTCTAGCATTCTCATCTCTAATGGCAAGAATAAATTAGCTTGAATTCTTCCCTCGCATTGAATTTTCCTCAAATTTCTGTGAAATTTCAGCCTTCTCTGTAACCATAGCGTTACACCTAACACATCATGACTTTTATTCTTAGATGCATGTGGAGAATCATTTACCATCCAAACAACAGACACAACTAAGTTGGCTGGGAGTTCTGTTGAATGTAAATCCGACTCATTGTGAATCACTGAGTTGACTCAGTCTTCTTCCTCTCTTGTCCTTTCTCCTTGGTGTCCCTGACCTGACTATAAGAATTGCAAACTTCAATAACTCCTTCATATATCCAATCCATCTTCCTTGAATAATGGGATGGAGGATCTTCGAAGCACACATTAATCCAGTACTCTAAACCACCCCAATGAAGCTTCAAACATTTAGGAACTTCAGAACTTTGCATCACTTCTACTAGAACCTAAGTGAACTCAAGGTTATTCCATGACTTAATTGGACCTCCAATCCAATGGCATCTTGCAGTGCACACCTTTTATGAGCCCTTTCCACTCAAATTTTATTTTAATCAGTGCTCACCCAGAGCATTACAAGGACCAAATTTCTAATTGCATCAGATCTGAGTCATTGAAAATGAAACAAGCCCTAACATGTGGACGTTTCTCAACTTCCTCCGATCCACACGACTTGCATTAGAAAGCATGTTGCAGGTTTTGCACTTGAAACATCCATAATTCATTCGCACAATTTTTTGTCATTTGACTTTATCTAGTTTACAAATATTGAATTGCTTGTTGGTTCTGCATCAAATCTTCTCTGTAATTAAGCAACTGTATTTTTTCCTACCAAAGCTGCAGAGTTTCTATGTTGATGCCATGAAAACTGCATGATTTGCTCAAAGAATTTCCCACACTTTAGGTCTAAAGAAATAACTCCATAAATTATCAAAGCAATAGAGTACATACAATCATTTGGAAAAGCTAAACTCAGAATCTTAAAAAGGAATGTATGGAGTATCAAAAATCTCACTAAATAGAGTATCATTTGAAAATTTCTCAATATGATATTATGTGTGCACTCCTAAAATCAAATAGACAATCCAATATTCAAGCATTTTCTTCCATCAAGAAGGGATCCCATGAAGTGACAATGATACCTTGGGAACAGTCAAGGAATAAGAAATTAAACTATCAAATGTAGAAACAGGGCAAGATCAAGAAAGAGTTTTGCATTGGATAGCGAAGACTTACCATGGCTTTTCAGTAATAAGGGAGGCTTTTCATCAGGACTAGCTTGGTAAATGGGATTTGATGGTGGATAAAAATATGCATAGGCATTCTGCCCAGGAACCTCGGTAAGAAATTCAACAATCTCTGGCTTGCTAAAATATGATGCAAATCTGGTAATGTCTGAAGATGAAGACCAGATGATTGAGAATGCTGCAACTTTTTTACATGTCTCATCTAATATTATCTTTGCCACCGACAATGGATGAACAGCAGATGCGCCTTCCACATACAAGCAATGCTGCCCATAAGCCTATGCCAAACAGTATAAGCAAGTTTTATAACCTTGTCTTAACAGGATCTTATCTCCAAGGCATTAAATTAAAGAAAGTGAACAAAAAGATTAGAAAAAGATGCTAGTAAAACATGTCACTCTAAACTTACAATATTGTAAACATCAGTTAAAGGAACATCAAGTGATGAAAAGGAAGATTGAGAAGAATCCAAGATTCCCAGATATGATTTCCCATTTCTCCTACATTTTGAAAGTAAGTACCTTAAACACAAAATTGTAACAAAGACACAGTGCAATGTCAAGAAATTGAACACAGTAATAGTAAACAAGGTTTCTCCATGAACCTGTAGCTGCAAACAATATAATTACTTTTCCCATCCTTCTCAATGAAATCATAAGAATTAATGCCAAAAACCCATAATGGCCTTGTAAATTCAGCTTCCAATGGATAAACAGCTTCCGCCTCATTCTGATTTTCATTCTGTCCAAAAAAGAAGAAAAACTATAAACCTCTGGATTGAATTGCTAATTTCACAAGGCATAGCTATCAAAATTAGCAAATTGATAGAACACAATCTCAATCTCCATTATGTCCACATAGGATAATGGTCAACTACACTCAATAGATCAACTTTTTCAAGTCTAAAGCATGGTGAATTAATTTCAATAAGAAAGCATTAACAAGCAATGTATTGCACTCCAGTCAAAGCTGCATAGTTACAAGCAGCCAGAAAAGACTCAAATCATTGCTTAATCAATGGTACATTCACAATAAAAGAATTGGTTTTCCTTATAATCCTCACCCACTCTAGGCCTAACACATGACATTAGCAGGTTAGGACAAGAGTGATTGTAATCTCTTGGTCCCTATGGTTTCACAGAGTCAGGAGACTAGAAGCCCGTGTAGTTACTGTCTGGCAAGGAAGAGAGAGATTGAAAGAAGCCGGGCATCCAAGTTGAAGAGTAGGTGGAAGGAAAAGAGGACGGGTGGAGAAACTGTGCAATGGGCCTTACTTCACATGGTTGCCGGACCCTTGGCGGAGAGCAGAATGTCCAGAAAGAAAGATGGCCATAATAAAAGATAAATGGTTCCTTTTGGTCCCTGGACACTAGGTGTTGTAATTGAGGTAGTTTGGGGCAGTTTATCAGCCTGGTGCTGGTTGGAAAGAGTACCCTTCACATTTGAAATAAAGACATCACCTTGCTGCATTACAGGTCATCTTGGTTTTCTGAACTGGATTTAGAAGTATGGATAGAATCCCTTAATTTAGTAACAGGCTCAAAGTAGCAGCAGGTAGCCTATCCCTTACAGAAAGACTTAGCATCAGAACAAGAAGCAAGATCTTCTATTTTCCTATCTGTGTTGAACGTCTGTCCCATCATCTGCCAAGGTGATGCAGATAAAGAGAGACTTTGGTGTCAGGACCTGATATAACCCTTGCGAAATATTATTTGTTTGGGCCCAATCTAGATAATCTTGCTCCCCAAAAGTGCCACACAACCAGTGAATCCAAGTCCCATATAAATAGCCCTAAACCCATTAATGAGGATGAGAATCCAGCTGTCCATCCAGGGTTGGCAGTATCGGCCGAAACCGATACGTTTCGGCCGAAACGTATCGGTTTCGGCCTATACCGAAACCGAAACGGGCATTTGCACTGTAGCAGGGCCGATACCAAAAATAAAATATTTTTTAATGATTTCGGACCGAAACCGTCCGGTTTCGGACCGAAACCGACCGAAACCGTCCGGTTTCGGTCCGAAACCGTCCGAAACCTAACTTGTTTTCGGGCCGAAACCTAACATTTTCATAGATTGCCCCCTTTTCTAACTGTTTTGAACCGGTTTCGGCCGAAACCGAAACCGAAACCGATACCGAGTCGTATCGGTTTCGGACCCGGCCGAAACCGAGTCCGAAACCGACACTGCCATCCTTGTGTCCATCCCCTTTAATTAAGGTCCTAATCCTTGATTTTAACCCTCATCTTGGTCAAGGCTAAGTTCACTAGTCAACTAACTCGTGCAATCAATCTCATCCCATAATAGCATTTCTGTAAATTCTGTGAACAACGGCTACATTGACCAGTCTACAGAAATTAGTATTTTTGACTCACTGTTTTCACATGCAGAATTAGGAGAACATAAAGAAAAATGTGTAGGAATAGACATGGTGTAAAATGAATATTAGAAAATTGTAGACAAATTCCACGGATTTGTTTATCAGACAATTAGGGTTCGAGTACTAGACAATTCCCACTGTTGGCAACATTTTTTGCCCACCTACATGTGAGGTGAACTATTACTTAAGCTCACCACATATCTCCGGGGTGAAACCCTTGCAGCAGCAAACCCCACAGTAAGAGCAACAGTCCAGTAGGCCTGCTCCAGTCTCGCCCAGCAGGTACCTCCTCAGAGTGGTATAGCAGCCCAACAGACCTTCCCGAGGTGAAACCTCCAGCAGTAGCAGGCCAATGGAGCAGCAAACCAGCCCAGCAGAGGACCTCTCTGGGGTGGGTAGCATCCCAGCAGGTGCAGCCGACCAGCCCAGCAAAACCTCCCCGGGGCGTGGATAGCATCCCAGCCTAGCAGAACCTCCCCGGGGTGAAACTGTAGTAGAGCCACGTGAGACATGCCCGGGGTGTGGTCACCCCACTCTTCTCCCCCCCTGGGGGTTCCGGTCACCTCTCTGGCCTTTGGTGATGTTAAGACAAGCTTCACCCCCCTCTCTCACTTCATATGCAAGTCAACAGAGTAGGGAATGGGCCAGCAGGCAGAAATAGACCCGTCTGGGGTCGGGGGGACCCAAACGGGGTCGCCCGACCCCGGGCAGGTCCGCGTGCAGGAGGGCGGGCCGGCCCGGGGTCGCGCGGCCCCCGAGGTGACCTCCCCGTGGTCATTTGACCCCGGGAGGACCCACCCGGGGTCAAACCACCCCGGGCAGGACTTGCCTGGGGTCATTCGACCCGGGCAGACCCGTCCGGGGTCGAATGACACTGGGGAGGTCCCGGTCGGACCTGCCCGGGGTCATTTGACCCCGGACGGGTCCGGGGACCTCCCACCCCGGGCAGCCTCCTTCTCCTGCACACGGAAAGCAAAAAAAGACCTCCCCGGGGTCATTTTCATCCTGTTTAACCCGTACGGGTCCAAACACCCTCTCGTTTATCCAAAAGATCCCGGGGAGGTTCCCACTTCTATAAATAGACCCCCAAGGGTCCAAAAGATTGAGCATCTACAACCTACGCACTTGGAGCATCCAACACACTTGGAGTTCTTTGTTCGTTGTTTTGACCCGCGAGGGGTAAGTCCCCGGGTCTTGTGTATATGCCCCTAAGGGATATTTTTATAATTTTGCACCTCAGTGGGCCATGTTTGTAAGTTTCTGCGTCCCGGGACGACTAAATTAAGTAGTTCCACCCACAGAACGGGGAATTACCAAAATGTCCTCCCCGGGGCCCGAGAAACAAAAAAATCCTGTTATTTACAGTTATACCCTGCAACTTCTTCTAATTGGGGCTATGCCCCTACTTCCCGCGTTAGTGCGGACTTTTATACAATCGACAACTCGCCGACAACCCTTGTACTCATTTGAACTATAAAAATCACTCAACATGTTTTATGTATATCCTCGAGGGAAAATTATAAGAAAACCCCCGACTTTCACAAAATTACATATATACCCCTCCTTCGGCCAAGTTGACAGCTATGTGTCTTCTACGAAGCCCCTTGTCATTCCTTCGGTCCGGAAATGCCGTCAACTCAGTCCGACGCTCAGATGTCACCCCAACCCTAGGTCTATATAGGGTATGATAAAATTACCAAAATATCCCTGTGACCTAAAAATGGCCTTGCAATCCCTAAAACTCAAGGATGGCGGTATCGATTTCGGACTCGGTTTCGGCCGAGTCCGATACCGATACCGTCCGATTTCGGTTTCGGTTTCGGCCGAAACCGGCCGAAACCCATTGAAAAGCTTCAAAAAAAAAATTAAAATAAGTCTAAAAAATCAGAAATCATTCAAAAAATAGGAATAATCACATAAAATCAGAAAATTCATTAGACATGCATTTGATTGTAAAGAAGTTAGATTAAGTGCAATAAACATGAAGTAGACATTGAAATTCAAACATTGAACGTGTTAAACTAATATTCTTGAGTACATACTAAGCATAAAGTAGGTTCAAGCATTACAATAAACCTAATTAGACACAGTAAATGTTACGGAAATTAAATGATCTTTACCTAAATGAAGAGGCACTAATATGGGTAATAACTATAACATTCTCCCTCATTGTCTGGCTTTTCATGTTCATACCCATAAGAAGGATGCATGTATGGTCTATATTCACTATAACCGAACAATGAGATAGCCAAGTCCTGCATCCCTCTTTGGATCCCTCTTGGAGTGTTTAGTTGGCTTGAGCCGAATCCAGTATCAGCATAAGAATCTCGAGGAAGAGAAGAGGAACTGGCCGGATGGAAGTTGAATGATGGTTCATAACCCCACGACCCATAAATCGCTGTCTCCTGTTGGCCACCTCCAAAACCTGATAGATGCCCATATTGACTCTGTGACTCATGTCCTCCCTCACCCTGACTGTATCCTCTGTCTGTGTCTGCGTGGAAGGAGGAAGGACCACCAGCATCCCCACCGCCAGTAGTAGCACCTGGCACATACGAAAATATAGAATTTATCTCCTACCAAAACCTTTTCTGATTCGAACTGATAATAAGAATTTAAGTTACTTTCAAAAACGAAAAATCAACGGATCACGAAACCTGCAGTCTCCAATCGTCTTTTGGCCTTTGGGTATGCTTTTTCCTGTGCCGGTGTGCTTTCTTCTTGCACCCTTGACATGAATCATGTTCCCCTTGGCGTGTGCCTCAAATAAATCTGCTTCAACTGCTCAATTGTTGGGTCCACTCGAGCAGCAACATTTGTTCTCTCAGTTTGCCCATGCACTGATGTACTTCTTCTTAAAGATGTAGGTGCCTTGCCCATTCTAGGAGTGACTGGCCTGCTATCTGAGTCGGAGTGTCTAGCTGGCTGAAAATCATGCTGCTCCTCAGTGTCCTCAACAACCCTAGACATGTGCACATGAGTATCTCTGGCCCTCTTTGATTTTCTTCTGAATTCGGGATCTCTTGGCTCATCTTCATCTACTATGCCCTCTGCCCATCTTCTATCATCATCATCAAAAACATGTTCATCAACCTGCTCTTGTGTCTCCACCCAAGACTGCAACGGATTCTCATCATCAAATAAGGCATCCACATCAATTTCCCCGGCGGCATCCTCGGCGACGCGTTTGTCTCGCAGCTGTTGTCTCAACCTCATATTCTTTATTCTCAACCTCATATTGTAGTGGCAGTACACTAATTTCTCTAATCGTTCAACCTTTAGCCGATTGCGAACCTTCGAGTGTATAAGGCTGAACGTGCTCCAATTTCTTTCACATTGGCTTGCCGATGTTGTTTGACTGAGCACCCTAACTGCAATGAAAGCCAATGCATTGTTGCCCACATCTCGGTTGTTCACCATTATCCACCAGTCAGCTGTTCCACCAACCATAAACAAATGCATTTTAGTTGTAGAAATATATATTCATCAGGTTAAGAAATCCAAAAAATAAAATATACCTGGGCTCACTCTTCCCACAACGTATTGCAATTGGGAGTCAGCATATGTCCCAGTCCTCATTCTGTAATGGTTCATCTACAAACATAAAGTAATACATTAACATAACTACTTAAATAAATTCTATACATATTATTAAAAGTATCAAATAAAGGCGAACCTCCACTTCGGCCTCTAGTCTCTTTTCTGGATTACTCGATAAACGACCAATGACTTTTAAAGTCCCTTGAAGCACCTCGCCATCAGCATGTGCATCGGCACCGTACATAAATCGAGGGTTGAGGAAATAATCTGCATTTGTGCATAATTAACTAAATGAAATTATAAAATAACATAAAGGCATTACCCCAATTTCAGTACAATTAATCACTCACCAGCTGCATGTAAGTCGTGGTGTAATGTGTTGTCCCATCTCTGGTCAATAATTTTCCACCATTTTGCATAATGTCTGAGAAGGGAATGCTGCAACTCCAATTTGGCACGGTCCATGGCCTCGTACAGATAGCCCATATCATTCTTCTGATCGCCATCCACCATTCTTAGGACCTTCACGAGGGGTGTGACTACTTTCAAGTACCGTGACACCCTGTCCCAGAATTTGTTGTCGTCCACGACGTGGCAGACATCTAGATAATCCATATGTGCATCAACTGTGCCCTTGTCGATGTAGTCCCGTAGGGCATTGTGGTACATGAAAGCTTTCAACTCATTCTTGTAACTGTGCAGATAAATGAAATTTGAAGCTGCATCAACTGTTACATATCAGTAAGGATAAAGTATCAAGAATTGAGATCAATCTTATACCTGTGCAAAGACTCCAAAGAAATAAAATTGGAAGCAAATCTGGTTGGGCCTGCACGGATGATCTCTCGCCCTCCACTGGCATGCGCCCTGAACATATTTAGTATCCTAGGGTGGCCATAGATATACTGTGTGACTTTTTGTGCCTTGTCAATTGTTTTCTTCACATGCTTTTCCTTCCCTATGTCTTCAAGCATCAGATCCAGACAATGTGCTGCACATGGGAGCCAATATAAATGACTGCGCTTCTGCATCAATTTCTTCCCTGCAACCTTGTGGCTTCATTATCAGTCACCACCTGCACAACATTCTCCTCTCCAATTTGTTCTACCATGCCATCCATCAAATGAAACAAATAATTTGCATTCTTTTCATAATATGATGCATCAACTGATTTCACAAACACTGTACCTTCGATGCAATAGACCAAAAAGATTATCATGGACTTCTTCGTATGGTGCATCCTCTCTCCACCCATATATGCTTGAAGCTTTCAACCCAATCATAGAGCTCCTCAACCTCTCCCTCAAGGCCACGCCCGTATATGTCTCGACGTGAGGGGGCCTTCAAGCCAGGGCCAGCATCTGCTATGGCATCTATCATAGGTTGGAAATATTCACTTGAAGTTGCATGTGCAGGGACACCTGCATGAAAAAACCATTTGCAGATAGATTTAAATGCATGCCCTGCAACTTCTGCTGATTTTTTGACCCTTCGCAATGCTTGCTTGATTTTAGGTTGTGTAGCTTGGGACTTTCTGTGCAGATAGCTGTCCATGGGACCTGTTCCCTGCGTACACTGGCGGAGCCAGGGGGGGCAAGGGGGGGCAATTGCCCCCCCTTGATTTGGGTAAAGTTTTTGAATTCTTTACATTTGCCTCCCATCTTATGTTGGGTTTTTTGGGCCCATGATATCCAGTCATTTGATGGGCCTAGAACATGTTAAAAGGAGGAGGGGTGGGGTGCATTATACCCCCACCATATCTTAAATTAATACCCTAAAAACGTGAACAAGCTTCTTGGTGGGTCTCGTGAAACAGAAAAACGCAGCCGCGGCAACGGTTCTCTCTCTAGCGTCCTTCATGAAGGGAGAGAAAGAGATAGAGTAAAAAAGGAAGAAGAAGTAAGGGAGAAAGATGAAGAAGAGAAGGAGCTCGATCTTGTGAGCCCTATTTCTGGTGTTACCTGTTCTCTTGGAGTTTTTGATTTAGAGATTTATTCTGTGTAAGATAATTCCGTATTCTTCCACTCTCTTATTTGTATTTCTCAAGATTTGGGCAAATCTTGAGAGAGGAACTGTGTACTACTAATTTTCATAGTAGAGTGATGTCGGTTTGTCTCGTGGTTTTTTCCCCTCCATGTCGTGGGGGATTTTTCGACGTTAAAAATCTGGTGCATTTTGTGTGATATTGTGCTTGTGTTAGTTTGGTGATTTTTCGACTCGGGTACTTGCATATGAATGGCATAGAAATTATTGCGATTGTGCAGGGACGCCAAAAGGTGTACGGATAAATTTATTTCCGGGTTGATTCTCCGATTACACATATTTTAACTCCGACTACATATATTGAGAAGGAAGTATTCGAGAGCATTGACAATGAAGCAATAACGCAACGCTTTCAGAATATGAAGACTCGTCGTGAATAACTCACTTGTAATATGTCTTCTATTTGAAAGAAAGAAATAATTTTTATTATATTAATTTTATTTTGCCCCCCCTTTCAAATATTCCTAACTCCGCCACTGCCTGCGTATGTGGGGCAGCACCAACGTCAGGGCGTCGTGCAGCTGTACTCTCATAGGTCCCTGAACCCATGGCTCCCTTCCCTTTCCTTCGAGCGGCTTATTCACGCTCCCTTGCTTCAGTCAGCTCTGGATCAGAATCCTCAGTGCCTTCCTCATCATCATCCCTCCTAACTCTTCTGCCAGAAATCTCTTCAGCAATTTCAGCCTCATCCTCAGCCCTTTGTTGCACCCTCTCCCTTTTTCCCAGAAGGCACTGGCGCATCTCTTCTCGCACCTCTCGGGGACAGTTGTCACATTGTCTCACCTCTCCTCTTACCCCTGCCAAATGTTACTTTCCTCTGGTAATTCCGCCATACATCTCCTTACCACAGTAATTGCATTTCACCTTTCTTCTCTTAGCATCAATTAAGGACATGTGGGCCCACCCCGGATCCTCCTGCCCTTGCTGCTCCTGTGTTTGCTGACGTCTAGGCATGATGCTGCATTAAGACAGTCAAAGAAAAATAGTATAGTTGTAAGTACATTTGAAAAATTACGGCTTAATTATCAATCACCCTTGGAAAAAAATAATTACCCGCATGCTCTCACCCCAAAATGTTCAATGAAGCTTAATGTAACTTCAATTGAGCCTAAGCAAATCAAAATACACAAAAGCCCCAATTTCTATGACCTAATTAGGGCTTAATTAGCAATTAACTCTTAATCACCCTTGGGAAAAAATAAGTACCCGCATGATCCCTCCCCAAAATCCTCAATGAAGCTTAATTTAACTTCAATTGAGCCTAAGCAAATCAAAATAGAAAAAAGCCCCAATTTCTATGACCTAATTAGGGCTTAATTAGCAATTAACCCTTAATCACCCTTGGGAAAAATTAATTACCCGCATGATCCCACCCCAAAATCCTTAATGAAACTTAATTTAAGTTCAATTGAGCTTAAGCAAATCAAAATAGACAAAAGTCCCAATTTTTATAAACTGATTAGGGTTTAATTAGCAATTAACCCTTAAGCCCTTAATCACCCTTGGAAGAAACTTAATAAGCAAGGCTTGCTCATCCCAAATTTTTAACTCAACCAAAATAACACAACAAAACAATCAAACCCTAAATTAACCCAATGAAATTAACCTCAAACAAAACAATCAAACCCTTGATGTTGTGTTGGCCCCCGGTGTGCGCAGCAAGGCTCCCTCTCGGCCTCTCCCTGTCCACCTCCAGTAGGGGTAGCAGCAGGCTCGCAGCAACAGGCTCGCAGTCGCAGCAGTCGCGGCCCTTGGTCGCACGGCAGCAGCAGCAGGCAGCAGCCGCAGCACAGCTGCACAGCAGCACGGCAGCAGCAGCACCACAGCAGCGGCAGGGAGACAGTAGCCAGCAGGGGGGAGGGTTTCGGCCGAAACCGTGGCTGGGTAGTGGGGTTTCGGGGGGGGGGGGGGGAGACATCAAAGCATAAAGGGGTTCACGTGTTTCGGCCGAAACCGACCGGTTTCGGGCGAAACCAGTATCAGTTTCGCCCGAAACCGATACCCCCTTTAAGTTTCGGATTGCTACAGTAATAAGGGCCCTTTCGTATCGGTTATGGCCAAAAGTGCCAACAATGCCTAAAACCCTCCAGAAAGAGCCTCAGCGCCTTGGGAAGTCAGGAACCCGGTCCTACTTCTATTCCAACCCAGAAATTTCAGGAATACCCCTGGCCTGGAAAATTACCAAAATACTCTCGGGGTCCAGAAAACCTCCCTCTACTTCAAAAATGCCTACGGCTTCCGCATATTTGCGTCTTTACTCCTAAATCTTAGGGTTTTGTTCAGACCTAGCCCTAACTCTATTAACATGTTGGTGGTAAATGAGTGGTCATAGAGAGTCTCTCGAGTGAGCCTGCTCTCCACATCAGAACCTCTATAGAAGATTTTGAGATTTCTTTGACAGTTAAACAAAAGTGTTCGGACGTTAGGCCGATGTAAATCAACACTGATTACGGTCAGTGGGGAGAGGTCCAGCACTCGAACCCAAATCGTCTGATACTATGCGCACCCACAGAATCACCCTCTACTCAGATAGGGAAATGTTTCTTTTCAAAAAGAACATTTATATTTTCAGATGTTTCCTACGCGAAAAATTCCGTGTCTCACACTCACCGACCGTAGTCGGTGTTTATTTACAAGGACTTAAAGTCTGAACACCTTTGATTAACTGCCAGAGAGAACCAACGACCTCTATAATATCGGTTATGATATTGAGAGCACATTTGCAACACCCAACATTCCTGAGAGGAGCGTCGGTGCTACAAGTGTCTTAGAGAAGGAGGCATTAGTTAGTATAGAGTTTTTGGACCCTTTATTAGGCCTGTTAACAAAATTTAAGAAATTTATTGTATATGGATAATTCCTAGACATCACGGGTGTATTTTAATGGCTGCAGAAATTCGCCTTAACGGAGCGAAGATGCACTCTGAAGTGACTCAAGTCCTTAAAGGGATGTTTACACAATTTCAATAAATAAAGGGCATTTTTTAACTTGCCATGGCCGGTCCCAAGCCCGGATGAGCAAAGAGGAGGGTTTGCGTTAGGTCGACAGCCAGCAGTAAAATTTTGTCACATCTCCAACATGAATTCTGATCCAAATACATTATGTACTAATGCTAGGGCATTCCCCGTAAGCGACGCGTTACATCGGAACCCGGATGGAATGACAAGTGAGCAAGGGCTAGCTAGGGCGTTCCCCGTAAGCGACGCGTTACATCGGAACCCGGATGGAATGACAAGTGAGCAAGGGCTAGCTAGGGCGTTCCCCGTAAGCGACGCGCCGCAATGGCGCCCGATTGCGGTGTCAAATAGGCAAGGGTTCTCGTGTGGGGTTGGACGCACACGGGTAAAGAAGCAAGTCCAAAAACATAGGATCCGTCTAGCTACTTGGAATATAGAACTTTAACGGGTAAGAGTTTAGAATTAGTTAAGTTAATGAAGGACATGAGGATTAACATAGCTTGCCTACAAGAAATTAGGTGGAAAGGACATAAAGCTAAAGACATTGATGGATATAAAATTTGGTATACGGGTAATAATAATTCTAGAAATGGTGTTGCTATAATAATAGATAAAAACTTAAAAGACAGAGTTGTGGAAGTAAATAGATTGGGGGATAGACTAATGTTAATTAAACTTATCTTAGGTGAGGATACTTTGAATATAATTAGTACATATGCACCTCAAGTAGGATTAGAAGAGAGCATTAAAAAGTAATTTTGGGAGGCTATTGATAGTTTGATCCAAAATATCCCTAGTGAAGAGAGAATCTTTATTGGAGGGGATCTTAATGGTCATGTGGGTAAAGATAATAGAGGCTATGAGAGGATTCATGGAGGGCTTGGTTTTGGCAATAGAAATGATATGGGTAACACTATTCTTGATTTTGCTATGGCCTATGATCTAGCAATTACTAATACCTTCTTTAAGAAGAGGGACGAACACTTAATAACGTACAAGAGTGGAACACATATAAGTCAAATTGATTATTTTCTCATTAGGAAGGTCGATAGAGTTTTATGTAAAGATTGCAAAGTTATTCCTGGTGAGAGTCTAGCCCCTCAACATAGGTTGTTAGTAATGGATGTCACTATCCCTAAATTCAAAAGAAAGATCATTATAAATAATTATTCCAAGATTAAATGGTGGAATTTAAAAGGTAAAAGTTTGGAAACATTTAAAAATCATCTATTAAAGGAAAATATTTGGAATTTAGAACAAGAAACTAATGTAATGTGGAATAATGTTACAAATTGTATAACGAGGGTTGCAAAACAACTCTTAGGCGAATCTAAAGGTAAAAAGAATTTAGAAAAAGAGACTTGGTGGTGGAGTGAGGAAATCCAAAATATCATTAGAGTAAAAAAGGAATGCTTTAAAGTTTGGCAAACTAACAAAAATGATCAAACCCTGGAAGCCTATAAAATCGCTAAAAAGAGAGCTAAGAAAATAGTTAGCGAAGCTAAATCAAAGGCATTTGAAGATTTATATAATAAATTAGGAACCCGAGAGGGTGAAAAGGACATATTTAAACTTGCTAAATTAAGAGAAAGGAAAACTAGAGATTTAGATCATGTTCGGTGCATCAAAGGTGAAGATCAAAGGGTTTTAACTAAGGATCTTGAGATTAAAGGGAGGTGGCATAGCTATTTTCAGCAGTTACTTAATGGAGATTCCGTCAATGATTTATCTTTAGAAGGTATCCAAGAGTCCACAATATTTGATAAATATCAATATTTCAGACGTATTAAGATGTCAGAAGTGGAGGATGCTTTAAGAAAAATGAAAGTGGGTAAGGCCTTAGGACTAGATGGCTTACCTATTGAAGTTTGGAAAGGCCTAGGAGATATTGGTATTCAGTGGCTAACTAAATTTTTTGATAAAATTTTAAAGAACGGAGAATACCAGAAGTTTGGAGAAAAAGTGTTGTAGTTCCTTTCTATAAAAACAAAGGAGATATTCAAAGTTGTAACAATTATCGTGAAATTAAGCTTATGAGTCATACTATGAAACTTTGGGAAAGAGTAATTGAAAAACGCCTCCGATGTATGACTACTGTATCGGAAAATCAGTTTGGTTTTATGCCAAATAGATCTACTACAGAAGCTATTTTCTTACTACGGCAGCTAATGGAGAAGTATAGAGAGATGAGAAAAGATTTGTATATAGTTTTTCTTGATTTAGAGAAGGCGTACGATCGAGTACCGAGAGAATTGATTTGGTGGACATTAAGAAAGAAAGGAATCTCTCAAGGATATGTTGATTTGATTAAGGATATGTACGACGGCGCTATTACTAGTGTTCGAACTATTGCTGGGGAGACTGGTGAATTTCCCGTTTCTATAGGTTTGCATCAAGGTTCTGCACTAAGTCCGTATCTCTTTGCCTTAGTTATGGATGAAGTAACTAAACAATTGCATGAGGATATCCCTTGGTGTATGCTTTTTGCAGATGATATTGTTTTAATTGATGTGAGTATTGATGCTCTAAATGCTAAGTTAGAGCGTTGGAGACTTGCCTTGGAGTCTAAAGGTTTTAAAATTAGTAGGAGTAAGTCAGAATTTATGCACTGTAATTTTAGTAATGGGAGAGTGGTTCAGGAAGACATGGTTCTAATTGATGGACATAACATTCAGAAGAATAGTAGCTTTCGATACTTAGGGTCTATCATACAAGAGAATGGGGAGATTTATGATGACGTTACATATAGGATTAAGGCAGGCTGGTTAAGATGGAGAAGTGCATCAGGTGTCCTTTGTGATCGTCGTATGCCTGTGAAACTCAAAGGGAGATTTTATATAACGGCTGTGAGACCTGCTTTGTTATATGGTACCGAGTGCTGGGCAGTACGAAAGGAACACATCCACAAAATGTGTGTAGCAGAGATGAGATGTTGAGATGGATGTGTGGCATGACTAAGAAAGACAAGATTAGGAATGAGCGTATCCGTAAGGACTTAGGGATAGCTCCAATTGATAGCAAAATGAGAGAAAATAGACTCAGGTGGTTTGGGCATGTGTGTCGTCGCCCTAACTCAGCGCCGGTTAAAAGATGTGACCAAATCTTAGTGGATGCTAGTAAAAGAGCTCGGGGAAGGCCTAAAATGAGATGGTGCGATGTTATTAGGAAGGACATTAGTTTCTTGGGTTTAAATACGAATATTGCACTTGATAGAAATCTTTGACGGAATAGGATTCATGTAGCCGACCCCAATTAATTGGGATAAGGCTCTGATGATGATGATGATGATAGAATATATTTTTACGAGTACAATACTTTACAAGACTTAACTGCAAAATACATGACTTTTTGACAAATTATAAATTTTACAAGATATTTTTGCAAAAATGCAAGACATATCTACAATTTCTAAGAATTACATGATATTTCTGCAATTATAGAACATTGTAGTGATTTTCTCATAAATTTGGGTTTTTTTGTAAATTCTGATTAATTCAAGAAATTACACAATTTCTCCCCACAAAAATTACGAAAAATTACATAAACATGCACCCAAGGGCATATATGCAAAAGTAGGGGGATAAATGCAACATACCCTCGTACTGGGTCTTTAAAAAAAAAAAAACAAGCACAAGTAGAGAATTATGAGTCTCCAAGACTTCCCGCAAACTGGATCAAGTCCATGTGTTCAAGTGTATGTCAAATAAGGCCAACGGGACCTATTTATAGACTTTAGGAGACGATTACACCATTTGGGACCTACCCGGACCGAATAGGCTCCCTTGGGAGGCCCACCGGGACTAGATAGGTCCCCAAGGGGGGACTTTAGGTTTGGATAGGCTGCGGAGGGTCATCCTGGACTGGATAGGTCCTTCGCGGACCTATCCAGACCGGATGCCGGTCCCATGGGGGACCCATCCGGTCCGGATAGGTCCCCGTGGGGGCCTATCCGGTCCTGGTAACCCAGATGAGGGAGAGGGGGTTGCCCCGTATATAAACCCATTATTTAGTCTTTTTTCGTTGGTTTTTCCTTTTTGTGCTTTGGCCACTGATCGCATAGGGCACACGCGGAATGGCGGGAGAAAAAAAGTAATTCAGGTTGATGATGGTTTTTGTTGGATGCTTTTTTGGTTGTATGGGGTGTATGTGTCTTGCAGGCGTGCCAGTCGAGTTCGACAATTGCCACATAATTATATTTCAACTAGGACGTGCCTCCATGACACACCATGTGTGCATAGACGTACGGGCAACACGTTGATAAGGGCATGTGTTTGCGTAGCAGCTGTTTAGGCTGCAGGCGCAGGTTTTGATTTCACAGGTGAAGGTGTATCAGACGATGTGGGGGTTGGGTGCAGGACATTTCCTCACCGACCGCAAGCGATCAATGTTTACTTATATCGGACATAATCCGAACACCCTTGTTTCTACTGTCAAAGGAAGAGAGTCAGAGACCCTGGGGGCCGCGACGTCGGGAGGGCTTGACCCGGTGTAACGATGAAGCGACAGCAACACAATTGGGATGAGCAGAGGTGGGGAGAACGGTCCCAATGTGGGCTATGGAGAGGGCACAAACTCTTGGTTTATGGAAGCAAGGCATTGGCTCGAAAAGTGGAGTGGCGGACACTGGCTCGACATAGAGCTAACAGGTTCTGGCTCGGGTGTGGAGCTGCTAACACTGACTCGACTTGGAGCAGGCAAGTACTGGCTCAGGTGTGAAGTCCATTCCGTTGGTCGGGTAGGGACCGAGCTGTGACGAGGACGGCAGTCCGGCGGACGGTGTTGAGATTGGTGGCCAGTGAAGATGAGAGTCGATTCCCTGACTGGACTTCATTGATACATGCCATGAAAGGCTTGATATGGGGCGTTGGGAGCCCGATTACAAGTTGTGCACAAGCCACGGGATAACTCCGTCATTTATGCCAGTCCCCAGGTCAATACGTTGTTACGTAGATATTTCCGTCTCTGTACATAATGTCCGTTGAAAGACTCGTGATTTCGCAAGACGTCATTTGGGAGATGGCTGTGTAGCATACCCTCGGCGTGTGCTTGCCATGGTTGGCAGTTTCGGCCGAAACCGATACGTTTCGGCTGAAACGTATCGGTTTCGGCCATAACCGATACGAAAACGGCCCCAATTACTGTAGCGATCCGAAACATAAAGGGTGTATCGGTTTCGGGCGAAACCGATACTGCTTTCGCCCGAAACCATCCGGTTTCCCCCTTTATGATTTGCTGTGTCCCCCCCCGAAACCCACTTTCCAGCCACGGTTTCGGCCGAAACCCTCCCCCCTGCTGTCTCCCGCAGCTACTGGGAGCCTCCCGCTGGCCTACTGCCGCTGCTGTGGTGCTGGCCCGCCGCCGCTGTGCTGCTGCAGTGCTGCTGGTACTGCTGCTGCCGAGCTGCTGCTGCCCTGCTGCTGTGCTGCTGCTGGTGCTTGGTGCTGCCTGTTGCGCACCAACTGCTGCTGCCGGTGCTGCCTGCAGCCTGCCGCTCTTGCTGTTGCTGCAGTAGGTGCTGCTGTTACTCCCACCGCCGGCACCGCCCTACTGCCACCGCCGGACCGCCGGACTGCCCACCCCCTGCTAGCCTGTTGTGCACTTGGGGTTGTAAGTAATTTTTTTTAACCTTAATTTGTGCAACCCTAATTAGTTCAGATTTCAAAATAAACCTTAATTACATACCTAAAATTAGATTCATTATTGATTAACCCCTAATTCATGCAACAAATTTGGGGCTTTCGTCTAATTCGGATTTCTTAGCCACAATTGAAGGTTAGATAAGTTTCATTGACGAATTTGGGGTGCCTTCGTGCTGGGATTATATTTTTAGCAAGGGTAATTAGGGCTTAATTAGTAATTAAGGCTTAATTAGTTCATAAAAATTAGGGCTTTTGTCTAATTCGAGTTTCTTAGTCACAATTGAAGGTTAATTAAGTTTCATTGATGAATTTGGGGTGCCTTCATGCTGGGATTATATTTTTATGAGGGGTAATTAGGGCTTAATTAGTAATTAAGACTTAATTAGTTCAAAAAATTGGGCTTTTGTCTAATTCGAGTTCCCTAGCTACAATTGAAGGTTAATTAAGTTTGATTGATGAATTTGGGGTGGGATCATGCTGGGATGTCATTTTTATGAAGGGTCGTTAAGGGTTATTTGGTAATTAGGGCTTAATTACCTCAAAAAAATTGGGACTTTCGTCTAATTCGACTTTATTACCCACAATTGAAGCTCAATTAAGCTTCATTGACTAATTGGGAGCTCTTTCATGTTCAATTGCCTTTTTTTTCATTGTACTTACAAGAGATTGTCTTTGACTGTCTTAATGCAGCATCATGTCTAGACGTCAGCAAACACAGGAGCAGCAAGGGCAGGAGGATCCGGGGTGGGCCCACATGTCCTTAATTGATGCTAAGAGAAGAAAGGTGAAATGCAATTACTGTGGTAAGGAGATGTATGGCGGAATTACCAGAGGAAAGCAACATTTGGCGGGGTAAGAGGAGAGGTGAGACAATGTGACAACTGTCCCCGAGAGGTGCGAGAAGAGATGCGCCAGTGCCTTCTGGAGAAAAGGGAGAGGGTGCAACAAAGGGCTGAGGATGAGGCTGAAATTTCTGAGGAGATTTCTGGCAGAAGGGTTAGGAGGGATGATGATGAGGAAGACACTGAGGATTCTGATCCAGAGCTGACTGAAGCAAGAGAGCGTGAACAAGCCGCTCGAAGGAAAGGGAAGGTGCCCATGGGTTCAGGGACCTATGACAGTACAGCTGCACGACGTCCTGACGTTGGTGCTGCCCCACATACGCAGGGAACAGGTCCCATGGACAGCTATCTGCACAGAAGGCCCCAAGCTACACAACCTAAAATCAAGCAAGCAATGAGAGGGGTCAAAAAATCAGCAGAAGTTGCAGGGCATGCATTTAAATCTATTTGCAAATGGTTTTTTCATGCAGGTGTCCTTGCACATGCAGCTTCAATTGAATATTTCCAACCTATGATAGATGCCATAGCAGATGCTGGCCCTGGCTTGCAGGCCCCCTCAAGTCGAGACATATACGGGCGTGGCCTTGAGGGAGAGGTTGGGGAGCTCCATGATTGGGTTGAAAGCTTCAAGCATATATGGGTGGAGAGAGGATGCACCATCATGTGTGATGGTTGGACTGGTACCACGAAAAAGTCCATGATAAACTTTTTGGTCTATTGCATCAGCGGTACAGTGTTTGTGAAATCAGTTGATGCATCAGATTATGAAAAGAATGCAAATTATTTGTTTCATTTGATGGATGGCATGGTAGAACAAATTGGAGAGGAGAATGTTGTGCAGGTGGTGACTGATAATGAAGCCAGTTACAAGGCTGCAGGGAAGAAATTGATGCAGAAGCGCAGTCATTTATATTGGCTCCCATGTGCAGCGCATTGTCTTGATCTGATGCTTGAAGACATAGGGAAGGAAAAACATGTGAAGAAGACAATTGACAAGGCACAAAAAGTCACACAGTATATCTATGGCCATCCTAGGATACTAAATATGTTTAGGGCGCATGCCAGTGGAGGGCGAGATATCATCCGTGCAGGCCCAACCAGATTTGCTTCCAATTTTATTTCTTTGGAGTCTTTGCACAGGTATAAGATTGATCTCAATTCTTGATACTTTATCCTTACTGATATGTAACAGTTGATGTAGCTTCAAATTTCATTTATCTGCACAGGTACAAGAATGAGCTGAAAGCTTTCATGTACCACAATGTCCTGCGGGACTATATCGACAAGGGCACAGTTGATGCACAGATGGATTATCTGGATGTCTGCCACGTCGTGGACGACAACAAATTCTGGGACAGGGTGTCACGGTACTTGAAAGTAGTCACACCTCTCGTGAAGGTCCTAAGAATGGTGGATGGCGATGAGAAGAATGATATGGGCTATCTGTACGAGGCCATGGACCGTGCCAAATTGGAGTTGCAGCATTCCCTTCCCAGACATTATGCAAAATGGTGGAAAATTACTGACCAGAGATGGGACAACACATTACACCACGACTTGCATGCAGCTGGTGAGTGATTAATTGTACTGAAATTGGGGTAATGCCTTTATGTTATTTTATAAATTTTATTTAGTTAATTATACACAAATAAAGATTATTTCTTCAACCCTCGATTTATGTACGGTGCCGATGCACATGTTGATGGCGAGGTGCTTCAAGGGACTTTAAAAGTCATTGGTCATTTATCGAGGAATCCAGAAAAGAGACTAGAGGCCGAAGTAGAGGTTCGCCTTTATTTGATACTTTCAATAACATGTATAGAATTTATTTAAGTAGTTATGTTAATGTATTACTTTATGTTTGTAGATGAACTATTACAGAATGAGGACTGAGACATATGCTGACTCCCAATTGCAATACGTTGTGGGAAGAGTAAGCCTAGGTATATTTTATTTTTTGGATTTCTTAACCTGATGAATATATATTTCTACAACTAAAATGCATTTTTTTATGGTTGGTGGAACAGCTGACTGGTGGATAATGGTTAACAACCGAGATGTGGGCAGCAATGCATTGGCTTTCATTGCAATTAGGGTGCTCAGTCAAACAACAGCAGCAAGTCAATGTGAAAGAAATTGGAGCACGTTCAGCCTTATACACTCAAAGGTTCGCAATCGGCTAAAGGCTGAACGATTAGAAAAATTAGTGTACTGCCACTACAATATGAGGTTGAGACAACAGCTGCGAGACAAACGTGCCGCCGGGGATGCCGCCGCAGAAATTGATGTGGATGCCTTATTTGATGATGAGAATCCGTTGCAGTCTTGGGTGGAGACACGAGAGCAGGTTGATGAGCCCGTTTTTGATGATGATGATAGAAAATGGGCAGAGGACATACTAGATGAAGATGAGCAAAGAGATCCCGAATTAAGAAGAAAATCAAAGAGGGCCAGAGATACTCATGCCCACATGTCTAGGGTTGTTGAGGACACTGAGGAGCAGCATGATTTTCAGCCAGCTAGACACTCCGACTCAGATAGCAGGCCAGTCACTCCTAGAATGGGCAAGGCACCTACATCCTTAAGAAGAAGTACATCAGTGCATGGGCAAACTGAGAGAACAAATGTTGCTGCTCGAGAGGACCCGGCAATTGAGCAGTTGAAGCAGATTTATGTGAGGCACACGCCAAGGGATAAAGGACTCATGTCAAAGATCACTGAAAAATTGGCACCACAAGAGAAAAAAGCATCCCCAAAGGCTAAAAAGCGACTGATTTCTTGTGGTGATGATGATGATGGTGATCATCCCGGAGGTGCTGCAGGTGGTACTAGTGCTGCAGGTGGTACAGGTGATGCAGGTGCTGCAGGTGGTACAGGTGATGCAGGTGATGCAGGTGCTGCAGGTGGTACTACTGGATACAGTCAAGGTCAGCGAGGATATGATACACCAGGTTACGAAGGTGGCCAACAGGAAGCAGCTATTTATGCGCCGTGGAATTATGAACCATCATTCCAGTTCCATCCATATCCGACCAGTTCCTCTTCTCTTCCTCAAGATTCCTATGCTGATACTGGATTTCAATCAAGCCAACCAAACACTCCAAGAGGGATCCAAAGAGAGATGCAGGACTTGGCTACCTCATTGTTTGGTTATAGTGAATATAGACCATACATGCAACCTGGTTATGGGTATCGACATCAAGGGCCAGACGATGAGGGAGAAGGTTCTTCTAGTAATTATTATCCATATTAGGTAAGAATCAATGAATTTTTGTAACATTTATTTTGTCTAATTTGGTTTATTGTACTGCTTGTATTAATGTACAATGGAATATTACTTTAACTTTCACATGTTCAATGTTTGAAATTCAATTGTTGTAGTTATCTACTTCAAGGTTATTGCACTAACTTATACAGTCAAATGCATGTGTAATGATTTTTATGATTTTAAGTAATTATAGAATTTATTTATGATTTTTTTTAGATTTTTTAGAATTAATTTGTTTTTTTGAACCTTTTAACTGGGTTTCGGCCGGTTTTGGCCGAAACCGAAACCGATACCGAGTCGTATCGGTTTCGGACCCGGGCGAAACTGAGACCGAAACCGAGTTTGCCATCTTGGTGCTTGCCGATCACTGAACTGAGAATGACTCCTGGGTCGGAGAGCTTGAACGCCCGTACATCAGGAGCTAAAGTGCGCTTGCAAGTTCCTTGACGATTGTCTGTTATGTGTTGTTGAGTGTCATCAGAAATTCCGTATGTCCGGACGTTATACCTGTTTTTCGGGACTCGGGTGGAGCATTCGGGGACCGTCTCGGGAGGAGCAGTCAGGCACGACTCGTACAAATCAGTCGGGCATAAGCTCATGTTGGAGCAGTCGGGCGGTCAGGCGCGACTCGTACGGAGTAGTCAGACATCGCTGTGACTGGAGTAGTCGGGTGCCGTGGGGACCGTTGTGACCGGAGTAGTCGAATGCCATGGGCACCGCTGTGACTGTAGCGATCGGGTGTCGTGGGCACCGCTGACTGGAGTAGTTGGGTGCTGAGGGCACCATTATCACTGGAGTAGTCGGGTGCCGTGGGCACCGCTGTGACTGGACCGGTCGGGCGTCGTTGAGACTGGGGCAGTCGGGCGCCGTTAAGACCAGAGTAATGGGGTGCCGTGGGTACCGCTGTGACTGGAGTAGTTAGGTGTCGTGGGCACTGCTATGATTGGAGCGGTCGGGCGCCAATGAGACTGGGACAGTCGGGCGCCGTTAAGACTGGGGGCCGGCGTAGCTAAGACTGGGGTAGTCGGGCGTCGTCGAGATTGGGGCAGTCGGGAGCCGTTGAGACTGGGGCAGTTGGGTGCCGTGGGCAACGCTGTGACTAGAGCAGTCGAGTGCCGTGTACACCATTGTGACTAGAGTAGTTGGGTGCTGTGGGTAGTCCAAGGATGGCAGTACCGCTTTCGGTATCGGTTTCGGCCATGACCGAAACCAAAACGTACCGGTTTCGGTTTCGGTTTCGACCGAAACCGGTTCAAAACATTCAAAAAAGGCAAAAATTACATTGAGCGAAACCAGTTTCGGACCGAAACCATTAAAATTTTTTTTTTTAGTTTCGGAGCTGCTACAGTGAGCAGATCCGAAACGGTTTCGGTATGGGCCGAAACCGATACGTTTCGACCAAAACGTATCAGTTTCGGCCGATACTGCCATCTATGGTGGGCACCATTGTGACTAGAGCGGTCGGGCGTTGTTGAAACAGGGGCAGTCGGGGACCGTTAAGACCGGAGTAGTTAGGTGCCGTGGGCACCACTATGATTGGAGTAGTCGCGCACCGTTGAGACTGGAGCAGTCGGGGGCCGCTACGGCTGGGGGCTAGCGTCGCGAAGACTGGGATTGGGGTTGGAGGCCGACATCTCTCTCACTCTGTATCTCTCTCTCTCTCATGTCTCCTCCCTCACACAGCTCCTCCCTTTCTATTCTTTGTGCCAATCAAGCCCTCCCGTCTCCCCCTCTCGCATCTCTTTCTCTCTCCTCTCACACACACACACACACATACACACGCAAAAACAGATCGAGCCTCTCTCTCACTCCCCATGTCACCCTCTCTCTCTCTCTCACACAGACTCTCTCTATCTCTCTCGCACATATAGAAAGAGGGGCAGAGTCCCCCTCGCTCTCTTACACACATACTCTCTCTCTCTCTCACTATCTATCTCACCCTCTCTCAAGTCTCTGTTCCACACTATCTCTCTCACCGTAGGTTTTTGTTTTTACTTATGATGGAAATATGGCCAAGGCAGTGCAAGGTCATATAGATGCTTTGAAGACTTCAAGAAAACCATCAGTCCAGATAGGTATGCATCCTAAATTATCTCCAACATTATCATAGGTAAATGCTTAATCTAACCGGTCATTTTATAGTATTATAACATAATTTGATTGTTAGAAAATCACATCTTTGATAATTTGTTTGCCAGTTTGTGTTACGTAGTCTGTGCTTCTAATTGTTTGCATTTTACCATATTAAATGCACATAATTATTGGTAGTTTCCATCTTTAGAAAACCATATGTGCATGTAGGACACGGAATCTTTCGCGTAGGAAAAATCTGAAAATATAAATGTTCTTTTTGAAAAGAAACATTTCCCTATCTGAGTAGAGGGTGATTCCGTGGGTGCGCATAGTATCAGACGATTTGGGTTCGAGTGCTAGACCTCTCCCCACTGACCGTAATCAGTGTTGATTTACATCGGCCTAACGTCCGAACACCTTTGTTTAACTGTCAAAGAAATCTCAAAGTCTTCTATAGAGATTCTGATGTAGAGAGCAGGCTCACTCGAGAGACTCTCTATGACCACTCATTTACCACCAACATGTTAATAGAGTTAAGGCTAGGTCTGAACAAAACCCTAAGATTTAAGAGTAAAGACGCAAATATGCGGAAACCGTAGACATTTTTAAAGTAGAGGGAGGTTTTCTGGACCCCGAGGGTATTTTGATAATTTTACCAACCCAGGGGTATTTTGGTAAATTTCCAGACAAGGGGGTATTCCTAAAATTTCTGGGTTGGAATGGAAGTAGGACCGGGTTCCTGACTTCCCAAGGCGCTGAGGCTCTTTCTGGAGGGTTTTAGGGATTGCAAGACCATTTTTAGGTCACAGGGATATTTTGGTAATTTTATCATACCCTACATAGACCTAGGGTTGGGGTGACATCTGAGCGTCGGATTGAGTTGACGGCATTTCCGGACCGAAGGAATGACAAGGGACTTCGTAGAAGACACATAACTGTCAACTTGGCCGAAGGAGGGGTATATATGCAATTTTGTGAAAGTCGGGGGTTTTCTTATAATTTTCCCCCGAGGACATACATAAAACATGCTGAGTGGTTTTTATAGTTCGAATGAGTACAAAGGTTGTCGGCGAGTTGTCGACTATACAAAAGTCCGCACTAACGCGGGAAGTAGAGGCGTAGCCCCAATTACAAAAGTTGCAGGGTATAACTGTAAAGAACATGACATTTCTTTATTTTTCGGGCCCCGGAAAGGATTTTTTTGTAATTCCCCTATTATATAGGTGGAACTACATAATTGTCGCCACGGGACGTAGAAACTTACAACATGGCCCACTGAGGGGCATAATTACAAAAATACCCCTTAGGGGCATATATACAAGACCCGGGGACTTACCCCTCGTGGGTCAAAACAACGAACAAACGAACGAAATGCTCCAAGGCAATGCTCTGTAGGCTGTAGATCCCCCTTCTGGAACCCTGGGGGTCTATTTATAGAAGTGGGAACCTCCCCGGGGTCGTCTGGACCCGTACGGGTTAAACGGGAGGTTTTTTGAACCCGTATGGGATAAACGGGATGAAAATGACCTCGGGAAGGTCTATTTTCCACCTTTTTCTCTTTTTTTTTTGGTTTCCCGCGTGCGGAGAAGAACCGGCCCGGAATGGGAGGTCCCCGGGCCCACCTGGGGTGGCAGGTCCGCTCGGGGTCGATTGATCCCGGGAGGGTCCCGCCCTAGCCCGCACCCCCACGCGCGGCCCCGCGTGGGCTTGCCCGCGTCCGCGCGGACCCGCCTGGGGGGGGGCGACCCCGTACGGGTCCCTCCGACCCCGGACGGGTCTCTCCCTTGCCCG
Organism: Amorphophallus konjac; assembly: GCA_022559845.1. NCBI lineage: Eukaryota > Viridiplantae > Streptophyta > Magnoliopsida > Alismatales > Araceae > Amorphophallus > Amorphophallus konjac. The sequence goes on from CM040121.1 coordinate 604,759,993, forward strand.
ATTTCAATAAATAGGGGCCTTAAGGGGGCTTTGAAGCCTCATTTGCTCGCCTGAGAAGGGAAGACGAGCTCCTTGTTCTTTTGTCATTTTCCTTGCGCCGTAGGCCGCGAAGGGGAGACTTGATTTTGTCCGTGCTCCGTGATACATGCACGAGGGACTTTGTTGGCGGTGCGTAGACCTCCTTTTATGTTGCTTTAGCCTCTCAAAGGAGAGAAACTTTCCCTCATAGGGATTTTACCCAAGGATGCCAGTATCGGTTTCGGTACCGGTTTCGGCCGGTACCGAAACCGATACGTACCGGTTTCGGTATCGGTTTCGGTTTCGGCCGAAACCGGTTGAAACCATTCAAAAAATAAAAAAAATAGTAATTCTCTCTTGTTTCGGCCGAAACTGGACGGTTTCGGACCGAAACAGGTCAGTTTCGGCCGAAACCTTTAATAGTTTCGTCCGAAACCATTAAAAAACTATTATTTAATAGGTTTCGGACTTGATACAGTGTTAGGGTCCGGTTTCGGATCGGTACCGACCGAAACCGATACGTTTCGGCCGATACTGCCAACCGAGATTTTACCGGAACTAAACGATCCTGACAATTGTAATAGATTTAACCTGGCTCTCGACCGTCTCGATTACTGCAAGAGGTCTGTAATCTTAGCAATCTGTAGGCTATGAAGCCCTTGGCGTGGAGATATCCTTTGGGGCGGTGGTACGCCAAACATAGGACCCCACGTGGAAATATCCCCCGACATGGTAGTGTGCCAAATATGGGCCTCGTCCGATGCGATGAAAATACCCCGAAATTTTGTAAGACAAATTACGGGTGCAACAAATGCCCCCCACGGGACACCCATCAAAACCGGAGGTGGGGCAGGTTGCCCGTGCTTTCCATCTTAGAAATCCCCGAATTCCCTGACAGAACAAGGGGTCTTGTAGGACTGCTTAATGATTTCATTGCTGTCTCTTTGCTAACTTAGCTTTCGACTGAGCCTTGTGACTTATCTTCGTCTCTCCGATCTTGGCTTTGCAGCTCTTGCAGACATGGCTCGCCGTAGCCGGAGCAGAGAGACCTCCCGGAGGCCCAGACTTGGGGGTTCTGACGATCATTATGTGCGGAGGACGGACAGACCTATGCTACCATTCCCTCCTCGCAGCATCACCTCAGAGAGTTTTGATGCGTTGGACCGCGGGTTTACTTGGATCGCTGAGGGCCCAACGGGAGAAGCTGCTACCACTGAGGGCACCATCGACGTCTCCCGGATTACGCGGCGGCAGGGAGGCTATGTTTATGATCAGTCGGACGGCTATCCATCGCACTTCCCGCTGGACCGACATCTGTTCCCTTTCATACACAGCTTTGCGCCTCCTGACGTGGAGGCTGATGATACCTGGCTAGTAGGAGAGAGGCGTCGCCTTGAGCGGGCCATATTGCTCGGAAGGGACAGCATGCATAGCACTTGCAGTTTCTCCTATCCCAGCTTCCCAGAGGGTTTTGTGCGACAGCAGCAGTACCCTGACCAGAGGAGTTTAGGCTTCTTCAAAGAGTTTGATAGCTTCACTGTTCGAGCTGTGCCGTCTTCACCGGTCGTTTGGCAACTAGGTAGGCATCATAGGACCGCTGACGTCACCATTGACGGGATGTTCCTGACTCCCTCTGGCGCAGCTTTTGCGCGTGATGATTATGACCACGACTACCTTCTTGAGAGGATTTTGGCGCAGAAGGCCCCCAGCTGGTACGGGAGGTGGACCGTCACTCCTTCCCACTGCTACCGTCGCGGTGCCACTGAGTGGCTGTGGGGCATGCTGACCGTTTACAGAGCAGCACTTGACAGGGCGGGCATTCGCCATGTAGTTACAGCAGCTTTGTATTCTTTTCCTTGTCATACAGGATTGGTTCAGGCCTTGGCTGAGAGGTTCAACAGGCGCTGGAACACTTTTATGACTGCCGAGGGGGAGACTTCACTGGACCTGTGGGCCTTCCACAGGATTTCTGGCCTTCCTATTTGCGGACAACCGTACGAGGAGCTGTCCCCGGATGACATGTATCTGAGTGCTACGGATGGAGCAGGCCAATATCTCCTGCCCTATTGCTTCAGGTATCTGATGAAAACTTGGAGGGACTTAGCCCTAGTGGGCAAGGAGAGAGCTGTAAGGACACCGAGGGTGACCCTGAATGCATGGATCACACACTTTTACAGTGGGCCTTACTGTTACTACGAGGAATTTGCTTCCTCGAGCATGACTTTGGAGCAATGCCGAGAAGTCGAGCTGCAGTTTGCTTCACATCCGCGCCATTTGCCCGCTCCCACGCAGGGGTGGAACTCGAGAGATCTGCCACCGCTGACATACCTAGCAGGTTACTTGGCCTACTGGCTGGCCAGTTTCGTGATCCCCCATGGAGAGGAGGGCGTTTTGCGAGCAGAGGCGATCTACCAGCGTGTTTAATGGCATGTGGTCGCAGGATTGCTGTTGCTCCGGCTACGCTGGCGAACATTTATCATTCCCTCGGAGCCCTGACTTCACATTCATCACCGAGAGATAAGCATATTTTGATGCCCACCCATTATCTGAGTGCGTGGGCTGGCTTACTGTTACCAGAGCTATCACAGAGGACGCCAGTGGACAATCCAGTTGCACCATTTATTTTTGCTTTTGCTGGTCACCCGGACCAGGATGCAGTTTTACAGCTTGCTAGTGCCCGCCGTGCTCTGTCTTTCCTCCATACTAGGAGGGACGAGAGCCTGGATTTCGATCACAGCTCCCGCTCGTACAGTCCTTATTCGGAGCGGCAGGGCGACACAATTGTCTGCCGGTTGTCTTCATGGGCTCTACCTTCCTTCCATGCACTGGCCGATTGGGTTGTCTGCATACGGCCCGGAGTTTTGGTCTATCGCCGTTCCAGCACGGCGATCCTTGAGCCATATTATCCACACCGGTTCGCCAGGGACTTCGGGTATGATCAGGCCATACCTCTAAATGCAGATTTCCCTCTGGTACTCTGACAGTATAAGAAGAGAGATGTTCATCTGGTAGCAGCCTCGTGGCATAGTTTCCTCTTTCGTGGCGTAAAGGAGGATTATCCGGTTCCTGAGCAGACACGCAAGGGCTTTTTCGACATAGATGGAGCGGATTAGGCGGCCTCCGAGGGACTGGCCCGAATGCTTGGCATTGGTGACATGTACAAGCATATTGGTTGCAATCTTCGTACATGGTGGGCCAGTAGAACCCCTTGAGCTTGATGTTGTTCTTCATCTTGGCTCCTGCTTGATGCGCTCCGCACAATCCGGAGTGGACCTCGTGCATGACGGTCTTTGCTTCCTTGGATGAAAGGCAGCGTAGGAGGACCGATCGGTCCTTTTCATGGATGAGCCTGAAAAGCAGACCGTCAATCAGCTGGTAGAATATTGCCCTGCGTAGCAGTTGCACCCTCTGAGCCCGATCGGGAGGGAGCCAGCCACTCTTTATCTTTATGATCGGCTCGCGTCAATCCTCTTGTTCAGGAGCATTCTCCTCTTGAATGTTGTCGACCTCGTAGACAGTGAGGCCGGATTCTTCGTCGAGCACACTTGGCATGAGCCTTCGGTGTCTGATAGCAATATTCAACTCTCCCTCAAGCGGAAGTTTCAAAGCTGCTGCCAACTTTGCCAGAGCATCAGCTTGGGAGTTGCTGCCCCTCGAGACATGGCCTATTTCAAATAGGTAGAACCTCTCCTTCAGCCTCATGACGGCTGCATGGTAGGGGATGAGCTCTCTTTTTCGACGTCATAGACGCCCAATACTTGTCAGATGACAAGCTGAGAATCCCCGTACACTTAGATGCACTTGATGTCCATCTCTAGTGCCAATTGGAGCCCAATAATTAGCGCTTCATACTCTGCCTCATTATTAGTCAGTGACTTCATGAGAGCGCAAGAATTATGGAGGATGCCGCCTTGTGGAGATACAAAGACTACCCCCGTGCCCGAGACGTAGTCCGTGAGGCCTCCGGCTCTTTTGATTGTCCGGGAAGCACCATCAAAATACAACTCCGGGAGGTCAAGGGTGAGAACACCTGGCTCCATCTGTGGTGGGACTTTCTCAGAATGCTCCCCAGCTTCGGGAAAAGGCACCAGCACCTCTTCATCCGGCAGCTCGAAGTTGAGTGGTGAATCTTCTGGCATAGGGTGCACTGCTAAGAACTCCGCCATCCCTTGCCCCTTGATCGCCTTGCGTGGGACGAATGTGATAACGAACTCCATGAGGATAAGGGCCCACTTGCCGAGCCTACCAGAAAGGACAGGCTGGCTGAGCAGAAACTTGAGTGGATCGCATTTTGAGATGAGCTCCACCCGGCAGGGATGGCAGTATCGGCCGAAACCGATACGTTTCGGCCGAAACCGATACGTTTCGGCCGAAACCGATACGTTTCGGCTGAAACGTATCGGTTTCGGCCATAACCGATCCGATTTCAGACCTGTTCACTGTAGCAGGTCCGAAACATAAAAAACAAATGGTTTCGGGCGAAACCGATATGGGTATCGGGCGAAAGTTACATGTTTCGGTCCGAAACCGGACGGTTTCGGCCGAAACCCACGTGAACTCCCCTTTAGGGGAGTTCACTTCACTTGCTGTTCTCCCCCCCGAAACCCCAACCCACGGCCGAAACCCCCTGCTCACTTGCGACCCGCTGCTGCCTATTCCTGCGAGTTGTTGCTGCTGCTGCTGCTGCTGCTGCTGCTGCGACACCTGCTGCTGCGGCTGCGAGCCTACGACCTGCTGTGGACACCGAAAATTGCACACCCAGATATCCTGCCCGGCCTCGCATCAACAACGACGCCGAGTGAAGAAGCCCCGGAGAGACTGGTCGTCCGGACTCCCCAAATATGCACATTGCCGTGAAGCCGTCCCCGGAGTCACGACAGCGAAGAGAAACCAACTCCCGGGAAGCTCATAATCCATGGGCCTCGAAGAAAATCAAATGGGCCACAACTCGTGCTCACAACGGGCTCGAAACTGCCCAGGCTGCCCTTCGCCGGCACACCTGGCCAGCACGCTTCAGCGGCACGCTCGTGCCTTGCTCCCAACGGCACACTTGGTGCCCCCTTCAGCGGCACAGCCATTTGGCCGTTCAGCGGCACGCCTCGGCAGCCCTTCAGCGGCACACCCTTTGCCCCTCTCCAGCGGCACGCTTGCAGGCTGCTCTTCAACGGCGCGCTCTTCAAGCCTTCAACGGCACGCCCCAAGGCGCCCAACGGTAGGCCCCCGATGGCCCTTCAGCGGCACACCCATCGTGCCCCTTCAGCGGCACGCCCTTCGTGCCCGTTCAACGGCACGCCTTCGTGCCCCTTCAGCGGCACACCCATCCTGCCCTTCAGCGGCACGCCCGTGCTGGCTTCCAGCGGCACGCCCTTTGGGCTCTTCAGCGGCACGCTTGCCGTGTCTTCCAGCGACACGCCTTTTGACCCTCTCAGCGGCACGCTTGTTGTGCCTGCCAGCGGCACGCCATTCAGGCTCTTCAACGGCACGCTCCGGCAGGACGACGTGATGCCCACGCCCTATGAATCCTTGGCGCGCAGTGGGCTGCCCGAGGTGTCGGCCGGGGATTGGGCCACGTTGCCTACTCCTCCTGCCACCCAGGGCAAGGGAGTCAACTCCCATTAAATGCACTTCGGACGCCTCCCGCCTTCGAACGCTTCCGCCGTGTGTGGTATAAAAACCCCTCTCCTTCGCTGCGAACAGGGGGAGGAAGAAGAGGAGACAACAAAGAAGAGGGAGCCACACACACAGGCAGAAGAGGGAAGAGGGGAAGAGAAGAAGAGAAGAAAGAAGAGGAGGGGAGGCTCCGCCTCCCCCTTCCTGCTGCTCCGTTCCACCTACCGCCGCCGCCTGTGCGAAGAGGAGAAGAGAAGAAGAAGAAGAGGAGCTCGTCGCTCCACCCACCACCACCGTCTGTGTGAAGAGAAGAAGAGAAGAACAGTGGGTGGAGAGAGGGATGAGGTCCGGGAGGGGAGAAGTCCGCGCTCCGTTCCCCCCGTTGTATTTCTTTTTTTCTCTTTTCTTTCTTTCTTTCTTTCCTTTCATTCCCTGTTTTGCCGATGTTGCAATGTATTAGTCCCCTCGGGACATTTTTCTTGTAAGAATAGAAATAGAAGGCTTGCAAATATTTTTGGGCGTCTTCCTCAGGCATCTCTTCCGTGTCTGCATCCTTCGGTGTTTCACGCCCCTTTCTTTTTTTCCTTCTTTAGGGTTTACTTCTTGCCAAGCGTTTTCGCTTTCGTTCGCCCCAGTCGTGCCTTCAATGGCACGCCCTGATTGTGCCTCCAACGGCACGCCCAGTCGTGCCTTCAGGGCACACCCTCTTTGAACCCTTCGCCGGCGCGCCTGATCAGGCCTTCGCCGGCACACCCCTCCTGTGCCCTTCCCCGGCACGGTCCTTTGGACCCTTGCCCGGCACGCCCTGGCCAAGCCTTCAGCGGCATGCCCTCTCGTGCCTTCCTTGCCCGGCACACTCGCCCCTCCTTCTTGCCCGGTGCACTCCCTCTTTGGCCAGTCCTAGGAGTAGTCTTCCACTCGCCGGTCCCTCCGAGTTTTCCGAGGTTTTATTAAGGTGTTGCCGCTCTCGAGCGCCCACCTCCAGTTGTCGGGTTCCGCCACTCCTTGTAGGCGCGTTCCCTGTATCTCCCTTACGCTCGGGTCAAGGGGAGGTGCTGCCGAATTTTTGTTAGAAACAATAACATGTTAACAAGATAAAAGAAAAAACAACAAACAAATAAAAGAGAGAACAACGGTAAAACGCTTTAACCAAAGCAAAGGGACCGCAACCAACTTAAAGAGAACCAAATCGAACGACAACTAAACAACTTGAACATTCGTCCTCATGGGAGAAAGAATGGAAGTTAATCAAGAGAAGAAAAGAAGAAACCCATGCAAACTTAATAAAATCAGAAAAGAAGAAAAGAAAAGCCTTAAAGGAAACGGAGGAGGAGTGGGCTCCCCATGCCCTTCGCCGGTACGCCCCTCTAGCCACCCTTGGCCGGCACGCCCTTCGCCGGTACACCCTATAGCGCCCTTCGCCGGCACGCCCCAGCCCAGCTTCCCCCGGCACACCTCGTTTGGCCTTTCGCCGACACGCTCCCCCTGCGCTCAGCGGCACGCCTGCTCCAACCCTTCGGCGGTACGCCCTCAAGCTCCTTCGACGGCACGCTCCCGTGACCCCTTCGCCGGCACGCTCTCCCCTGTTCAACCCTTCGCCGGCACGCTCGGCCAGGCCCTTCGCCGGCACACCTAAGGCTCCTTCATCGGTACGCCTCCCATAGCCACCACACCTGCCCCTTCGTCGGCACCCTTGGCCAAGCCCTTCCCCGGTACACCTCCCGCGAACCTTCAGCGGCGCACTCCCTCAGCCCCCTCAGCGGTGCACCCTTCCACCTTTAGCGGCACGCTCCTTCAGCCCCCGTTTGGCCCTCCAGCGGTCCACTCTCTCTCCAGAAGAATATGTATAATAATAATAATAAAATTAATAAAAACTATGATGAATAAATAAATCTGAATATATATATGAAATAAACAAAAAATATAAAATAATAATAAACAAAAAAGGAGAGAAAATATAATAGTAATAATAATAAACAAAACGGATAAATCATCTAGAATAAATACATAAGAAGGAAATAAGCAATAAATATATATATATATAAAATTTAAAACCCAGATAAAAAATGGTAAAATCCACTTTGCAGCCCCGTCTCTCTCGTGACCCGGTACTGAAGGAACAACAATGCCGCCCTTCCAGGTTGGGCCTGAGTCTTGGGAATTATCCCGAAATGGCCATGGCCCGATCTCGCCTCGGGCTGACAATCCGATTAAACCGGACTCGTTTCTCAGGCCGGATCCCTTCCGAGCCACTACTAAAATTGCCGCACGTTCGGCAGACATTTGAACGGGTTCACCTCGATTTCCGTCGCGTTTCTATTACGGACCGGTGTCCGAACATGAAAAGGTCCATGCGTGACCGATATGGCTGACGGTTCCCATCCCGACATGGTCGTAACCCGGCATTGCTCTGGGCCAATAGCCTGTCGAATCGGATTCATCCTAATGGGATTTGTTCCCGCTCTTTCATTGAAGTTGCAGTGAACTCGGCGTACGTTTGTACGGGGTTGCTTCCATCTACGTCGTACCTTCAATATGGACACTTGTCCGAATATCAAGTGGTCCGCAAGCGACCGACAGAAATCGGAATAGAACGGGACGGCTCCCGTCATCCCTGGACCCTACACATGGGAATATCAATAAGGCCTTCGTGGGCTATGCTGGGACCTCGGGTCCGTCCCGATTATGGTCACTGTCTGACCCATATCCTCGGCCTACAGCCCTCTCCCTTTGAACACGTTTTCGGTTTTAGAATCTAGTCCCGGGACTCTTCCTCGCTGCCCTCCGGCACCGAGAACATTAATGATGCCCACGCAAGCCCCGTTTGGACCGCGGGAGGCGCCCCCGGCATGGTCCTGACTCGATCTTGCACCGGGCCAACAAACTCATTGGTTTCCTGCTACACTAACCGAGATTTAACCGAATGTTTTCAGAGTCTCGGAATAATATGTTTTCCGTGTCCCGACATACATATGTTCTAGGTCCCTTCTGCGACGATTACGGTATTCTCAAGCCGGACACCCGTCCGAATATTAAACGGTCTCCCGAATGACCGACGCGTTTCGAACGTCCGCTTCCCTAGACATAGGGCTTTCCAGCCGATTCAAGGGATATTCCCTCGTTGCCCCTTGGCACCGGAAATATTAATGACGCTCATGCAAGTCTTGTTTTGACCGCGGGGGGGTCCACCGCAGTATGGTCGCAGCTTGCTCTTGCACCGGGCCAACAGATTTACTGGTTTTTGACCGCTCTAACCGAGGCTCAGCCGAACGTTCTCCGCTCTTCCGAACAATAGATTTGCCGTACCTCGGCATACATGCGTTCCGGTTTTCCCGCGACAACCGCGATCTTCTCGAGCCGGACATTCGTCCGAACATTAAATGGTCAGTACACGACTGACATGACCGTGAATGGTTTTCTTCTCGCCCTCGCGCGAGGATTTCAATACCTCGTAATAGACCTTCCATGCAATTGATTTCTTGGCCATGAGGCCCTGAATCCCGGCAATTAATCAAGGGTGTTCCTTCGTATGGGGGATGTAAATGATGCCGTGACCTTTATGGCGCGGCGGGTTTTGGTCCCGGCACGAACCACACAATCGTCTGACGACGTCAGATCGAGCGCACCATGGGCTCTTCGGAGCCCGAATAAATTGTCACTTTGTGACTGGCACGCCCACGCACTTAATAGACGAATCAACCATTCCCGAAGAGACGAGCATAATAAACGAACGAAAAGTGCGTCCACACCTGCTGGTTGTTGTAGTGCTGATGCTGATGCTGCCGCAGGGTGCTGTTGATGCACCTGCAGGTGCTGTTGATGCTGCTATTGTTGGAGGTGGACAGGAGGGAGAGGGAGCTGCTGCTGTTGGCTTGAAGGATCATTCATCAACCGGCGGTTGGTGCGGGCTGTGTTGGGTGAGCATTGCGGTTTTGATTGTTTTGTTTGAGGTTATTTTGATTGGGTTAATTTAGGGTTTGATTGTTTTGTTGTGTTATTTTGGTTGGGTTAAAAATTTGGGGTGAGCAAGGAGGGTAATAGCTAATGAAGCCCTAATTACTTCATAAAAATTGGGGCTTTTGTCTATTTTGATTTGCTTAGGCTAAATTGAAGTTCAATTAAGTTTCATTGAAGATTTTGGGGTGAGAGCATGCGGGTATTTAATTTTTTCCAAGGGTGATTAAGGGTTAATTGCTAATTAAGCCCTAATTAGTTCATAAAAATTGAGGCTTTTGTCTATTTTGATTTGCTTAGGCTCAATTGAAGTTCAATTAAACTTCATTGAATATTTTGGGTGGGAGTATGCGGGTAATTATTTTTTTCCAAGAGTGATTAAGGGTTAATTGCTAATTAAGTCCTAATTAGTTCATAAAAATTGCAGCTTTTGTCTATTTTGATTTGCTTAGGCTCAATTGAAGTTCAATTAAACTTCATTGAAGATTTTGGGGTGGGAGCATGCGGATAATTAATTTTTTCAATGGTGATTAAGGGTTAATTGCTAATTAAGCCCTAATTAGTTCATAAAAATTGGGACTTTTGTCTATTTTGATTTGCTTAGCCTCAATTGATGCTCAATTAAACTTCATTGAAGATTTTGAGGTGGCCGGGTGGGAGCATGCGGGTAATTCATAATTAAGCCGTAATTTTTCCTTTGTACTTACAACTATTTCTCTTTGACTGTCTTAATGCAGCATCATGCCTAGACGTCAACAAACACAGGAGCAGCAAGGGCAGAAGGATCCGGGGTGGGCCCACCTGTCCTTAGTTGATGCTAAGAGAAGAAAGGTGAAATGCAATTATTGTGGTAGGGAGATACATGGCGGAATTATTAAAGGAAAGCAACATTTGGCAGGGGTCAAAGGAGAGGTGAGACAATGTGACCACTGTCCCCGAGAGGTGCGAGAAGAGATGCGCCAGTACCTTCTGGGCAAAAAGGAGAGGATGCAACAAAGGGCTGAGGATGAGGCTGAAATTACTGAGGAGATTTCTGACAGAAGGGTTAGGAGGGATGATGATGAGGAAGGCACTGAGGATTCAGATCTAGAGCTGACTGAAGCAAGGGAGCGTGAATAAACCGCTCGAAGGAAAGGGAAGGCACCCATGGGTTCAGGGACATACGAAAGTACAGCTGCACGACGTCCTTATAGTGATGCTACCCCACAGACGCAGAGAACAAGCCCAATGGACAGCTATCTCCACAGAAGGCCCCAGGCTACACAACCTAAAATGAAGTCTGCATTGAGAGGGGTAAAAAAATCAACAGAAGTTGCAGGCATGCATTTAAAAGTATCTGCAAATGGTTTTTTCATGCAGGTGTCCTTGCACATGCAGCTGAAAGCGAATATTTCCAACCCATGCTAGATGTCATAGCAGATGCTGGCCCTGACTTGAAGGACCCATCACGTCGAGGCATATACGGGCGTGGCCTTGAGGGAGAGGTTGAGGAACTCCATGACTGGGTTGAAAGCTTCAAGCATATATGGATGGAGAGAGGATGCACTATTATGTGTGATGGCTGGACTGGTACCACGAAGAAGTCCATGATTAATTTTTTGGTCTATTGCATCGAAGGTACAATATTTATAAAATATGTAGATACATCAAACTATGAAAAAAATGTCAATTATTTATTTCATTTGATGGATAACATGGTAGACCAAATTGGAGAGGACAATGTTGTCCAAGTAGTGACTGATAATGAAGCTAGTTATAAGGCTGCAGGTAAGAAATTGATGCAAAAGCGCAGTCACTTATACTGGCTCCCATGTGCTGCACATTGTCTAGATTTGATTCTGGAAGATATTGGGAAGGACAATCACATGAAGAAGACAGTTGAAAGGGCACAAGGGATTACCCAGTATATTTATGGTCATCATAGGATATTGAACATGTTCAGGGAGCATGCAAGTGGGGGGCGAAATATCATCCGTGCAAGACCAACCAAATTTGCTTCAAATTTCATATCTTTGGAGTCTTTGCATAGGTATAAGATTGAACTCAATTCTTACTTCTTCATTCTTATAGTTATGATCCGTATTTGATTCAAATTTCATTTCTTTGCACAGGTATAAGAATGAGCTGAAAGCTTTCATGTACCACAATGCCCTGCGGGAATATATCGACAAGTCTAATGTTGATGCTCAGATAGAATATTTGGATGTCTCCCAGATCGTGGACGACAACAAATTCTGGGGCAGGATCTCACGATACATGAAAGTAGTCACCCCCCTCGTGAAGGTCCTAAGAATGGTGGATGGCAATGAGAAGAATGATATGGGATATCTGTATGAGGCCATGGACCGTGCCAAATTGGAGTTGCAGGAATCCCTTCTCAAAGAATATGCAAAGTGGTGAAAAATTATTTATCATAGATGGGACACCACATTACACCACGACTTGCATGTAGCTGGTGAGTGATTATTTGTATTGATACATTATTGTTTAAATTATTTTATATCTAATATTTAGTTAATTATATACAAATGCAGGTTATTTCCTCAACCCTCGATTTATGTACGATGCCATTGCACATGTTGATGGCGAGGTGCTCCAAGGGACTTTAAAAGTCATTGGTCGTTTATCGAGGACACCAGAAAAGAGGCTTCAGGCGGAAGTAGAGGTTGGCCTTTGTGATTTCATGAATAAGAGGTATAGAATTTACTTAAGGAGAGTTATGCTAATCTATTAATTTATTTTTGTAGATGAACTCCTATAGAATGAGAACGAGGACGAATTCTGACTCCCAATTGCAATACGCAGTGGGAAGAGTGAGCCCAGGTATACTTTATCTTTGTGCTTTCTTTGCAAGTTTATCATGTTTAATTGATTTTTAGTTACAATTAATATTTATTTGTTTATGGTTGGTGGAATAACTGACTGGTGGGTAATGGTGAATAATAGAGATTTGAGCAGTTCGACATTGGCTTTCATTGCAATCAGGGTGTTGAGTCAAACCACATCAGCAAGCCAATGTGAAAGAAATTGGAGCACATTCAGCCTTATACACTCAAAGGTTCGCAATCGGCTAAAGGCTGAACGGTTAGACAAATTAGTTTACTGCCACTACAATATGAGGTTGAGAATAAAAAATATGAAGTTGAGACAACAGCTGCGAGTCAAACACGTCGCTGAAGGTGCCACTGCAGAAATTAATGTGGATGCCTTATTTGATGATGATAATCCATTGCAGTCTTGGGTGGAGACACGGAAGCTGGTTGATGAGCCTGTTTTTGAAGATGATGATAGAAGATGGGCAGAGGGCATACTAGATGAAGATGAGCCAAGAGATCCCGAATTAAGAAGAAAAACAAAGAGGGCCAGAGATACTCATGCGCACTAGAGAAGGGACCCACCTAGGGTTGTTGATGACACTGAGGAGCAGCATGATTTTCAGCCAGCTAGACACTCAGACTCAGATAGCAGGCCAGTCACTCCTAGAATGGGCAAGCCACCTGTGCAGTTAAGAAGAAGTACATCAGTGCATGGGCTAACTGAGAGGACACGTGCTGCTGCTCGAGAGGACCCGGCAATTGAGCAGTTGAAGCAGACTTATGTGTGACACACGCCAAGGACAGGAGGATTCATGTCAAGGGTGACTAAAGAAATCACACCAAAACATGAAAAAAGCATCCCCAAAGGCCAAAAGGCGACTGATTTCTGATGGTGATGATGATGCTGGCAGTGATGATGATGATGATGATCCCAGTGCAGCTGCAGGTGCTGCAGGTGCTACTACTGGCGGTGCTGGTTGTCCTTCCTCCTTCCACGCAGACACAGGCAGAGGATACAGTCAGGGTGAGCGAGGACATGATTTACAGAGCTAATATGGGCATCCATCAGGTTATGGAGGTGGTCAACAGGAAGCAACTATTTATGGGTCGTGGGGTTATTAACCAGCATTCCTGCTCCATCCACATCCGACCAGTTCCTCTTCTCTTCCTCAAGATTCTTATGCTGATACTGGATTTGCATCAAGCCAACCAAACACTCTAAGTCTCCAAGAGGGATCCAAAGAGGGATGCAGGACTTGGCTACCTCATTGTTTGGTTATAGTGAATATAGACCATACATGCAACCTTCTTATGGGTATGAACATGAAAAGCCAGACGATGAGGGAGAAGGCTCTTCTAGTTATTATCCATATTAGTGCATCATCATTTAGGTAAGGATCACGTTTATTGTACAGTTTGAACCTATTTCATGTTTAATATGTACTCAAAATTTGTTTAATAACTTCAATGCTTGAACCCATTAGTCTTCTTCTGTAATGCACTTAATCCTATTTCATGTTTATTCCCCTGTGCTTGTACCTAATTCATGTTTAGTATGTACTCAAGAATATTAGTTTAACATGTTCAATATTTGAACTTCAATGCCTACTTCATGTTTATTGCACTTAATCTAAGTTCTTTATAATCAAATGCATGTCTAATGAATTTTATGATTTCTATGTGAGTATTCATATTTTTCTGAATTATTTCTGATTTTTTAGACTTATTTTGACTTTTTTTATGCTTTTCAATGGGTTTCGGCCGAAACCGGACGGTTTCGATATCGGACTCGGCCGAAACCGATACTGACATCCTTGCCACCCGGTGAGCTAGAAGGTAGTGTCTTAGCTTCTTGACAGCAAACACCAGAGCTAGGCACACCTTTTCCATAGGCGCATACCGATGCTCAGGCCCGATCAACTTCCGGCTGAGGTAATACAGCGGCTGCTCCTTGCCCTCTTCATTGATCTGGGCTAGCAGCGCCCCCAAGGAAGAATCCATGGCAGCAATATATAGGATAAGGGGCTTCCCTCTGACGGATGCCACTAAGACTGGAGGAGTCAATAGATACTCCTTGATTTGCTCGAAGGCCTTCTGGCAGTCTTCATCCCATAGGAAGGGTGCTCCTTTCTTCATCAGTTTGCGAAAGGTAGGCATCTCCCCGAGAGATTAGAAATAAACCGCCTAATATAGGCGAGTCTTCCTTGAAGAGATCTGAGCTCTGTCAAGCTTTTGGGCGGGGGCAGTCCTCTTATGGCCTTGATTTTGTCGGGATCAATCTCTATGCCCCGATACCTGACGATGAAGTCGAGGAACTTGCCGCCGGAGACGCCGAAGGCCCATTTCATTGGATACATCTTGAGCTGGTACTGTCGGAGCCTCTCGAAGACTCGACGTAGGTCGACCAGATGATCCTCTCGCCTCTTTGTCTTGACGACCAAGTCATCGACGTAGCATTCGACAAGGTCATGAAGCATTTCGTCGAAGATCTTGGTCATTGCCCTTTGGTAGGTTGCACCGGCATTCTTTAGGCCAAACGACATCCTTTTATAGTTGAAGATCCCCTTAGGAGACCGGAAAGCCGTATGGTCTTTGTCTTTGACGGCCATGCAGATCTGATTATACCCCGACGACCCGTCCATGAAAGACAAGGCTTCGTGACCAGTGGTCATATCAACCATTGTCTCAGTGATTGGGACAGGGAAGTCGTCCTTTGGGCAAGCTTTGTTCAAATCCCTGAAGTCGATGCAGACCCGGACTTGGCCGTTCTTCTTCTTGACGGGGACTATATTAGCGAGCCACACAGGATACATGTAAGGCTCTATGAAGTCCACGTTGAGCATCTTGTCAACCTCAGCATTAACTTTTAGCTCCAGCTCGTGGCGCATACGCCTTTGAGCTTGCTTGACTGTTGGAGGTATTGTCAGCTCCTGTTCAGCCACAGAGGGGTCGAACCCGGGCATTTCTTTGTAAGTCCAGGCGAAACAATCCCTGAACTCTTCTAGGAGCCGACGATACGACTACTTTTCTTCCTCGCTGAGGAGAGCACGTATGAAGGTGGGACGATGGTCATCTTTGCTTCCGAGATTGATCTCAATCAACTCGTCCACAGTTGCTTGACCACCGTCTTCAAGCTCCGGTGGCGCTGATTGGAGGTCGACGAAGTCTCCCTCATCATCAGTATTTGCTTCATAGACTTCAAATTTTTCGAAGCTCTCTTGCTCCTGGCTTGAAGTCGAAGGCCTTGCTTCGTCTTGCTGATGGTTAACAGACTGAGCTGTCCTTCCCTCAGGGAGGTGGTCAGTGTTGACTTCTGATGAAGGTGATGGTGTCATTGACGCCTCGCCGGACTCCCTTACAGAGTTGCCGATCCCGGGCTCAACTTCAGTTTGCCCGTGATGAGAAGGTAGCAGCCCTATGGCATTGACTGCGTAATAGACCTCGAAGTCCCTCTCCTGGTCGCAGCCGAGTCCCCGCGTGTCTTTGCGGGAGAAGGGAGGTTGCCCGCGGACCTGCGGAGGGTTCCACAGTTAATGGAAATAGGCCGCTCGTGCAAGGTCCTGAGCCTGCGGGATGTGCTGCTTTTTACACATTTCCTTGATATACTTCGACATATCGTCCATCTCCTGGACTGGCTCTGGCGCCACATCGGCGGGAGTATCCCAGCCGAAGTCATCTTCAGGAGGGCACGGTGGGACTAAATCACCTTTGTAAAAGATGATCGGCTTGTCCCCCTTGTCCTTGTTGCGTCTCCTTCTCCGTTGATAGGAGACTGTGAAGGTTTTCAACTGCTCCACCGCATACTCTTCCCGTTGGGACGAGAGTTAAGGCACTTGGGCGGTAAGGAGATACTCCCGTCAATGACCCGACTAATGAGGTTGGCTTCAAAGTCAACACTTCGCCTCTCCGGCTGAGTCGGCTTGGAGGCAGCCTGGAGGCTTAGCACGTGTAGTTTTACCATGTCTTGGTTGACAGTGAACAACTGCCCTTCCTCGACTTCATGATCCACTTTTTGCTTCCCTTTGTCCTTAACAGGTTCGGGGATTGCTAAAGTGGGCTTCCCAAAATATAGGGAAGCATCGGCCAAGTGGCACTCATTGGGGTGGAAAGGGGCCTGATCTGCAAAGACCGTATGTTGCTCCCCTCCCTTGGCATATTTAATGCACTGGTGCAGAGTTGACGGAACGACCCAATTCTCGTGGAGCCAAGGCCTCCCGAGTAGCACTCAATTCTTGTGGAGCCACGGCATATTTATATGATGTGTCGGCGTTGATGATATAAAATGTCGCCTGAGTGAGAAAATCACCCAAGGCCAGCTTGACTTCAACCCGACCAAGTGCCTCCTCGGAATTCTGGTTGAATCCCGAAATCTTGACCGCGTTCACCTTCTGCAAGTAAGAGGCCAAGTATAAAGACTTGAAAGTCTTCAAAGGCATGATGTTGATGGCCGCTCCAGCATCGACCAGAATGGGGTTCACATCATGCCCATTGATCGTCCCTCGCATATATAAGGGCGGTTGTGGCACGGAGAGGACAACAACATGTCTTTGTCTGTGAAGGAGATGTTGGCTGTAAATGCCTCATATGCCTGGGCTTGCAGCTCTGCGACCTAGGCTTCATAGGCCTCCGGGTCTTGGAGTATCTTGACAAGAGCCTCCCTGAGATCCTTGCTCCATGCGATGACTTCCCAAATTGTGACATTTATTGGGAACCGCTTCATATGATGAATGATTTTGCGGTCCACCCGAGCACGGGTCTTGTCAAACGGCGGGATGATTTCCGCCAGTCTTCGGTGCCTGGCGAGGCTTCTCCCGTTTAAAAGGGCGCTCCTCATCCTGACCCTCTGCATTTTCTTGGAATAACAGAGCCAGAGACTCCTCCGGGGGTGGCAAAGGCTCATCAGGATCGTCTTCATTAGAAGGACCTGCTGGGCTTGAGGGCTCGACCCTGTTGGAGGGCCAGCCTGCTCTGACGCTTCCTCGCACACTGGCGACTTAGCTGACTCCTCTTCTTCATCAGAAGAGGCAATTATAAAAGGGACGCCACCCGGCTTAGCCGCTGAGGCGGGGCCTGAACCCTCTGAGGAGTTGAGGATAAAAGGTATTCCCTGAACTTGGGTTTCCGAGACTGGACCCGGCTTTTCCCCTCTCAATATTATAACCCGGTCGAGAGTTAGGGGGCCTTCATGTCCTCGTCCTCGGCCGCGACCTCGACCATTTCTCGCCGAGCGACGTTGATATGTCGCCAAGGGAGCTTTGCTTCCGGTGTCATCAGTTGAAGGAGAGTTAATGTTGTCGGGCGGCGGAATCGCCACCATGTTGCAGGAGAGCTCTTGCAGCATTTCCTCGAGCATTTGAACAGTGAGCTCTTCATCTTTGTAGAATAAGGAGAACTCTTCCGGGATTAGGAACTCCTCACCTTCTTCGAGACGGTGAACCATATCTCGGAGCCACTACAGAAGCCGGGCCTTACGCCCAAACTTGTCCCAGGGAATGTATTTGTCTAGAGTGACAACCCTGGTGGGACGAGGGGGAGTCTACTCCTCCAGCTCATCTATGAGCTTTTGAAGTCTTTGCAGAGGAGTTGGCTCCTTAGGGGCTTCCATAGCTGCTGCTTGCTCAGCTTGCTTCTTCAACCTCCTCTTCAAATTCTTCCTGCGGTTCTTCTCTTGCTTCTTTTGGCGTGCTGCCTCTTGAGAAGAGAGAGGAGTTTGCTTTGGAGGTGGGACTTGTTTGCCCCCAGAATTTTGCTTCTTACTCTGGGTTGGCTCCTTAGGAGCTTTAGGGCCACGGCTCTTTCTGGACGTGACCTTAGTCCAGTTGGCCTCTTCCGGTTGCACCTGGAAGGTGGCATTGATTGCCTGAGCAATTATTTCAGGAGGCAACTCTTGGAACTCTGTCAATCCACAGTGGGGTCCTTGGGGGCATTGCAACTCCATCGATTCTGCTTTGACGGGCGCCTTCGCATGCTCAAGATGTTGAGACCTTTCTGCAATTGGCGGCCTTGATGGGTTGACAGGAGCTTTGGCCTGAGGCTCCCTCACCTTGGCCTTGCCTTTATTATCTAGTGGAGGGTTTCCCCCTATGACGACGCCGGGTTGACTCGGCCTAGAAAGGGGTTTGGAGCCTCCTTCCACGGCTTGGCTTCTTGGGCTCTGGGCCTTAGGCCCCTCGCACCTAGCCTTGCCTTTGGGGTTTGGCTGAGGATTACCGCTACCCGTAGACTTGTCCGGTTGGACTTGTTGAGAGGTGGGTTTGGTCCCACACAGCTTGGCCTGCTCCTGTTGAACTTGCTGGAGAATCTTCTTAGCGGCCTCTTTAAGACGCCGCCTCGTCATAGAGTTCCCCTGCGCATCGATCTCCCCTCTTTGGATGAGGACTTCAATGCAATCTTGGACTTCCGGACATTCCCGGGTGGGGTGAGACACCCTGGCATGATATTTGCAGTAGCGGGGATGACTCTTGGCCGTCTCATTGTAGTAGGACGGCGGATCATGCGTCATCACCCGACCATCTTCCAGAAGCTTGTCAAAGATCCTCTCAGTGTCCTCCTTGGGGAAAGAACACTGATGAGAGGGTTGCCACCCTGGGTACCACAGTGTGGGTTTAGGTGACTGGAAACTGACTCCTTGGGAACTGACTCCCTCCTCCTGTGGCTTCGGGAGCTGGAAAGCTGCTGAAGCATGTATAACGTTGACGGAGAAGTGAAGACTCCTCTATGCGTGCGACTGCGGTGGGTCGACTAGGAATTCGCCCATATTGACCTTCCCTCGCATGATTAGGTCCTCAGCGAGGTCCTTGAATGGCTGGCAATTGTGGATGATGTGGCCGATCACCTCATGGTAGGGGCAATAGCCCTAATGAAATGCGGCACCTAGTGCTTGCTCCATGGGTGATGGGCTGATCAAGCCCGCTCGCTGGCACGCGAAGAAGATGTTTGGGGTCTTCTCCCAAGGGAATGAGTATGACTTCTCGGGCTGCTCGCATTGAGGCGGAGCCTCCTCGCCTTTAGGTGAGTCCTCCTCGTCTTCAGATGAATCTGAGGATTCCTCAGAAAGCCAGCCCCTGGGCGGAGCCGGGCCAGTAGGTGATACACCTGCCTCCCGTATGTGGGCTGGAGCTAACCCCCTGGCAAATGGGCCAAAGGGGAAGATGGACAACTGCTGATCAATGCTCTCCAGGAACTGCAGCAGACGCCTTTGTTCAGATTCCAATTGCCAGATTTCTCCTCGGATTTTTCGAATAGTCCTCCGCAATGCCAAACACTCAGGGAGCGGGGGAGGGGCGGCTCCTGGACCAGTGTTAGATTGCTGATTTGCAGGCCCGGCCTCGGAGGCGTTGGAGCTCGAAGCCATTGCCACCAGGTAAACCACATTAGCCGACCGGTTCGATCGACTCCAAGCATGAGGCTGCGGTGGGTCGACTGTGTGACCCAGCATATTTACCAAGCCCTTTTGAATGAGCTCTTCCGCTATGTTCTTGAAAACATAGCAATCCCTGATAGTATGGCCCAACCTTCGGTGATACACACAATAGGTAGGATCATCTGTTTTGTCCACCTCTGAGGGCTTCCGCGGATCCGGTAGGGTAATGTTCTGCTCCTTCATGCAGAGATCAAAGAGCATTTTGGTATGCTCTTTCCTGAAGGAATAAGGCGTCTTCATGTTCTCCGCCAACCGAGACGCGCTTGCCTTGGCACAAGGCTTCTTGCCATTGCCTTTGGATTTTCCTTCCCCCTTGTCTCCATTCGTCGGGGAGAAGTCTACAACATTTACCTCCTTGCCGCTAGTCAGACGGTCTTTGGAGGATTTGCCTTTGGCAGAAGCTTGGACAGGATGGTCAGCGAAGAACATTTCGATCTCTGCCACCACCGTATTGAGCTGGTCGAAACTTCTGATGTTTGAGCCCAGAAGCTTTTCACTGACTTCTGCCGAGAGACCCCTACGGCAGATAGTGATTGCGTCTTCAGGCGTCGGAGGGTTATCGCAGCGTATGCTGACGTCCCTCCATCGCTTAATGAAGTCTAATGTTGTTTCACCCTTCTTCTGCCGAAGGGCACAGAGCTCCGCCAGGGAGATTTTGCGTTAGACCATCTAGAAACGGTCGACGAACTTCTTCTACATATCTGCCCAATCAGCAACAGAATTGGGCTTTAGCCTGGAGTACCACTGGAAGGCGGTGCCAGTCAAAGACGTGGCAAAGTACCGCAGCAAGTATGCCTCTTCTAGTACCAATTCATCCATGGCCGTCATGTAATAGGCCAGGTGTTCATGTGGAGAGCCCTGCTCGTTAAACTTCTGAAGCTTCGGGGCCTTTGGGCAATCAAGCGGAAGCTTCTTGAATTGATGGTGGACAGGATAAGGCACGCTGTACAAATCAACGGTAGCCACACCCTCACCATGTTGAGCGAACTTCGCCTCCATGATGCGCTCGATCATCTGCCTCTGCGCCATAAGGCCTTCTGTAACAGGAGTAGCAGACGACCGCGCATTGACTTCATGCTGCGGGACTTCGAAGTCCACTGCCAAAGGTAATTTTGCAACGGTGGCGGAGGCATTGGCCGCGACCGGAATGGGGGCAGACTGATGATCCACTCCAGTGGGTGCCGTCTGAGGTGGGACAGGAACCTCCTTCTCACGCAATAGCGCCTGTAACAAGTTCTTGAGCTCTTGGTTCTCGCGTTGGAGCTCTTCCAATGCGGGAATGTGTGTCTCTTCCCCCAGATCTTCCTCGTGCCAGGGGTGGCTGTCCCCATCAGCACTATGGACATCTTCCTGGCGCTCTTCTTGCCGTACCGGCTCAGGCTGAGACGTACCAGCAATCGGCGCCTGTTGTGTTTGTGCCAGGCCCCGGTACTCGGACCTTGACCTCCTCGAGTATTGAAGAGGCTGGTTCGGGTCGCCCGAAATGTCCTCCGGCTGCTTGTCGCCGGAGGTGGCGTAACAGATGAACACTTTGACAGTATCATTGGTCACCTGAACCACCTGCTTCTTTCTGGATGGTTGTCGATCCGGCTTGGGCGGCATCCCTAGTCTGTCAAAGATAGAAACTCGGGATGCAGAGGCTTGAGGGGAGCGATCATCCTCTGTGTGCGTAGAACTGGCCCACGGGGAGGTCGGCCGCACCTTCTTGTCGATTCCTCGGCGCTTTTGCCCCCGTAGGGGCTGATTTGTAGACCTCAAAGATGTTGAGGCCTCAGTGCTTGTCGGACTCCGCATATGTTGCAGATCCGACGTGCGGAAGGGCTCCTCCGCCCTCGCGCACCTTATGATTCGGGCCTCCTCCTTGGTGACCCATATTTTCTTCAAGCGGAGCTGACGCTCCTCAATTGGGTTGCCCCCTGACTGCGGTCAGGGAGTCGGTGGCTTGGGTCGTTGCACCGGGCCCTGGTTTACCGCCGATGCGGCGAATTTCCTCTTTTTCGCTCCGTCTTCCCGGACTTGCTGAAGAAGCTCGAAGCGATTGGAGGTGGAGATGGTTGGGACGTGTCGGTCCCTAGGCAGAATCGGCTCGCCCCATCGAGCCGGATGCGAATGTCTCCGACAATTACAGTTTTGTCGGAGCGAGATGCCGCCGCTGCAGGCTTTGTATCCTTGCGGCTACGACGTTGCCCCCGTTGAGCAGGAGCAGCGTTGGTGACGCCTACCGTAGGCATGGCGTCGTTAGGGCGACGGCGCTGCCCCCGTTGAGCAGGGGCGGTACCTCTGAGGGTGGCCGCCGTAGATCTGGTGCCATTACGGCGACAGCGTTGCCCCCGTTGAGCAGGCGCGACGCCGGCGGTGACTTGATTGACCGAGAAGACTCGGCCAATAGCTTGGGCAAAAGGCCTAACACCTTCGGCCATTGACATGGCAGCTGAGCGAACCCGGCTGGTTGTCGGGATGAAGGGCTTGACACCCTTAATAGTTGAAAAGTTGACCGGGTGAACCCGGCCGGGTGCTGCAGTAGAGGGTCTGACACCCCCGACGGTGGTCTTGCTGACCGGGCGAACCCGGTCGGCAGCTGAGGTTGAGGGTCTGACACCCCCAACGGTGGTCTTGTTGACCGGGCAGACCCGGCCAGTTGATGAAGCAAAGGGTCTGACAACCTCAGCAATTGTTCTCTTGGCCGAGCGAACCCGACCAGTTGATGGGGCCGAGGGCCTGACGCCCCTGACGATAGCTGCAAGTGTGGCTGAACTGGCTTCAGCCACGGGCGTAACGCCCAAGAAGAAGGGCGAGCCGACGACTACTGGGAAGTCGCCGAAGACGAGCGGGGTCGCCAGGTATCCGAACCTGGCGTGGTTGGCGATGATCTCGGGGCCGTAAGTGACGGCGGCCATTGCTGTTGTCGTTGGTTGGTGGTGGTGGTGCGTAGCACGAATGGAGTAGTGTGCGAATGCACGAAGAACTCTCAAGCGAGCAGAGAGATGTGTACCCTCCTCTTCCCGTCCTATAAAAGGAAGAGGAGGGAAATCAGAACCTTAAAGGAGGTTTAGAGACTTTCATTGACAGAAAGAAGAAAGGCGGGAAAAGTTCCACCGCGTGCCAGTCTGTGAGACACGGAATCTTTCACGTAGGAAAAATCAGAAAATATAAATGTTCTTTTTGAAAAGAAACATTTCCCTATATGAGTAGAGGGTGATTCCGTGAGTGGGCATAGTATCAGACGATTTGGTTCGAGTGCTGGACCTCTCCCCACTAACCGTAGTCAGTGTTGATTTACATCGGCCTAACGTCCAAACACCTTTATTTAACTGTCAAAGAAATCCCAAAGTCTTCTATAGAGGTTCTGATGTGGAGGGCAGGCTCACTCGAGAGACTCTCCATGACCACTCATTTACCACCAACATGTTAATAGAGTTAGGGCTAGGTCTGAACAAAACCCTAAGATTTAGGAGTAAAGACGCAAATATGCAGAAGCCGTAGGCATTTTTGAAGTAGAGGAAGGTTTTCTGGACCCCGAGGAGATTTTGGTAATTTTACCAACCCAGGGGTATTTTGATAATTTTCTAGGCCAGGGGTATTCCTGAAATTTCTGGGCTGGAATGGAAGTAAGACCAGGTTCCTGACTTTCCAAGAGGATATTTTGGTAACTTTACCAACCCAGGGGTAATTTGGTAATTTTCCAGGCCAGGGGTATTCCTAAAATTTCTGGGCTGGAATGGAAGTAGGACCAGGTTCCTGACTTTCTAAGACGCTGAGGCTCTTTCTGGAAGGTTTTAGAGATTGCAAGACCATTTTTAGGTCACAGGGGTATTTTGGTAATTTTACCATACCCTACATAGACCTAGGGTTGGGGTGACATCTGAGCGTCGGACTGAGTTGACGGCATTTCCGGACCAAAGGAATGACAAGGGGCTTCGTAGAAGACACATAACTGTCAACTTGACCGAAGGAGGGGTATATATGCAATTTTGTAAAAGTCGGGGGTTTTCTTATAATTTTCACCCGAGGACATACATAAAACATGCTGAGTGGTTTTTATAGTTCGAATGAGTACAAGGGTTGTCGACGAGTTGTCGACTGTACAAAAGTCCGCACTAACGCGGGAAGTAGGGGCGTAGCCCCAATTACAAAAGTTGCAGGGTATAACTGCAAAGAACATGACATTTCTTTGTTTCTCGGGCCCCAGGAAGGACGTTTTTGTAATTCCCCTATTATATGGGTGGAACTACATATTTGTCGCCACGGGACGTAGAAACTTACAACATGGCCCACTGAGGGGCATAATTACAAAAATACGCCTTAGGGGCATATACACAAGACCCGGGGACTTACCCCTCGCGGGTCAAAATAACGAACAAACGAACGAAATGCTCCAAGGCAATGCTCCGTAGGTTGTAGATCCCCCTTCTGGACCCCTGGGGTTCTATTTATAGAAGTGAGAATCTCCCCGGGGTCGTCTGGACCCGTACGAGTTAAACGGGAGGTTGTTTGAACCCGTACGGGTTAAACGGGGTGAAAATGACCCCGAGGAGGTCTATTTTCCCCCTTTTTCTCTTTTTTTTTTGTTTCCCGCGTGCGGAGAAGAACCGGCTCGGGGTGGGAGGTCCCCGGGCCCACCCCGGGTCAAATGACCCCAGGCAGGTCCGCCCGGGACCTGCCCGCGGTCATTCGACCCCGGGCAGGCAGCCCGCACCCCCACGTGCAGCCCCGCGTGGGCCTGCCCGCGTCCGTGCGGACCCGCCCGGGGGCGAGCAACCCCGTACCGGTCCCTCCGACCCCGGACGGGTCTCTCCCTCGCCCGATTTCAATAAATAGGGGCCTTAGGGGGGCTTTGAAGCCTCGTTTGCTCGCCGGAGAAGGGAAGACGGGCTCCTCCTTGTTCGTTTGTCGTTTTTCTTGCGCCGTAGGCCGCGAAGGGGAGACTTGATTTTGTCCGTGCTCCGTGATACACGCGCGAGGGACTTTGTTGGCGGTGCGTAGACCTCCTTTTATGTTGCTTTAGCCTCTCGAAGGAGAGAAGCTTTCCCTCATAGGGATTTTACCGGAACTAAACGATCCTGACAATCGTAATAGATTTAACCCGGCTCTCGACCGTCTTGATTACTGCAAGAGGTCTATAATCTTAACAATCTGTAGGCTATGAAGCCCTTGGCGTGGAGATATCCTTTGGGGCGCGGTACGCCAAACATAGGACCCCACGTGAAATATCCCCCGACATGGCAATGTGCGAAATATGGGCCTCGTCTGATGCGATGAAAATACCCCGGAATTTTGTAAGACAAATTACGGGTGCAACAGTGCAAAGGCCTTTCATTTTTTTTTGGAATGAATGAATTTAAGATGTTTATTGATTTTATGCATGCTTTTTTGTGATATTTAGACATAGTTTAAGTTTTAAATTATAAATATTTATTTAATAAAACCTCGTCTCAAATGCCTCAAACGTCTAGGCCATCGCCTAGGCGTTTGGGGGGTGAGGTGATCCCGTGGTCGTCTCGGTCGCCCCACGTCTCTGACTCCATAGCGTGAACTTCCACCCATCACATATTTGGTAACTTACCTTATTGTCTAGCCACCTTTGTTATCCCTAGTGGTGAGGAAGGTCTTCTTTGGGCAGAGGTCATTTATCCAGCGTGCTTGATGCATGTGGACAGAGAGTTGCAATTGCTCCAGCAGTATTGGCTAATATATATCATTTACTTAGGCCTTTGACTACCCACTCATCGCCCTGGGATAAGAGCATTTTGCTGCCTACTCACTATTAGAGTGTCTGGGCCGGATTGCTCTTCCCAGAATTCTCACAGAAGTCAATGCCGACTAACCCCATGGCCCCCTTGATATTTGCATTATGTGGCAAGCCTGATCAAGACATGTTCACCTAACTTGTCAGCACAAGCAGGACTTTGTCTTTTTTTCCCATTAGAGGCAGAGGCAGCAAGGCTAGACTTCGATCAATGCTCTCATATTTTCCAACCTTTCCTTGTAAAAGAGCAAGACTACTTCATTAGCAAACTGTTGACTCACGAGGAGACTTCACCCTTTGCCTATATAGAGTGGGTGTATTGTACTCGCCCCAACGTTTTGATGTTTCACCGGGTTAGCACAGCCTTCCTCGAGCCTTAATATCTGCACTGATTTGCTCGAAATTTCGAGTATGATCAAGGGATTCCTCCTAACTCTGAATTCCCCATGACTTCTAGACAATACAAATGCAAGGATGGATACTTGGTTTCAGCTGCATGGTGGGCCTTCTTTTGTAGAAAGGAAAAAGACTTATATCTCATTCCTGAAAAGACCCGCCACGACTGTTTTGATGTCTTTTATGCTCGATGGTAGTTGCTGCACCTGCTTACTTTGTCGAACTAATCGAGGCTTAAGTAAAGGGAATTACTCCCTAAACATTGCAAGATGGTGTGAGGCCGAGGACTCTCTGCCAGCCAAGTCGATCTCGCAAACTAGAACATTCCACCATAACAAAAGGCACAACGCAAGCGAACGGGAATTATTCCCAAATGAACGGTACCGCGCTTAGCGTCCCTTGACAACCGAACCCGACCCGGGACCCCAGAACAACATGTCGTGTCCCACGGCACCCTACGAAGAAGCGGGGATCACCCCAGAACATTTGACAAGCGACACTGTGTCGACAATCTTGCAACATCCGGGCTCGAGCTAGGACTCAAGACCGCTTGCCGTGTCACACCACATGACAGAAAGGTAGGGAATGACCCCTGAACCATCTTCTACAAATGGCTTGACGCCCGCAATTCCAACAGCCGAGTCAAACTCAAGCTCCATAGCCATTAACAGGTGAGGTCTGGTTGCGGTCTCAATGTTGACCACGTTCATGAACGCGGTCCCTGAGGGAACTGCGTTCCAGATAGATCTCCCAACCGGGCTGGGTGAGGGCAGCCAGCGACCTCACCTTGACAAGGTGAGGGCTGGGAGCGCCCCAAACTAGGTAAGGGCGGGAAGCGCCCTCACCTTGACCAGGTGAGGGCTGCCAGCGCCCCCACCTGGACAAAATGGGCCCTGCCAGCGCCTTCAAGATCGCGGTCGTACTGAAGACTGTGTTCTTGAACGCGGTTCTTGAGAAGACTGCGTTCAAGATAAAAACGCTAACTGGGCTGGGTGAGGGCGGCCAACGACCTTACCCTGTCCAGGTGAGAGCTGGGAGCACCCCCACCTAGACAAGGTCCCCCTGCGAGCACCCAACCTCTCTCCTACTGCCAGCGACCTCATTTGGTCAAGGTGAAAGCGCCCAGTGCCCCCACCCCGACCAAAATGGGCTTTCCAGCACCCAGAACTCTCTCCGCTACAAACGACCCCACCTGGTCATGGTCAGGGCGCCCAACACCCCCACCCCGACCAAAATGGGCTTTCCAGCGCCTAGAACTCTCCGCTGCAAACGATCCCACCTGGTCAAGGTGAGGGCAGCCCAATGTTTTAAAATCCGACCCGGACCTTGATCCGGATAGGTTAGTGGGTCACGGGTCAATAATTTAACCGTTCGGGTTGACCCACGACCAGTAAAACTAGAACTGCTCACATCAATATTATGTACATAAAAAATTTTAATATACCTTAAATAGTAACTAAGAAATATGAAAGATACTTTCTTTTCTGCACTCTATAATTTTTTTTTCTCCTTTGTGGCCTGTAGGTTGCCCCATGGGGCGGCGTCACGATGGGAGTTCACTAGTTTAGTCTTAGACTCTTAGTTTTTTTTTTTTATTTCTTCACGTAGGAAAAAAGAGATTAGAATCAAGATCGTTTCAACTTCCAAAACTTGTGTTAATACCATTAAATGTTAGGACTATAAATCATATAATTTCAAGGATGACTCCTCATCTTTCATATTTATTTACATGCTAAATTAAAATCTAACCTAATGATTGAAACTTAGAAAATGTAAAATAGGTCTTGAACCCAGCCGGGTCACATTGATTTTACTAGGTTGGACCGGATTAACCGGGTTGAGCTGGGTTAACCGGGTTTGGTCGAATTTTAGGTCTTGACTGGTCTAGGTAGGATTTCAACCCGATTTTGAGACCGGGTCGCGGGTCAACTGGTGGGACCGGCCGAGTTGGGCCGGGTTTTAAAACAGTGGGGCAGCCAGTGTCCTCACCCTGACCGAAAGCGCCCAGCCTTTCCTCCGTCGTCACCAAAAGCCCCACCTTGACAAAGTGAGGGCGGGGAGCGCCCCCACCTTCACAGGATACCTCCTTCCAGCGCTTCGTTCATCCTTGTCGCCAGAAGCCCACACTTTGACAAATTGAAGGCGGGGAGCACCCCTATCTTGACCAAATGAAGGCTGGGAGCGACCCCAGTTAGACCAGTTGGCTCCTGCCAGCGCCCTCACCTTGACCAGATGCCCCGTTTGGACGCACCAACCAGTACCCCTCTTTGGGCCAGTCTTGGGCCTATAAATACCCCCCCAGGGGAGCAAAAGAGGAGAGACGCACACCGATGGAGGCCCCCAATGGGTCCAAGGCAATTCAGCGCCCTGCGAGTTAGGCGATGTGGCTTTGGCTTTAGCCATTTTAATTAATCTCGGATGCGACTGGGGCATGTCATGCTAGCACCTCGATAAATGTGCCATACCTCGGGCCTCTATCTCGAAGAACGTGTCCTACATAGGCGTCGCCTCTATCTCGAATGACGTGCCCCACCTAGGAGTTGCTTCTACCTCAAAGAATGAGTCCCACCTGGAAGTTGCTCATATCTTGATGAACGTGGCCCACATAGAGACCGTGACAAGGACGCGGCCATGTAAACAATCGCGTTCTTCTATGAACGCCCCCCCGACGAAGACTACGTTCAAGCCCAGAGTGCTCCAATTATAATGGAGACGTCACTCAGCTCTTCCAGTCTTGACGGAGCCCGAATGCCCTAGTCTTAACGGCGCCCAGCTCCTCTAGTCACAGTGATGTCCACCACATTCGACCGCCCCAGCCTCAGCGGTGTCTACGACATCCAACTGCCCCAGTCACAGCGGTGTCCACGACACCCGATTACTCTAGTCATCGCGACACCCATGGCACTAACATTCCAGCCCCAGCGGTGCTCATGGCGTCAAGACTCTTACGGTCTTAACAGCATCCGACTGCTCCAGCCACGGCAGTGCCCCACGGCACCCGACTACCATAGTCTTAATGGCACCTAATCGCCCCAGCCTCAACGGTGTCCACAACACTCGGATACTCCTGTCACAGTGGTGCCCAAGCACCAGATTACTCCAGTCACAACGGTGCCTACGACACTCGACTATTCCAGTCTTGGTGTTGGCTTCAGTGCCCGACAGCTCATCCCGAGCCGGTGCCCAACAGCTCATTCTGAGCCGGTGCCCGACAGCTCATCCCGAGCCGATGCCCGACAGCTCACCCCGAGCCGGTGTCCGACAACTCATCCAGAGTCAGTGCCCGACAGCTCACACCGAGTCAAGTTCGAATACTCTGCATGAGTCGTGCTTGACTACTCTACACGAGCTGAGCCGGTTAACTCCTCACTCGAGCAAGACATGCGACAACAGAAGACAGCATCCGAGAGGCGAACGTCAAGGAACTTGCAAGCCCTCTCATGACTGGGTGACCCATTATTCTCGATTGGGAATAAAATGTGACACCCTCGAGCGACATCTTGCTGGATCACGAGTCCTCCAATGGTAATTATGTATAAAGGCGGAAATACCCATGTAGCAACACAATGACCCGGGGACCGTCATAAATGACAGAATTGTCCCGTGGCTTGCACACAACTTGTAATCAGGCTCTCAACTCCCCATATAAAGTCCTTCACAGCATGAATCAATGAAGCCCAGTTAGGGAATTGATTCCTATCTTCATCGGCCGCCAGTCTCAACACCGTCCAGTAGACTGTCGTCAACCTCCCAGCTCGGTCCCGGCCCCACTAACAAAATGGACCCTACACCCGATTTAACACCTACCTGCTCCTTGTCAAGTCAGTGTCAGTCGCTCCACCTTTTTAGCCAATGCCTCGCTTTCCCTAAACTCGGAGTCCACGCCCTCTCCAGTGCCCACACTGAGATCGGTCTCCCTACCTTCACTCCTCCTTGCTGTGTTGCTATTGCTCCGCTGCTGTTGCACGAGTCAAGCCCTCCCAACGTCGCGGCCCCCAGGGTCCCTGACTCTATTCCTTTGGCAGTAGAAATAAGGGTGTTTTGATTATGTCCGATGTAAATTAACATCGACTATGGTCGGCATGCTCGATTTATAGGGAAATGTCCTGCACCCGAACTCCACATCGTCTGATACACCTTCACCTACTGAATCAAACCTACGCCAGCTACCTAGACAGCTACCACGCGCACACAGACCTTGTCCACGTGTCGCCCGTATGTACATGCACACGTGTCGTGCCTTGGAGACACATCCCAATTGAGCTACAATTCCACGGCAATTGTCGAAACTCGACTGACATGCTCGCAGAACACATACACCCAGTCTCAACCAGAAAATCACAAATCAACCACATTCTTACATTATTTTATTCTCCTACCATTCCATGTGTGCTACAAACAAGTTGGAATGCCCGGTGGAAGATTTTCTGCTTTGTTCTTTCTGCCGAAGGAGAGTCACACCTTTTTTACACCATGATGCCTCGCCCTTTCTTGTCGGAGAGGAAGAGGAGGCCACCCCGTCCAAGCTGCAACACTTGACTGGTCAGGATCAAGTGACTAACCTGCGGCAGCAACATCAACAACAAACCGATGGTGATGGCGACCTACGGTCCAGTCATCATCGCTATCCATGACAAACCGATGGTCTTTATCACGCCGACTTCCAGCACGGGCTTCCAGCCCCGGATACCCAACGTAACATCAACAACGGCTTGTGGGGGAATCACGCCCAAGAATTAGGCCACATCAACCCCTAACACGGGCACCAAGTCCCATAACGTGGCCACCTCAACACCCGACACGGGCTTCCAGCCCTGGGTCCCAGCTTCATCAACACCCAAGATGGGCATTTAGCCCCGGGTCCCAGCTTCATCAACACCCATGATGGGCGTCCAGCCCTGGGTCCCAACTTCATCAACACTCGAGACGGGCGTCCAGCCCTGGGTTCCAGCTTCATCAACACACAAGATGGGCATTTAACCCCAGGTCTCAACTTCATCAACACCCATGACGGGGTTCCAACCCTGGGTCCCAGCTTCATCAACACCCAAGATAGGTATTCAGCCCCGAGTCCCAACTTCATCAACACCCATGACGGGCGTCCAGCCCTGGGTCCTAGCTTCATCAACACTCGAGACGGGTGTCTAGTCCCGGGTTCCAACTTCATCAACACCAAGATAGGCTTCCGGCCCCGAGTTCCAATTTCATCAACACCCGAGACGGGATTCCAGTCCCGGGTTCCAGCTTCATTAACACCCATGACGGGCGTCTAGCCCTGGTTTCCAGCTTCGTCAACACCCAAGACGGGCTTCTAACCCCGGGTTCCAACTTCATCAACACCCATGACGGGCTACTGCCCCTAGGTTCCAATCTTATCAGCATCCAACACCAGCGCTAAGCCCCGAGTCCTCGGCACCTCAACTCCCAACATGGGTATCACGCCCTGAGGTCCCAGCTACGTTGTCGACTGCCAACGTGGGTCTAATGTCCCCAACGTCAACTATATCAACTGCCCATGCGAGTGTTACGTCGTGGTCCCCCGACATGTGGGTTCCCAACACGGATCTCAAGCCCTAGTCCCGGCCACCTCTTCAACAGCCCGCACGAGTATCAAGCTGCGGGTCCCAGCTACATCAACTCCCAATATGGGTGATAATCCCCGGGTTTTCAGCGCCTTTAATACCCAAGACAGGCCTTCAGCCTCGGGTTCAAGTGTCACTGGTTCCCCACACGGGTACAACACCCCAAGTTCCGACGATTACACTTTCAACATTTGGTACAGGCGTCAGTCCCATATCATCACCTTACCAGCATCCAACACAGATCTCAAGCCCCGGGTTCTGACAACAACTCTAAATGGCCTGTGCGAGTGTCAAGCTCTAGGTCACCACTTTTCCAACTCCCAACACGGGTACTAAACCCCTGGGTTCCGGCTACACTAATATGCACTAGAGACATCATGCCTCAAGCAGCTCTAGACTGGGTCTGTTCGGTCTACCACGTCGGTGCTGAGTCGATCTCGGCCCCGCCAGAGAAGCACCACAGCGACAGCGTAAATAGGTGGCGCGCTGCCACCATTTCCAGTTCCGGCAGGACTCTTTGTCAAAGATGCGCGGATCCGACTTTGTGGGGGCAGGTTGATTATCTCGCAGGACCGATACGTCCTGACCGCCGTATCTTCCGACCACTTCAAACTCCTACGGTGTACGAGAGAGGACAAAGCAGAGTTCAAAGAAATCGGCGTATTAGCACCACGTCGTGGGTAATCACGCCGGATCAGGATCCAGCCATCCAAGCCCAGGCGAGGGGGCAACTTCAAGGAAGAGTGCCAGCTCTCCCTCAAACAGATGTGAGTCGCTAGGAGAGAGGCCCAACCTGTCAAGAGGACACAAGCCAAGAAGCCCCTCCACGAGCCAAAGTGGTACGAAGCCCAAGATCCGACAGAACGGTCACCGACTCAAGTCTACGCTATTCAGCCCTCTAACACTCTTCGCCTTGACCAGTAGAAGCGAAAAGGGGCATTTAACGGGCCTCGAGACCAAACAACTCTGGTTTCCTCCCGAACAGGCTCTTGCTTCACAATAAAGGGCCCGCCGAGGCAGACTTCAGACCTTGACAGACTAGGGGCACCGATCTGCCCTCAGAAGCACCTTGATAAAAAAGAGAGAGGGCAATGCGGATCATCAATGATATCATAAAGGCGTTCGCACGCTACCCCCCCGACACCCGCCCAGTAGCTCGAGAGGAATTCCACCAGCGTCGGCCGACGACTCCTAGGAATTCCCGCCAACATTAACCGGCAACATCAACAAAGCTCCATCGAGGCCCCACCAATGGCTACCAACATACCCTATTAGCCGTTGTACTTCGACGGCACCTCCCAACGGGTCAACAAAACTGACGAAACTCGAGTTCCACAGCTGGTGCTAGGGCTGCCTTCTACCATCTCAGGGCGGAGTTTTGTACAGCTCGTGCGCCCTCATGAAATCCCTGACTAACAACGAGGCTAGATATGAAGCTCTAATCGCCGGACTTCAGATGGCCCTCGACATGAGCATCAGACTCCTCAAGGCCCACGAGAACTCACAGCAAGTGTCCTGGCCAGTCTTCAGCATGTACGACGTGCGGAAGAAAAGTCGGTCCCGTACCACGCCGACGTCCTTAGGCTCATACGAAAGGTCTATTCCTTCGAAGTAGACTGTGTCCCGAGGGGCAACAATGCCCAAACAGACGCTTTGTTCTAGTTGGCTTCGGCCATCAAGTCCATTAAAGCCGAGCCACCCAGATCCTAATCAAGGCCTTAACTGTCTACCGCAAAGACCAGTCGATCTACAGATCCACCTTGAAGCTCAGAACTACTCGGTTAAGAGTCAATCCACAACAGCTGCTACAACATCAACAAGCCGCCGATGGTGCAACCTACAGGCAACGTCCCCTGACAGCAACAAGTCATGGACGATAGTCGTAAGGCTCGCAGGTACCAACAAAATGACAAAAAAATAAAAAATGGGGGATAAAAATAGAGGTGCTCCAACGACCTCAGTTAGCCCCTCACGAGACTACTGAGGGCAAAAAATGCCTCAAACCCAACTGAGGTGAAAACCCGCAAAGGCGTCTCGCGCAAAATCAGGTAACCTCTCGGTGTGAAAACCCACAAGGGGGCACCGGAAAAAGTAAAAGGGGGCCAACTCTGGCGAAAACCAGAAAGAGCGGTGGAGCTGGTAAAAAGGGGGGGGGGGGAAAGAAAGAGATGTCTCCTCGCCAAGAACAGCCAACCACCTTACCCTCAATCCCTGACCGGTATACCCCAATAGTGGGTCAACATGCCTCCTTCTGGCCATCACACCATTACGGTTGGCCTACACCTAAACCCCTGACCAGTACACCACCGTAATCGGTCAACTCCCAACATTCAGGTCAATACACCACTACGGTCGGCCTACCTATTTCCTTCTGGCCTTACACCATCCCGGCCGGCCTCTACTCCCTTGACCAATACGCCTCCACGGCCGGTTAACCACCACCCTGGCCATAGTGCCATACACCTCGACGGTTGGCCAGTACCTACCCTTGACCAAAACACCTCCACGGTTGGTTAAACACCTAATCCTTGGCCGAAATACCACAATGGTTGCCTACACCTCACCCAGTCCCTGACCAATACATCATCTCGGTCGGCTAAATCCCTAATCTTTGGCCAATGCACCTCTCCGATCAGTCTACGTCAATTCTTTGCCCGTATGCCACCACAACGCAAGACCTCGGCCATTGAACCACCAAGGCCAACTCACTCAAGCTTCAGTCCAAGCTCTAGTTGCAAAGTATACAAATCAGCTAGCCTGAAGGTCTACACCGAAGCTTCAGATTGATTGGCAACAGGCCAACCCACAACAAGCAACTCCAGTATGCAGTATCAACATAATGGACCAGTGGCGATGATCCCACCAGCAACGTCCATCGACAGTAGCAAGCTATGGACATCAACCACTAAGCACCAAACAGTTGCGAGTCTTCCAGGTAAGAAAACAAACAAAAATAGGGGCTAAAAATAGAGATGTCTCGGCGGACTTAGTCGTTCTCTTTATAAGGGGACGGTTGGGAGCAAAAAGGCCACCAACCCAGCTGAGGTGAAAATCCGTAAGGGTGCCTCAGGCAAAATCGGATAACCCCTCAGTGTGAAAACCCACAAGGGCACACCAGAAAAAGTAAAAAGGAGCTAACTTTGACGAAAACCCGCAAGGGAGGTAGAGCTGATAAAGAGAACAAAAAAAAAGAACTATCTTTCTCTCTACTCCTCACTAATGAAAGACGACTGCGACATCTCGTTGACGGTGAGCTCAACATCCTACAACAATGGTGGCCAATACACCCCCCAGGGTCAGTCATCGCCCATTTCAGTACTCGACTACTACACCTCGACGGTCAACCGACTAGTCCCAGTCTTCCAGCTACAACACCTTAGTGGTCAACCGGCTAGTTACATTTCTAACTAATACACCTTTGCGGTCGCCGGCCAGTTCCATATATTCGGCTAATACACCTCAATGGTCAGCCGACCAGTCCCAATCTTCCGGCTACGACACCTCAGTGGTCAACCGGCCAGTTACATTTCCGGCTACAACACCTCAGCGGTCAACCGGCCCAGTTCTAGTATTCGGCTACACACATCAGCGGTCAGCGGACCAGCCCCAGTCTTCCGGCTACAACACCTCAGCGATCAGCCGGCCCAGTTCCAATATTTGGCTATACACCTCAGTTGTCAGCCGACCAGTTCCAGTCCCAGTCTCTAGCTATAGCACCTCAACGGTCAGTCGACCAATATTTAGTTTCCAGTCTCCAGCAACTTAGGCCAACACACCCTCTAGGGTCGACCTCCAGCTCCCAGTCTCCAGCAATAGACCAACACGGCTCATTCAGGCCGGTCTCCAGTCTCCAACAACAGACCAGCACACCTTATCCAGGCAGGTCTCTAGTATCCAGCCTCCAACAACGTAGGTCAACACACCCACTCAGGTCGGCCTCCAGCTCCCAGTCTCCAGCAATAGACCAACACACCTCATTCAGGCCGGTCTCCAGACTCCAGCAACAGATCAGCATGCCTTATCCAAGTAGGTCTCAAGTATCCAACCTCCAGTCTCCAACCATTCAGACCAATACGCCTGGTCCAGGGCAATCTCCAATCCCCAGCAACAGACCAGTACGCCTCATCCAGGCAGGTCTCCAGTCCCCAGCAATAGACCAGTACGCCTCATCCAGACAGGTCTCTAGTCCCCCGTATCCAGTTTCCAGTTTTCAGTCCCCAACCTCCAGTCCCCAGTCTCCAGTTCCCAATTCTCAATCCCTAGCCTCCAGTCCCCAGTCTCTAGTTCCCAGTCTCCAGTTCCCAATTTCTAGTCCCCAGTCTCCAATCCCCCCTCTTCGGTCCCCAGTTCTCAGTCGTCAGCTATCAGTCTCCAGCAACAAACCAATACGCCTCATCCAAGCAGGTCTCCAACATCCAGCTTCCAATCTCCATCGACATCAGACTAACACACTCCCACGGGTCGGTCTACACCAAATCAGGCCAATACACCCCCACAGGTTGGTCTACATCAACACAGGCCAAAGTACTCCAAGGGCAGACCTCTTCCAACCCTGGCTGTCACACCAACACGACTAGCCAATCACGACATCTCCGACGGTACCTTAGTGGCCAACCGGCACGTTAACAACTGGCAGCATCAACCTTTGGCCATCACGCCGCAATAGTCGATCGACGATGATTCCAAGCCAACATGCTTCACCCAGGCGGGCTTACATCGACAACAATCTTAGGCCGATACGCCTCGCCAAGGTTGGCCTCCAGCAACATCAGGCCAATACGCCTCGCCAAGGCTGGCCTCCAGCAACATCAAGTCGATACACCTTGTCGAGGCTGGCCTCTAACAACATCACCCGCCTCACCGAGGTAGGCCTCCTACAGTGTCAGACCAACATGCCTCGCCAAGGTGGGTCTCCACCGACAACGGGCTAATATGCCTCGTTGAGGCAAGCCCATGATGCAACTCTGACCAAAACACCTAAGAGGCAAGTCAACGTCAACATCTGACCGACACACCTTAGAGGCAGGTCAACACCAACCCCGACCGATACACATTGGGGGCAGGTCAATATAGTTGTGACGAGTACGTCCCAGAGGACGATCAACGCCAAGGCTGGCAGGTACAACCCTACGGGCGGTCAGCAAACAATGCAAGCGACCTATAAGAATCAACCAAGACAGCAACAGTAGGCTGCTAGCAGCCAGCGATAGCTGTCTTCATAAAGCCTCGACCCGAACGACGGCTATCTTGTTGCCAACCAATAGCCCCAGGAGACGAAGGATGGGTGGCCCTCTGATTCCCAAGAATGGGAAGTTGAGAAACCCCTATGTGGCGTCGTCAACTACAATCACACCTACAGGGGAACAAGTCAATAAGTCAAAAATACTCACAGCACTCCTAAACAATGGACAAGGTGGAAAAGTTGAGAAAACATAAGCCTCTGCCTACAAGTCCGTTTACGGGGGCAAGACATGGCTCCCAGCCAGTGCAACCTCAGATGACAAAGAGGCCACCAATGGTCTCCCTCTCCTCATCAGTCGCCCCAGGAGGTGCGATGGACTCGACAGTCCTGACCTCCCCCTATCTCAAATCCTTGACGAGGGAGGGCTCCCTCAACTAAGTTGCCTCTTCTCTAAGAATCTACAAAGCCCGTTGCACAAGGCAGGGCCCCAACCATTAGCATCAAAGCTAGTGTTTTTTATGGGTTCCTTGAGAATGCTACCCTCGATCAGCTCATATGAAGTTGTCCCGTGTAACAGTTGTATTCTCTGGGCCCACTCGAGAGGAATCCACCCATTCTTGATTTTCATGATGGGTTCTCACCAGTCTTCCCCCTTAGCAGAACCATCCTCTTCGACATTGTTGACCTTATAGACGGTGGGGCTAGATTCTTCATCCAGCACACTTGGCAATAATCTTTTGTGTTTGACACTGATATTTACCTCGCCCTTGGGCGGGAGCTTTATGGCCAAAGATAATTTAGCCAAAGCATCTGCCTGAGAATTTCTCCCCCAGTGAATGTGATTTATCTCAAATAGATAGAACTTTTCTTTAAGTCTGATGATGGCGACATGATAAGGGATTAATTCTTGCTTCTTGACATCATAATCACCTAGAATTTGTCAGATGACTAGCTACGAATCTCCATAGACCTTAATGCACCTGATGTCCATGTCTAGAGTCATCTGCAACCCAACTATCAGAGCCTCATATTCTGCCTCATTATTAGTTAACGGCTTCATGAGAACGCAAGAATTGTGGAGGATTCGTCCCTGGAGAGTCACAAAAACTATAGCCGCCCTAGATATGAAGTCTGTGGTACCGTCAGCCTTCTTGACCATTCGGGAGGCCCCATCAAAATATAGCTCCCAAAAAGGGAGATCAAGTGTCAGGCATCTTTCTCCTCCGATGGCGGGACATCCAGAATATGATCTTGTGTTCCTCGCTGAGACACGAGCATTTCCTCATCTAGGAGTTCAATGTTTAGTGGAGAATCCTCTGGAACTAGGTGTACTGTAAGGAATTCGGCCATCCCTTGCCCCTTGATTGCCTTCCATGCGACGAACGTAATGTCACTCCATGAGCAAGAGGGCCCATTTTCCAAGTCTGCCTGTCAATGCAGGCTGACTGAGGAGAAACGTGAGAGGGTCACATTTTGATATTAGCTTCACTTGGTGTGCTAGTAAATAATGTCTCATTTTTTTACAGCAAACACCAAGGCTAAACACACTTTCTCCATGAGAGAATATCGGTGTTCAAGACTATCTAGCTTTTTGCTACGGTAGTATAACACCTGCTCTTGGCCTTTTTCATTGATTTGCGCTAGCAGAGCCCCAAGAGAAGCAACCATCGCAACTATATAGAGAATGAATTGTTTCCCTTTAACAGGTGCCCCCAACACTGGAGGAGTGAGGAGATATTCCTTGATTTATTCAAAGACATTCTGGCATTCTTGGTCTCAGACGAAGGGCGCCCCCTTCTTCATCAGCTTGCCGAAGGGCATGCACCTCCTTGAGAGGTTAAAAATGAATTCCTGATATAGACAAGTCTTCGTTGGAGAGATCTGAGCTCTTTTAGATTTTTAAGGGGTGACACCTCCCAGACTGCTTTGATTTTAGTGGGGTCTATTTCCATCCCCCGACATCTGACAACGAAGCCAAAGAAGTTTCCGCTTATAACATCGAATGCGTATTTCATGGGGTTCATTTTGAGTTTGTATTGCCACAGCCTTTCGAAGACTCAGCGTAAGCCAACCAGATGATCTTCTCGTCTTTTTTGTCTTGATGACTAAGTCATCTACATAGCATTCCACCAAGTCATGCAACATTCGTTGAAGATTTTGGTCATGACCCTTTGGTAGGTAGCACCAGCATTTTTCAACCCGAATGGCATTCTTTTGTAGTTAAAGATCCCCTTAAGAGCTCGGAAAGCTGTGTGATCTTTGTCTTTGATCGCCATTCGCAGCCGGACGACCCATCCATAAAGGACAAAGCCTCATGTCTCGTAGTCATGTCCACCATTGTTTCGGTAATCGGGATCGGGAAGTCATCCTTAGGACATGCCTTATTCAGGTCCCGACAATCAATGCAAACTCACACCTGGCCTTTTTCTTCTTTACTGAAATAATATTAGCAAGCCATATTGGATACATGCAGGGTCTTATGAAATCCACATCAGCCATCTTATCCACTTCGACATTTACTACAGTTTGGAGCTCATGGCGCATTCGCCTTTGAGCTTGTTTGACCGACTTAGCTGTGGGGAGTACGCCAGCTCATGTTCAGCCATCCAAAGGTCCAGCCCGAGCATCTCTTTGTAAAGTCCAGACGAAACAATCTTTGAACTCCAAGAGGAGCTGTTGGTATGCTTGCCTCTCTTCTTGACTTAGGAGTGCACTGCCAAAAAATAGACGAGGGTTGTCTGCGCTCCCAAGATTAATTTCCATTAATTCATCTACAGTTTCTTGACTGGCGCCGATTGTAGATCAATGAAGTCTTCTTCTTTGTCAGTGTTGGCGACGTAAAGTCAAGGAACTCAGCATCTTCTTCATCCTCTTCTTGTTGAAAAGTCAACCGAGCTAGACTTTCTTTAGCTCCGGAAGATTGGTCGAGCACGTCGGAAGAGGGCAGTGTTACCATTTCTTCCCTCTCCTCATCGGAGTTGTCAAACTTAGCTTCATCATTTCATTTGTTTGACTATTGGAGGGCAAGAGTAGCCCTACAGCACTGACAACGCAATAGACTTACAAATCATCTCGTT
The DNA here is from genome assembly GCA_022559845.1 of Amorphophallus konjac. Classification (NCBI taxonomy): domain Eukaryota; kingdom Viridiplantae; phylum Streptophyta; class Magnoliopsida; order Alismatales; family Araceae; genus Amorphophallus; species Amorphophallus konjac. The sequence goes on from CM040121.1 coordinate 604,799,797, forward strand.
GCTTGTATCCAAGTCCTCTCGCGTCTTTTAAGGAGAAAGGCGATTGCCCCCTGACCTGCAAAGGGTACCACGATTGGCGGAAATATTCCCACCTTGCAGAGTTTTGTGTTTGGGGAATTCTTTGCTTTTTGTACATTTCCTTGATATTTTCGGGCATATCGTCCATGTCTTGGACTGACTCTGGAATAGTATCAGCCAAGACATTCCAACCGAAGTCATCTTCGGGAGGTCCCCGTGGGACCATGTCCCCTTTGTAAAAAATGATGGGCTTATCCCTCTTATTCTTGTTCTTTCTTTTCCTTTGATAGGAAACTATGAAGGTTTTCAGTTGCTCCGCCTTGTGCTCCTTTCTTTCAAATGGAAGTTGCATGCATCCCGATGGCAAAAGGATACTTTTGTTGATGGCTCGACTAATAAAGTTAGCCTCAAAGTTGATATCTCGTCTTTCAAGACAGACTGCCTTGCTATTTGAGGTCCGAAGGCTCAATCTATGCAACTTGACCATATCTCCGTTGACTACGAAGAGCTCTGCCTCATTTTCTTCTTCTTATGAAAATAACTTTTGTTTCCCCTTATCTTTGGTCTTGGCAATCGGTGATGCAATGGGCTCCCCGAAATATAAAGAGGCATCCATCAAGTTGCATTCATTTGTCTGAAAAGGAGTTTGATCAGCAAAGACCATATGTTGTTTACCATTCCTAGCGTACTTTATACACTGATGCAGAGTTGAGGGGACGACCTAATTTTCATGTAACCAATGTCTCCCCAAGAGAACTTTGTATGCTATGTTGCAATTAATGATATAGAATGTGGCCTTAGTGACAAATTCATCAAGGACCACCTCCACATCAACCTTGCCAAGAGCATCTTCTGAGTTGTGGTTCAACCCAGAGATCTTTACGACATTTACCTTCCGTAGGTAAGGCATCAAATATTGGGACTTGAATGTCTTCAAGGGCATAATATTGACGGCTGCACCAGCGTTCACCAAAACCTGATTTATTTCATGACCGTTAATTTTCCCTTGCATGTATAGCGGGCAGTTATGACATAGAGGAGACAGCAACATGCCCTTCTCAGAAAATGTGACGCTTGCTGTGAACGGTTCATAAGCTTGAGCTTGCAGTTCGACAGTGTGGGCTTCATAAACTTTAGGCTCCTGAAGGACTTTTATAAGAGCATCCCTTAACTCTTTGCTCCAAGTCATAGCTTCCCAAATAGTAATGGTTGTTGAGAATCGCTTCATGTGTTGGATTATTTTGCGATCTGCTCGAGCACAAGCTTTTTCCAATGGATGGATCATTTCCGCCAATGTATTATATGAGCCGTCGAGCCTCTCCTTCTCAGAGGGTTTCTCCACTTTGCCCGACTCGCCTGACCCCTCTCGAAACAGCGGAGCCAGAGACTCTTCTTCTGACGACGATGGTGGATGGCCAGGACTATCCTTTTACTAGAAGGACCGGCTTGATCAGAGAGTTTGTCTTGCACTGCTGGGGTTGCAAGCTATTCATCCTCGTTAGAGGGGTCAAATTCAAAGACGCTACCCCACACTTCAACCGCTGGGATAGGGCCCAATTCTTCTCCTCAGAAGGCAATTACCGTATCAGGATTTACAAAAAGAAGCTTTTGATGTTTGCGGGTTTGAATTATTTCCTTGCCCGCGACCTTAGCTTCTGCCTCGACCTCGACCTCTCTCTTCCGCCTGGCGGCATTGATACGTTGTCAGCACCGCTTTTCGTTTGGGTCTATTCACCGTGAATTAACCCTCTTGAGCAGAGTTGATATTTTCAGGTGGTGGAATAGACACCATGTTGCATAAGAAGTTCTTGAACATTTCTTCAAGCTTCTCAATGGTGATTTCCTCATCTTTGTAGAATAAGGTCAAATCTTTAGGGATCGGGAGTTTCTCTCCCTCTTTAGCTCACTGGTATATTTGACAAAGCCAACTCTTCAAACGAGTTTTGCGCTCCATCTCTTCCCAGGAAATGTATTTGTCTAGCAAGACAACCCGAGTAGGGTGAGGGGGAACACACTCCTCCAACCCATCAATGAGTTTCTGCAGCTTTTGGAGGGGAGTTAATTCTTTAGGGGCTTCCATGGCGGGGGCCTGTTCTGCCTGCTTCTTCAACTTCCTCTTGATTTGGTCAGGGTAACTCCTAGGAAAAGCCACCGGCTCAAGTCTCTCAGTATTCACCTTGAGATCGGCTTCACAGCTCTTTTTCTTAGCTCCGCCTTATTGGCTTTGCTCAGAGGTGTGCTTCGAGCTTCCTTCCCTGGCCTGGCCTTTCTGGCTCTGTCGAATAATCTTCTCAACAGCTTCTCTGAGGCGCTGCTTTATCATGGAGTTCCCTTGAGCATCGATTTCCCCTTTCTAAATAAGGGTCTCAATGCAGTCTTAGACTTATTGACATTCTCCCGTGGAGTGGGACACCTAGGCATGGAACTTGCAATAAAGAGGATGTCTTTTCTCCATTTTGGTGTAGTACGCCAACGGATCATGCACCATTATCCGACCCTCTTGTAGGAAAACATCGAATATTTTTTTAGTGTCCTCCTTGAGAAAGGAACATTGGTGAGAGAGTCGCCAGCCTGGGTACCACAGTGTGGGTTTGCCTGACTAGAATCAGCTTTTCTGCCCGTGGGTCGGGGAATGTAAAGAAGGCTGATGTATGTATCACATTTGCAGAGAAGTTCGATTTATTCCATGTATGATGTTGTGGGGAGTTTGCCAAATGCTCATCTACCTTTATCACTCCCTGAATGATAAAATTCTCCATAATGCCTTTAAAGACCTAGCAATCCTAGATGACATGACCTACTGACCGGTGGTATAGGCAATAGCCATGCTGGTGCATTGTGCTTGTCGCCTCATCATCTCTTGGCGCTGGGAGGTTTATCAATCCCTTCTGACAGCAAACATGGAAGATCTCTAGGGGCCTATGGCGAGGAAAGGAATATGAACTCTGATGTGCTTCATCATCAGATAAATCTGATGACTCTTTAGACAACCATCCTCCATATCTTGGTGTGGTGTGGGTGCCTGCTGGCTCCTCCCAATTTCGGATATGTGTCGAGGTAGATTCCCTTGCACATGGCATGATGGGAAACATTGCCAACTACTAATCCATGTCTCAAGAATTGCAATAGCTCCCGATGCTCTTGTTGTAACCACATAATCTCCCTTTCAATACTATGGATGCTCCTCCGAACTGTCAGACATTCAGACATTTGAGATAGGGTGTATCCCGACATGGTATCGTGCTGCTGGTGTGAAGGTCCAGCCTCCGATGCCTTGGTGCTACTATGGGAAGCTGGAACAGATTCGTTAACTGTTAATCTCCTTTTCAGAGATCTTATAAAGCACATTGACAATAACATTTTGTGTCGGTCTGACATGGGGTTGGGATGGCTCCACTTGATGACCTTGCATATTGATGGTATTATCTTGGATCAACTTTTCTACTATATTTTTGAAGACATAACAATCTTCTATGGCGTGACCCAACATGCGGTGGTACATGTAGTAATTGGGTTCATTTGACTTTCCCACATCCGCGGGCTTCTGCGGTTCTGACAGGACTATCAAGCACTCTCTCATGCTAAAGCCGTAAGAGCCCCTTTGTATGCTCTTTCTTGAAAGAATATAGCATTTTTAGATGTTCCTCCAAAGCAATGATTGGTTCCCTTCCTGCAGGCTTCTTGCCGGAATTATTTGGATTTCCTCCTCCATTTTTGCCATTTGATGAAGAGAAATCCACTGCATTCGCCTCCTTCCTGCCAGTATTGCAGTCTTTTGACGATCTACCTTTGGTCAAGGTGAAGCCGGGGATGTCAACGAAAAACATTTCCATCTCGGTGACAACCGGATACAATCGATCGAATCCTTTGATGCTGGTATCGAGAAGTTTCTTGCTGATTTCCGCAGCCAAGCCTTTCCGACATATAGTAATAGCGTCCTCCTGAGTAGGAGGATTATCACACTGCATACTGAAATCTCTCCAGCGTTTGATAAGGTCCAGGGTTGTTTCCCCTTTCTTATGCCTCAAGGAGCATAATTCACCCAGAGAAACTTTGCGCTCGACTGTCTGGAACCGATCAAGAAATTTCCTTTGCATATCAACCCAATTAACCACCGAATTAGGCTTTAGTCTCGAGTACCATTGAAAGACGGTACCCGTGAGAGATGTGGTGAAATAGCGAAAGAAATATGATTCATCCAATGCCAACTACCCCATGGCTATTACGTAATAGGCCAAATGCTCTTGCAAAGAACTCTGCCCATTAAACTTCTGTAGCTTGGGAGCTTTCGGACAGTCTGGCGATAGCTTCTTAAATCAACAAGTCTATAGTGGCGATAACGTCACCATGCTGAGTGAACTTGTCTTCCACAATCCAGTCAATCATATGTCTCTACGCTATCAAATTTGTCGTCGCAGGCATGTTTGACGACCGCATATTGGTCTTGACGGGTGGGGTTTCAAATTCCACCATTGCCGAGACCTTTGCCGCCGTCGCTGAAGTATTGGTAGCCGCCGAGGTGCCTCGGGAAGGGTGCTCCACCACTTGTACTGCCATTGGAGGCTGCGGTGGTGCTTCCCTCTCCCGTAGGATTTCTTGCAATATAGCTTTCAGCTCTTGGTTTTCACACTGCAATTCCGCCAACGTGATATCTTGGACATCTTCCTCCAATTCATCCCCTTGTCTTGGGTCTTCATTTTCATGGGCACTACAGACTTCTTCCAGAGCCCTTTCAGCCTGCGCTTGCCCTTACTGAGTTGACGAGGCAATAGTAGCACGATTTAATTGCACCACAACTTGAGTGACCGAGCAAGCCTTTCTCAATGATGACAGTGGCTCATTTAGGTCATCTGGCTCTTCTTCAGGTTGCTTTCCAGGAGTTGAGGTGTAACATGTGAACACCTTGACAGTATCATTGCCCACCTATACTATTCTCTTTTTCTTTGGCACTGTACTCTCGATCGGGTAGGTGCCCCCATCCTATCAAAGACTGAGACTCAAGGTGAGGGTTCTCCCGCCAACTTGCTATTTTCCACCTAGATTGATTCCGAGTGTCGGATAGCGTACTGAGGATTTTTGCAAACCCCTTTACGCTTTTGCCCCTGATGGTGTGGAACTTATTCTTTTCGAACGATCGGAACCTCTGTTTGTTGCAGATTCAACATCCGGATGGGCTTGCCTGCCTGAGCTCCCTTGAGAGCATGAGCCTCTTCTTTAGTGCCCCATATTTGTTTCAAGCGGAGGTGTCGCTCCTCCACTAGGTTGCTCCTTCGCTTGAGCTTGGAAGCTTTAGGTCGGCGCATCTGCCTACGGTTTGATACCAGAGCACTGACATTCTTCAATGATGCCTTATCTTCCCGAACTTGTCGGAGGAGACCAAAGCGGTTGGAGGTGGTTGTCATCGGGACATATTCAACCCGAGGCGTGATCAGCTCTCCTCCATCGAGCCGAACATGGAGTTTTCCGACAAGGATAGTCTTGCCGGAGTTGGATGTTGCCGCTGTTGGCTTCCTGCCCTTGCGGCTGTAGCACTACCTCCGTTGAGTAGAAGTAGAATCGAAAATGATATAGTTGACCGAGAAGATTCTGTTGGCCGTTGTTGGTGAGGGCTTGATGCCCCCTGGTGATGCTGGCGCAACGGATTCCTCCTTAGCCACAGGAATAACGCCCAGGAAGTAAAGCAAGCCGACTACAGCCGGAAAGTCCCCGAACACCAGCAGGGTTGCTAGGTATCCGAACCTGGCGTGATTAGCGACGACTTGGGGTCCAAAGTTGACCACAGCCATCCTCTTGTTGTTATGTCGTGCAATGGAGTGATCTCCCTTTCTCTTCCCTCCTATAAAAGGAAAGGGACATCACAACCTTAGTAAAGGTGTAAAAATTCTCTGGCAGAGAGATGAAAGGTAGAAATTGTCCCACTAGGCGTGCCAGTCTGTTTTCACATGAAGAATTAGGAGAATATAAAAAAAAATGTATAGGAATATACATGGTATGTAAAATGTATATCGAGAAATTGTAGACAAATTCTACGGATTTATTTATCAGACAATTAGGGTTCGAGTGTCGGACAATTCCCCACCGATCGTAGTCGGTCTTTATTTACATCGACTTAAAGTCCGAACACCTTTGATTAACTACCAGAGAGAACCAACGACCTCTACAATATCGGTTATAATATTGAGAGCGCATTTGCAATTGAAGCACGCAACATCCTTAAGAGGAGGGTCGGGCCTATATGTCTTAGAGGAGGCATTGGTTAGCATAGAGTTTTTGGACCCTTTAGTAGGGTTGTTAACAAAATTTAGGAAATTTAGGGTATATCGATAATTCCTAGATAGATGGGGTGTATTTTAATTGCTATCGGAATTCGCCTAGACGGAGCAAAGATGATGTAAGACCCGGGATTTTCGGACCAGAAATCCGTGAGTTTCGGAGTCTCAGTGGCCGCGCGTGTTCCGAGCTTCCTCGTTGTGCTAGTTCGAGTCACCGTGTAACTGTGTAGGTGCGGAAGGCTGTCTCCACACAGTGTTAGTTTTTTTGAAAAGCAGTTTCCGTGTGGGCCATGAGTATGGCCAGTGATTGTGAATTCCGTGACCCAACCAGGGGTGCTGGGACTTCTTAGTCTCCCTTAGAGAGGGAGTGAGCCTGACAGTTATGAGCCGCCTTAAGAGTCCTTTCGACCGTAGTTTCTGACTCTTGGACTAGGGTAATTTGACGGCATGGTGCCGTATGGTACAACGGCCTTGGTATGAGTCGCGTGACTCTATGGCCATTGGATTAGCGAGTCTAGCAATTCATCCTGAGTCTGGTGGCACTATGCCACCCTGTGTTCCGTGATACTTGCGATGGGTGCGTGCGTAGCCGTTGGTACTTTGGTGTTTCCTCTCTACGGAGAGTTCCCACGTCAAGTGACTTTCTCACTAGTCGTACTTTGCCTAGGCACGTGTGTGCCGACGCGCTTGGGAGCGGTGGAGAGCTGGACCCGGGAGAGACGGTTTTAAGCTGGTTGCCGTAGGGCCACCCACTGTGGTGGATCAGGCCCGGGCCGGGAAGAAAACCAACTAGAGGGCCTGACGTAACGCAGTGAGTCAGTGTGTGCACACGTGGTCGGGGACTACGGACGCGTGATGACGAGCACGACCCCGACTAGACCCTTGTCTTCGGTTACCTGTACGATGTCTCAGTTTCCGCCTGGGGCGAGTAGGGAGACACCTGAGGCGCGGACTAAGTCGTCAGTAGACGCATCCGGCCTTGCTTCTAGTGGGTAGGTTCTCCCGTCATACGACACGTGACTCTCTTGACTCGAGGTTTGGTTTTCCGTCAGCGAGGACATGATTCTTCGGGTGGTTCCAATGTACTTTCCCGACGTTGAGGTCTAAGGTTCCCGATAGAGTTATCGAGATTTCACCCGTAGACAGTGTAGGGTTCACGAGGGCGAGGTCGTGACTGTACCGTAGACCGCGTGGTCTTGGGTTGAGCCTCCATCTGTGAGGACGAGCCTTCACGACAGGGATGTCGTGGTTTTTCCTTCAATAGCGTAGCTGCGGTTTTACTGGTGGTTCGGCGGGGTCCCGACTGTGAGATCGGGGTTTCCTTTCTGTTGCCATTAGGAGTAACTTAGAGAGCTATATTTCTGCTGCCTTCTTTTGTTTCCGTTGCGGCTACGCTCGCTACTGTTGTTATGGTTATTATTGCTATTATCGCTGTCATTTACCATCGTTGTTTCGTGGTGGGGATCCGCAGGACTCCTATTGAGCCAATGAGATGAGACTCACCCCTTTCTTTTCCGATGTTGTGGTTCCTCCTCGAGGTTCGGAGGTGCAGCGCGGAGGTTCGTAGTTGTTAGCTTGCCAGAGCCAGGGGCGTACTCAGCGATTGAGTACGTTTCTTTCCCTGTAGACTGTACTTTGTGGACTGGACTCTGTAATTAATATGTTAATTGAAATGTAATTTATTTTCTGTTATTTAAACAGTTAATTTTGTAGTCATTTCATGCATTATTTTAAATTTTAATGTATCTCCACAACACCCAATTAACCCTTCCGAGCCTTCCGGCTTCTCGGTGGCGGGCCAAGACTCGAATGGTATCAGGTAATTCCTAATATTCGGATCTTGGGTCATTACAGATGCACTCAGAAGTGACTCAACTCCTTGAAGGGACGTTTACACAATTTCAAGAAATGCAATATTTTTGTAATCTTGAACATTTATAAAAAAAGGACAGAGAATATTTTTACAATTACATGACTTCACAAGACTTGACTGCAAAATACATGACTTTTCGACAAATTGTAGATTTTACTGGATGTTTATGCAAAAATGTAAGGCATATCTACAATTCTAAGAATTACAGGACATTTTTACAATTATAGAACATTGTGGGGTTTTCTCATAAATTCATAAGTTTTTCTTGTAATTTTTGATTAATTCAGGAAATTACATAATTTCTCCCCATAAAAATTACATAAACATGCACCCGAGGGCAAATATGCAAAAGTAGGGGCATATATGCAACATACCCTCACTCCAGGTCTTCAAAAAAAACACAAGCACAAGTGGAGAACTCCGAATCCCAAAGACTTCCTGCAGTTCGGATCAAATCCAAGTGTTCCAGTGTGTGTCAAATGGGACCTATGGGGGTTATTTATAGACTTCAGGAGACGGTTACACCATTTAGGACCTACCCGGACCGGATAGGATCCCTTGGGAGGCCTACCGGCACCGGATAGGTCCCCAAGGGGGGACCTTAGGTCTGGATAGGCTGCGGAGGGCCATCTGGGACCGTATAGGCCGCGGAGGGCCATCCGGGACCGTATAGGCCGCGGAGGGTCATCTTGGACTGGATAGGTCCCACGGGGGACCCATCCGGTCCGGATAGGTCCCTGTGGGGGCATATCCGATCCTGGTAACCCGGATGAGGGAGAGGGAGGGTCACCCCCTATATAAACCCATCATTTAACCTTTTTCCCTTGGTTTTTTTATTGCTTTGGCCATGTAGAGAATAGAAAACAACTCGTCCTTGGTGCTTTGTGCTTTAGTTTGGTTGCTTCTTGCACTGCTTGTTGTGTAAGGAGGCTCCGATCTTCTAGGATTTCTTCCCCGCCAAACTCGGACACCCCGTAAGTTGCAAATAATTTTTTTTCTTGCATGATTCGCTTGCTGCGAGATCATTTTTGTTGCTCCGAATGCCCGACGGGAGTTCCCAGGACTTGTGTTTGACCCAGTGCCGTGACGTCACGGACTTTGTGTCGTTTTGTGACAATCATCGGATTAGTCTGATTTTTATTTTCTGCTATTAATTCGGAAAAATAATGGGTTCAACACCCACCTAATTGCTGAATTAGGAAAAGTACTAAACATGAAACTTATTAACTTAACCCTCTTTCTCATGGCATTGGTTTCAGCTGAAATGGTTAGCCCTATCAAATGTTATACTAGTTTAAAGTTCACTGTTATTATTAACTTCAAATGGGTTTAACAATAAGGGTTAAGCTTGATGGGCTTGGATTCTTATTGGGCTAGGCCTAACTAAATAATACCCTCATGGAGAATTTCCATACCCTTCATTCCACCATATGAGTTGAAATCTTAGTCACCATTATTCAACCACAAAATTATTCAATAGAATCTCAAAATGCCGGATACTACAATAGGTCTACTATTTGGTATGGCACCTTTGTAGGGGGAAATCTTATCACTTGGAAGCAAGAAACAGAGTGTCCATGCAAGATCTAGTGCAGAAGTCAAATACAAGCTTATGGCCCACAGAGTTTATGAACTATGTTTAAAAATATTGATCTAGGATCTTGGGATGAATGTGGAGCTACCAATGGAGTTATATTGTGACAACAAAACTGCTAACAACATTGCAAATAACTCAGTCCAGCATGACAGAACCAAGCACATAAAAATATAGATCAGCATTTCATTAGAAAGAAATTTGGTGGAGGACAACTATACTTGCCATATGTCTGCTCTGAAGATCAGTTTGCTGATGTTCTTACCAAAGGCCTGACAAGAGAGGTTTTTCAATCTGCATTGGGCAAGCTTAGCATGATGGACATCTATGCTCGGCTTGAGGAGTATAAGAAATAAGTGTAGCAGGTGCAATATATGCGTCTGTTTTAAGTTATTGTTGTTATTGGGTTAGTTATGGGTTGTCAGTCTGTTAATGGGCTGGTGCATGCTGATGTACTTTGTGTCTTTTGGTGTTCTTGTTCTTTTTCCCCTTAATCTGAGGGTAGAAGAGTCCATCTATGTATTTTCTGATTCTTTTTTTTTGAAGGAATGTGGATTATACCACCGATTTTATTCAAAAAAAAGTAGAAATAGTACAACCATAATGGTGGAGATATTCCTTACCAAAGAACACCAGGGAAAAAACTTTAAATAATACCTCCACTCACACATGCTATGATGAAAAAGAAAACACAATACAGACTTACGTATGCAGATCTAAGCATCCACGAAGAAGTGCATGCTCGCTGCCAACTACACTTGTGCTCTAGGCATCCTTCATCAGAGACGCAAGCTCCCTTCGTCCACTAATTGGCTTCTGCACAATGGGAAAATCATAAGAGACTTTCCAAAAAATTCCTGAACTGTCCTGGTAGGGATTTGATTCCTATGCCTAACATACTCACCTGTTGGATTAACTTATCATTAATCAACGATGACGTATTTTATGATTCATCAAGTATTAAATATAAAGGGCAAGGAAGGGTCCGACCAATCTTGTGACAGAAACCCTATTCCGGCCTCCTCTTTCTCTGTGTCATCTCCTTAGTCTCTTTCCTGTTAGTGTTAGTGTAGCCTCATTGGGACCAGTTGTAATGGAAATGTGTCAACAGCCTTTTGTTCCTTTTGTGGTTTGTGGTTTTTGTGAGGAACCACTCCTCCATTTTCTTGATTGCACTACCTCTGTTTATCTTTGAATAAAATTGGTGGTATGATCCACATCTATTTCGAATAATAGTCAAACTGCCATCCACAGGAATTAAGATGTCCTAATTTAGTAGGTGGTCAGCCATATGGGAAAATAAGAATGAATTTACCTCAAATGTCATGAAAGGAGCTATCACATAAGGAAGCGGAGAAAAAAACTACAGAGTGCTGATCTGAAGATTTACCCATTTATAAATATTCCAAAATCCACTTGTTCTATCAGTAATGAAAAACAACTGCCCTGCAAAACTCCAGATTAAGTGCACAAAAAAGTAAGAGAGCAATAAATGTGCACATCTTAACATATAGAAATGGCATTTGTTAGAACAAGTGTAATTAAAAAGAAAAAGACAGAAGGATACGCTCCACATGCTCTTCAAGATGGGTGTCAATATCATATCTACCTGTTTATCTACATCTACATATGAATGCATATATCATATATACACATACATCCAATGGATGAACTATTATGTAAAAATAATTAACTGCACAATAAGCAAGGCATATGAAGAGCAATTTCATGGTCGTTTAACGGACCACATTCTCAGTTTTTTTCCTTTTTTGAAGGTGGCATAGTAACATTCATAAAAAAGGAAGTTATGAAATTCCTACACTGTTTAGCCTTCATAAGAACTGTTAGATTCTTCAGTTCAAAGAATTCCAGCTTCTCTGCACCATTCCTGTCCATATGATTGCACAGTAAGGCTATCAGAATAATTGTTGAAGTCTCCTCTAAACATTCTTTTATTCCTTCCAAACCAAACAGCCCACAACATGATTAGGAGTGCTAGGAACCATTCCTCTTCCTCTGAACTGAAAGATCAAGTACGTTTCCACCATTTCATGAGGTCAGGAACACTATGAAAAGCTTGCCAACGGATGCCTAGAAATTTGAACATAGTCATCCATTTGACAGTAACAATGCCACAATTACAGAACTAGTAATCAATATCTCCTCCATACACACCACAAATATGCACTCAGATTTATCCATAAGAAAAAGTGATTTAACTCTGGCACTAGTGGAAACTAGAGTCTTCTCAGTGCCCCTTCTCCAAAGAAATAGTTTTATCTTGGAAGACCAACAGGAAGCCATCCAGACCTAGAGCTTTGTCTCCTGCAAGAGAAAAGACTGCCTAATGGACCTCCTCCTCTGAAAAACTCTGGGAGATAACATCCCTCTCCTTAGGAGAGATACGGGAGAGGAGATCATCTGCAATCCTTGGTCTAAAGTGCTCACCCTCAGTAAACAATCTGGAGTAGAAATCCTTGGCCTATCCCCTGATATCCTCATCCCTAGATAAAGAGTGCTCACCCACCTAGATGCATGTGATGGTGTTGACTCTCCTCCTCCCTGAAGTAACAGGCTGGAAGTAAGCAGTGTTCCCATCTCCTTCTTTGATCCATCTGCCCCTTGATCTCTGCCCCCAGTAGATTTCCTCCCTTGTGAGTATCTCATCAAACTCTCCCCTTAAAGAGTCCCTAAGCTTCCTGTCAGCTTCATCTATAGGCCCTGCCTCCTCCGAATAGTCTAGGCCCTCAATCTGCTGAATACTCTATCCTTCGCTGCCCAGCCCAAGAGGGTTTTTACAGCCCCCCAAATCCTAAGACCCTGAGCCATGTGCTTTAGCTTTTTAACCAGAGTAGTCATAGCAGACCCACACCATGTTCATTCCATGCTCCCCTAACAGAGTCCATAAAATGTACCTCCTTGAACCAAAACTTCTCAAGTCTAAAGTCGTACTCGTACATTTTTGAAAAAATTCACCATTGTTGAATAGAGATCCTGACGAATAATATCCCAGCACACCGTAAAGAAGCTCCTATCATGCGAGCGGCTGGTCTTCAAAAAAATGGGTTTGTGGTCCGATACTAATTTAGCCAAAGAGAGCACCTGCATGTGAGAATAGTGATCCTCCCAATCAACAGAAACCAGATATTTGTCCAGCCTAGAGCATATAAGATTAGCTCGCAAGTTGGACCAAGTGTATTGTCCATTTGCTATGCCGATGTCCACTAATGCTGCCTCCTCGATGAAATCAGTGAAGCCCTCCGTGCCCCCTTTATACATAATGTCCCCCGTCCTCTCCCAAGGGGCAGCCACCGCATTGAAGTCCCCACCTACACACCAAGGCCGACTGGAGGATAGGTGATGGCAAACCAGGTCTTCCCACAAGAGCCGCTTCTCCTCCCTACTTTGAGGGTTGTACACTCCCGTGAAGTCCCAAGAGAACCCATCCCTTACATTTCTGAAGTGTAAGGAGATGACCCACCTACTAACCTGTTTGTCCAAATCCACCTTATCTACTTCATAATGATTCCAGAAGATCATGATCTCCTCGGACCCATGGTATTCAGTATCGCCTGGTACGTAACAGTACTAGCCTTGGCCGGTTTGGTTCTGGCCATTTGAGCCTGGTTCAGGCCGCAACAGTCGCACCTCCTCCACGCTCTCATCTCATTGTTGAGATTGAGAGAGAGAGGGAGAGAGAGAGAGAGAAGGAGGGGGGGAGAAAGAACAGGGGTGGCCAGTGCCGGTGGGACTGTGAGATGAAACACATACAGAGAGATAGAGAGGAGCCGCGGATGACGACGGCAACGGCTACTGGGGACGACGACGAAGGGGATCGCTCAGCCGAGGATGGCCGTAGCAAGACGCTTGGGCAGCAGCCGCCGATAGGGGTGATGGTGTTCGCCAGTCACCACTTCGCCTTGCCGGTTTGCCCTAAAGGCTGGGCTCTGTCGGGGAGGGGTTGGTTTGAACAAGTTTGGTCATTTATAAAACGACCCTCGTAACAAACTTTAATTGTATAATGACCAATATACTTATTTGGACTATGGAGGAGGTGGAACCGGATGGAGGGAAGTGAAGACCGGTATGGTACCGGACGGTACCGGTTCATACTGGTACTGGTACCGGTACCGGCACTACCCGGTACCAAAACTAGTATCGGGAGTGAAGACCTTGCCCAGACTTGCCCTCCACCGATGAAGCCAACCCCTTGGATAGTCTAGCCCCATCGATGTCCCTCATGATGGATTCTCCATCCCCTTTACACTTGGTTTCTTATATGCAAAGGATGTCAATCTTACATCTCCTAATCAGCTCCTTCACCGCCCTCTTCTTCTTCTCCCCACCCCCCCTCACGTTCCATTAAACAATCCTCATGATGACAAAGAAATGTTCCTCTCCTCCCTACCACCACCCCCTCCCTATATTCTCTCCATTGAGACCTTCCTACAAAATACTTGCAGTCGACCTCTTCTTGATTTTAGAGAACACTCCTTTCAAGACTTTCTCTGTGCCAGCAAAAGAGCTGCCCACCTTGGCCGCCAACTCCCTCACTAGGTCCCCCATCGTTTTTTCTACCACCCCCACCAACTCCCGCACTACCTCCCTCCCCAGGCTATCATAGTCAATCGTGGTCCCCCCTACGGGTTGCAAGCCTAAGGACAGATTGTCCTTCTTAAAGAGATTCTGAAAGAAATTGTTAAGCACCTCTTGAAGTTGAATCCCATTCTTGTTCTTAATCAAGGTCATCTTCCCTCATTTGCTCAACTCTCAAAACCCTCCCCTAGGCACTTGCTACAAAATGGAAGAAGGATGTATTGTCGGACCCTTCTCCAAGCAATTGTTCTTTAGCTCTATATTTCCATAAGATTTCATCCCACAGAAGCCATCCTTGATATTCTTTCCTCTACATCCTTAAATCTTGAGTATCTAATGGAAATAAGAGACCTTGTTCACTTTTTATTTCAATATCATCTGTTTTCTGCAGGAGCTCCTGTCTGATTTCATCTGCCTTACCAAACTCTTTACTGCTCCATTTCTTCATAGTATAAAGTTCATACAATTTCTTACCCACTTGAGCTTCTTAAAGAAACATATGATGTAAGGGCCTCTTTCCACCTCCTAGTCACCAAACCTTTGAGCCCATCATGTACAAACCAGGTCAACAACCTATTCTCTCACTCTTAGAGCCACAACCTTAAGACAATTTAATTGGGATATGATCAGAAATTGTTCTTGTCAACCCCTTGACTTGAGATAGTGGGAGTAACTTCAGCCAATCTATAGATATGAAAAATCTACCAAGCTTAGACTGGATGTTGTATTGATGCATGTTAGACCATGTGAACAGTATATTAAGTAACTCCAATTCAATCATCTCACACTCCCTTATCCACTAACAAAAAGGTTCCATTTCCCTTCCCCAATTATGCAGACCAGACCTTTCACAAGGGTATGTTAACACAATTGAAATCACCAGCTATACACCAGACCTCAAAATATGATGTTTTCAGCATGCAGAGTTCCTGGAAGAAAGTTAGTCTATTGTCATGAGGCTCGTAAACTATAGCAGGCGCCCAACGGGCATTAGCTTCCCTGCTGATAAATCTGACAGAGATACTGAAAACACCAGAATCGCACGGATGACCATATACATTTTTCTCTTTCAATAAAATGACCTGACCTCCTTTCAGACTATCAGCAGATAGAGGCCCCAGCCATTCAACCTGGAACAGCTGTCTTCTAAGAATAAGATACATCAATTGAATTGATCCTAGTCTCTTGAATGTGGATGCGTCAAACTTGAGGTTCATGAGAAGGTCCCTTACAGCTCTGATCTTGTGATCACTGTTCTAACCTCTAATATTCCAAAAAAGGATCTCCATTTCAACACCACAGGCCTCTGTGCAGATATTCTCCTTGTGTCAAGGCTGCAATGGTAGCATTGCTTTTAGAAATATTTATTTCCCTCTTACCTATCTTAATCCCTCCCTTGCTCTTCTCTTTGAACATTATGCTGTAGCTTCATTTTTTTCTCATTCCTCTGGTGAATAATTTTACCTGTCCACTCAGAGTTGTCTGGTTGAAGAATAGAAAGATGGTCCAGATCACTTGCATATAGAAAAAATTCTGTAGAAGCGATCCCCCTCTCACCAATCACTTCTCCAATCTGGCCATTTGTCAGCTCAACATCCCTTCAGATTAAAGAACCGGAATCTACAGCACCCACATTTCCTCTGAAGAAACTGCAAACATATGCATCCCTGATGCCTGAAGCCTTCATCATCTTTGGCCACATGAACAGGCCTCCACCTCTATTTCAGGAAGAAAGGGAAGAGGAGGAAGGGAAAGGTCTGACAGAGAAAAGCCTACAGACTAACCTGAAGTAGCCTCAGACCCTCCAAGGAACCTGGGATCAACCTACTTCTGGAGCTTAGATTAGACTCCATCCAATCCCTTCTTTCCAAAAGCCCCAAGTGGAACCGCTCCAAAGCCATAGAAGGAGATCAATGATATGAAGAATGTACCGTCCCACCACCACAGCACCCCTTCCCAGCCTTCATCATGATGTCGATGTTGGTTGCTGGAGCCGAAGTGTCCATCACATTGCCGGGAGAAGATGTCCCAGCTCTATCACTAGACAGCAGCATCAAAGGGGAGGAGGTTGATTACTTGTAGATGCCCATCGGGTCTTTACAAAAGAACATGCAGGTTAAAGTTTAATGGATTCGAAGTAGAAGACTGGGTTAACCGAGTCCAGGAGAGAGAAGATCCCTAGAAATGTTGCAAGATGCAAATGGTTCCATATGCATGATTTAAACCAAAGCCTGTTTAGAAGCCTGCTCATCTTCTCCACGTGGGATGCACATTCCTCTGACAAAAGAATCAAAGGATGTCTGTATCGGTTCCAACACCCTCTCTAAGGGTTCAATATGCTAAGTCTGGATGCACCTGATGGTTTGTCTCTTAGAGAGCTCCCAGCCTCCATACCAAGAGAAATCAAACATGTCCACTGCTGCTGCTTCCCAACAAAACCCCACCAAAAGCACTAATAATTGGAAGTGAATTCTCAGCTTCTCAAGTCACTATACCCCCTGACTCATCTAAATTAGTGAATTTCTCAGAATAATTGAGTTAGATAGGACTGACTTACCTAATTTGCTACCCTCCTTGATCCTCGCTATCATCCCTTTTTCAAACACTACAGATGCTTGCATGAAACTGCTATTTCTGCCCAGGTCCATAAATTCTACGCAGTCTAAGTCGATACAGCTATCTTGGAGTTCTCTACATGTTCAACTGTGATAAGGCAGAACTTCTTACTCCATGATCCGATTTTGACATAAGTTGCAATGCATGAAGAGTCATCTACCTGGATTCTAATTCTGGAACATTGAAGAAGTTCCCTATCCACTGTCCTTTTGTCAAACTCCTTCCCAGAACAGAAACCAGTAACAATGAATTGGAGACTTCGGCAATCCACAATTCCAAATATGCATAGGAACGGAGCACCAGAGTGAAGCACCCTCTTGATCTAGCTCCATAGCTTCCTCCAAGGTCCATGGTTTGAACAAAAGCTGAACTCTTCCTAAATGAAGACATTTAAAGGCTAAGCATTCCAGTTTCTACTCCTATAGAAAATTTGACAAAAAGAACCATCTAGCAGATCTCTGATCGATCAGTTTTCACTGCTACCCCACTTGTTCTTCAAAATCTTTTGCAACCATTCTTTAGTGAGAGGAACACCTCTAGGTTCTACCACAACATGAAAATACAAACTTATCTTCAACCATCCCAGGGGGACCAAGGAATGTCTATGACTTCTTGGTAGTTAAACTGAAAAGGCTTCTTCACTTCCACTGCCTTCCCTGGAACACCAGGATCTATCTTGTTGAGTAAATACGACAGTTTTGTAATTAGTTGTTTTTTTCAGTCCTACTGTGTTACAGATCAATGCACCCTGATCACTGTTAAGTACAGGGGCATTTTGGTCCTTCTGTCTGTCCTCTCATGTAACACCTTTGTGCACCCTTGTCAGGGTCAGTTACAGGGGGATTTCTGTCTTGTATTGTTGGGCGGTTGCCCTAATCAGATTTCATACAAGTGTGGGCGGTCTGGGAGGTTAATCATCCAGAACCGCGGGGTTTTCTCACATCGCAGGTCCCTCTGCTCTTCTTCTATCTGTCTGCCCGGTGTTTTCATAGTATCAGAGCCAGCGGCTCTTGCAGAAGAAGCCTCGACTTGCCAGTGATCGGTTCTGCCCCCTGCGCAAGTACACACCCTCCCTGCGGCTGGGGTTCCTGGCTGCTAGGGTTTTTTTCTGTGCCTTTTCTTGGGGGTGGACCAAGCCTTCTTCCTGCGGCTCAGATTTCTCTTCTTCCTGGCGGCTAGGGTTTCTTGGTGCAACTGCAGATTCCCCATGATCCTTCGGCCTGTTCTTCCTGGTGGCTAGGGTTTCCTGCAGCTAGGTTG
The DNA here is from genome assembly GCA_022559845.1 of Amorphophallus konjac. Lineage (NCBI taxonomy): Eukaryota > Viridiplantae > Streptophyta > Magnoliopsida > Alismatales > Araceae > Amorphophallus > Amorphophallus konjac. Next base: position 604,818,026 of record CM040121.1, read on the forward strand.
TCTGCTTCCTGCGGCTAGACTTTTTTGTGCGGCTGCTGTCCCCCATCCTTTGGTCTGTTCGTCTTCACCTACACATGCAGGAGGCAGGGTCTGGAGGTCCCAAGTTACTTTGGGTTGCAGCTGTCTTTCCCTGTGGTTGCGGCTGAAGGTTTGCTTGTTTCACTGGAGTTCGGCTGCTCCCGTCTCCCATGGCCGACCAAGGTTCTGCTACCTCTGATGCTACTTCACAAGGGAAGGAAGTTCCTGGTCTCCGTGCTCCATCTGTGCACAGCCATGAACATCATGCCTTGCAGATCACTCCGGTCAAGTTGAACAAAGTCAACTATGTTGAGTGGGCAGCCGCTGCCAAGATGTACATTGGAGGGAAGCGAAAATCAGCTTATATCAGTGGTAAAACAACCAAACCTGATGAAAACATTGACAAGTTTGAGGACTGGGTTGAAGAGAATAATATTGTTATGACATGGATTGTTAATTCCGTGGAGGATGCTCAACGGAAACTGATCATGTAAAGGAAACTGCTAGAGATATGTGGGTCTTCCTGGAAAAGATGTATGGGGAGAAAAAGAATGATGTCCATGTTTATCAACTAGAAAATCCATCAATGCAACCAGGCAAGGGAGTATGTTTGTGATAGATTATTTTACCACTCTTCAGACTCTTTGGGATAAGCTTGATTACTATGATGCTAATGACTGGAATACTCCCGCTGATCATCAGGGACACTTGAAGTTCATTCAAAAAGGGAGGGTTCTCAAATTTCTTGGTGGATTAAACTCTAAGAGGGAACCACTCTGAATGAAGCAACTATTCCCTCTCTGGATGAAGTTTATCAGCGAGTCATAATTGAAGAGAATCGAAGGGAAGTGATGCTTGCTGAAGTTCCACCTGCTGCCACTCTTGATCATTCAGCCTTGGTTAGTGATGGGTCGTCCGGAAAACGGGCCAGCACTATGACTTTTGATGATGAAGGACAGCGTGCTTGAAAGTGTACTCACTGTGGAAGACTGAATCACCTGGTTGATAGCTGTTGGGTGTTGTATCCAGACAAGAAACCCCAAAAGTTCAAAAGCAAGAAGGGTAAACCTCCATCCAAGACCACTCCAGCAGTGACACAAGTTTCCTCCAATGATGGTGACTCCTCGGCCTCCCCAGCGGCCAGCCTCAAAGGCCTCTCCTCAACCAGCATCACCAATCTTCAGAAGATCCTTTCTCAACTTGACTCTGCTGCCTTGGCTTCTACCACCTTGGATATGTGTGGCAATGGAGGGGTGGCACTTAGTGCTGCGTCTTCCTCTTCCAGTACCTCTTGGATCATTGATTCAAGAGCTACTGACCATATGACTGGCAACCCAAGTTTTTTTTTCCTCTTGTTATCTTCTGGTCAAATAAAGGTTGTGGTAGCTGATGGTGCTCGTGCCACAATCGCGGGCAAGGGCACCATCAATCTTGATGATAGTCTCTCCCTAACCTCTACTTCACATGTTCCTTCTCTTCCGATAAATCTTCTGTCTGTTAGTAGTTTGACCAAATCCCTCGATTGTTCAGTAGCATTCTTCCCTGATCGTTGTATCTTTCAGGACTTGAAGACCGGGCGAACGATTGGGAGTGGTCTTGAGGACGGGGGACTCCATCGGCTCAATCTCAGGGGGAGTATCGCACTTCAGTCTACCACCACTAGGAATACTGCCTATAAAATCAAGGAAATTCGATTGTGGCATTGCCGTTTAGGGCATCTCTCTATTAGGTCTTTGAGAGTCTTGTTTCCATCCTTGTTTCAGTCTGTCTCCATTGAGTCCTTTCACTGTTGTCTGCCAGTTGGCAAAGCATTGTAGAACCAATTATTCAGAGTCAATAAAAAGAGCAATTCTCCTTTTGAATTAATCCATTATGATGTTTGGGGCCCATCTCCTGTGTGTTCTGTTGATGGCTTTCGGTATTTCATCACCTTTATTGATGATTTCTCTCTTTGCACTTGGGTTTATCTCTTAAAGTCCAGAGAAGAAGTGTCTCGGGTTGTTCAGGTTTTCTCCAAGATGGTGCAGATGCAATTTGAGAAAAAATCAATGATTTCAGATCAACAATGCAAAAGAATATTTTACAAAGAATCTGAATTTGTTCATGGAAGATGAGGGGATGATTCATGAATCCTTCTGTCCCTACACTCCACAACAAAATGGAGTGGCCAAACAGAAAAATAGGCACTTGATGGAGACAGATCAAGCATTTCTGTTTCAACATAATCTTCTAAAAAAATTTGGGATGATGTCATTCTCACAGCCACTTATGTTATTAATTGCATGCCATCCAAAGTCCTCGCGTTTCGTATTCCTGAGAGTCTGTTGCGCCCTACTCACCCTATATTTTCATTAACTTCTCAGGTGTTTGGTTGCATGTGTTTTGTTCATCAGTTATGTCCCGATTCATCCAAACTTGATCCTGAGTCTATGAAATGCATCTTTCTTGGATACTCTCCCGCTGAAAAAGGGTACAAATGCTTCGACCCTACCACTAGCAGAAAATATATCCAAAAAGATGTCACTTTCTTTGAATCCCAGTCCTACTACACCTCGGATCTGTCTTAGGGGGAGTGTCCAGCTGTGGATCCCTATTTCATTCCTTGCCACACGTCTATTGAGAGTCGATTCACCCCTTTGTCTTCTTCCTTGTCACCTCCTTCACCTCTTGTCCAAGATGACAATGCCTCAACTGACTTGGAGAGTAAACAAAAACCGAAGGTGACTAAGACTGATTCTAGAAGGAAGAAAAAGAAGAAAGAGCATAGTAGTCCCCTGGTTGATGGTCATTCCCATGAGGTTGTTGGGTCTTCAAGTCCTTCCAATTCTGAAGTTCAAGTATTCACTTCTCCTTGTGACACAATTTTTGATCTTGACAAACTATAGCATTGCGAAAAGGTTAGAGAGAGTGTACCAAGCATCCTATATCCCAATTCTTGTGTTATTCTCAACTCTCTCCTTCATTTCGTGCTTATATCTCTTCACTTTCTAGCTCGACTATCCCTTCTTCATTTTCAGAAGCTATAAAGGATCCTAAGTGGATTAAGGCGATGGAGGAAGAGATGGAAGCATTAAAGAAGAATGGCACCTGGGATCTGGTTGACCATCCATCCGGACACAAACTTGTTGGTTGCAAGTGGGTTTACACTATTAAGTTCAAAGCTGATGGCTCTATAGAACGGTACAGGGCAAGGCTGGTTGCCAAAGGCTTCACTCAAACCTATGGGATTGATTATCAGGAAACCTTTGAACCGGTAGCTAAATTGTCTTCAGTACGTGCTCTCTTTTCTCTTGCTGTCCACTTCTCTTGGGAATTGTCCCAACTTAATGTGAAGAATGCCTTCTTGAACGGTGACCCAGTAGAGGAAGTTTATATGCAACCTCCTCTAGGGCTTCGGGCTAATGGGAAGGTTTGTAGGTTGAAGAAGACACTTTATGGTTCGAAGCAGTCCCCAAGAGCATGGTTTGTTAGGCTGAGAACAGCAATGCGGAGAATGGGGTTCAAACAAGGTAATTCTGACCATACTTTGTTTGTAAAATGGAAAGATGGTCGAGTTGCTATTCTTCTTGTTTATGTTGATGATGTGGTTGTTACTGGTGATAACTTGTTAGAAATAAAGAATCTGAAAGACAATCTAACAAGGGAGTTTGAAATAAAAGACCTTGGTCACTTGAAGTATTTTTAGGTGTTGAAGTGGCGAGGTCTCAAGGTAACATCTGTATATCACAAAGGAAGTATGCATTAGACCTATTGAAAGAGACAGGAAAGTTGGGAAGCAGGCTGGTTGACACTCCGATTGAAATGAACCATAAACTGAGTGAACGAGATGGTATTCTTCTCTCAGAAGCTGAAAAGGGAAAGTAGGAACAGATTGTGGGCAAGCTCATTTATCTATCTCTAACAAGACCAGACATTACATATGATACTAATGTTGTAGGTCAATTTATGCACGTTCCAAGGACAACACATGCAAGCTGTTGATAGAATCTTGAGATATATCAAGACCTGTCCAGGCAAAGGGTTACTAATTAGTAAGAGAGGCCAGTTGAGTATAGAAGGGTTTTCTAACGCAGATTGGGCAGGTTCTCAAGATGATCGCAGATCTACCTCAGGGTATTGTACCTTCTTGGGGAGAAATCTCGTTACTTGGAGAAGCAAAAAGTAGTCAGTCTGTGCTAGGTCTAGTGCAAAGGCAGAATATAGAGCTATGGCTCACACTGTTGCTGAGTTGCCGTGGCTTAAGGTTTTGTTATAGGACATTGGAGTCAAAGTGGCACTTCCGATGAAGCTCTACTGTGACAACAGGGCAGCAATCAATATAGCAAACAATCCAGTTCAACATGATTGTACAAAACACAAAGATTGATAGACACTTTATTCGAGAAAAGTTAGACCCTGGAGAATTGTGTCTTCCATATGTGTGGTCCTTGGATCAAGTCGCTGATATCTTAACCAAAGGCATAGCCAGAGAAGATTTTCACTCAAATCTGAGCAAGCTGAGCATGAAGAACATCTATGCTCAGCTTGAGGGGGAATCCTGAGTAAATACGACAGTTTTGTAATTAGTTGGACAGGTTGTAATTAGTTATTTTTTTTGTCCCACTGTGTTACAGATTGATGCGCCCTAATCACTGTTAAGTACAAGGGCATTTTGGTCCTTCTGTCTGTCCTCTCATGTAACACCTTTGTGCCCCCTGGTCAGGGTCAGTTATAGGGGCATTTTGGTCCTTCTGTCTGTCCTCTCATGTAACACCTTTGTGCGCCCTGGTCAGGGTCAGTTATAGGGGCATTTTGGTCCTTCTGTCCGTCCTCACACGTAACACCTTTGTGCACCCTGGTCAGGGTCAGTTATAGGGGCATTTCTGTCTTGTATTGTTGGGCGGTTGCCCTAATCAGATTTAATACAAGTGTGGGCAGTCTGGGAGGTTAATCATCCTGAACCACAAGGTTTTCTCCCATCGCAGGTCCCTCTGCTTTTCCTCTCTCTGTCTGCCTGGTGTTTTCATATATTTGCCATAACTTGTATCTCCGGTCTGGAAGGTGGCAGCTAATCTTCTATGACCCAGACAACAGCAGCTTAGACACTTCGCCCTACCATAGTGTTTGACACCCAGGTATCTGATACATTGATCCATCTTTACTAAAAGACTTCTACATATAGTCTTGGGCACCTTTTCAACAGATAAGGCTCTCTTCCTCCCAGTTACTCGCACCGGCCCTTCATTAACAAGCATGTCCCCATTGCAACCTTTCTCAGGTCTCCTGGGCATGTGATACCTGCCCTCTATTGAGAGAACCCTGTGCTTCCCCTGTGCTTCTTCCTCCATCCCACCTGCTTCCTTTGTAGCACTCCTTGTTGGATCCGTTTTTAGTACATATTATCTGGACAAGTTAATATAAATGAACCAGATTCCCATTATTCAATAGAGGAGCAGATACCCAAGATAAGTATTCAACAAAATCCACATTGAAACCGAACTTAAATTCTGAATTAAAGGACTAATTAAAATAACTAGGACATCTTGTTAGCTATTTCATGAGAACAAAGATAAGCTAGCATCTCATAGTGCACTAATCATCATTGTCATACAACAAATCCCAGTAGTCCCATACAATGCAAACTACTATCCATTAATTATATTGTACATTCTAGTGGAACTTATGTAGTTCGCATTGTTTAAACACTTTCTTCATTCCAAGGAAGGCAGGCTTGGGTATTGGGCACGGATTGAGGGCCCAAAACCCGATCCAGATCGGCCGATCTGAGCCCGATCCCAAGCGATCCTGGACTCGCCATTTTTATTATTTTTAATGGTTTTAGAGTTCTAAAGTTGTTATTGTAGGGGTTTTCTGCAATTTTGTCAGGAAACCTTTCCCACCCCTCTTGATTCTTTTTCACGTAGAGTCGAGGCAGCAGTGGAGGAGGCAACGGAGAGGAGGACGCGGCGGTGGCGATGGCGCTAGATAGCAGTGGCACCAGCATTGGACGATGGCGATGGCAAGTAGGTCATTTTTCTACCCTCCCTTCTTCCTTTTCTTCTTCATTCTTCGTTCTTCTTCTTCATCATCATCATCTTCTTCTTCATTTTTTCCCCTTTGAAACTATGGGAAGTGGGAATGACCAGATGGGAAGTGGGAGGTTGTTCGCAGGAATCGGGCCCTATTAGTCGATCCTAGTGCGGGATCAGCCGATCCATCCCGATCCAGACGTTCCCCGATGAGAATTGGGATTGTTGGGTCGGACTCGGATCGATTTGGCACAAATCCGATCGGAGCCAATCCGATCCTATTCTTCCTTCCTTGATTCATTCTTTTATTGTTGATAGTCCCTAGAGATTTAAGGACTTCAAGCGGGTCGACTGGTAAGGACCCTGCCTCATGATAGGGAGGTCCCAAGTTCAATTCCCAAGGGGGGCTTATCTGGCTCACATTTAGTCCTCAAGGGATGTGGGCCCGAGGGTTATTAGACTTGGGAAAAGGGATGCTCGTTGAGTTGGGCGTCTACTAGGCTTGAACCCGGGGCTCTCAAACACCCTCCATAGACCCAAAAACCATAGCGTTAGATTCCCCATCATAAAAAAAGACAGTTCCCAGATATTTAATCATGATGACCTCTTGGAGCACGCAAAATGGATCCAGTATAGGTAATACAACAAAGAAGACACATCTAATCTAAGAAACATTTTTTAGGAAGAACATGTTTTCATATTGGATAATATGCAACGCGGCTAGATGATATAACGAAGGTAACATGTTAGGCTAGTCCATGTTATTTGCTTCAGTTAACAAAATAAAATTTAGAAGAAAAACATAAAAACAGAAGCATTTTATAGTCCCATGATGATGACAATAAGGATATGATGATAATGATGATGGTATAACAAGTATTTTTTGTACTGAGACGGGCAGATTCACAATCATTGCTTCTTTGGGGCCTTTTTTATAGTTTCTGTTGTGTAATCTCCGATCACCCCATTACATAGGGGCATTTATGTAATTCTGCCTTTTTTTCCCAATCGATATGTATATACATATATATATATATATATATATATATATATATATATAATAAGGGCAGTTAGTCTAATCTAGTCTCTTAGAACTGCCATTAGTCTTAGTCTAGTCTCTTAGAACTGCCGGTAGTCGGTACTCTTTTCATCAGCCTATTTATGTTCTTTCGTGGTATTAGAGTGATGCGGGATAGAGAAGAAGGATAGGAGATGGGGTGTAGGCTTCGCACCCTCCCTCTCACAGGGACCACCTAGAATTTGGGATAGAGGTGGGGGTGTAGGCTTCGCACCCTCCCATTTGCAGAGACTACCTAGGGTTGCCTCCTCTCAAGACTCTCTCCTCTCCATCGCAGAGAAGGGAAAAAAATCTATAAAATCACAACTGTAAATTCTTTATTAACTTGAAAGTGAGATTACAAGACTATTTATAGGAGTTAGGCTAACACTAATCCTAACTTAACCCCTTTAGACAACTTTACCCCATGACTCAAGAAATAGTGCAAAAATAGCACCAAAAATTACAGAAAAATAAAAAGACATGAACTTCGCTCCAAACCCAATAAAATTTATGAAAATTAGAGACTTAATCCTACAACTTTAAATTACTAGACCTCGCTCAAATAAAGATAAAATACATAATAAAAATGAAAATAACGTTAATACGACTCCGATCGTCATCTATGTAAATAGTGCCATCGTGCGTAACGCCAGTCGAGTCCACTCGTCTGATGTCACAAGTCTTGCTCCGCGTACGTCACAAGTCTTGCTCCGTGTCCGTCACGAGTCTCGCTCCGCATCAATCTCCCCCAGTTCGAAAAAATTCACCCTCAAATTTTGAAGTGTCAAAGTGGGACGAAGACGAACACAAGAGGACAAGCACGGAACTCTGTGTAGAAAATCAAATTAGGGATCTCAAACTGACGCTTAACATGTGCCTCGCAAAAATCTAACCACACCATATCAACATGAGACGGCTCAAGAAGTAACACGGGGTTAGGTGGAGCAACTGACAAAACAACCTCAAGCACGGTGTCATCAATCAAGTCTAGCTCGTACATAATAAATAAACCTTGATCCCAGACATCATCAGAAACGACTGTCAAAATACTCTCAAAAGATGAGTCAACGGTGAAGTACAGAATCATCTATCAAATCCAACCCGGAATCGGCAAATAAACTCTGATCTCATGAAACAATATCACGTGGGTCGCGGGCCACTGTCAGCAATAGGTCTAAACATACACGATCACCCTGAGCAAATGAAGTCCCGACTCAGTGAACAATGCAACATCCCAAGTAATATCAACTATAAGCTCTACACATATACGGTCACCCTGAGCAATGGTCACCAACTCTAGTGGTTCTCCATCGGTCACAGTCTGCTCTGGAAACATTGACTTAGCACTTGCAGAAATATACTTGGAAAAATGAAATTTACCCTTTAAATGCAATGGCTGGATAGTACAAATAAACTGGTTAGAGTCTATAGTAATATGTCGCTCTTCCATCCACTCTTGTCCCAAAATGTAGGATCTCGAAGAATCAATAGTGCACCATGCTCTATCAAAATAACTAACATTTTTCAACACAGTTTCACCTATAAACTGTCAATGGAACTCGATAAAAGCTCAATCACCCTCAACAATAATTTCGCCAGTTTTCAATAAGACATCAACAAAAGCCCAGGAAACATAATTATCCTAATGCTCCTCATCTAGAATTATTTATGTCGGTCTCTCGTTCGGTAGACATATGAGGAAATTAAAACTTATGTGGCACATGTGCAAGAGATTACCCAAATTGATACCAAACTGGTGTAGAATAGGGTGGTTTGTTGCTAGGCCCGATATTGGGCCGGCCGCTGACTAGGTTGGGCTTCTCACAGGTCGGCCACTGATGCTGCTGCTGGTGATGGAGAAGCCGGAGAAGCCTTGGGCCGACGGCGACGGAGGCTACTGCATGTGGCTGAGGGCAACAGGCTGCCGCTACTGGCAGGGAGGCCGGCTCGCGATGGGTGGTGACCGGCCATTGGGACAGCCGTGGACAGCTGTGAGAGTTGAGGGTTCAGTGGCTGCAATGTTGTTGTTGTAACAGGACAAGGTGGATGTGCGCGGTGGAGTGAGCAGATCGGCAGCTTGGGCGGCGGGCCAGTGGCGTCAAACACCGGTGCAGACTAACCAGACTCAGTCAGTGGGCTCTTATCTGGTCGCGACAGATGCGCATGTGAAAGATTGTGGGTGGAGGTGGAGGGGAAGAAGGGGGCTGGTGGCTGACGCGATCGGGCTGCGATGTTGTTGCTAGGACAGTAACAAGAGTGAGGGTGGGGGGTGTTGACCCGCCGGTGGGGAACCGGTGGCACTGAGAAAGGGCGGTGGATAGGCAGGGTGGATCCGACGGGGAGGAGGCGGTGGCCGACGTTGAGGCGGGAAGGCCGTGATGGGATTGCAGGCTTGGCGAGGTGGGCAGCCAGGGAGGGAAGTTGTTGACATTAAGGCACAGGGCGGCGCGTGGCCGTGCGCGGTGGGTCGAGGACCGTCTACGGCAGTAGAGATGGCGTGGATGCACAATGCAGCGAGGCGGTCTGGCAAGGGATGTTGGCTGGTGTTGCAGCAGGGCAAAGGGGCGGGTGGCGCTAAACGCCGATGCAGGCGACGGTCGGACTGGGCTGTTGGGCTCCTTTCTGGTCGCGACTGGGGAAGAAAGAAGAGGGGGGGATCCTGCTACTGTGGCTCAGAAGAAGATGAAGACGGTGCAGGGGAGGTTCCAATTAGGGTTTACAGGGGGCGATCGGAGCAGGGATGTCAATATCGGTTTCGGACTCAGTTTCGACCGAGTCCGAAACTTTCGGTTTCGGTAGAAACCGGTCGAAACCCATTGAAAAGCATCAAAAAAAATCAAAATAAGTCTAAAAAATCAGAAATAATTCAACAAATATGAATAATCAAATAAAATTCATAAAATTCATTAGACATGCATTTGATTGTAAAGAACTTAGATTAAGTGCAATAAACATGAAGTAGGCATTGAAGTTCAAACATTGAACATGTTAAACTAATATTCTTGAGTACATACTAATATTGAGTACATGTTAAACATAAATAGGTTCAAACTAGACAAAAAACATGATTCTTACCTAAATGATGATGTACTAATATGGATAATAACTAGAAGAATCTTCTCCCTCATCGTCTGACTTTTCATGTTCATACTCATTAGAAGGTTGCATGTATGGTCTTTATTCACTATAACCAAACAATGAGGTAGCCAAGTCCTGCATCCCTCTTTGGATCCCTCTTAGAGTGTTTGGTTGGCTTGATTGGAATCCAGTATCAGCATAAGAATCTTGAGGAAGAGAAGAGGAACTGGTCGGATACTCGGATATGGATGGAACTGGAATGCTGGTTCATGACCCCACCCATAAATGGCTGCCTCCTGTTGGCCACCTCCATAACCTGATGAATGCCCATATTGACTCTGTAAATCATGTCCTCACTCACCCTGACTGTATCATCTGCCTGTGTCTGCGTGGAAGGAGGAAGGACCACCAGCACCGCCAGTAGTAGCACCTGCTGCACCTATAGCACCTGCAGCTGCAATGGGATCATCATCATCATCATCATCACCACCAGAAACCAGTCGCCTTTTGGCCTTTGGGGATGCTTTTTTCTCTTTTGGTGCCAATTTTTCAGTCATCTTTGACATGAGTCCATTTTCCCTTGGCGTGTGCCTCACATAAATCTGCTTCAACTGCTCAATAGCCGAGTCCTCTCGAGCAGCAGCACTTGTCCTCTCAGTTAGCCCATGCACTGATGTACTTCTTCTTAACTGCACAGGTGGCTTGCCCGTTCTAGGAGTGACTGGCCTGTTATCTGAGTCTGAGTGTCTAACTGGCTGAAAATCATGCTGCTCCTCAGTGTCATCAACAACCCCCGGTGGGTCCCTTCTCTGGTGCGCATGAGTATCTCTGGCCCTCTTTGTTTTTCTTCTTAATTCGGGATCTCTTGGCTCATCTTCATCTAGTATGCCCTCTGCCCATGTTGTATCATCAATATCAAAAATGGGCTCATCAACCTGCTCTCGTGTCACCACCCAAGACTGCAAGGGATTATCATCATCAAATAAGGCATCCACATCAATTTCTGCAGTGGCACCTTCAGCGACGTGTTTGTCCCGCAGCTGTTGTCTCAACTTCATATTTTTTATTCTCAACCTCATATTGTAGTGGCAGTAAACTAATTTGTCTAACCGTTCAGCCTTTAGCCGATTGCGAACCTTTGAGTGTATAAGGCAGAACGTGCTCCAATTTCTTTCACATTGGCTTGCTGATGTAGTTTGACTCAACACCATGATTGCAATGAAAGCCAATGCAGAACTGCCCAAATCTCTATTATTCACCATTACCCACCAGTCAGCTGTTCCACCAACAATAAACAAATAAATATTAGTTGTAAATAAAAATCAATTCTCCATGATATAATTGCAAAGATAGCACAAAGATAAAGTATATCTGGGCTCACTCTTCCCACTGCGTATTGCAATTGGGAGTCAGAATACGTCCCATTTCTCATTCTATAGCAGTCCATCTACATAAATAAAGTAATAGATTGGCATAACTGCTTAAGTAAATTCTATACCTCTTATTCATGAAATCAACAAGGCCAACCTCTACTTCCGCCTGAAGCCTCTTTTCTGGTGTCCTCGATAAACGACCAAATGACCTTTAAAGTCCCTTGGAGCACCTCGCCATCAACATGTGCATGGGCATCGTACATAAATTGAGGGTTGAGGAAATAACCTGCACTTGTGTATAATTAACTAAATGTTACATATAAAATAACCTAAACAATAATGTATCAATACAAATAATCACTCACCAGCTGCAAGCAAGTCGTGATGTAATGTGGTGTCCCATCTATGATCAATAATTTTCCACCACTTTGCATATTCTTTGGGAAGGATTCCTACAACTCCAATTTGGCACGGTCCATGGCCTCATACAGATATCCCATATCATTCTTCTCATCGTCATCCACCATTCTTAGGACCTTCACGAGGGGGGTGACTACTTTCATGTATCGTGAGACCCTGCCCCAGAATTTGTTGTCGTCCACGATGTGGGAGACATCCAAATATTCCATCTGAGCATCAACATTGGCCTTGTCGATGTATTCCCGCAGGGCATTGTGGTACATGAAAGCTTTCAGCTCATTCTTATACTTGTGCAAAGAAATGAAATTCGAATCAAATACGAATCATAATTATAAGGATAAAGAAGAATTGAGTTCAATCTTATACCTGTACAAAGCAAGGATGGCAGTATCGGTTTCGGTACCGGTTTCGGCCGGTACCGAAACCGATACGTACCGGTTTCGGTATCGGTTTCGGTTTCGGCCGAAACCAGTTCAAACCATTCAAAAAATTAAAAAAATAGTAATTCTCTCTGGTTTCGGCCGAAACTGGACGGTTTCGGACCGAAATAGGTCGGTTTCGGCCGAAACCTTTAATGGTTTCGTCTGAAACCATTAAAAAACTATTGTTTAATAGGTTTCGGACCTGCTACAGTGTAAGGGTCCGGTTTCGGATCGGTTTCGGCCGATACTGCCAACAGTGGTGCAAAGACTCCAAAGAAATGAAATTCAAAGCAAATCTGGTTGGCCCTGCACGGATGATATCTCGCCCCCCACTTGCATGCTCCCTGAACATGTTCAATATCCTAGGATGGCCATAAATATACTGGGTAATCCTTTGTGCCCTTTCAACTGTCTTCTTCACATGATTGTCCTTCCCAATATCTTCCAGAATCAAATCTAGACAATGTGCAGCACATGGGAGCCAGTATAAGTGACTGCGCTTCTGCATCAATTTCTTCCATGCAGCCTTATAACTAGCTTCATTATCAGTCACTACTTGGACAACATTGTCCTCTCCAATTTGGTCTACCATGTTATCCATCAAATGAAACAAATAATTGGCATTTTTTTCATAGTTTGATGCATCTACAGATTTTACAAATATTGTACCTTCGATGCAATAGACCAAAAAATTAATCATGGACTTCTTCGTGGTACCAGTCCAGCCATCACACATAATAGTGCATCCTCTCTCCATCCATATATGCTTGAAGCTTTCAACCCAGTCATGGAGTTCCTCAACCTCTCCCTCAAGGCCACGCCCGTATATGTCTCGACGTGATGGGGCCTTCAAGCTAGGGCCAGCATCTGCTATGGCATCTAGCATGGGTTGGAAATATTCGCTTTCAGCTGCATGTGCAGGGACACCTGTATGAAAAAACCATTTGCAGATACTTTTAAATGCATGCCCTGCAACTTCTGCTGATTTTTTTACCCCTCTCAATGCAGACTTCATTTTAGGTTGTGTAGCCTGGAGCCTTCTGTGCCAGGTTGGCAGTTTCGGCCGAAACGTATCGGTTTCGGCCATAACCGATACGAAAAAGGCCCTTATTACTGTAGCAATCCGAAACTTAAGAGGGGTATTGGTTTCGGGCGAAACCGACACTGGTTTCGGCCGAAACACGTGAACCCCTTTATGCTTTGTTGTCTCCCCCCCCCGAAACCCCACTACCCAGCCACGGTTTCGGCCGAAACCCTCCCCCCTGCTGGCTGCTGTCTCCCTGGCTGTTGTGCTGCTGCTGCCGCTGCTGTGGTGATGCTGCTGCCGAGCTGCTGTGGTGCTGCTGCTGCCGAGCTGCTGCTGCGGGCCTGCGGCTGCTGCCTGCTGCGTGCTGCCTGGTGCTGCTGCCGCCTGGTGCTGCTGCCTGGTGCTCAGCCACCAGCTGTGGCTGAGCCTGCTGCTCTTGCTGCAACAGCCAGGGCCAGCAGGTGGCTGAAAGCCGCCCTACTGCCACCGCCGGACTGCCCACCCCCTACTAGCCTGCTGTGTGCACTTGGGGTTGTAAGTATTTTTTTGTACCTTAATTTGTGCAACCCTAATTAGTTCAGATTTCAAAATAAACTTTAATTAGATACTTAAAATTAGATTCATTATTAATTAACCCCTAATTCATGCAAAAAAATTAGGGCTTTCGTCCAATTCGGCTTTCTTAGCCACAATTGAAGGTTAGATAAGTTTCATTGACGAATTTGGGGTGCCTTCATGATGGGATTATATTTTTAGCAAGGGTAATTAGGACTTAATTAGTAATTAAGACTTAATTAGTTAATAAAAATTGGGGCTTTTGTCTAATTCGAGTTTCTTAGTCACAATTGAAGGTTAATTAAGTTTCATTGATGAATTTGGGGTGCCTTCATGCTGGGATTATATTTTTATGAGGGGTAATTAGGGCTTAATTAGTAATTAAGGCTTAATTAGTTCAAAAAATTGGGGCTTTTGTCTAATTCGAGTTCCCTAGCTACAATTGAAGGTTAATTAAGTTTGATTGATGAATTTGGGGTGGGATCATGCTGGGATGTCATTTTTATGAAGGGTTATTTGATAATTAGGGCTTAATTACCTCAAAAAAATTGGGGCTTTCGTCTAATTCGACTTTATTACCCACAATTGAAGCTCAATTAAGCTTCATTGACTAATTTGGAGCTCTTTCATGTTCAATTGCCTTTTTTTCATTGTACTTACAAGAGATTATCTTTGACTGTCTTAATGCAGCATCATGCCTAGACGTCAGCAAACACAGGAGCAGCAAGGGCAGGAGGATCCGGGGTGGGCCCACATGTCCTTAATTGATGCTAAGAGAAGAAAGGTGAAATGCAATTACTGTGGTAAGGAGATGTATGGCGGAATTACCAGAGGAAAGTAACATTTGGCAGGGGTAAGAGGAGAGGTGAGACAATGTGACAACTGTCCCCGAGAGGTGCGAGAAGAGATGCGCCAGTGCCTTCTGGGGAAAAGAGAGAGGGTGCAACAAAGGGCTGAGGATGAGGCTGAAATTGTTGAGGAGATTTGTGGCAGAAGGGTTAGGAGGGATGATGATGAGGAAGGCACTGAGGATTCTGATCCAGAGCTGACTGAAGCAAGGGAGCGTGAACAAGCCGCTCGAAGGAAAGGGAAGGTGCCCAGGGGTTCGGGGACCTATGACAGTACAGCTGCACAACGTCCTGACGTTGGTGCTGCCCCACATATGCAGGGAACAGGTCCCATGGACAGCTATCTGCACAGAAGGCCCCAAGCTACACAACCTAAAATCAAGCAAGCAATGAGAGGGGTCAAAAAATCAGCAGAAGTTGCAGGGCATGCATTTAAATCTATTTGCAAATGGTTTTTTCATGCAGGTGTCCCTGCACATGCAGCTTCAAGTGAATATTTCCAACCTATGATAGATGCCAAGCAGATGCTGGCCCTGGCTTGCAGGCCCCCTCACGTCGAGACATATACGGGCGTGGCCTTGAGGGAGAGGTTGAGGAGCTCCATGATTGGGTTGAAAGCTTCAAGCATATATGGGTGGAGAGAGGATGCACCATCATGTGTGATGGTTGGACTGGTACCACGAAAAAGTCCATGATAAACTTTTTGGTCTATTGCATCAGCGGTACAGTGTTTGTGAAATCAGTTGATGCATCAGATTAGGAAAAGAATGCAAATTATTTGTTTCATTTGATGGATGGCATGGTAGAACAAATTGGAGAAGAGAATGTTGTGCAGGTGGTGACTGATAATGAAGCCAGTTACAAGGCTGCAGGGAAGAAATTGATGCAGAAGCGCAGTCATTTATATTGGCTCCCATGTGCAGCACATTGTCTTGATCTGATGCTTGAAGACATAGGGAAGGAAAAGCATGTAAAGAAGACAATTGACAAGACACAAAAAGTCACACAGTATATCTATGGCCATCCTAGGATACTAAATATGTTTAGGGCGCATGCCAGTGGAGGGCGAGATATCATCCGTGCAGGCCCAACCAGATTTGCTTCCAATTTTATTTCTTTGGAGTCTTTGCACAGGTATAAGATTGATCTCAATTCTTGATACTTTATCCTTACTGATATGTAACAGTTGATGCAGCTTCAAATTTCATTTATCTGCACAGGTACAAGAATGAGCTGAAAGCTTTCATGTACCACAATGTCCTGCGGGACTACATCGACAAGGGCACAGTTGATGCACAGATGGATTATCTGGATGTCTGCCACGTCGTGGACGACAACAAATTCTGGGACAGGGTGTCACGGTACTTGAAAGTAGTCACACCTCTCGTGAAGGTCCTAAGAATGGTGGATGGCGATGAGAAGAATGATATGGGCTATCTGTACGAGGCCATGGACCGTGCCAAATTGGAGTTGCAGCATTCCCTTCCCAGACATTATGCAAAATGGTGGAAAATTATTGACCAGAGATGGGACAACACATTACACCACGACTTGCATGCAGCTGATGAGTGATTAATTGTACTGAAATTGGGGTAATGTCTTTATGTTATTTTATAAATTTCATTTAGTTAATTATACACAAATGCAGGTTACTTCCTCAACCCTCGATTTATGTACGGTGCCGATGCACATGTTGATGGCGAGGTGCTTCAAGGGACTTTAAAAGTCATTGGTCGTTTATCGAGGAATCCAGAAAAGAGACTAGAGGCCGAAGTAGAGGTTCGCCTTTATTTGATACTTTCAATAACATGTATAGAATTTATTTAAGTAGTTATGTTAATGTATTACTTTATGTTTGTAGATGAACCATTACAGAATGAGGACTGAGACATATGCTGACTCCCAATTGCAATACGCTGTGGGAAGAGTGAGCCCAGGTATATTTTATTTTTTGGATTTCTTAACCTGATGAATATATATTTCTACAACTAAAATGCATTTTTTTATGGTTGGTGGAACAGCTGACTGGTGGATAATGGTTAACAACCGAGATGTGGGCAGCAATGCATTGGCTTTCATTACAATTAGGGTGCTCAGTCAAACAACATCAGCAAGTCAATGTGAAAGAAATTGGAGCACGTTCAGCCTTATACACTCAAAGGTTCGCAATCGGCTAAAGGCTGAACGATTAGAAAAATTAGTGTACTGCCACTACAATATGAGGTTGAGAATAAAGAATATGAGGTTGAGACAACAGCTGCGCGACAAACGCGCCGCCGGGGATGCCGCCGCAGAAATTGATGTGGATGCCTTATTTGATGATGAGAATCCGTTGCACTCTTGGGTGGAGACACGAGAGCAGGTTGATGAGCCCGTTTTTGATGATGATGATAGAAAATGGGCAGAGGGCATACTAGATGAAGATGAGCAAAGAGATCCCGAATTAAGAAGAAAATCAAAGAGGGCCAGAGATACTCATACCCACATGTCTAGGGTTGTTGAGGACACTGAGGAGTAGCATGATTTTCAGCCAGCTAGACACTCCGACTCAGATAGCAGGCCAGTCACTCCTAGAATGGGCAAGGCACCTACATCCTTAAGAAGAAGTACATCAGTGCATGGGCAAACTGAGAGAACAAATGTTGCTGCTCGAGAGGACCCGGCAATTGAGCAGTTGAAGAAGATTTATGTGAGGCACACGCCAAGGGATAAAGGACTCATGTCAAAGATCACTGAAAAATTGGCACCACAAGAGAAAAAAGCATCCCCAAAGGCTAAAAAGCGACTGATTTCTTGTGGTGATGATGATGATGGTGATCATCTCGGAAGTGCTGCAGGTGGTACTAGTGCTGCAGGTGGTACAGGTGATGCAGGTGCTGCAAGTGGTACAGGTGATGCAGGTGATGCAGGTGGTACTGCTGGATACAGTCAAGGTCAGGGAGGATATGATACACCAGGTTACGAAGGTGGCCAACAAGAAGCAGCTATTTATGCGCCGTGGAATTATGAACCATCATTCCAGTTCCATCCATATCCGACCAGTTCCTCTTCTCTTCCTCAAGATTCCTATGCTGATACTGGATTTCAATCAAGCCAACCAAACACTCCAAGAGGGATCCAAAGAGAGATGCAGGACTTGGCTACCTCATTGTTTGGTTATAGTGAATATAGACCATACATGCAACCTGGTTATGGGTATCGACATCAAGGGCCAGACGATGAGAGAGAAGGTTCTTCTAGTAATTTTTATCCATATTAGGTAAGAATCAATGAATTTTTGTAACATTTATTTTGTCTAATTTGGTTTATTGTACTGCTTGTATTAATGTACAATGGAATATTACTTTAACTTTCACATGTTCAATGTTTGAAATTCAATTTTTGTAGTTATCTACTTCAAGGTTATTGCACTAACTTATACAGTCAAATGCATGTGTAATGATTTTTATGATTTTAAGTGATTATATAAATTAGTTGTGATTTTTTTTCAGATTTTTTAGAATTAATTTGATTTTTTTGAACCTTTTAATTGGGTTTCGGCCAGTTTCGGCCGAAACCGATACCGAGTCGTATCGATTTCGGACCCGGGCGAAACCGAGTCCGAAACCGAGTTTGCCATCCTTGCTTCTGTGGAGATAGCTGTCCATGGGACCTGTTCTTTGCGTCTGTGGGGCAGCACCACTGTCAGGACGTCGTGCAGCTGTACTTTCGTATGTCCCTGAACGCATGGGCGCCTTCCCTTTCCTTCGAGCGGCTTGTTCACGCTCCCTTGCTTCAGTCAGCTCTGGATCTGAATCCTCAGTGCCTTCCTCATCATCATCCCTCCTAACCCTTCTGTCAGAAATCTCCTCAGCAATTTCAGCCTCATCCTCAGCCCTTTGTTGCATCCTCTCCTTTTTGCCCAGAAGGCACTGGCGCATCTCTTCTCGCACCTCTCGGGGACAGTGGTCACATTGTCTCACCTCTCCTCTTACCCCTGCCAAATGTTGCTTTCCTCTGGTAATTCCGCCATATATCTCCCTACCACAGTAATTGCATTTCACCTTTCTTCTCTTAGCATCAACTAAGGATAGGTGGGCCCACCCCGGATCCTCCTGCCCTTGCTACTCCTGTGTTTGTTGACGTCTAGGCATGATGCTACATTATGACAGTCAAAGACAATCTCTTGTAAGTACAATGAAAAAAAGGCAATTCAACATGATAGACCTCCAAATTATTGAATGAAGTTTAATTGAGCTTCAATTGTGGCTAAGAAAGCCGAATTAGACGAAAGTCCCAATTTTGATGAACTAATTATGGCTTAATTACCAATTAACCCTTAATGACCCTTCATAAAAATAAAATCCGAATATGATCCTACCCCAATTTCGTCAATGAAACTTAATCAATCTTCAATTATGGCTAAGAAAGTCGAATTAGACGAAAGCCCCAATTTTGATGAACTAATTAGGGCTTAATTACCAATTAATCCTTAATGACCCTTCATAAAAATAAAATCTCAGCATGATCCCACCCCAATTTCGTCAATGAAACTTAATTAATCTTCAATTGTGGCTAAGAAAGCCGAATTAGACGAAAGCCTCAATTTTGATGAACTAATTAGGGCTTAATTATCAATTAACCCTTAATGACCCTTCATAAAAATAAAATCCCAGCATGATCCCACCCCAATTTCGTCAATGAAACTTAATTAATCTTCAATTGTGGCGAAGAAAGCCGAATTAGAAAGCCCCAATTTTGATGAACTAATTAGAGCTTAATTACCAATTAACCCTTAATGACCCTTCATAAAAATAAAATCCCAGCATGATTCCACCCCAATTTCGTCAATGAAACTTAACTAATCTTCAATTGTGGCTAAGAAAGCCGAATTAGAAAGCCCAAATTTTGATGAACTAATTAGAGCTTAATTACCAATTAACCCTTAATGACCCTTCATAAAAATAAAATCCCAACATGAATCTTCAATTGTGGCTAAGAAAGCCGAATTAGACGAAAGCCCCAATTTTGATGAACTAATTAGGGCTTAATTACCAATTAACCCTTAATGACCCTTCACAAAAATAAAATCCCAGCATGATCCCACCCCAAATTCTACAATGAAACTTATTTAACCTTCAATTGTGGCTAAGTAAACCGAATTAGACGAAAGCCCCAATTTTTTTGAATGAATTAGGGCTTAATTAACAATGAATCTAATTTTAAGTATCTAATTAGGGTTTATTTTGAAATCTGAACTAATTAGGGTTGCACAAATTAAGCTACAAAAAAAAAACTTACTTAGCTCTAATTCAGCTAATTAGGGTGGCAGCAGGGCGGTCCGTCCGGCGGTGGCAGTAACAGCAGCAGCTGCCAGCTGCTGCAGCAACAGCAAGCGGGGCTGGCCTGGGGCAGGGCGCGGTTGGGCGGGGCTGGCCTGGGGCAGGGCAGGGCTGGCTGGCTGCGTCTGCGGCAGCACCACACCAACAGCAGCAGCAGCCAGCTCCCTGCGGCAGCAGCAGTTGAGCAGGAGGAGCAACAGCAGCAGCAGCACAGCACCTGAGCAGGAGTCGCAGCAGCAGAGGCCAACAACTAGGAGGGGAGGGTTTCGGCCGTTTCGGGGGGGGGAGAACACAGCAAATGAAGAAGGTTGTCAGTTTCAGCCGAGTTCACGTGAGTTTCGGGCCGAAACCGATACACCTACGAAGTTTCGGTTAGCTACAGTGAAATGGGTAAGTTTCGTATCGATTATGGCCGAAACCGATACGTTTCGGCCGAAACGTATCGGTTTCGGCCAAAACTGACAACCATGGATCGGAGAGAGGGGAAGAAGAAGGATGGGGGAAAGGGAAGGTGGGGAACAGGTGAACAAGGTGGGTGTGCAGTCTGCAGACGGCCACAGGCTGGCGGGGCAGGGATGGCGATGGCGGCGACGGCAGAAGATCGGATCTTGACTCCGTAGAAGAAGTTGACGCCCTGCTCTGATACCAAAATTTATGCGGGACGAGGAAGAAGGATAAGAGGTGGGGGTGTAGGCTTCACGCCCTCCCCTTCGCAGGGACCACCTAGGGTTGTCTCCTCTCAATGCTCTCTCCTCTCTATCGTAGAGAAGGGAAAAAAGTCTATAAAATCGTAACTGTAAATTCTTCATTAATTCAAAAGGTGAGATTACAAAACTATTTATAAGAGTTAGGCTAACCCTAATCCTAACTTAACCCTTTTGGATCACATTACCCCTAGACTCAAGAAATAGTGCAAAATCACACAAAAAATTACAGAAAAATAGAAAGACATGAACTTCGCTACAAATGAGCCCAATAAAATTTACGAAAATTAGAGACTTAATCCTACAACTTTAAATTACTAGACCTGACTCAAATAAAGACAAAATATATAATAAAAATGAAAATTATGCTAATACGACTCCTATCGTCGTCCGTGTAAATAGTGCCCTCGTGCGTAACACCAATCAAGTTCACGAGTCTCACTCCGCATCCGTCACGAGTCTCGCTCTGCATCATAGAGCATCAATCATCTTGGGCAATGGGCGTCAATCTTCTTCTTCCTCGATACCAAAAGCATCTCCCCACCAAGCCACACCCTCTTCTAAGGTTTTTTTCTTCCCATCACCAAGGGGAGAAACCACTCAAGATGCTTTCTATATAGGGCTGCATGCTCCTAACAAAGGTTCCCCCCCCACCCCAACTACATAAGAAGAGTCAAACTTGTTGGGGTTTTCCTGGCCTCTCTCTCTCTACTATGGACCACTTTGGGACTCAGTGTTTCTTGCTTCTTCATCTTCCAGACACTTCTTCCCTTCTTGTGGTTATTGTAGCACAATTATTATAGTGCAGTTGCTGTAGCACTGTCCTCTCTTTACCACCACTTCTTTACAGTTCTAGTAGATGGTGGACAGCACTTCTACAGCATTCGAGACCTCACAAGTTGTTCACCCCACACAACTGAACTCCACCAGCCATACAACTCTACAAATCACATCTGACAAACTCACGAAGAATAATTATGCTTCTTGGGTTGTCACTGCAGAAATGTATATTGCTAGCTACGAGAAACTTGGGTTCCTAACCAGTAACCAGAAACAACATGCTCGTCAGGATCCCTTGTATGACAATGTTGGTCACAGAATTTTCCTTTAATATTATTTTGGATCTCACGTAGTGAGAGATGGGCATAGACTTCTCAACCTTCTTGAAGAAAAGGGAAACCTACACCAGCACACATATGAGGCTGTTTAAGTAGCTAGTGCATGGTTCATTCTGTGGGTTTGGGTTGATCAGATGATGTAGGTTCGGGTGCGAGACATTTCCCCACTAACCGCAGTCAGTGTTGATTTATATCGGCATAACGTCTGAACACCGTTGATTAATTGTCAAAGAAGTTCTAGAGTCCCTTACATAGGTTCTGATGTCAAGGGCATACTCACTCGCGTGGCTCACAATGAAACCCCCTCCATACATCAACAACAACTATTGAAGGAGTTAGGGTTTTAGCAAAGGTCATGTTCAGTTTGGCAAAACCTTTATGATTTGAAGGCACGGATGTGATTTACAGGAGGCCGGAGACGTACTAGGGCATCCTAGTGGTTTCTAGATCCCAGGGATATTTCGGTAATTTTTTGGGTTCCAAGGGTTTTTTGGTCATTGGTGCCAGGCTAGGGGTATTATGCAGTTTCTAGACTGGATGAGTGGCTGGGCACATTCTCTATCTTCCAGGGGCACTCGCGCAATTTCTGGAAGGTTTGGAGGTTGTTTGACCACTTTTAGACTCCAGGGATATTTTGATAATTTTCTCTCTGGAGGCCAGGGGCGAGGTTTTAGCGATATTTCGGTGCACTCATAGTCAAGTAACACCCGTGGGTATGACAATAAGCCCAGGGTTTGGGAAAAGTACACATATAGTCATCCCTGAGAGAGTAGGGGTGTGTACATAATTTTGCTGGCAGCCAAAGTTTGTATGTAATCACACAAATACACATGAACATTGATGATATTTTCATAATTTGTGTGGATACAAAGAGTTGTCGGCCGATTGTCGACTGTACAGTGGATCTCCGCGCAAACACAAGATATAAGGGCATAGCCACAATTTGAGAAGTATGCAGAGTATAGCTGTACTTACAGGACTTATAGGTTTTCTTGCGGCTTTGGGAAGGGCATTCCTGTAATTCTCCATTGGTTCAAGAAATCACATGACCTTGCCACCCAAAGGCATAGAAACAACTATACAGAACAGCTAGGGACATATATGCAAGACCCAGGGTATTTATATGTATTTTTAAAACCCCAGGATGGGCCGTACAAAAGAACACATAGCCGCTAGGGGCATAAATACAAGACCCAGGAGTATTTATATTTCCATACCCCAGAATGGGCTGAACAAAGAACAAGTCTCAAGCTCCGGGCGTCTTTCGTATGTCTTCCCGTGCGTATCTCTTCCGTGTGTGTCTATCTTCCGTGTGTGTGTCTGGTCCTTCTAAACACGTGGGGTATTTATAGATGCTGCACATCCTGACAAGGTGGGTTAAATTTTCCACCCCACCTTGACAAGGTGGGTTGATTTTTGAACCCCACCTTGACAAGGTGGGTTTTTCTCACTTTTCTCTTCTTCTTTTTTTGTGAGGAGGGGGAAAAAGGACCCATCGGGGTCAAATGGAGACCTTGCGGGGTCCATTTGACCCCGGGCGGTGACCATCTGGGTCAACCGGCCCCGTAGGAGTCCGGCTGACCCTGGACAGGGCCCACCAAGGTCAACCCGCAGGGGTCCACTTGACCCCGGACGGGTCCCGACGGGGTCAAATTGACAGCGTGGTCAATTTGACCCCAACGGGGTCAATTTGACCCCGCCCTGGCCCGCCAGGGTCTGTTTAACCCCGTCGGGTCCCATCAGGGTCAAACAGACCCCCCGCGGTTCTGGGGGTTCTATTTGACCCTGAGTGCGCCCTAAAGGGGGTATGCCCCTCTTAAAACCCTGCTCCGTCTGGTTTTTGCCTTTTTGCTGCAGCCGAGACGCGTGGAAGGAAGAAAAGACTTCTCCTTTGTTTGTTCTTTGGTCTGCTTTGCATCGTTGACTAAGGGGAGAAGTTCGCTTCCGTCGGGATCGTCTCGTTCGCACATACCGAACTCTCTGTTGGTAGGTGAACGTCTCCCACATGTGCATCCTTTTACTGCGATGTAGTTTTGCTTGATCTCGGGCCTTATGCGGGGGTTCCCGATATCTGGAAACTTGGACAAAACCACAAGATGCTTGGCTCTCAGCCGTTTAGCGGTCGTTGTTAATTTTGCTCGGGCTTCAAACACCTCAGTTGCTGCGAGGGATTTGTAACTTGTGATGAGGTTGGGTCTGTGGATCCCATCATGTGGAGATCCCCCACGGAGCGACATTATTGGCTATGCGCCGCATTCCACCCGTTGCCGAATATAGACTACCTCAATTAATTCGAGGAAACATGTCTCGATTGAATCGAGAAGAATAGAAGGGTGCAACAGGCATGTAGCAACATGACAATAATATGCTTACGTCATGGCTGCTCAATTTTGTCAGCCTAATGATTCGGCCAACTATCCTGCACAAGTCCACTGCAGTGGAGATGTGGAAGACTTTCGTCGGCCTATATGGTCGGAAAAGAAACAAGGTGCACATATATCAGTTAAGCCACAAACATCCATGAGTTGAAGCAGAGTTCTCTGTCTGTTACCACCTACTTCTGTGCTCTCACTACCCTATGGGATGACTTGGACTGTTATCTCACTGCTAAATGGACCTCTCTTGAAAACCAGAAGACCTATTTATCTCTGCAGATAGATGACAAGATTGTCAAGAGGGACTAAACAGTAAGTAGAAAGCCCTACCAAAACAAATTCTCAATATGGATCCTACTCCTCCTTTGGAGGAGACTCACTTTAAAGTTCTGAGTGAAGAACAGTGACATCAGGTTATGGATAGCAAGGATCACAATACTCCCACTTCAGATGAGGGTGAATTCTTTGCTCTTGCTAGTGGCTCTACCAAAGCTAAACCCAGCGGCAGTAAGGCACGTGGCGACCGAAAGTGTGATCATTGTGGTCGCACCAACCATGAGACAGAGTTCTGTTGGGAGAAATTTCTTGAGAAAAAGTTTGCTAAGTTCAGAACTAAGAAGGGCCAGAAAGTGAGGAGCAATGTCGCAATCAACCAGCCCTTCACTCTTGCAGAAGGGTGCTCTCCTACCACCACTGTTCCCAGACTTGTAATGCTTTCTACCTCTGACATTGCTACTCTCCAGTGACTCAAATCATAGCTTTAGACCATTTCTCAGTCATCCTCTTCCTCTACTTACCCAAGTATACGAGGTGCTGCCCTAAGTGCCTCCACTCCATCTCCTAATATCTCCTAGGCAATTGATTCTGGTGCTATGGACTACATGATTGGTAACTATACTTCATTTACATCTTATTCTTTATCCTCTAACTAGAGCAATGAACCCATTGGTGATGGAACTCGGGCCACTGTTGCTGGCAAGGGCTCCATTAAACTTTCTAATCAATTTACTTTATCCTCAACTCTTCATGTTCTATCCTTTTCAATTAATTTGCTTTCTATACGCAACATTACCAAACAATTGCCTTGTTCAGTAACTTTTTTACTTGATCATTGTGTTTTTCAAGTCTAGGGAATAAAACAAACGATTAAGATTGCCCGTGCACTAAATGGTCTGTACATATTCCAGCCCCCAGGGAAGAGTGTGCTTCAATCCTCTGCACCTCTAAGCTTTAATAAAGAACTACGAGAGATCCAATTGTGGCACTCTACATTAGGGCACCTTTCCTTTGGTCTTTGAGAGTCCTATTTCTGTCCTAGTTTCAATCTATTGATGTCGTATCTCTACAGTGTCAAATTTGCCAGTTGGCTAAACATTGTAGAACACAATTTTCATATTCAATAAATAAAATTCCTCCCTTTTTGAACCTGTTCATTCGGATGTATAGGGTCCTTCTGTCTCTTCCTTGGATGGCTATAAATATATTTCAGCCCTTTTATTGATGATTACTCTCACTACTCATGGCTTTACTTGCTGAAATCTCAGGATAAAATCCCTCGCATTATTCAAATCTTTTGCAATATGGTTCAAACCTAATTCAACAAGATTGTATTGCAAAAGATTGAAACCTAATTCAGCGTGATTGTAAACATTATTCACTTCAACAATTCTCAAGAATACTTCATTCAAAGTGTCATTGAAAAATGAGCACATCATTCATGAGTCCTCCTATGCTTATTGCCTAAAGAAAAATGGCATTATTGAGCGCAAAAATTTTCACCTTCTTGAGACAGCCCGAACTCTTCTTTTCCAACGTCATCTTCCCAAAGTTTTTTGGGCCAATGCTATGCTTGCTGGATGCAAATTACGTCATAAATAGAATGCCATCAAAGGGTCTTAGAGATTGCTACCCCATCTCTATTCTCCATTTGAATAAGCCCTTATTTCCTCTTTTACCATGGGTCTTTGGCTACCTTTGCTTCATTCATTCTCTTGCTCCGGGCAGCACCAAACTTGATCCTCGAGCTACTTCAGGTGTTTTCATTGGTTATTCCACTACACAAAAAGGCTATAGTTGTTATGATCCCACTAGCAGCAGCACCTTTATTTGCAAAGATATTACCTTTTTTGAGTCTGAATCTATTACTCGCCCTGGACTCTGTCTCAAAGGGAGATGGATGGCTCACCTTTATCTTCCTTTCCTGTTGCAGGTGACACTGTTACCCTTGTTTTGCCTTCCTTACCACCCTTTGTTTCCTTTATGCCCTCCAAGCTGAAGGTTCACAGCGTACTGAACAACCTCTAATCCTGTGAACCTTCAGCCGGATGCTCAGTCTCAACTCCAAGCTGATGGTTCACAAGATACTGAACAGCCTCTATTCACCTACAGGCAAAAAAAAACAAAAATCAAGAAGAGACTAGATACTAATCAGCCAACTCCAGAGGGTGTTGCATCCCCTGGTCTTAGTGTTGCTCCTAATGAGCCTGAGGAACCTCTTTTCCCATGAATCATCCCACTCATATCTAAACCTTCCTATTATTGTTTGAAAAGGAGTTCGGGACTATACAAAATATCCCATCTCTAAGTCTGTTAAATACTCCTACATATCTCCTCACTATTATACCTTTCTCTCTACCTTGTCCCTTGCTTCCATTATGAATTTGTTGTTTAAAGTTGTAAAGGACCCAAAATGACAACAAGCAATGGACAAAGAGTTGAATGCACTTGTTAGGATTGGTACGCGGAACTAGTTAATCTACCTAAAGGAAGGAGTCTAGTTGGATCCAAATGGGTCTATTCAATCAAATACAATATAGAGGGCATAATACAGAGATACATGGCCAGATTAGTTGCAAAAGGGTTCGCTTAGACTTGCAGGATTGACTATCAGAAAACATTTGCTCTTATAGTATAGTAAAAATCCATTCCATTGATCCTATCTCTTGCTGTCCAGCACTCAGGTTTTGTATCAACTAGATGTAAAAAATGACATTTTTGAATGGTAACTTGGAAGAGGAAGTCTATCTGCTGCCTCCACCTGGAGTTGATGCAAAAGGGAAAGTTTGTAGGCTCTAAAGGCTCTACATGGGTTGAAACAGTCACCTAAAACTTGGTTTGCCAAACTTCATCTCACTATAATCATATTTGAGTTCAAACAATCAAACATTGATCACACCTTGTTTGTTAAGTGGAAAAATGGATATGCCATTGTTATATTGGTTCATGTCGATGACATGATTGTTACAGGCAATGATGAGGGTGAGATTTGGAGTCTAAAAGAGAGTTTGGCTGCTGAATTCAAGATCAAGGATCTGAGAGAGTTGAAATATTTCCTTGGGATCGAAGTAGCCAGATCTCAAAAGGAGATTTATATTTGCCAAAAGAAGTGTGCCTTTACTTGTTGATAGAGACTAGGAAGTTCAGGTGCAAACCTGCAAGGCTGCAACTACACTGATTGCATTAAACCATGGATTGACAGAAGGAACTGGTGAAAGACTCTCTCCTGAGGACAGTAGTATGTATCAGCAGTTGGTAGGCAAACTCTTGTACTGTCCTTGACCCAGCTTGACTTGGCATTTATGTGTGGTGAGTCAATATATGTGTGCCCCTTGGACAACACATGAGAGTCGTGGAGCACATTTTGAGATATTTGAAATCTTGTCCGAACAAGGGGATTCTTTTCAAGAAAACAAACCACTTGAGAATTGAAGGTTATGCTGACGCAAATTGAACTGGTTCGTGAGATGATAAGAGATCAACTATTTGATATTGCACTTTTCTAGGAGGCAACCTGGCCACTTGGAGAAGCAAGAAACAAACCATGGGCCAGATCTAGTGCTGAAGCTGAGTATAGGGTGATGGCACATAGGCTTACAGAACTATTATGGCTGAAAGTTTTCTTGGCTGATCTGGGAGTACAGGTAAAGCTGCCTCAAAATCTCTACTGTGACACTAAGGCTATGATCAACATTGCAAACAATCCAATACAGCATGACATGACTCAACAAATCAAGATTGATCAGCACTTCATCAGGAAGAGATTGCGCTCAGGAGGTTTAAGTTTGCCTTAATATGAAATCACAGGATCAGGCTGTTGATGTTTTCACGAAGGCTATGACAAGAGCTCAGTTTCCCTCTACCCTAGACAAGTTATGCATGAGGGATATCTATGCTCAACTCGAGGGCGAGTGTAGTGAGACAGTGGCAGATTTGTAATTAGTTGTAATTAGGACAGATTTACAGATGCTGCTTCTTAGACATCTTTTTCATAGTTTCTACTCTGTAATCTCTAATCGCCCTCTTATGTAGAGGCATTTATGTAATTCTGACTCTTCCAAATGATATATATATTAAGGGCTGGGTCAGTCTAGTCCCTTAGAACCAACAGCACCTCATTCTCTCTTCTTCTCATTGGCCTATGTGTGTTCTTTCACTTTTATTATTTATTCAATCCCCAGAAGGTGATTGTGCTACAATGTACTGTTCATCACAAAAATTTCTATGATCCACAAGATAAAATTGCATTGACATGACTACCTTCAGGAGTCCATTTTGGTTCAGCAGGAGATTCTATTAAAGCAGGATTACCACCAGCAACACAGACACGTTTGTACATCTCCCTGCACAGAAGTATGATGTAAAGGTGAATTTTCAACAAAAAGCAGAGAGAACGACAGCATTCAAACTAATGGAATTTACCAATCAATAGCCAATTGAATGAAACTGCTGAAAGGAAAGTAGTATGCAAAATGCATGTCAAATAAAACACCTCAAACAAAAGGGTTGCTTCCCACAAGTTGAACTTGCAGTCTTACACTGGTCACCAATATGGCCAGAAAAATCCCTCAGTCTAATATATGATTCTTTCTTCCAATTCTTCAATTTTTGCATGCTTTAATCAATATATACACAAAATTGATACAAGATGCCATGGTTTTGTTTGCTGGCAGCTGACCATAACCAATGTAGGAAAACTCGGGGATCGGGATCGGATCCTGGCCCAGACCCGATCTGGATCGGCAGGATTGGGTGATCCGATCCCAATCCACAACTGATCCAATAGTTTCTCGGTTTTAAAAAATGGGAGGGTTAAAATGCTATTTTATCAACATGGAGGGGTATACAAATGTCATCTTTTTTATCAGGGTTTTCCTGCTTCCCAAGGTCCACCTTCTTCCGGAGTGGCAGCAACAGTGGCGGTTTGCGATGGCAGCTTCAGCAGCAGCCTCCCTTCGCGACGGCAGCTTCAGCGACGGCGGCAGCCTCCCTTCGTGACAGTTGCGGTTTCAGCGGAGGGGGAGCGGCGAGCAGGTGAGGATTTTTCTTCTTCTTCTTCTGCCACTCCTATAAATCAGATGGCTTCTTCTCCTTCTTCTAGAGCGGTATTGTTCCTTCGGGATGTTTTTTTTTAATCAAAGGGTGGGGATCGGGAATGGTGGTATCGCAATCGGATCGGATCAAGCTAAATCCGATCAGATCGGCCGATCATATCTAGGCCTGTCAACGGAGCGGATACGAAGCGAATATATGACTATCCGTATCCGCTCCGTTTTAAAATTTGAATTATCCGATTCAAATTGAAAAGTATATAAATACAATTATAAAATGTTAAAAGTATATAAAATATAACTATAAAATGTCAAAAATATAAAAAATAAATTCTAGATTAAAATACAACTATAAAATGTCTAAATTTCTCTACAATATTATTTATTTTATAATATATTATTTAAAAATATGTATTATATGATATATAATATTTCAAACGGATATTTTTCGAAGCAAATATTATAATATCCGTATCCGCTCCGATTCGAATTCGGATATTATCCGTATCCGAAAAAAACGAATACGAATTCGAATATTATCCGTTAATACAGATTCGAATTCGAAGCGGATCCGGATAATATCTGTATCCGTTGACAGGCCTAATCATATCCAAGTCTGCTTTCCTTGACCATAACACAGGCCGCACAAGTTATAAAATAATAATAATAATAATAATTAAAACTTGTTTAAAAAATGATTAGCTTGTGTGTGCGGGCAAACCCAGGGCCCTGTCTGATCACCAAGGTACCCTGGGTTCACTGCAGAGCATCGTTGCCTGAGCCCGGCCAAACTGGGCCTTTGTGGTGAGCATTCATCACCCAAGATCAAGCCATATGGGCCCTTGTTTTCCTTTTTCCTAAAATCACCCCCTTCCTACTGGTCAGGCTTTTATCCCCATAATTTCTGGGCACCAAAGGCACCTAGCACAAAGGGTACCATGTGCAGCCAGCAAAGCAGTGACACTGTAGCCAATCCCTCTATATAAAAATATAAATATAAATATAAATATATTGTCCTAAGAAAATTAATTACCATTTCACAAAGACATGAATAATCATTCAGATTTAGGAAATCATGAATAACCTGTCATTTTGCGTAACTATCCTTTATCCATTCAAATAAACTTTATGCAGTATCTAAAGCTTTATGAGGTAAAAGTGATAGAGGACAATCAGCTCTGCTTCCTAACATGATGAACAACAATCCCAAATGAGCCCATGTGCCTCGTGTAATGCAGAACAAATTGGTCATCCAGCATGAATAAAATTATCTGCACTGACTCAATTAATTTTGAAGTTTCCTCATTCTGCAAATGAAAATCCATAGCCTTCTGAAAGTAAAATCATTCTGCAAATGGAGATCAGTAGATTTCTAATCTCATTCTTTCTTTCTTTCCTAGTACACATAGAAGTCCTGCAGCCACAAGAAAAGATATAGTTTTGACAAATTATTATGCCTGCCAGAACCATGGGCTGGGGCTGATGTGCATGGGTTGCCTACTTGCCTCTGTATGACAGACAAGTAACAGGTTATTAATGGGTGAGAACCCATGGGCTAAGACATTTTGTATTGTTTAACTAGATTGGAGTGCCAGGGTTTGGTTTCACATGGCAAAGGGTGACACAGGTTGCTGTGTACAAGTTATGTTGACAAAAGACATTTAGTTGTGCACTAGGTATTCGTGAGCCACTCATGCCTATATTAGTTATGGGTATCTCCACCCACATAACTCAGGTTTAGGTTGGCAATTTGGTTGAGTAGCAAGGTATGAAAACCAGTTCATTCATTGGGTTTCTCCTACTTGGCCTCACAGTATCAGAGGGTACTACATGCTGTTTGACTCCATCAGGTGTCATCATAAAGGAGATGTATGATGGGTTAAAATCATTGCACGATAAAACAAAACTCTAGTTATCCACTTTATTATATTTTGGTGATAACAAAATCCCTGCATAAAATCTGATTGTTTAGAAGTGAAAGGATGAAGAGAAAGGACGCCTAAAAATCCACTAAGTATAAGAAAGGTGCTTAAACTCACAAAGGCGCTAAATTTCACTTAGGAGCTCACATAGGTGCTAAAGTTCACTTAGGCGCTCACATAAGCGCTAAATTTACTTAGGCGCTCAAAAAACACTAAATTCACATAGGCGCTTACATAGGCGCATGACCATCGCCTATCTCAAAAAGGCCTCCTATCTAACATAGTCGCTAAAATATTGATAACATAGGTGCATCCATCGTCTATCTCAAATATCGACTATCTTATAAAACAATTTACATAGGCTCAAGAACAATAACATCGCCTATCTTCACATAGTCGCTGGATATCAACTATCTCAATAAAACACATAGGCGAACTGTAGCAGTAACTTTCTCACAGTATCTTCGACTATCTGCTTAAAACTCAAAACATCACATAATCGCATAAACTAAGTGATAGCTGATGAACAAAATCTCGTCCAAAATAACTTAGTTGATCATACAAATGAACTTCTACTTATAATTGACTATCACAAATGATCTAACGACTATCACAATGAAATTCAAATTTCAAATGCATTTAATGCAGTCGTATACACATTTATTGTTGTCGATCCAGTATGAGAGAAAACACGTAAGTTCTGTTTCCTTTTTTAGGCTATACACTTGTCTAAAGACCTGGAGCAACAACTAGGAGGCGTCCCCATAAGCAGCAGGAGGAGGAGACACTCTTGCTTACATCAAGTACCGGAGGAGTAACAGCTGGATATAGCCTGCATGGTCGTTTGGGGGGATACGGCATCTGGAGCAGAGACTAGTGACGGCCATGACAGTGACGAGGAGATGGCTTCAGAAGGGGAGGTAGCCATCCCGGAGACACCGAAGAGGATGCAGTGCGAAAAGGAGGGCGGGCTGAGGGGGAAGGAATGTCAGATAATGGCAGCTTGGGGAGAGAGGAGATGAAGGAGATGGTAGGGTGCTGGAGAGGATAATAGAGGTACATGTAAAGAAGCTAGTGGATAAGGTGGGCATTTCTTTTGAGAGCTAGATAAGGATATGAAGGGGGCGTTCAAAAGATGCAAGAAGAGGTGGCTCATGGGGATGGCGAGTGAGGCCAAGGATGGGAAATCTCATAAGAGGTAGCCTAGGGGGGTGACGGAGGAGGGAAGAAGAAAAGTGGGTTGTAGGGGATGGAGGGTCGGGACATCCCTTTAGTATCATAAGGATCGTCTCATGGAATGTAAGAGGGATTTGGGGGGGGGGGGGGGGGGGGCGTGAAGGAGTTTGTGAGAAGATGTAAGATTGATATCTTGTGTCTACAAGAATTCAAATGTGAAGGAGATGAGGAGTGAAGTATGAGAAAGATTGGAGGCACTCGTCTTGCTAAAGGGGTAGTCTCTCCGATGGAGGGTAAATTCGGGGGTATCATGATCCTCTGAAATCCATTTGAGAGCGAGGAGAGGGAACAAGATAGGCAGGTCAGCCAAGGAGCCATCTCTTTACATTTCCGGTGTATAAATGGCGGCTGCTCTTGGGACTTCTCAGCGGTGTGTGGCCCCTAATCCAGAGGGGGGAAGAGGATGCAATGGGAAAAATTGTCCATGTATCACCATAGTTCAAGTTGGCCTTGGTGTATAGGCGGGGATTTTAATGATATTGGAACACCATGGGAGAGGATGGGGATGTACTCTCAGGGGGGTGGGGGTGGGTGGAAGACTTCACCGACTTTATAGAGGCAGCTGCTCTCATAGATGTTGGCATGGGTAATGCTTAGTTCACTTGGTCCAACCTTAGAGCAGACCCCACTTTCTCCAAGTTGGACAGGTTTATGATCTCAATAGATTGGGAGGGTAATTTCCCACATGTACAGGTGTCATCTCTGGCCAAATTAGTATCTGACCACAAACCCCTCTTACTAAAGACCAGTAGTCCTCATGCAAGGAGACAAAGCTTCAAATTATAGAGGTTCTGGTTTAGGGAGGTTGACTTCCTGGACACTGTCAGGAGGGCGTGGAGTAGGCAGATGTGTGAGACTTCAACCATGGCCAGGTTAGTGGGCAAAATGAGGCAAGAGGCAGTCTCTGATGGGATGGGGTGTAGCCAAAATTTTACCCTACAGAATAGCGAAGGATAGAATCGTACAACAGATAGAGGGACTTGATTGCTTGAAGGAGGCAGGGTTGATGGATGATGCAGATAGGAATCTCAGGGACAGTCTGAGGCAAAGTTCGAGTAGATCCTCGCAAGGGAGGAGATTTATTAGAAGCAGAGGTCAAGACAGAGATGGGTCAAGGAAGGAGATAGGAACACTACATATTTTTAACATATTGCCTCTGGGAGAAGAAGAGTTAAATCCATCGCATGTATTAGAGTGGGAGACTAGCTCTTCTCTAGGGATGAGGAGATCAGAGGGCAGGCGAGGGCATTCTTCTCTAGACTTTTCACCGAGGACGGTATCAGCAGACCGAGGAGTGCTTCCGATCTCTTCCTTGTCTTCCTCCCAAAGATAGGGAAGCTCTTTCCCTGCCTTTCTCATAGGAGGAGGTGCACCAGGTAGTCTTTTCTCTAGCAAGTGACAGGGCGTTGAGCCCCCATAGTTCCTTAATTGCTTTCTTCCAGAAATGCTGGGAAATCATCAAAAGTGATTTTTTGTATGCAATGAAAGAATCCCAAGAGAGAAGGGCTCACTTAAGGGGTATTAATAAAACTCTCGTGGTCCTCATCTCGAAAAAGCATGGGGCACAATATTTTCAAGATTTCAAGTCCACCAGTCTTTTAAATGGCACTTACAAGATCATCACCAAGCTACTAGCAAAGAGAATGGAGAGAGTTATGGACAAAATGGTCAGTGGCTTTCAGGGGCTTTTATTAGGGGAAGGCATATTTAGGATAACTTCTTGGAAGCTCACGAGTGCCTTTATGTTATGAAAACATAGAAGAAGAAAGGAGTCATTCTCAAACTTGACTTTGAAAAAGCATATGATAGGGTCAACTGACAATGCTTGCTTGATGTAATGGACATAATGAGTTTTGGTGATACATGGATTGGGTGGATTCATGCCTATATCTCTTCCTCCTCTTTTGCTATCTTGGTGTTTAACACGCGAAAATAACCAAATGCGGACACGCTGATGATGAATTTAAAATTTGGGATTTTGGTTATCATCAGGATGTTTATTCGTATTTATTTGTCTCGCGTTTTAGATTTATCAGACGATTTAAGGGTCCCTGTAAAGGACTTTTCCATACCGACCGGAGTCGATGTTAATTTACATCGAACAAGCCCGAACACCTTTGATTAACTACCAAAGATCTTTTTTACCCTTACGATATTAACCATGATACTAAAGGTTCACCCTCGGGAAGACTCCCATGCCCTGAGGCAAGGGTATGTTTACGATTTTCCCTAAAATAAGGGTTTATTTGCAACTTTCCCTTGAGTAGGGGCATATTTGTAATTTTTCTTGAACAAGGATATATTCATAATTTTCTCTTAAGCAAAGATTTATTTGTAATTTTTCCTTGAATAGGGATATATTTGTAATTTTTGACCATAGGGGTATTTTTGCAATTATCTAGCCACCAAGGGTATTTCTGCAATTTGTAGGTCCTCTGGGGTCTTTTCTGTAATTTTTCCACTTTCGAGGGTATTTCTTGTATTCTTTGATTTTTCTGAATTTTACTGTATTTTTCCTATACTTTTGTGCAATTTCTCATTTCTGAACTTTGGCATAAAACAGGGACTTTTGTCCCATTTTAAAAAACATAATTTCAATTTTGAACTCTTCTCTTCGGTTTCTTGTATTTCAGCATTTTCCAAACACTTCCCGAATATTTGTACAATTTGCAAACTTTTGAGGTAGAACCGCAGTTTCTGACTATTGCAAGGTTTTCTCCATCATAAACACATCAAAGAAATCCCAGAACCTAGAGTTCCTTGGGTTTCTTCTTGATTTCTATTTTCAGACATAGCAAATACATCATTTTTTCGTCAAAGGGTATCTTTTCACAATTATACCCCAACATGAGGACTTATGTAAAATTTTTCTATTGACTTATGTTTGAACTCCTTGAAGGAGGCCGCCCCCCTCTCACCTCTTGCGCAGGCTTGCAACAGGGCTTCAAGGCTCTCAAGAAAAATAGGACTTCAAGTCTTAGAGTCTTCTTCCCAAGCAATCTTCTTCTTCCCTCTCTCTAGAGAAGGGAGGCTTCCTCTTTTATAGGCAGTGAAAGAGGCCAAGGAGGAGGCTTCCCCCTGTGGATATTGGTGGAGGTAAGTCCTTCTTGTCTCTTCATTTTCTCCCCCCACTCTCTCTCTCTTTTCCTTTATTTCCATGGTGTTAAAGGGGACCACCCCTAGTGAGAAGAGAGGGGGAGATCACCCCCTGTGGGCCTCCCCCTCCCCCGGTGGTGTGCGGCTGTAGCAAGAGAAAGGGGGAATACCCCCGGTGGGTCTGACCGGTGGTCCCCCTCTTCTCTATTTTTTATTTTTTTATTTTTTTTAAACAGCAACAGTAGTAACATGGGGGGGAGGCCACCCCCGGTTGAGGAGCAGGAGCAGTAGGAAAGGGGGGGGGCTCCCCTAGTTTGAATAGCAGGAGGAGCAGGAGGGGGTGGGGGTGCCACCCCCGGTTGGTCTGACCGGGGGTGCACCCTCCCCAGCTTAATAGCAGCGGGGGGAGGCCACCCCCCGGTGGGGTGGACCGGGGGTGCTCCCCCCCTTTGTCCGCAAGGAGAGATGAGAGAAGAGAGGGAGAGAGCATCCCCCCCTTGTGGTCCAGTCAAGGCTATAAAAGCCTCCTTTTTTGAGATTTTTTATCTTTTCCTTGGCTTCTTCACAGCAAAGGACACGTAAAGACATAGAAGGATTTTGTTTTGTTTGTTGTCCATTTCTAGACGTCATCTTGCTACCCATTGACTCCGGGGTAAAGGGAGACTTATTTAATGCCATGGGAATACCCCGATGACACTAAAAACTTAATTTTGTATGAGTTTAAACCCCGTTGGTGCAAGCTTTTATGTTGCCCGTCAGGTATTCGACAGAATGCCCACTTGTCATAAAGAGCAAGAAGCTCGACTTGGCGTGGGCCTTTGGAGAGTATTTGCGTGGCCTTACGTCGCTCGCCAGGCGTTTGATAAAATGTTCATAAATACTTTGAAAGTTACAAACTTGATTTTATTGAGCGGGTGTACATGACTTTGTGCGGCTCACAAGGTGTTTGTTGAAATGCCTAAGCGTCGTAAGGGCTAAAACCTTGATTTTGTGTGAAGCGTGCCGGTGACTTACACCGTTTCGGTCGCCCACGAACCTTTTGATAAAATATCCATGAGCCTTCAAAAGCTAAAAAGCTTGACTTTATCGAGTGGATGCGCATGACTTTGTGCCGCTCTTCTTGTGTTTGATGAGATGCCCATGAGTATTTATAAATATGACAGCGATGGTCAAACATCATTTCATGTCATATCACAAGACATTTTAATTTCTAAAATTTTCTGTAATTATCAAAAATTATAAATTTTGTGAGGTTCAACAAATGTCCCCCACGGGGTGTTCGTTGGTGCCGAAGGCAACGACAGGTGGCCCTTGCCCCTTGATTCTGTTTGTTCTTGATTGCTTGATATCTTCGATCATCTTGTTGTCCTTTATGTAATGTTTGACTTTTTATGCTTGGCTAATCTTCTCTTCTTTTCCTTTTTTGCTCCACAAGAATTGACAATGTCTTGCGTGAGGGAGATCCGTTCCAGGAGAGGTGCTGGCCGGAATGGAGAAAGAGACAAATCTCCCCATTTGTCCAACCAATTGATGCCTTCACTGGGCCCGTCGCGAGTTACAAAGGACAACATGTTTTTGTTTGATCGTGGGTTTACTACCATTGCGAGAGGCGCACTTCTAGAAGGTTCTTTAGAGGGAGGAGAAGTTGATCCCTCACTGATTGTTTAAGAATGAGATTTTTACAAGTAACAATGGATCAGCAACTATCCAAGGCACTTTCCCTTGGATGATTTTCTCTTCCCGTTTATGCAGCATTATGTGCCAGAAAGTATGGATGAGGAAGACCCTGTTTTACTAGGTGAGCATGTTTTGCTTGAAAGAGCTATTTTGAAGGGACGGGACAGCATGATAGGGACTTGTGCCCTTTCTCACCCAAGCTTCCCATTGGGTTACTCATCCCAAGCTCAGTTTCCGACAACTACCCAGCTAGACTTCTTTGGCTCCAAGGATTCCTACTACACCAGATCATGCACTGTAATACTAGCTATATGGGAGTTGTTTGGCCAACACAAGACTGGGTCACCTTCTTCTGGGTTGTTTCTGACGCTGTCTGGCACACAATTTGCTGCGGAAAATTATGATAAATTGTGCTTCTTAGACCGGATTGTGAGTGGCTCTGCACTCAGCTGGTATGGTAAACAGTCGGTGATTGCCTCACACCGATTCCATTTAGGTGCATCAGAGTGGCTGATGGGTGTCATTCATCATTATCGTGAGATTTTGGACTATGTGGGGATTCGCAATGTAGTCACTGCTGCTCTTTACCGATACACTTGCTACACCGGGCTTCTTCAAGGTTTGGTAGAGAGATTTAACAGGCGTTTCAACACTTTCGCGATTGCCAAAGGCGAAACATCACTTGATTTACGGAGCTTTCATCGCATTTCATGCCTTCCTATCTCTGGAAGCATGTATGAGCAAGGATGGCAGTATCGGTTTCAATTTCAGTTTCGGCCGAAACCGAAACCGGTTCAAAACATTCAAAAAGTCAAACATTACAGTGATCACGACCGATTTCGGTCCGAAACCGTACGGTTTCGATCCGAAACCATTAAAAATGATTTTTTTTTTAGTTTCAGACCTGCTACAGTGAGCAGGTCCGAAACGGTTTCGGCCGATACTGCCATCCCTATGTATGAGGAAGTTTGCTTAGATGACCTTCACAGGAATATTCCACCGTGCAGGCTCATATGGTTTGCCTTATAGTTTTCAGTATCTGATGAAGGTCTGGCGGGACCTTGCTCGTGTTGGAAAGGAGAAAACCCCATCTGCTTCGACTGGCACAGTGAGGGTCAACCTCAATGCTTGGGTCTGTTATTTCTATAATGGACCATTTTGTTTTCATGAGAGTTTCGCAGAGGATGATAGGCCACTTGACCAATATTATCAGCTGCTCCTGAATCCCCCGGAGAACAAACGATACTTGTGTGCACCGCAGAATGAGGGGTGGAATCCTCGGAAGCTACCAGACAAAACTTATTTGGCAACATACCTTGTGTATTGGCTAGCAACTTTTGTGGTGCCATATGGCGGGGAGGAGGCTGTATGCCCTGAATTGACTTGCCCGACCTGTCTTCTTGTTGATGGCCGGAAGCTTGCTCTTGTTCCTGCTGCACTGGCAAACATTTACCATGGATTGGGCAATTTAACAACCTGCGACTCCCCACGAGATCGCAGTGTACAACTGGCCACTCATTATTTGAGTGCATGGGTTGGTTTATTACTACCTGGATTGTGTCAGAGCGTTGGTGTAGACAACCTCGCAGCTCCATTGATTTTTCTATTTCGGAACCACCCAAATCAGAGTCCTCTAGAGCAGTTGGCAGGTGCCAGGATTTTCTATTATCTTACTTGCCCGGGGCAGCCATGCAGAGACTTTGCTTGCGGCTCTTATGATTTTCGCCCTTTTACTACTGAGGGACAGGATGGCATGGTTTATCATCTTCCCCATCATTCCACTTCAGACAGATCTTTTCATGCTGATTGGCTTTGTTGCGCTTGCCCGAGTGTCCTTGTTTTCCGCAAGGGCACTACTACTTTTCTGGAGCCTAATTATCCACACCGCTTTGTGCGGAACTTTGGATATGATCAAGGAGTGCCTCCCAATGTTGACTTTCCTTTGGAGGTTTGGCTATACCGAGGGCATGACAGGCATTTGGTAGTAGCTAGGTAGTGGTGTTATTTTATCAGAAAAGGGTCGGAGTCAGGTTGCTTTCTCCCAACCAGAAAGAGGATTGGGCAGGTTGATATATATTATGCTCGTTGGTGGTTTCAGCACAGCCATGTCTTTAGACAGCCTGTTCATAAACTGAAAGAAGCAAAAGAAGCCCGCTTGAAGAGCATTAACGCGCCCCCATTTTCTATTAATCATTCATTTCTTTATTCTCAGTTCCCTCGTCTTGCCAGATCAGTTCGGGAACTTCGCTCAAAGTGGGAGGCAGCAAATGGGCCCATTCCCGTGGATAGGGACAATTATGTGGGGGCCATGAAGCCTTTAAAGCGTCCTGAAGACCCATCTTCAAAGAAAGGGAAATCTCCAGCAGCCCAGAAAATCTATTCATGGTGGGCGCATCTTCTTTCAAATTGTGGTCATCCCCCAGGTGCCTCTACGTCCAGCCCTCTTCTTCCAGATGGCTTCAACAACGAACTTTGGCCGAAATGGGAGAGGCATTTGATCAGTGCCATTGCACGAGTGGGTGCCCTTGAGTGCATTTCCTGGATTGAAAATGGGACCACACTCCAGGACATTTGGGATGCTATTTGCAAGGCGGGCAAAGCCATAGGCCTTTCTCTTGAGCATGTAGTATTGCAACTTTCTTTTTCTCCTGCGTCGAACGGTATGTGTACTTGACTTGTGATCCCTTATAGAGTTATATTCGATTTTATGAAATTGACCCTGGTGTATAATGATTGAATTCTCGTTCCCCTTTTTTTGTTCCTTTGCAGTAAGTTTTGTTCTTGTTGCGACTTTTAAGAAGAAGAAGGCCTCTAGCCATCCCAAGCGACGGAGGGCAATTGGCAACGATGGCCCAGCCACAAAGACAAGTCATCGGTCCAAACAGGAGGCTTCCCCTGAGAGGCAGGATGGTAATTACTATTCCTTCATTTAGTCTTAAGTGCCAAGGCTTCATTGTATGTGGGATAATTTTTTCCTTACTCCTCTTTCCTCATCAGTTGCTTTCGACGTCGCTGGCACAGATGTCCCATCGGAGACCGGGCAGAGTGACGGGGAAGACGAGGGGCTAGACGACCTGGGTATGCTGAATTATGATTATAACCTAGTGTCGGATGTTTTGCCTCCTTTTGGTGGGGGTTCCCCAAATGTTGCTCCTCACGGCCAGGGTATACTTGTCATTTCCCTTTTGATCTTCCTACTTTTTTTTGTTGTTCTTTGTTTCTCTTCCATGGGAGATGAGTTACTAATCCATTGCTTGTCTTCTAACATGAGACTTTGAGAATGCAATGGCACCTGTGGGAGCATGTGCCGCACTATTAAATGCTAAATTAAATGATGAGCTCTCGGCATATTCCGACACTCCCACGATCAGGAGGGATGCCATATCTGGTTATCAAGCAGCCTTACTGGCCGAGCTTTGTACTCAGGGAGTTGCCCCAACTTCGATGGGGACCATGCCTGGTCACTTTACTTTTGGGGGTGGTCAGCTGTCGGCCTCTAGTAGCTGTTAGTATTGGGTGTCCTACAAGCCAATCCCGGGTCGGGTAGGCTCGATAGTTGTACAGTACAATCTTGTTCATCATTAATAAAAGTGATATTTGAGCGTAAATTTGTAATTGTATATTACTCTACGATGTCTCTAGGATATGTGATTGTAAAGTCAACTCGAGATGGGATCTCGATCATGAGACTGACTTTACATGGACACATACCTTAAAACTGTTCCTGGTTGAAGGGTAATCACTCGGGGACTTTGATTACCTATTAAACCAGTACACATGATGTATGGGTGAGCAGTCTCATGGTCACTGGTGCGGGGCACCAATACGTATGTGTAGGTGTACGTCCTGGGAGGATGTACACTGGACGGATCCGCTATTAGATCTTCAGATGGTTGATTATACCTAATGTCAACTGAAGATCTAATTATCTCAGGAGCATCGTTGGTCCTTTGACCTGAGACATTGATTGGATCTTACACGAGGACTGGAATGGTTTAATACTTGGCTAAGTGACTTTAACCATAAGTCATGAATTGCCAAGTCATTAACCATATCAGGATACGTGTGAAGATCATCAAAGGTCAATAAGGGATCGCTCACTGTCGGGTATATATCAGACAGTTAATGGGTCATGACACTGACGCTCCACTGAATCCTTAGCCAAGGTCGTGTGAGTTCGTTTAGAACGGACGTCATACACTTTAAGGAGATCGTGGTAGAATGGCACGATCATGGGGTTTAACAGTTACCACACCCTCGATCGAACCAGACTCATAGAAGGAGCGAGGGATTATAGCGATGCGACAACTGTAGAGATACAGGTACCAAACAGGGTGGTTTGAACCCGGTGTCCTCTGGGATCACGCGGATTTGCTTGACCCAACGTGATCAAAGGTTCAGAATAAATTAAACTATTATTCGGCTCTAGTAGAAGCAAATAATGAGTTTAATTTACTTCTAATTGGGAATTAGAAGTTAATGGACCTTAAACTAGAGTGACTATAGGCCTAGAGGATTACACACAATAGGTTCTCGGGTGACGGGGTATTATTGTACAGATGTATATGTTAAAAGTCTTAAATTCTTTTGGGAAAAGAATGATGAGAAGGGCTTTATATATGTATATACAATAATGCAAGGACACGTACATAATATATGTGGTTAGGGGCACTTTTAGAAAGAGCCCAACCCATATATATATGTGTGTTACATAGGTTTTTTCTTCTTTAGCCAAGCATTCAAAGGAAGAAAGCCACAACTCCTCTTACTCCCCTCCCCTCCCCTCCCTCTTGCTCTCTCTCTCTCCCTTGTTGATCTCTCTCTTCCTCTCAAGGGAGAAAGACTTAAGGAAGAAGAAACGGATTTTGAGCATCCGTGGTTCGTGCGCGGGGGAAAGAACGAGTGGACACCGTCATTGCACGAGGATCCGTGTGGATCTACTGTAGAGGCCGGACATCTGTACGGCTCTACGATTGTGGAAATCTGCATCGGGCACTGCGGACAGCGTTGTTCCGCGCTAGGTAAAGATCTACAACCCTTTTTGGGGTTGGGTAGTTTTATTGCATCGATTAGAGCACGGTTCTAAGATTCCAATAGGACCTGGGTT
Source organism: Amorphophallus konjac (assembly GCA_022559845.1). NCBI lineage: Eukaryota > Viridiplantae > Streptophyta > Magnoliopsida > Alismatales > Araceae > Amorphophallus > Amorphophallus konjac. The sequence goes on from CM040121.1 coordinate 604,860,718, forward strand.
CGAGATTTAAGTTTTATTATCCGCTGCGCTACCCGAACCAGGCTGTGCGAATCCTTACAGTAGCTTGGTTACACAGCCGACTTCCCATACTGCCAGTGAGCCTATCTGATTTGTCTTTCCCTTTTGCTCTTTTAATTCATTTCAGCTTTCATCATTTATCGGACTTATTTTTTTTTTTCCTTGTCTTTCCTTGTGCAGTGGAGATTTCTGCCACTATAGAGCCCTCTATTCTTCCATTAAATGAAGCCACTCGGTCAACAGAGTAAGATACTAGGGCTGAGTTCCCCGAAGCAAGCCCTGACCCAAACTTTGAGGATAGGCACCCAGATAGCTCGATACCGGGTCAAGTTGAGAATTTCAATGGGGGTGTTGAAAGTAAGTTGCTCCTCCTTTGCTTACTTCTTTATCAAGATTGTATTTATGAAGGCCATATTTTATAAATCTCAAGCTGCCCAGGTGAAAGAGTTGGTGCGGGGCTCCAGACGACCGAGAGAGGAGTCCTTCCTTCTTCAGGGGTCGTTGAGTCTTCTGGCTTGGTAGACCATGCTTCGACCGGTTTGGTGCCTGGCGAGTTACCCGACAGGACCTTACCATCCTTAAACTTCGTATGCATAGAAGGTATGAAGTTTTCTTTATCGACACTCGCGGCCGAGGTTCCTTCTACGGATGAGGGTGCTACAAACCCAGGTAATTTGGCCTTCTTCTTCCAATGTGAATATCTTCCTGGGGTCAGAATATACTTTACATCATAGTCCGCTTTTCAGGAGGGAATGGCTTACAAGTTGTGAAGGCTGGGAATCCCGGCGAGAAGGAGCCTTCTACAACTGTAGTCCTCTCATTTGGCATGACAACCTTTATCGGGGAGCAAGACAGCTTCCAATCCTCTTTTCTTTCTTTGACATACTCATGGTTATGATTATTTGTCCTTCTATTTTGCAGCTCCAGAGGACATTATCTCATCAGAGAGAGGGGCCCCAGATCATGTATCAGTCCCTTTTGCTGAATTACCAGGGCATGGTGTAGAATGGCTAGATTCTCCACAGCCTACACCTTTCGTGGGAACCAAGCTAATGCTTGACACACTCATTCATAGATGGCAGTGTCAGTTTCGGTGTCGATTTCGGTCGGGTCCGAAATCGAAACCGTTTCGATTTCAATTTTGATTTCGGTCTGAAATCAAATAAATTATTACTTTTTTGCTAAACTGTAGGGTTTTGATTTCGACCGGATAGTTTCAGATCGTTTCGGTTTCAAACCGAAACGTTTCGGCCAAAACGTTTCTGTTTCGGCCGAAACTGCCATCCATGCACTTATTAGCAGTGCCTGAGCTATGTTCCAACGGGAGACTCTCCCCTCAGTGGAGGCTGTGTAGGATGCTCTTCAGACTGGGACACGGGGTTACCATGCACTAGGGCTGCCACGAAGCCTTGGATGGCAGCAGTGAAGAAAATATGGGAGGAATTTCAGAATCTGCATGAGTCTTTGGCCTAGGAGGCCTATCGCTTGGAGATCCAACGACTTGAGGCAGAAATTGATGCTTTATCTAGCAAGGCCAAAGAACTAGATTCCAAGGCTAAAGAGGTTCGAGGCCGCCGGAGCTCCTTTGAGGTGGCAGAGGCCGAGAGTAGGAATTAGGCTGCATTGCTTCAAGAAATTGTTCGAAACATAATGCAGAAAATTGAAAAAATACAAGCCACGGCATAGTCAAGTGCCAAAGAAGCACAGCTAGCACAAGCTGAGGAAAGTTCTCTTGTTGCATAATGCTTGGAGGTGCAGGATACTATGGCCCCCAGGCAGAGCTGAATTGAGGATTTGATTAAGAGAAAGCCTCGCCATCTATGAACTTGAGCTTGTTTTTTGTCCGTTACCATTCTTCCCTTCTTTTTCTTTTTTCAACATTCATCATTTTGTGGTTACCCCGAGGGCTTGTCTCAGGCTCCAATTTTGTGGATGAATGATAGAAACAATGAGTTAATAGGAGCAAAAAATTCTTTATCCTGCTTGACCATTGTTCTTCATCATAATTCTTCAATTGTCTTCCTTTCTCTCTTTTTTTCCTTTTTTTTACTAGTCGTAGCGCCCTTTTGAGTTTTCACCAAAACTAGCCCCCTTTAACTTTTTTTAGCACGCCCTTTCGGGTTTTCACGTTGAGGAGTTACCCATTTTTACCTGAGAGGCCTTTTCGAGTTTTCACCTCAGCCAGATTATGACCTTTTTACCCTTAAGCAACCGGTAAACCGGCTACCCAAGTCCGTCGAGGAACCTCTATTTTAAGTTCTTCTTTTTCTTTTTTTTCTCTTTTTTTTGAATAGATGTGGGAGGTAAACCCTTTAAGAGCTTAAATCTAAGGGTTGTTCCCTCGTGATGCATGACTTCGGACTCATCCCCTGGCTAACTCCAGGCGGTTTGAGAGTCAAAAATAGGATTTAGGATTTAAGGCTAACTATCGGGTGATGTGAAAGCCGAACTTAGGATTTAGGATTTGGGATTTGGGGCCGACCACATAAGTGGTTTGGGAGCCGAACTTAGGATTTGGGATTTGGGGCTGACCACCTGAGTGGTTTGAGAGCCGAACTTAAGATTTAAGATTTGAGATTTGGGGCTGACCAGTTGAGTGATTTGAGAGCCGAACTTTGGATTTAGGATTTGGGATTTTGAAGCTGACCAGCTGAGTGGTTTAGGAGCCAGAATTTAGAATTTAGGATTTGGGATTTAGGGCTAACCACCTGAGTGATTTGAGAACCGAACTTAGGATTTAGGTTTTGGGGTTGACCAACTGAGTGGTTTAAGAGCCAGAATTTAGGATTTAGGATTTAAGATTTTAGGACGGTGGAACAGAATAAAGAATGTTAAATGTGGCCACACCAAGTTCTTTTCTTTCTCTTTCTTCTTTTTTTTCTTCTCCTTTTTTCTTCTTTTTTCACTCTTCTTTTTTTCTCCTCTTCTTTTTTTTATTTTAACCTTCACCAGGTGAAGAGACTCCAGCAACGATCGCTACAAAAACTCATGCTCAGGGCATGATACAACTTTAAATGTTTACCATTTAATGGGGGGAAAGGGTTCTCTCCCTTGTGGTCAACGACCCTATAGACGCCTCCTTCATAGACCTTGGAGACAATATAGGGCCCACGCCAATTGGGTTGCAATTTGCCACTGGACTTACCAGCCATGACCTCTCATTCCATGACCATAACGAGGTCGCCTTTTTTAAATGCCCTTTATTTCACAAGCTTATCATAAGCTCGTGTCATTCGGGCTTGATATGCTTGAAGGTGCTTGTAGGCTTCCAACCTTTTGCCTTCTAGGTTAGATAATTCTTCAAGCCTTCTTTCTATTTCATCTTGTTCTTGGGCTTGTAGGCTGGTATACACGACTACTCGGTAGGATGACATTTCAATTTCGATCGGCACCACGGCTTCTACACCGTATACTAGAGAAAAGGGAGAGCAACTAATAGGAGTCATATAGACTATCCGCTATGCCTAAAGAGCTTCGTCTATCTTCTCGCCCCAGTCTCTTTTGTGACTGCCGACTATTTTGGCTAGAAGCTTGCAAAGAGTCTTGTTGAAAGCCTCGGCCAATCCATTGGCTTGGGAGATGTATACTGTTGAAGTCTTCCAGTCGATGTGAAACTTTGTCGCCAACTGGTAGATGGTTCTATTTCTAAACGGAGTGCCGTTATCTAACATAATCCGGCTGAGAGGGTTGAATCTATATATGATATAGTGCTTGACAAATTGGGCGACTACCTCTCCTGTGACCTCCCGTAGAGGGATGGCTTCTGCCCATCTGGATAAGTAATATGTAGCGACTAGGATGAATTTGTAGCCTTTTGTGGATGGTGAGAAGGGTCCCACGATGTCCATTCCCCATTCTGCAAAAGACCATGTAGGAGCCGTGGGGTGTAATGAACTTGGGGGTCTTCTTGGCACTGGGCTAAAAACTTGACATTAATGGCATGTGCGGGTGTACCGATTGCAATCTGCATACATGGTGGGCCAATAGAAGCCTTTAAGCTTCATGTTGGTTTTCATTTTGTCCCATGCTTGATGAGCACTGCAGAGCCCTGAATGGACCTCGTGCATGATCACTTTGGCTTCCTTTGGTGAGAGACAGCATAGAAGAACAGACTTGTCTTTTTCATGGATAAGCTTGTACAATTGATCTCCTATCAGCTGATATGACGTTGCCCTTTGCATCAGCTGAACCCTTTAGGCCCGATCAGGGGGGAGGCAACCATTCTTTATTTTGATAATTGGCTCGCGCCAATCTTGTTGCTCTTCTTCGGCGGGATCGCCTTCTTCAATTGCGTTGACCTCAGAAGTTGTAGGGTCAGCTTCTTCGTCTAAGACACTTGGCATAAACTTTCTGTGTCTGACGGTTATGTCCAGTTCTCCATCGGGTGGATGCTTTATGACAGAGGCCAACTTGGCCAAGGCGTCTGCCTGAGAATTTCTACTTCTGGGGCCATGACCTATTTCAAATAGGTAGAATTTCTCCATGAGCCTCATCATAGGGACATGATAAGGAATTAGTTCCTGCTTGCGGACATCATAGTCACCAACAACTTGTCGTATAACAAGCTGCGAGTCTCATGGACTTTGACGCATTTGATGTCCATTTCTAGAGCTAATTGGAGCCTGACAATTAATGCTTCTTATTCTGCTTCATTGTTTGTTAGGGGCTTCACGAGGGCACAAGAATTGTGTAGGATCCCCACTTGAGGAGTTACAAAGACAATACATGCCCCTGACGTGAGGCTTGTAGTACCGTCAGACTTCTTGACTGTTCTAGAAGTACCATCAAAATAGAGCTTCCAGCATGGCATATCAATTGTGAGGACGTCCTCCTCCAGTAATGGGGCCGCCTCGACTTGGCCTTCCGTTCCTGATTGGGGCAAGAGTGTTTCTTTATCAAGGAGTCCAATGTTGAGAGGAGAGTCTGTTGGGACTGAGTGTGCCACAAAAAACTCCGCAATTTCTTGTCCTTTAATTGCCTTTTGCGGGGTAAAGGTTATGTCAAACTCCATGAGGAGTAATGCCCACTTTCCCAGCCTCCCTGATAGGACGGGCTGCTTAAGGAGGAACTTGAGTGGGTGGTACTAATTTCTTTACGGCGAACACCAGCACTAGACATATTTTCTCCATCGGAGAATAGCGGTGCTCAGGACCAACCAACTTCCTACTGAGGTAGTATAGCGGTTGCTCTTTACCTTCTTCGTTTTTTTGCGCCAGTAACGCTCCCAGTGAAGCGTCCATGGCAGCAATGTAGAGTATTAGTGGCTTTCCCTTGACTGGTGCTCCTAACACCAAGGAGGTGAGGAGATAGTCTTTAATTTGCTCGAATGCGTTCTGACATTCTTGGTCCCATATGAACGACGCGCCATTTTTCATCAATTTTCCAAAAGGTGTGCATCTTCTAGAGAGGTTGGATATGAAGCGCCTGATGTAGGCAAGTCTCCCCTGGAGAGACCTTAATTCCGTTATGTTTCTAGGAAGTGGCAACTCTCGAATCGTCTTGATTTTGTCAGGGTCTATTTCAATTCCCCGGTATCTGACAATGAAACAGAGAAACTTGTTGCTTGAAACGCCAAAAGTGCACTTCATCGGGTTCATGTTGAGCTGAAATTGACGGAGCCTTTCGAAAACCCGACGCAAGTCAGCTAGATGATCTTCCCACCTTCGGGTTTTAACAACGAGGTCATCAACATCGCATTCGACCAAGTCGTGGAGCATTTCATCAAAAAAATTGGTCATGGCCATTTGGGGTGTGGCGTCGGCGTTCTTCATGCCGAATGACATCCTTTTGTAATTGAAGATCCCTTTGGGAGACCGGAAGGCCGTGTGTTCCTTGTCTTTGATGGCCATCCGGATCTGATTGTAACCCGACGATCCGACCATGAAAGATCAAGCTTCATGTCCCGTGGTCATATTGACCATGGTTTCAGTGATTGGGACAAGAAAATCGTCTTTCGGATAGGCTTTATTTAAGTCCCTATAGTCAATGCAAACCCAGACTTGGCCATTCTTTTTTACGGGGACTATATTGGCGAGCCAGATTGGATAGATGCAGGGCTCTATAAAGTCCACTTCTAGGAGCTTGTCAACTTCAGCATTTACTTTGAGCTCAAGCTTGTGGCACATACGCCTTTGAGCTTGGTTGACAGGTTTAGCTGTGGGAAGTATTGCCAATTCATGTTGTGCCACGGAGGGCTCCAACCCTTACATTGCATTGTAAGTCCAGGGAAAGCAATCTTTATATTCCAATAGGAGTTGTTTGTAAGCCTGCCTTTCTTCCTTATTGAGGAGGGCACTGATGAAAATTGGTCGGGGCTCGTCTGCCTCCCCGAGGTTGAGCTCGACTAGTTCACCTACAATAGCTTGCCTGCCATCTTCAAGTTCTCGCAGAGCTGGCTACAGATCGATGAAATCCCCACCGTCGTCAAAAGCGGCGACGTGAACATCATAGTATTCTAAATGGTTGACAACGAACAACTAAAGCTACTCATCCTGGTCTTCAAGCGCCACTTCTTTTTGGTGTTCATTTACAGGGTGGCCGGGCTCCTCGCCAGAGTATGACTTACTGGAGGAGGGTAACAAACCTAGGGTGTTGACAGAATAATGGATTTTAAAGTCTGCTTCTCGGCCTGGGGTAAGGCCTCTTGCTTCCTTTGCCGCAAACTTAGGCAATGTAGATGCGACTAAGGCGAGGATTTGCTTGGCAGGGACATTTGTAATGATTGGTTTGGGGTCCTCTCGCTCTCCAAGGTCGAGTCCAGCCAATTGGCCTAGAGTCACCTGCCCAACGTCTTCAAGTTCTCGCAGGGCAGGTTGTAATATAATAAAATCCTCTTCGCCATTAGGACCGGTGGCATGGACGTCCAAGTTGCTGATATCAGGCGACTGAAGCTGGCCATTGTGGTTTTTAGGTACCGGTTCCCCCTGATGTTCAGTCATGCAAGCGCCAGCCTTCTGACCGAGGCTCGAGCTGCTGGCAGAGGGTGACAGCCCTATGGTGTTGACGGCACAGTAGACTTTGAAATCTTCCTCTGGGTCATATCCCAACCCTCTTCTGTCTTTCTTGGAGAAGGGGGCTGCCCTCTGACCTGCGAGGGGGACCACAATTGTCGAAAGTAGTCATGTCGGGAAGTTTCCTGTATTTACGGAATGTTTTATTTCCGGCACATTTCTTTAATGTATTTAGACATGTCGTCCATCTCTTGGACAAGTTCAAGGGCATTCTTGGGCACCTCGTTCCAGCCGAAGTCATCGCCGGGAGGACCTTGAGGTACTAAGTCTCCCTTGTAGAAGATAATGGGCCTAGCGGCCTTATTGGTTTTCTTCTTTCCTTTCTTTTGGTATGTAATGATACATGTCTTTAATTGCTCAACTTTGTGTTCTTCCCTTTGGGATGGGAGTTGCATGTACGCCGAAGGTAGAGAGATACTTCTATCAATTGTCTGATTGATGCAAGAAAGGCAGTATCGGTTTCGATACCGATTTCGGTCGGTTCCGAAACCGATACGTATCGATTTCGGTACCAGTTTCGATTTCGGCCAAAACCGGTTGAAACCATTTAAAAAACTAAAAAAAATAATGAACATGTCTGGTTTCGGATCGAAACAGGTCAGTTTCAGTCGAAACCCTTAATGGTTTCGTCTGAAAGCATTAAAAAAGTTTTTTTTGATGGTTTCGGACCTGCTACAGTGATTTGGTCCGATTTCGGATCGGTACCGGCCGAAACCGATACGTTTCGGCCGAAACGTATCGGTTTCGGCCAATACTGCCAACCCCGGATTGATGAGGTTAGCTTCAAAATTAATTTCATGCCTTTCAAGCCGAACTGGCTTGGGATTGGCGGTGCTGACTTGTATGTTCAGTCGGTGTAACTTAACGTGATCCTCATTTATTACGAAGAGCTCTTCTTCTTCATCTTCTTCTTCTGCAATCACTTTTTGCTTCCCTTTGTCCTTGACTTCGACGGGAGGCTTGATGGTGGGTTCCTCGAAATATAATTGAGCATCCGTCAAGTTGCATTCACTTGGACGGAACGGGGCCCCGATCAGCAAAGACTGTATGCTGCTCTCCACCTTTTGCATACTTAATGCATCGATGAAGTGTTGAAGGGATGACCCAATTTTCATGTACCCAAGGTCTCCCAAGCAAAGCCTTGTATGATGTGTTAGCGTCGATGACGTAGAAGGTAGCCTTAGTGACAAAATTATCCATGGTCACTTCGACTTCCACTTTGCCCAATGCATCTTCTGAATTCTGGTTAAATCCTGAGATTCTAACATCGTTGACCCTTTGTAAATAGGGCACGAGGAATAAAGACCTGAAAGTCTTGAGGGGCATTATATTGACAGACGCCCCAAGATCTACCAGAATTCGGTTCAATTCATGGCCATTTATCTTTCCTTGCATGTATAAAGGACGATTATGACAAGGGGAAGACAGTAGCATGTCTTTGTCTGTGAGGTGACAGTTGCTGCAAAAGCTTCATATGCTTGAGCCTGGAGCTCAGCCACCTGAGTCTCATAAACTTCTACCTCTTGGAGTATTTTCACGAGGACTTCTCTTAGTTCTTTACTCCAAGCGCTGGCTTCCTATATGTTGACATTAGTTGGGAATCGCTTCATATGCTGGATGATCTTGCGATCAGCCGGTGCACGAGCTTGATCTAGCAGAGGGATCATCTCTGAGAGAGGCTTGGGTTGATAGTCGGGCTTCTTACTTGGCTCAACTTTCCTTTGATCACTTGGTTCTTGCAATAATGGAGCCAAGTAATCTTCCTCTGGACGAGGCGGCTCAAGGTCGTCCTTGCCTGAGGGACCTGCTTGGGCTGGATCCGCTAGTTTTTCTTGTGGAACCGGCCTTACAGGTTCATCTTCTTTATTTGATAGATCGAAGAAGAAAGTGGCAACCCCACCTTGAATCTGAATTAGATTGGCAGGTTTTTACGGGGTTGGCTTTATTGGCTTATCTTCCTCATCTGACGGGTCGAAGAAGAAGGTGTCAGCCCCAAGGATGGCAGTGTCGGTTTCGGACTCGGTTTCGGCCGGGTCCGAAACCGATACGACTCGGTTTCGGTATCGGTTTCGGTTTCGGCCGAAACCGGATGAAACCAGTTAAAAAATTAAAAAAAGTAATAATCCTGACCAGTTTCGGATCGAAACTGACCAGTTTCGGACCGAAACTGACCAGTTTCGGTCGAAATTCTTAATGGTTTCGTCCGAAACTATTTAAATAATATTTTTTTAATTGTTTCGGACCTGCTACAGTGTTTTGGTCCGGTTTCGGATCGGTACCGGCCGAAACCGATACGTTTCGGCCGAAACGTATCGGTTTCGGCCGAAACTGCCAACAATGGTCAGCCCGAACTTGAATTTCAGGGATAGGACTTGGGTCTTCTCCTCGAAAGACAATTACCCTTTGAGGGTATATTGAATTAGCATTCTCGCCATTAGAGGACCCCGCATGCCTTCCTCGTCTACATCCCCGGCCTCTGCCGCGACTGCGGTTTCGGAGTTTCACATTACGACGACGATATGTAGCCATAGTGATCCTATCCCCATTTGCTGGGGCGATAGCACTGTCTCCGCTTGGCGTTTGTAAACTTTCTGGCAGAGGTATTGATACCATATTGCATGAGAAGTTCTTCATCATTTCTTCTAACTTCTCTATGGTAAGTTCCAAGGATGGCAGTGTCGGTTTCGGACTCGGTTTCGGCCGGGTCCGAAACCGATACGACTCGGTTTCGGTATCGGTTTCGGTTTCGGCCGAAACCGGATGAAACCAGTTAAAAAATTTAAAAAATTAATAATCCTGACCAGTTTCGGACCGAAACTGACCAGTTTCGGACCGAAACTCACCAGTTTCGGACCGAAACTCACCAGTTTCGTCCGAAACTATTTAAATAATATTTTTTTAATTGTTTCGGACCTGCTACAGTGTTTTGGTCCGGTTTCGGATCGGTACCGGCCGAAACCGATACGTTTCGGCCGAAACGTATCGGTTTCGGCCGAAACTGCCAACCATGGTAAGTTCCTCATCTTTGTAAAAGATAAAAAGCTCTTCTGGGATGGGAAGCTTCTCACCCTCTTGCTCTCGTTAATACATTTGGCAGAGCCAATTCTTGAGCCGAGTCTTCCGCTCCAATTCTTCCCATGGGATATATTTATCTAGGGAAACAGCTTTAGTGGGGTGGAAGGAACGTACTCCTCAAGCTCATTAATTAACTTTTGCAGCTTTTGCAGAGGGGTTAGCTCCTTGTGAGCTTCCATAGCAACGGCCTGCTCGGCTTGTTACTTCATTCTTCTCTTTAAATTCTTCTTTCCGTTCTTCTCCTGCTTTTTAGCCCGCGCTAATTCAATGGGAGAAAGAACATTTGTTTTGGGAAGAGGTTGGGAGATGCCCCCAGCATTGGAGCTATTGAGCCTGCCTTTCCTTTTCGAGGGTGACCATGCTTAATCGGGGTTACATTAACCAGTCGGCCTATTCTTCACGCACCCAAAATGTGGCATTAATTGCTTAACTGACAATTCCGAGTAGTAACTCTTGGAATTCGGCCATATAAAGGTCAAAGTTTTGGGGTACTGGATCCAACCGGAGCTCCGTGCTTATCGGCTCCCGTCTGGGCGTGAGACTTTGCTCAAGGGGCTCCAACCTCGCCCTGTCCTTTTAACTCGAATTGGAGATGGGCTTGGGGTTCGTTGGTTGACGATTGCTCTTCTGGCTTTGTTTTGCATATAGCTTGAGGCTTTTTTCACGGATCTTGCCTTTCTGGCCTTGCCCGGAGTTTAGTTTGAGCTCCACTAGCTGAGCCTGATCCTCTCGGCTTTGCCGGGTATTAACCTTGAGGTTCTCGTGTTGAGGCTTGCTTTTTGGGCTTTACTCGGCATTCAATTTGAGCTTTTCCTGCTGAAGCTCGCCTTTTTGACTTGGGCGAAAACTCTTTCCTCATAATTGAGGAGAATCCTGGGTTTCTTTTCAGGTCGCATGATCCTCTTTGCTACCATGTGGGGCAGGTGAGCCTTGCCCAAGACTTTTGGCATTTGCTTCAGGGTGACGTTGTGAAGGATCACGCACCAAGATTTCCTTCCCTCCCAAAAGAATCTTGAGTAGCCTCTAGGTTTCCTCCTTTGAAAAGGGCAAAGACTTTAAGTCCTGCTAGGGTCGCCATTCAGGGTAGCATGTTGCGGGTTGACCCGAGCTGGGTCCAGCCTCCTGTGCTTTTGGCTCGGAAAACGTACCAAAGGTTGACGCATGCACGACGTTGACTGAGAACGTCAGCAGAGCCAGCTCCTGGGGCACCAGGGATTTAATTTGAGGTGTTATCCTTTCCTGGTCACAGGGAAGCGGCTCTTCTTTTGTCATCATCCGTGTAGGATGGCCTTGCTTTAGGACTTGTTCGGCAACCTGGCGGAGGTTCCTCTTTATTATGCTACTCCCATGAACATCAATCTCCCCTCTTTGGATGAGGAGCTTGATGCAGTCTCGAACTTTTTTGCACTTCCTCGTCGGATGGAAGTTCCTAGCGTGGTATTCGCAAAAACGAGGATGTCTTTTCTCGACCTCCGTGTAAGTCGTCGGTGGGTCGTGTACCATGATCCGGCCCTCCTTAAGTAGAAGGTCGAATATCTTCTCAGTATCTTCCTTCGAAAAGGAGCACTGATGGGAAGGCCTCCAGCCTGGATACCACACAGAGGGTTTGGTTCGGTTGGGGCCGGCTTCCTCTGTTTCTGGTTCAGGACATGTAATGGCTGCCACCATGTGATTCCTATTGATTGAATGGTGGATTACATTAGCCGAATGGGTCGGTCAATCCCAAGCATGGGGTTGTGGGGGATCCACCAAATTGCTCTTCATCGTGATAAGCCGGTTTTGGATCATCTTCTCCGCCTCATCCTTAAAAACTTAGCAGTTTTCAATGGTATGACCCAAGATACGGTGGTATACGCAATAGTTGGGGTCATCGAATTTATTGACGTCCTCCGGCTACTTAGGATCGGACAGGGATATCAGCTTCTTCTTAAGGCAAAGATTGAAGAGTCTTTTGATATGCTCCTTGAAGGAATAAGGAGTCTTTTGATATCCTCCTTGGCCTCTTTCACCGCCTATAAAAGGGGAAGCCTCCTTTCTCTAGAGAGAGGGAAGAATAAGATTGTTTGGGAAGAAGACTCCAAGACTTGAAGCTCTTTTTTTCTTGAAAGCCTTGAAGTCTTGTTGCAAGCCTGCGCAAGAGGTGAGAGAGGGGCGGCCTCCTCCAAGGAGTTCAAACATAAGTCAATAGAAAAATTGCACATAAGTCCCCATGTTAGGGTATAATTGTGAAAAGATACCCTTTGAGGGAAAAATGATGGAGAAAACCCTACAATAGTTAGAAATTGCGGTTCTACCTCAAAAGTTTGCAAATTGTGGATCTTCAATCTGAGGAGCACCGTGGATCTTCAATTGCGGTGAAAGAGGCCGGTGGATCTTGGTAGAGGTAAGTCCTTGTCTCTTCATTTTCTCCCCTCTCTCTCTCTCTTTTCTTTTATTTGCATGGTGTTAAAGGGGACCACCCCCAATGAGAAGAGAGGGGGCAGAGACCACCCACGGTGGGCCTCCCCTCCCCCGGTGGTGTGCGGCTGTAGCAGGAGAAAGGGGGGATACCCCCGGTGGGTCTAGCCGAGGGTCCCCCTCTTCTCTGTTTTTTTTTATTTTTTTATTTTTTTTAAACAGTAATGGCAGTAACATGGGGGGGAGGCCACCCCCGGTGGGCTCAACCAGGGGTGCTCCCTCCCCCGGTTGAGGAGCAGGAGTAGTAGGAAAGGAGGGGACCACCCCCAGTTGGTCTGACTGGGGGTGCAGCGCTCTTGCCCCTTCCCCTTTTTTTGTTTCTTCTTCATATCATAAAGAGAAGAAGGGTGAGCACTTCCTTAAGCTCATCTTTGACTAGGAAGGTGACCAGAACTCCCGGGGGGGGACTAAAAGGTGGTGACCACACCCCTCCGCTTTTACCGGGAAGGAATTCCTTCTTCAATCAATAGCCGCCTTGGGCTTACAGGAACAGCAAGCAACAGTCTGGGCTCACGCAGCAGCACAGGACTTCACGTACTGCAAGTGGTAAGAAGAAGAGAGGGGTACCCCCGGTGGAAGCCACACCAGGGGTCCTCCCTTTCTTATGTTGGTTTGTTGTTTTTTTTTTTGGTCTTTCAATTGGCAACAGTAGCAGTGAAAAGAGGGAGTACCTCTGGTGGCTTCCACCGGGGGTCCCCCTTTTTGTTCTATTTTGTTTGTTTGTTTGTTGTTGTTGTTTTCTCTTCTTCTTCCCTTCCTTTATTCCCCATTTTTTTCAAAAGCAACAGCAATGGATGGGGACCCCCCTGAACAGTAGGAGTAGGAGGGGTGGGGATGCCACCCCCGGTTGGTCTGACCGGGGGTGCACCCTCCCCCGGTTAACGGTTAACAGCAGCGAGGGGAGGCCACCCCCCGGTGGGGTGGACCGGGGGTGCTCCCCCCCTTTGTAAGCAGGGAGAGATGAGAGAAGAGAAGGAGAGAGCGTCCCCCCCCCCTTTCCTTGTGGTCCAGTCAAGGCAATAAAAAGCCTCTTTTTCTGAGATTTTTTTATCTTTTCCTTGGCTTCTTCGCAGCAAAGGACACATAGAGACGTAGAAGAATTTTATTTTGTTTGTTGTCCGTTTCTAGACGTCATCTTGCTGCCCATTGACTCCGGGGTAAATGGAGATTTATTTAATGTCATGGGAATACCCCGATGACACTAAAAACTTAATTTTGTACGAGTTTAAACCCCGTTGGTGCATGCTTTTATGTTGCCCGCCAAGTGTTCGACAGAATGCCCACTTGTCAAAAAGAACAAGAAGCTCGACTTGGCGTGGGTCTTTGCTGAGTATTTCCGTGGCCTTACGCCGCTCGCCAGGCATTTGATAAATGTCCATGAATGCTTCGGAAGTTACAAACTTAATTTTATTGAGCGGATGTACATGACTTTGTGCCGCTCACAAGATGTTTGCTGAAATGCCTAAGCGTTGTAAGGGCTAAAACCTTGATTTTGTGTGAAGCGTACCGATGACTTACACCGTTTCGATCGCCCACGAACCATGTGATAAAATATCCATGAGCCTTCAAAAGCTAAAAACTTTACTTTATCGAGCGGGTGCGCATGACTTTGTGTCGCTCTTCTTGTGTTTGATGAGATGTCCATGAGTATCTATATGACGACGATGGTCAAACATCGCTTCATGTCATATCACAAGGCATTTTAATTTCTAAAATTTTCTGTAATTATCAGAAATAATGAATTTTGAGAGGTTCAACACCTGGTTAATGAGAAGCCTACCACATATTTCCATAGTGGTAGAAAGCTTCGATAGAAAGACCCTATGTCCCCTTTTCTCTTTGTTCTGGTAGTTCACATCCTCAGTAAGATGTGAATGAGAGCAGAGCTTGCAGGGTCATTAGAGGTTTCCAAGTTAGACTAGGTGGTACTACCATCACTCATTTGCAGTATGCAGACAACATCATTTTATCCCTAGCAGAGGGTGAGTCCCAACTTTTTTCAACCAGATTGATGTTAGAGTTGCTGGAGGAGGTCAATGGTTTGAAGGTAAATTTCAGAGGAGATGTATCACCTTGAGGGTCTACTTACCTTCCTTCTTTATTTTGTTCCACAGCCTGATAGAGCAAGGAAGGAAGTATCGGTTTCGGTACCGGTTTCGGCCGGTTCTGAAATCGATACGTACCGGTTTCGGTTCGATTTCGGTTTCGGTCGAAATCGGTTGAAACCCATTAAAAAATTAAAAATAATAATGAATCTGTCTGGTTTAGGCCGAAATCGTCCGGTTTCGGACCGAAACAGGTCAGTTTCGGCTGAAACCCTTAATTGTTTCGTCCGAAACCATTAAAAAAGTTTTTTTTTTTTAATGGTTTCGGACCTGCTACAGTGATTTGGTCCGGTTTCGGATCGGTACTGGCCGAAACCAATACGTTTCGGCCGAAACATATCGGTTTCGGCCGATACTGTCAACCCTGAGATAGAGAGAACCAGTGGTGCTGGAGGTGGGATAAGAAGGGCTGCTTCTCAGTTAGGTCAACTTACTCATGTATATCCGATGGAGGATTGCGGCATAGCCTTGCTTCACAGACTTGGGCTCCCAAGAGTCCTTTGAAGATGAAGTTCCTCATCTGGAGGATTTCTCATGGGAGGACCTTGTGGACGCACTTTTCGTTAATTAATTAAGATCTATGGTTATTGGGTTTATTAAGTGCGTGGGCGTGCCAGTCACCTAGGTGACGATCTATTGTGCGCTCAATCTGATTAATCAGACGATTGTGTGGTTCGTGTCGGGACCAAAACCCGTCGCGCCATAAAGGTCACGGCGTCATTTACATCCCCTCGGAGAGGGGAACACCCTTGATTAATCGTCAGAAAAAAGGGCCTCATGGCCAGAAAATTAATTGCATAAAAACCTATTAAGAAATGCTGAAGTCCTCGCACGAGGGTGTGAAGAAAGTATCTGAGCTCATGTCGGTCATGTGTTGACCATTTAATGTTCGGACGAATGTCCGGCTTGAGAATAGCGTAATCGTCGCGGGAAGACCGGAACATGTGTACGTCGGGATACGACAAATTTATTGTTGAAAGGACGGAAAACGTTCAGTTAAATCCCGGTTAGAGCGGTCGGAAATCGATAAGTTTGTCGGCCCGGTGCAAGATCAAGCTGCGACCATACTGCGATGGGCCCCCCCGCGGTCGAAGTCGGACTCGCGTGGGCATCGTCAATGTTTCCGGTGCCAAGGGGACAACAGGAAAGTGTCCCGGGACTAGATTCCAAAACAAAGACGTGTACAGAGATAGCTGACTATAGGCCTAAAATGTGGGTCAGGCAATGACCATGGTTGGGGCGAACCCGAGGTCCAAACGCGACTCACGAGGTCTTATTGATATTCCCATGCAAAGGGTTCGGGGATGACGAGAGTCTTCTCGTTCCATTCAGATTTTTTCGATCATTCATGGACCACTTTATGTTCGGACAAAGATCCGTGTTTGTAGCGTAAGAGACGGTGACAAACCATACAAATGTCTGCCGTGAGTACGGCAAGTTTAATGCAAGTGCGGGATTAGATCCCGGTATACATGTCGGTCACTAACGGACCATTCACTGTTCGGACGAGAGTCCGCATTCGAAACATCGAAGACAATGACAAAGCCGTACGGATGTCTGCCGTAGATACGGCAAGTTTAATGTGGATGCGGGATTGGATCCCGATGGTGGTGGGTCAAGCTGATGAACTATCGGCCTGAGGTGGTTTCGGACTATGGCCATAACGGGGTTCCCGAGATCCACGTCCGATGCCATGGGGCGTCATTGCTTTTATCTTCACGCACAGTCCGGGGAAGCGAATTGTTAAGTGTGAAGCCCGAACTCGCCAACATGCGCCCTCGCACGCGGATCGACCTGCGCAGTCAGGTCGTGGGGGTCAGGGGGCAGCGCCCCTTGTGGGGGTCTCCGGGGGCTCCGCCCAGGAGCCCCCGAAAGAAAATTTTGATTATAACGGGGGCGATATTAATTATTGGATTCATATTCCTTTCATTTATTTTTATTGGTTTAGGTCTCTTCTTTTGTTTTATTCATTAGTTTCAGGCCCTTTCTTCCATTTAGTTAATTGCCCTTTTTTTTTAATGAGGCACGCCGGTTAAGGGAATGCCAAGGGGCACGCCGGTTAAGGGAATGCCAAGGGGCGCGCAGGTTAACGGGAGCCCAAGAGGGCGCGCCGGAATAGGAGGTGCAAGGGAGCGCGCCGGTTAAAGGGGGGTGCCATGGGGCGCGCCAGTTAAGGGGGGGCCAAGCCAAGGAGAGAGGGGCGCGCCGGATAGACCAAGAAGAAGGGGGGGGCGCCGGATAGATGCCAAAAGAATGAGAGTGGTTTTGAGTGTGAAGCTAAACCGGCGCGGGGGGGTACCGCGCCGGATTAGCCCACGCCGGATTAGGAGCGCGCCGGGATAGCTTCTATGAGGTTTTCTTTCATTCTTCTGGCTTCTTTTACTCTTTCTTTCACCTGCAGGTTAATCTGTTGATTGGTTTATTCACCCAATTGGTGGATTAAGTTTGTGGAGATGAAGTTTAAGTGTTTGATCATTTGTTAAGGTGAATTGGCATGAAAATCCGAATGTTTTATTAGAAGTTTTTGTTGTGCAGGGTAGTTCAGTTTGTGTTTGATTTCAGGAGGGGGCTTTCTGAGTGAGGTTGATTTAGTATGAAGAAGCTTCATTTATTCGTTCTTACGTGTTCTTGTTCTTTGCTCCTCTTGTTCTTGGCCCTGGCAAAAATCGGGCAACACTTCCCTCGAACTGAAGCTTGCCAAAGAAAAAAAAGATCACCAAACGGAGTGCTCCGGGGTGAACCTCAAAATGCAGACCTCACGGCGGTCCGATAACCCAGATGTGAGTGTGGAAAAGCTCGAGGACTAACCTTCAAGAGCTCTCACGACTCACGGGTAATAGCTTCACGTATATTCCAACGGGACCTATTTTCGCCACGGGAGGCTGTAGATGTTCATCCTTGATACGGGTTCCTCCGAATGCCATGCTATGGAGAAGCAAGCTTCGAAGCACCCTGGATGAGCAGAAGATGAGAGAGGGAAGCGGAGGCTAAAGCCAAGAGCAATGCTTGCCAACGGACTCTCCTTTTATTCATCCACAAGAAAGGGGAAGATCAAAATACAGAAGGGGGACCTACCCCAGAGCAGAAGGAAATACATTTAGGGGCAAGAGGAGGAGATACATCAATGGGGCGGGGAACAGAGCACAAGCTCTTCCCCCCGGACTCACCTCTCACTCTCACTCTCCTCTCTTCACCTCACCTCTCCAGCACGGGGACGAAGCTTTTCTTCTCTTCGGGTGGAGAGAACCAGAAGCTCTCCCTTCCTTCTCTTCTCTTCTACCAACCTCTGACCAATCACCCAGCCGAACCACCTTCTCCTCTTTTCTCTGTCGTGGAGCAGGCAGAGTATATATATCGAACGGGTTGCCCTTTCTTTCCTGAACAGAAGGAACTCCCGCCATCTTCCTCCTCGTTCGTTGAGGCATCCGGAGTTGACATGCCATGGTGTCGTCCGTTGATTTGCGCAGTACGCTGGCATTTATCCGAGGACGGGATGTTTGCGGGTTTGCCGGGAGATCTGCTGCTGCTACTCCCCCCATCGATGCTTGCCTTCGCCATTGATGCTGCTGCGTTGTCGAACGGAGGTGGAGACAGGGCTTCAGAGCATTGAATGCCCGTGGGGACAGGGCTTCAGAGCATTGAATGCCCTCTAGGCACCAGACTGATGCGAAAACAGGGTATCGGCTGGCGGATGGGATGGCCCTTTGGTTAAAACAGTGCGGGGTTGTGCACGCCGAATTAGCAGCACACAAGGGGGCATGCCGGTTTGGAATGAGAAGGGGGCGATGATGTTGGGTTAAACCGGCGCGGCCAGCGGGCGCGCCGGTTTAGCCCACCTGCAATTAGCGCGCCGGATAACCATAGGAAGGAGGGCGCGCCGGTTTAAGGCCTGTTGAAGGGGCACGCCGGTTTAAGGCTTGATGGAGGGGCGCGCCGGTTTAAGTGCAGGTCGCGCCGATTTAGACTTCGTCTCGGCTTCGCGGCTATTCGGACGGACGCTTGCCCTCCCGTGTTGCTTTAGTTGTAATGCACCGCCTCCGGGGTGTTTAGTTCAGGGCCTCTGAATCCCGATTCGAAACTTTGAGTGATTTCCGACGCATGCCGAACACGTGTCTGAATTCCCGAGTTTCTTTTGATTCGGCCTTCGGCACCGCCGACTGGGGAACCGGGGCTGTCTCTTCTGCCCAAAGGGCTTCTTTGTTGGGCGGCGGAGCACCGGATATATATATTTGTCCTGCTTGGAGGAGTTATGGGGTTTGTTCGGCCTTTCCGTCTTCGACTTGCTCTCGGGGTGTCGAGACGTCTGTGCCGCAGGAACCATGGATGGCAGTATCGGCCGAAACCGATACGTTTCGGCCGAAACGTATTGGTTTCGGCCTATACCGAAACCGAAACGTGCCTTGTCACTATAGCAAGTCCGATACCAAAAAAAAATGAGTTTTTAATGGTTTCGGACCGAAACCGTCCGGTTTAGGACCGAAACCGACCGAAACCGGACCTGCTCAATACAATTTTTGCCTTTTCTGACTGTTTTGAACCGGTTTCGGCCGAAACCGAAACTGATACCGAAACCGATACGTATCGGTTTCGGTACAACCGATACCGAAACCGATACTGCCATCCTTGACAGGAACGTTCCTTTTCTTCTCTTCTTTTTTGACGTCCACAGACCTGTGACAGGATTGCCCCGTTTCTTTACGATCTTCCCTCAGTGTGCCGCTTGTGTGGAGAAGAGGATGAGACGCCAAATCATCTCTTCGCAGGTTGCTCCTCCTCACGAGAGGTGTTGACTAAAGTCACAAGTAGGATTCATTCTAGCATCGGACATGCAAGGAAGTGTCCATCTTTTGATTGGTCTTTGGCACATGAGGTGGAATCTTAAGGGGGATAGAGTTATTTGATGGTTAATCCTTCATGCTACTTTGTGGGCATTATGGGGTGAAAAGAACAATAGATCGTTCATAGAAGAAGCTAGAGCTGTGAATAGAGTGGTTTTTTTATTTGTGAGAGAGTGAAAGAGTAGGCGGAGCTCCTTTGTAAGGTGAACCCTTACAATTGGTCCATTTTGGGTTTTAAGGGGCTAGTGCCGACCACTCTTATCTTGATGTGGAAGGCCTCTTTTGTACGAGGATTTTTTAAGAGCACATTGACTACACTTGTATATCCCTATTCCTTTTTAATACAATAGTGGTATTATCCACTTTCAGAAGAAAAAAAAAGCTTTTAGTAGGGGCCTAAGATATAAGCATCAAAAGACTACAATATCCACATTATAGACAATGATTAGCATAGTGAGAAGCATGTCCAGACAGCTTAACAGCATGTCCCATTAGGATAGCGGGTCTTAAAAGAGTGGCACACATTTCGATAGAGTGGCAAATGCTCCTATTCAGTTAACCAATAAAATGGTATTCCCTAGCTGATATAAGAACCTCAAATTATGTTGTCCAATCTACATGTTAAAAACCCCAAGTCTAGTAAACTAAGTCAAACCTATAGGGCACTTCTCCAAGGCGCCTCACCATCTTACTGATAGTACATGAAACCAGGCTACATCAAGACTGGTAAAGCCTGGTCAGGTATGGTCAAAAGATCTAATAAAATCAACCCATTCAAGTATTGCTAGTTCTAACCCATTAGTTCAAATGAGATCTCATGTCCTAAAACTGTTTGACTTCAATCCTAAAAAAATTGTCCTAATTTTTACACATGGGCTCTTGCAACTTAATGTCTGCACCATTTTCTTCTAGTACTACCAGCTGCACCATTTTCTTCTAAATAACTTTTGTTATAATCCTTTACTGAACATTAACTACATAATGCTCTAACTGTGACCAAACCTTCCAAACTTCTCCATACATGTTATAAACTGTCAATCTCCTTCAAGTTGTTTATGGATTTGTCTTAAAATTTGTATGGATTTAACTGAGAAAACCCCATTGTTTCTTCTCCAAAAGATCTTGTCTTGTTCCTCTGTCTTGATAGTTGATACTAATATTGGGTAACTTTCAGAAGACTGGTGTTTTCATCAACTTCGTCATCTTTAAGTTGTCTTCACAGCTTGGGACTCCACTGGATAGTATTGTACTCTATCACTTAACTAATTACTATTTGTAAGTGTCCAATAAAAAGGTTTGGGAACATCTTGCCCAAATGATATCCCCATCCCATATGTCTTCCCAGAAATAGGTATCAGCCCTAATACCAACCCTGATTTTGGAGATTTTCGCACCTCCTTCACTCAAGATATCCATCTAAAGAGGGGACATGAAATTTCATAAAATTTTCTTTTTCAGTTCTCAAACTAATACCATTAGTGCACTTGCAGCCTTAAGCCCAAGGAACATGAAATCTTATAATTCTTTTCTGAGGTATTCATATGCAATGATTAGCTCCCAAATTCATTTGCTTAGCAGGGCCAGATTTATGTAGTGCAGGTTTTTTTTCACCCTTCTTTTTGAAAATGGATGGTACCTTGTCATTTATAAAAGTGGAGAATATACAAGTAATGAGGGAGTGTTTCCCAAAAACTCCCTGTACAAAAGAGAAGGCAAACGCCTTCCTACCCATGAAGCAGGGGTAAGATAATAGAATTACATTTGTCTGCTCTACAAAAGTTGTCTGCCCAACTTTTCACAAAAAGGAAAATCAAATCTAGACATTTTGCAAAATCATGGACTTTCCTTCTAAAGATTCTGTCATTCCTCTCCCTCCAAATGATCCAAAAGATTGCATGTAAGACCAACCACCACAAATGAAAGTAAATCTTGGCACCCCATTTCACTTGCCAGTTCCAAATAAATTCTTCAACTGGACCTGCAAGAGGCCTGTCGCACCCGAAGTTAGCGATGTGTTGCCAGACTTCAGTAGCAAACTCACACCCAAGGAATAAGTGGTCCACATATTCCTCCTCTCCACACACGCTGCACACACACCATGAACCTGGCCAGTCGGTCCCTTGAAGGTAAACGGGAGGGCAGGGAAATCCTCCACATGAGCACCTTCACCTTAAGGGAGCTGGCTGGTCTCCAGACTTGGTGAAACAAAGGGTGTCGAGCGACTCTAGCCCCCCGTCAGCAATAAATGAGTGAGCCAATTGAACAGAGAACATTCCTGAGGGATTCCATCTCCACACTCACTGATTGCTGGAAGAGGGATCCAGATTGAAGCCTTGGCGTTGCACCAGGAGGTCAGTCACTTCTGAGTTCTCATCCTCCTTCAGTCTCCTTCTAAAAGTCTGACACCAGCCATGTGTAGAATCATATGCCTGTGCACCCGCATCAGCTTATAAGTTGCAATGTTAAAGATCTTGGGGAACCTGCTCACTAGGGAAGTCCCTCCACACCATCTGTACAGTCAGAAGAGACGCATCTGTCCATTCCTGATTCTAATTTGCACAAAGGCCTGGATAACATCAGCCGCCTACAAAATACCTTTCCGGACTGGTGATAACAAGTAAGCCTGTGAGGGGGTCAGGTCCCAAGTTCAGCTTCTCAGATAATATTTATCTTTTATGAGTTGAGCCCAAAGGCGATTGTTATCGATCCCAATCTTCCACAACCATTTAGCCAGAAGAGCTAAGTTAAATAGCCTAATGTCTTTGAAGCCTAAACCACCACTTCTCTTGGCTTGAAAGAGTCGGCCCTAATTAATATCATGCCAGCCTCTCCTAAACCCTTTCTACTCCACCCTGCCAGAAGAATCTGCATTGGATACTCTGAAGTTTTGCCACCACAGAACAAGGAATCATGAACATAGATAAGTAAACCAGTCGACTTTCCAGCAATAAGTTACACAAAACCACCCTTCCCCCATAGGAAACTAGTCTTCCCTTCCATCCGGCCAACCTTGTCTCAAATTCCTGGATCATAGGTTGCCAATCTCTGCATCGAATGGCACCATCGGCCAGAGGGAGATCCAAGTATATGATGGGAACTGCCCAACTTGGCAACCAAGAATAAATGCTGCCCTCTGCAAAATGCTGCCCTCTGCAAAGAGTGGTCATCCATGTGAATCCCTAGAAGCTGGCTCTTGTGAAAATTGGCCTTCAACCCACTGACCTCTTCCAACAATTCAAGCAAAAATCTGGTAGTAAATAGTTGCTCATCACTCTCCGAGAAAAAGAGAATAATATCATCTGCATACTAAATGCGTGAAATGTGCCTCCCCCAATTCCTAACTTGGAAACCTGCGATGAGTCCTGACTCTTCTGCTCTCAGCCAAAGTCTACTCAAGATGTGGGAGACAAGAACAAAAAGAAGAAGGAAGAGGGATCTCCTTACCGAAGACCCTTTCTGCTGTGAAAAGAAGTGGGTTCCCCATTGACAATCACCCCGAAGAAGGTTGAAGTGATACAAGCCCTACTCCACCCAATCTACTTCTCAAAAAAACCCATCCCATGAAGCACATCAAATAGGCACTGCTAGTTACCCCTATCATATGCCTTCTCAAAATCCAACTTCAAAGCCAGACCTTTCTTCTTAAGAACCTTGCAGGAGTGAATGATTTCCTGGGCCAGCAAAAACTTTTCCGGGATGTACCTCCCTTTGATAAAGGCACTCTGGCTCCTACAGACCAGTTTGTCCACCACCCTTACCAACTTGGATGCCAATAATTTAGAAATAATCTTGTGAATGCTGTGGAGCAAGCTTATGGGCCTATAGTCCCTAAGAGATTCAGCCCCTTCCTTTTTGGGGATAAGGACAATGGAAGTCTTGTTGCTGCCACTAAGTTCAGCTTACCCTCTTGGAATTCTAACACTGCTTCCACTAAGTCAGGCTGAACGATATCCCAAGTCCCAACAATACTGAAAAAGGAACATGGGGAAGCCATCCGATCCTGGAGCTTTGTCTCCAGCTAAAGAGAGCACCGTTGTTCTGATCTCTTCAACAAAGAAGGGGGAAGAGGGCATAATCCTGTCGTCCTCCGAAATGAGTGGCCACTGATGGTCCACAAAAGTAGGCCGCCAACAATCTTCTTCCGACAAAAGAAAAAAGTAGAAATCCACCACATGCTGCCTAATTTCTACTATATTGGAGAGACTTCTGTTCCCTTGCTGCAGGCTATTGATGGAATTCATTCTCCGCCTCCCAGAAGCAACTTTGTGAAAATATGCAGTATTTCTGTCCCCTCTTTCAACCACTTCTCTCTGGATCTTTGCTTCCAATATATCCCCTCATTTGGGACAATGTCGTCAAGCTCCTTCCTTGTTGCCTCTCTCATGGTTCTGTCTTGCTCGTCTAGCAAGTTAGCCTCCTCCAATGCATCATAGACCTGAAATTGCTCCACTAGCTAGTCCTCGCTAGCTTTCCCTGGAGAAGTTTTAGACCTTTCCCAAGAAGAAAGCTCCTAGCCATATCTTTCAGCTTGATGACCATCTTTGCCATAGTCGATGTCCTCAATCTAGGTGTTGACCAGTTTCTATCAACCACTTGGACGAAGTCCTCTTCCTTCAGCCAGTACTTTTCCATCTTGAATGCATGACATCTGTTGAATCTATTGCTGGTTTTCAGAAGAATGGGTTTGTGATCCGAAGTCGGGATGGGCCAAACATTCGCCTTGAAGGTGGGGAAAGTGGTCCTCCCAATAAACTGACACCAAAAACTCGTCGAACCTTGAACACATCAGATAGCTCTTAGATTGGACCAGGTGTAAAGGGCGTTTGGTGTGAAGATATCAATCAGGCCAGCCTCTTTAATAAATTCTCTGAAATCCTCCATTTCCCTTGCCGCTATAAAAGAGCTTGACCTTTCCCAATGCAGCAATACCATTGAAGTCACCTCCAATGCACTACTACCTTCTTGAGAGCTGATAATGCTAAAGATGCTCCTCTGCCAAAGCCGCCTTCTCCTCCCTGCTTTGTGGTCCATAAACACCAGAAAAATCCCAAGTGAAGTTATCACCTATATTGCAGAAGGTAAGGGATAAAGCAGAGCGGGCCCCCTTCCTTCCTTCCAGCACCTCCTCCACTGCATATTCATTCCAAAGCACCATGATACCCCCAGACACGCCCACAGCTGGAGACACCACCCCCTCTCATAATTCCCTCCCCATCTCCCTCCAACTTAGATTTCTGGATACATAGAATATCAACTTCACACCTCCACACAAGCTCCCTCACCGCCCTCCTTTTTTCCTACCCACACACCCCTCTCACATTCCATGTGATAATATGCATTGGACTTATTCTTGGGCATCCCCTCCCCTCCCCCTTACTCCACCACCTCCGGCTCCTTTCCTTCCTCTTCCCTCATCACTTCCCCTCATCTAATATTTTTTCCGCCCTTCGCATCCCTAGCCAAGCCAAGCAGCCACCTCTTTAAATTTTATAGAACACCGACCTAACAAGATGACAATACCATCACACGATATGCCAATCAGGTTTGCCACCTCCTAGCTGCTCCCCCATGTATCTCTCCACCCGGGCTATCACCTCTTTGACTTCTTCTCTCCCCAAGCTTCCTTTCTCCCCCGCAATTGATGCTTACCCCCTTGAGCAAAGAATCCTCGACCAAGACCTACTCCATTACGTAGTCCCCCTCCGTTACAAGCATAACAAAGGAATGAAGAGGCAGGGACAGCCCAAGTGTGATAGCAGCCGCAGTCTCGTCCTTGGGGACTGCCTTAGCCCACGCCCCATTCCCCAGGAGCCCAGAACCACCTGAGACCATCACCTGTCGATGTTCTCCTTCTAGAAATGTCCCTGGCTGCCGGAGGTAACAGGGCCGCCCTCAGTAGAGTGTCAGCGACTGCCGATGATGGTTCCACTTATGGCAAGCTCAGATGGTTCCGCCATATGTCCCTGCCATAGCCAGAGACAAGCTCCTATGCCGACGCATCCATCGGGAGAGCATGCAGGTCAACCAGCAAAGAGTAATGGTACCTCTGGGCTGGCCAGCCACCCACCGTTGAAACAAGGCCTTGTGCCAGTGCACCCACCATGAGATCCTACAAGCCAACTGGCGAAGGAGAACAGGCCTGGGTCAACCAAAAGGTAACCGGTCTTGGAGAGGATGGGCCAAAAATCACTGACCTTGGGCTACCGGACTTTGTCTTCTTCCGTAGAAGCTTGTCGCCGTCACAGGAGGGGGGTGTGCCGCCGTCGCCGGAGTGCTAGAGTACCGTGGAGCAGGTTCCCTCATTCGGGCAGGAGGGATGACTCTGTGCGGGTCCCCTCATGCCTAATCGATACCCATTCGCAACAGGTAAGTTACGGGTAGTCAACCGTTGTTCCGCCGAGACCTGCCCATGCTCTGATCCACTTGCTTCACCCAATAGTGCAGATCCGACCCAATCCACTCCATCCTCCGCCAAGTCCCGCCCGTGACCTGGATCATTTGAGTCCCCCGATCCGAACCAAATCGAATCCAACAGTGGGTTCAAATTTTGAACCCCTGCCTTGTATTGTTCTTCTTCCTCCTCCAAGTGGCCCCCTGTAAACCCTCACCTGGCCGCCGCCACTAGCCTTCCACTGCCTTTCCTCTCCCAGCCTTGATGTCGTAGCTCCATTCGCCCCTTCAGTGAGAGCTAAATTTGAGCCTGACGGCAAAGGATTCACCGCTGATGGTGAAGGAGACTACCTCCATACTACCGACATGCTACAAACTCGGACCGCGGCAACAAGTGTCACGAGGGACCCCACCAGAGCAAAGCACAAGGTCCCCATCACGACGTTGCCAAACTCCCTGACCAGGAAGGTTACACCCTCCTCATTGCATAGAATGATCGGAATCCCCTCAAACTAGATCAGGACCTCGGTCTCCCCAGGATTGGCGAAGGCCTCCCTCCCCATGGTCCACCGTTGGAAATTAAGAAGGATGCCATCCGCCACAAGATATCCTGCAGCGGCCGCCGCTGCCACCTCTTCTTCCTGACGTCCGACCGCAAGGAATCTAGACAGGGTGACCTGTCGGACTTCCCATTGGCTGCTACCATCCCCTCTAGCCTGGAGCAATGACCGGATCTATTCTGCATCCACCCCACCTTCGAATGGAGCCACCCAGAGGCAGTGTTGTAGCCAAGCACTCCAATCGTGGAGGAGGTTCAAGGGCAAGGACCCTACCTCCCGACACTCCTGACTCCCTTCCGAACCCTTCCGGACCACATCCGGGTAGGATTGACTGTAAGCAGAATATCTCCGCTCCCTTCCCACCTTTCGTCCCCCCCGCCTGACAAAACGCTAGGTGTGCCCCCGTGTTCGACAACAGAAGCAGATGCTACCCCAAGATCTGCCCCTAACTCCTCCCGCATTACCGGCAACCCCCCTGGATGCCACCGCATTCGGGAAGGTCAAACGATAACCTTCGCACCTGAGATGTACGCGGTTGGCTCCCGACGCGGGCTCCGGCAAACATCCTCCCCCCTGAGAGCTCATTCTTTCTTCTGAAAATCAAAAAATAAGGAAGCCCATAGTGCAGGTTTTTTACTCCTAAGCCTCCAAAATTTTGAGGTTTACAAACTGTGTTCTAGTTGATAAGAGGAATGCTGCTTGAATCTTGTTTGGTGCATTCCCATATGAATTTTCTTCTGATTTAATCCAATTTTCTTCCAGTATCTGGTGGCATATCGAACATAGAATAGTGTTCTGATATGCTTAATAGGACACAATGCAACAGTGCAATCCCCCCACCAATAGATTCTAGCCTTCCACAATCCAAATAGCCAATTTATTCTACATCTAATCAAAGGTCCCAATCTGAAATTCTAAGTTGCTTAAAATGTAATTGAAATCGCAGCCATTTTGTTTTAGAAGGGATCAAACAATTTACAGCAATACATCCACTGGCATTTGTATACAATTTTGTAGAACCCATTCAACAGATTGATCAGTATATAATATTGGAGCATATTAATCCTGCTGCTTTTGGGGTGACCTGTTAAAAGGCATCAATCTACGTTTAACAATAGGAGCATTTGCATTTAGCGAATCGAAATGCCATTGACAATTAATTTACATAAAGTTCTCAGGTGCCAAGTTTAGATTAGAGCACATGGAAAGGTGTACGAGACACAAAAAAGTAATTAAAAATACATATCTATGTTCAAAGGGATAAAATGATACCCGCCCCAATCTTTTGTGCCTGTATTTTAGCTAAATCATAGTGATGCACACTTACATTGGCAAACATAAATAGCACAGACTTTCTACTCTACAAACGACATAATAAAACACTTTCCAAGGCAGCGAGAGAAAAAGGCTTACCCATCCTCTGAAAAGTAACCAACCCAAAGTTTTGCTGTGTCCCAATGCATGTTAGGATGGCCCCATTCAATCCATGCCATTCTTTTCCCATTAGGGTCAATACGTGGTGAAGCATAGAAGTCACAACCGCTTACAAGCACTTTTGGTTCTGAAGCATAATGTTAAAAAATAATGAAGTGAAACTAAGTTTGAGGCTCATATGTAAACACTTACATCTTGCATCCCTAAAGAATGTCAAAGATCTTTGTAGTCCCTCAGAGTATGTATGTTTACCTTGAATATTTCCCTCACTGAAACCTATAGCAACAATTGTTGTGGTTGGATTCAAGCTACTTTGGCGATGATCTGCGGCACATGACAAAAAGGAAATTAAATTGAGAACAAACACAAATAAAATGAAACACATCTAAAAATTTGAAATCTTGCCAGTTACAGACCTTCCATCACAGTAATGTAACGCTTAAAGTGAGGGTCCACAATTCCATCGGCATAACAGACAACAGGTCCACCATAATCTGGAGTAACAGGCACTGGAGACTTCTCTGTTTATGGGAAGCAGAGTTGCAGCCAGCATTAGCTCCAGACTTCATAACCAAAAAGGAAAAAAAAAAAATCATCTAAGAGTGCTACTTCACCACCAAGGAATTTATGGGATAGCTGCATAACATGTAAAAATTATATGACTATCCACTAGTTATATGAGTGCTTTATACAAATTGGCCTTTATGTATTGCACATGATCAGTGCTTCCCTAAGTCTAACTTATCAGTGTCTTGGATGTTTGTTTAACTTCATAGGTGTGTATGTAATATTTAATAATGTCTGAATTTTTTATTTTTTATTTTTTTAAGTAAATGTTGCCTTGAGGCTAAGGTGATCCCTTGGTCGCCTTGGTCGCTTCACGCTTCTGACTACATAGTTTCAGACAATTTCTATTAGTTTGTTTGACATACAAAATAAGATAGTCAAGCTTCGGGTTCTCCTTTTCATTTTCTGAACATGGATAACACCACATAATCATCGAAACATAGAAAGAAAACAAGTATGAAGAAAAAAGTATAACTCCCATAACCCTAAAACTCGGACACCAAATGCATAAAGGCTCTTCCCAAAAAAGATAACCCCATAAATAAAAATCAACTACCCTGAGAGGGTAGAAAAACACACCAAGTTAGTGTGGGCTGGGGACAAACAAAGAAGGCCCAAAAGAGAGGAAAGCTTACAACTCACTCCACCCAAACCACCCAAGGAGGCCAGCAGTGGATGCACATATGAATGGCACAGCAGCGGCGGCTTCTTGTTACTTTCACCAGTTGTTCCTTTCCCTTTGATTTGTAGACAAAAGGGATGCTGGTCTGCTGCATTATCACAGGCAAGTAGAGAGAATGGAGGATAAAGAAGGGTACTTAAGATGGAGGACAGCTGAGAATTAAAAAGAAAATAAAAATGCGGCTTCATGCCAGAAGAAACACGTAATAGGAGAAACAGTAATATAGACATAAAGTCTCTCTCTCTACGATTTCCTAGAGAGAGAAACTCTGGGGATTTCCCCCCTTGGCAGCTGCCATGGTTTCCCCCAGGGGTGGGGGATCCCCCCCTCCCCCTCAGCCTCTACCCTCCTTTCCAGCCTACTCCATCACACCCGCCCACCCACAATCCCCTCTGCAACCCTCCCTCCAGCCGCCTTCTTCCTCCTCAGCCTCCGCACCACCCATGCATCCTCCTGCACCGGTTTCTGCAACTCCAGCTTGCAACCCGCTGGTTCACTCAGGCATCTCAAGGTTCGGCCGATGCTGCCTCTGCAGATCCGGCACCCCAAGCTACTCCGGCTTCTACAGCGACAGACCTGGCGGCCTCTGCTCCACCGATTCTGCTGCTCCCCGCTGTGCTGGCCTCTGCTGATCCGGCAGCTCCCAGAACTGCCCAGCCGGCCCCGGGATCTTCCTCGAGCGCTACTCCCTCACTTGCGCCGATGGGAGACCCTATGCCTCCAGCAACTCCGGCCGCGCCCAGAAGTTATGCAGCAGCTGTTGCTGCGGCACACTTCTTCCCGACGGTCTCCCTGACCATGCATCCTCCAGCCTTCACCGACAGCAGCGAGCCAGTGGTATTCTTATTTGAGGATGAGATCCAGGTGACCTTAGCGCCGTTCCAGTTTGCCCTAATTGCGAAGACGCCATACGGCTGGCCCCCATTCCTGGGGATTAAATCCCAGCTGATCCAGCGGCTCAGCTTCCACGAGGACTTCGTCATGGGACCCTGGACAATCAACATCTTTTGATCTGATGCACGACGGAGGCCAATTGCCTAAAGGCTCTTCTCCAGCCGCAGATGATCATCAAGGGGTATATGTTTAAATTTTTTTGATAGCACCCAAATTTTGAGTGCGGCACCAAGCCCCCCACCTTTCCCGTTTGGATTGACCTCCCAGCCTTGAAACCCAATCTTTTTCACGAACTTTGTGTTCGATCCATACCTGGGAACATCAGCTGTCCTCCAGGTTGCCCTGAGCACCTCCCAACTCACCAAAGCATCCGTGGCTCGGGTGTGCGTGGAGCTGGACGTTCACTGGTCTCATCCAAGCCATATCTAGATTGGTATGAGCCCTGGAGGATATTGGCAGCAGGTCCAGTATCCCTTCCTCCCGGCCTACTGCACGAGATGCTACTTGCTTGGTTATAATGCCACCTCCTGCCGGCGTACTGCTCAACACCCACCTCCAGCGACACATGCTGCACAGACAACCTCTCAGGCCGCCGACACACCACTATGTACAGCTGCTCCAGTCAAGAAGGCTCAGCAGTGCCGTCCACCGGGGCTCGAGGCTCCGCCGGTGGAGAACAGTGCTCCCCTGTGGCCGGCTGTACATGGGACGTCATCATCTTCACCGGCGATAGGTGCCCCCCTTGTGCATGGGGCATCACCAACATCTCCGGCAACCTCTCCAGGTGGTTTCTGCCCATCAGAGAGGTAGCGTCACAGGCGGAAGGCGTCGCCACCGCTCCGGCAACAACAGGGCTCGCTTCCGGCCCCAGCGCCACTCAGGACATGGCGGCGGGAAACCCTAACCCCAACATGAGCTCCCTCGCTAGATCGATCTCAGCCGTCGCTCTTCCTGC
This sequence comes from Amorphophallus konjac, assembly GCA_022559845.1. Taxonomy (NCBI): domain Eukaryota; kingdom Viridiplantae; phylum Streptophyta; class Magnoliopsida; order Alismatales; family Araceae; genus Amorphophallus; species Amorphophallus konjac. The sequence goes on from CM040121.1 coordinate 604,891,703, forward strand.
ATGGGACAGCACCAGCTTGCCTCCTAGTGAACTGGTCCCAAATGGCAACCCGACTGACGGACCGCCCACAGCATTCATGCTGTCCTAGGAAGGTACTGTCCCATGCACTAGGAAGCTGGAACCCAAATATTAACTTAATTACAGTAATTTTGGCGATAACAAAACCTTGAATTAACAAAAACTTTGAAAGAACAAAGCTTTCAATGAACAAAACTTTGTAATGATAAAATACTATGAGTGAAAAGAAGAAGCCTAAAATCAATCTAAGTCTTCGATTGCCTTCCCAGCAACAGCTAAGCTGCCCACAGACACTGCAGATTCTCCTCCAGCTGGTTCCCAAAGCCCAGGTATGACAATGGAACCTACCACATATGGAAGCCCTCTCAGGAAGGAAATCGCTGCGGTCATTCCCCCGGACGCTGCGGTGATGGTGGATCTCGCCCCGGATGGCTTTCCAACCCTGGTACGTATAGCCACCTCCACACCCAGATTCTCAGATGGTGCTACTCCTGCGAAGGCAACTCCTTCTCCAGATCTTGCGGATCTCGATTTGAAGGCAACCCAACCTCTGGAAATGGCACACCCCACGGCGATGGCGGATGGGAAGGCAAGTCCTTCCCAACAGCGTCGGATGCGTCTTGCAGATGTCGAAGGAGGGAGAGGGACGGCCCGCACCTGCCTCCGCACGCCCTCCGTCAGCATCCCCACCGGTCATGCTGCCCTCTCTTGCAGCTCCGGCAACTCCCAGAACTGCCGCTTCAAGACGCTCCTCCAGCGTTGCTCTGCTACATCCTTCGAAGCTGCCTCCTGCACCAGCTGGGCACACTCCTACGTCGGCGAGGCCACAAGTGGCGACGGGGCCCCTTCTTGCACCAGATCCGGTTCCCCAGGGCTATGAGAGAGAGGGGCTCGGGGTGGAAGATAGTCGGCGGCGGCCAACTGCCAAGCTGCTGGATGGATTGCCGTCTTCTCAGGTGGAACTCGCTGGCTCTAGCACAATGGTAGAGTTGCCGGAGTCGGCACAAACATCGGTTCACCTCGAGCGTCAGCTATCGGGACCCATGGGCACAGAGCCAGTCGACTATGACGAAGGCGAAGAAGTGATTCCAGAGACACTAAGAATGGAGAGGAGGTAGGCAGATGAAGAGCCCAATGGAGGTGTCCTATCTGTTGGGGGTAATCTGGACAGGGAAGAGATGAAGGACATAGTGGAGGTAGTTGAGAGGCTAACGGAGGCTCAAATGAAGAATGTAGCAGATAAGGTGGGACTCTCCTGTACAGGTCTAGATAAGGATCTAAAAGGGATGTTCACCAAAGTTCAGAAGAGATGGCTCATGGGTATGGCAAGGAAGGTGAGGGAGGGAAGTCCAGGAAAAGGGGAACAAGGGTGAGGGAAGAAGGGGGAGAGGAGAAACATGAGCCATAGGAGGAGGAAGGTCGATCCGCCTATATCTCCTCGTGAAGAAGGACAATCAAAGCGGCTACAGGACCACGGCACCATGGTAGATTTACAACTGGTGACAGAATCAGCTCGATGACGCTTTCTATGTTTTGTAACGTAAAAAATTCTTCTTTTGGATGTCACTAGGGGGACACGGGGGGATTACATCCTAAGGATGCACGTTTTGTACAGGTATATTTTGAGTGCTTATTTCTCACATGTAAATCTCTTTTTTATTCATTTTATATATATAGTGGTCCCATCCACTTTCAAAAAAAAAAAAAAAAACACACACACACACACACACAATAGGAGCAAATTTGACTTGATCTACAATAATGAAACACAATGATGAGGCTTCATGCAATTTTTTCCCAAACTTCATTGCCCCATGACCGGGTTTGATCTGCATCTATAATATTGAGAGTACAATGAGTTTCCCAAAACTGTAAAGCAAATTTGACTCCCCCTCTACTTAGACAAAGGCTGACATAATGAAAGAAATAATGAATTGTCAAGACCCAACCCAACGTCCATTACGTATTGTCCGTTTTGATAAAAGTTTTCATAGTTTACCCCCCAAAAGGTGCCTCACAAGCTTAGGATCTAAAGCCTACATATATAGTCCAGTCATTTTTTTCTCACTTTCTGACATTGGACTACTCCAGTTCATCCCTGCTCCAGCCCAAACACAAACCGGTAGCTCCACACCATGGTAGCTTCGCACCAGCACAGTTTTGCCCCTACATCAAAATAGCTTTTCTCTACAGATAGCCCTCCCCCACTATCCAGCTCACAACTAGGTCAATATAGGCCTACCAGCTTCCACTTGGTTAATCCCAAAACCAACCCACATCACAGTGTAGAACTCCTGTTCTAATACTTTATTGTCAAAATCTGCTTGGACCCTAATGAGGTACTGTCTGGCTTGGACCAACTCCACATGGTTTTGCCTCCAAAAGTATCTCGCAAGCTATGAATCCAAACTCTACATACCTAGCCCATACAAGAAAACTAAGCAAAGAATCAAATAGTCCATGAATTCTAATTATGTCCTAACAACAAAAAATGATAATTTTTTTATCAACCCTAGGACAAGAATTATTAAAACAAAATGAACAGCAGCAATAGACTTGACGATCAAGCAAATCTTCATGATCCAACATCCTGCCATCAGGCAGCTATTGTTGACACGGCCAATGTATGTGTACACGTGCCAATCTCAACTGGGATCAGATGCCTGCCCTTAATTCAGCCAACACATGCAGACATGCCTGCCGTGATTTTGATTCCCATCACTTTCTCCAAGACACACCCTTAATTTGTTTAAGATTAACCATCCATAGTTGTAAATATAGATATAAGTTGAGGAACTAAATTGTATTTCAGGACTTTAATGCCTTTCATCACATAATCAATTCAAAGAATCAATAACCTACTTTTGAAGATGACTAGGTGCAATTCTTTATCACCAGGTTCAATTGTTTTGTGATGCATAATTTATTTCCCTACAAAGTTTCCAGAAGACTCAGACCCTCTCAAATTGGTGCTCCTTGCACAAAGATATAGATGTCATCCGAATAATTGTATTTTCTAAGAGAAGTAGAGGGTCTTATTTTCCGCAATGCATGTATTATTTCTCACTGCATTTCAGAATAGTCTTACTGTTAAACAACCTTGTCAAATGCAACTCATACAAAGAGTGCAGATGTCAACCAAAGGATCGCCTTCCCACATCATTATCGAACATCATTTCAGAATCATGGTTATTGCCAACAAGCTTACCAACAACATTAAAATCAGAATTTGAGATGAAGGGGATTTTGAAGACAACAATAGATAACTACAAATTCATCTCCAATGCACTGCTTATAAAGTCTTTGAAACAACTATAAATTTACCTCCAATGCACTGCTTATACAATCTTTGATCTTTGTAGTTCGAAAATATAACCATGTCCTCATAGACTGCAAATGCACCTCCACCATACTCTTGAGCCAATGTCCGTGCTGCAAATTCTGGAGGAATAATGTCTATAGGTTTATCTTCCGGTTTGACAGGTTCCTTAACAAGAACTGCACGCCTAAACAAAAAGTTATTGTCAAAAAAAGTTTTCCAGCAATGTAGTATGCTGGCATATTACCAGAATACTTTGGTGTGGCTGATCGGCAGAAATGATGAGAATAAATAGATAACAAAGATATGCAATACATATACACTAAACAAAGAGTCAATACCTCATTTCTAAAGCCATCTCCTATTGTAAACAAATAATAAACAAGAAATAGAACAAAAGAGTCTGACTGAATTCTGCTTTTCTTTTCATGGGTTTTGCTTCTTCCCTAAGGCAACGAACTTTGATAGCCATAATACTTTTAACTTAAATTTAGTGAACATGAACATTTAGCAAACTGTTTCATCCTTCAAATGTCTTTCTACTATGATTTAAAAAAATATTTTTTAAAGCTTAGAAACCACCTTTTTACTTCTAGTAGTAACAATGATTTCATTCTCTCACTTATTTTTTCTCCCAATTGCAACAAAGTTAAGAAATCATAACTTTTAGGAAGAGTTAATTTCATAAACTTGACAAACCGGACATAACTACTTGGAATCTGTCATCTGACATTGTTTAGGGACTGAAACTTGTGCTACCAATCTTACTGACGTGGAATGTTGAGCTAGGGTTTGGATAGAGGTGGAGTGTAGGCCTCTCACCCTCCCTCTCATAGGGACCACCTTGGGGGACTCCTCGCTCTCTGATCTCCATCTCAGAGACAGAAAATACTGAAAAAATCGCAACTCAAAATTCATCCATTAATTGAAAAGGTGAGATTACAAGACTATTTATAAGAGTCAAGCTAACCCTAACCCTAATATGACCTCCATGGACCAAAATACCCCTAAATTCAAGAAATAGTGCGAAAATCGCACCAAAAATTACAGGAAACTAAAAAGACCCACATTAGCTCCAAATGAGCCCAATAAGATCATAAAAATTAGAGACTTAATCCTATCCACTTGAGACCACTAGTTTAGACTCAAATAAAATAAAATTACATAATAAAATAAAAATGGCGCTACTAATACTCTGATTGACGTCCGTGTAAATAGTGCCAACGTGCAAAATGCCAATCGAGTCTGTCGTCTGACGTCACGAGTCTCGCTGCGCATCAATGGCCCCAGTTCGAAAACATTCGTCCTCGAATTTTGAAATGTCGAAGCAAGACGAAGACGAACACAAGAGCATAAACAGGGAATTCATGATAGAAAACCATATCAAAAATTTCAACCCATTGCTTCTCATGTGACTCACAAAAGTCTTGCCACATCAAGTCAACTGAAGATGGCTCTAGTAACAACACATCAACATGGGAGGGCTCTGGAGGTAGCACGACTTGGGACAGATCAACTGATAGAGCAGGCTCAAACCTTGTGTCTTCCATCAAGTCTAACCCGAACATAACGAATAAATCCTGATCCCAGACATCATCGGGAAGGATTGTCGAAATAATCTCGTATGATGAATCAGTTGTAAGTATAGAATCATCTACCAAGTCCAGTCCAAAATCAACAAACAAGCTCTGGTCCCATACATCAATAAGTGGTCTAGCAAGTATAGCTATCAAATTTTGTACTGACTCCTTGAGACCACGGATTGCCGACAAGTTTGGGTTTAGAAACCAAAACTTACCCTTGATGTGCGGTGGCTGAATAGTGCAACTAGACCGGTCGAGATCAATCGTAACATGTCGTTCCGCCATCTAGTCTCGTCCTAGAGTGATGTGAGAACCCAGTGAAGTAATAGTACACCACGCTCCATCAATGTAATTAATAGATTTCAATGTGCTACCATCTTTAAACCGTCGATGGAACTCCAAAAAAGCTCTGTTTCCATCAGCAATAATCTCGCCGATTTTCAACAATGAGTCAACAATAGAGTGAGACATATAATTATGTTGAGGCTGGTTAGTCAAGATTATTCTAGCTCGCTTCTTGTTCAACAAATATACGTCGAAAGTAGTACTCATTTGGCACGTGTAAGAGGTTACCTCGGACCCCAAATTTGATGAGGGACAGACTGGGCCAAACCAACCAGTTTGGGCCTCTCTGCCAAAGGGACTGGGGGCAGACCTACTGCCTCTGTTGCGCTGGCTACTGCAGGGGCGAGGGGTGGTGCAGTTCAATGTACCCTGGCCGAGCTAGCGGGAGAGGCAGTGCCCTATACTGAAAGTTAGTGAGCAAAACGGTGTGGGTTGAAAGGGAGAACAGAGAGAAGTGGGGGGTCAAGAAAGGGAGGCCTGCCCTGGCTAGTGCAGGCCAGGGGAGCGCAGCAAGGATTGGGGGCTCGTTGTGCAGCAACGGTGGTTGCACGGCCGGTGAAGGGCGAGAAGGAGGCGGGAATCATGGGCGGCCGGCACGGGGGATCTGTGGCGGGCGAATCCAAACCAGCGGGGGATGCTGGGGGACTGGCTGTGAGGGGTTGGTGCCAATGCAGATGAGGGAGTAGCAGCAGGGGGCAGGGTGGGTTTCCACGGGATGACGTAGGGCGGAGTGGGCGGTGCTGGCAAGGGTTGCAAGGACTCGCGGGGATTTGGTTCGCAAAGGAGAAAGAGTGAACAAAAGGAGGAGAGGATGAAGAGGGAGACAGTTGGCGGCGGTTAGGGTTTACACGGGGACCGCTGGAAGGGGATGGAGGAAGAAGGCGGATGGAGCCTAGGGCTTGTTGTGCGCAGGACAGGGGAGGAGGAAGAAGGGGAATGGGGATGGCGGCGATTAGGGTTTTTTTGGTGAGAAGATGTTTTGCAGGGAGGAAGATAAGGGGAGGGTTGGCGGCACTGAACAGTGATTGCGGCGGCACAGATCGGATCTTCGACTCCATAGGAGAAGCCGGGGTCCGCTCTGATACCAATTTGACGTGGAACGTGGGGCTAGGGTTTGGATAGAGGTAGGGATGTAGACCTCTCGCCCTCCCTCTCACAGGGATCACCTTGGGGGGCTTCTCTAAAAGCTCTCTCATCTCCATCTCAGAGACAAAAAATACTAGAAAATTGCAACTCAAAATCCGTTAACTGAAAAAGTGAGATTACAGGACTATTTATAAGAGTTAGGCTAACCTTAACCCTAATATGACCTCCATGGCCCAAAATATCTCCAGACTCAAGAAATAGTGCGAAAATCACACCAAAAATTACAGAAAAATAAAAAGACCCACATTAGCTCCAAATGAGGTCAATAAGACCATAAAAATTAGAGAGTTAATCCTATCCACTCGAGACCACTAGTTTATACTCAAATAAAAATAAAATTACATAACAAAATAAAAATGACACTACTACGACTCCGATCATTGTTCGTGTAAATAGTGCCAGCGTGCAAAATGCCAATCGAGTCCGTCGTCCAATGTCACAAGTCTCACTCCACATCACTTACCTCATAAGCTAAAGAAGACTATTGAAAACCTGATCCATCTAAAGTTTATTGGATCAAGGAACAAATACATGGAAAAACAAATGAAGATGCACCCTAGTAATGCCTTATGTTTGGTTAATAAGTGTACTTTTTCCAGTCAAAGCTCAAAAAATTGATTAAAGCTTTCTTCACGAACAAATTCATTGGTTTAAACAAATGCAAGGCATAAAGATACTTGAAATTCTGTAACTCCATGTCTGGTCATATAAACTGCAATAGATGCAGTTGAGTCAAAGCAATAAAGGGAGATGCAAGCACTAGATGTTACTGTCTCCATCATGTACGGTACCTAACACACAACTTTCTTAGTGGCAGGAAATTTTCATTGAGCAATCAGTCATCTAAAAGATGACAAAAGCTATTGTCTGACTAATGACAACACACTGTTCCCAATGACCCGTCTTTTCATGACATTGGCAGACAACGAAAGACAACATGATGATAGCATAATACAAAAGACTGCTTCCACATGAAAAATACAGGATCAAATCCCAGCAATAAGAATATGGTCAGCATAGTTGAAATTTTAAACAAATTTCTCACAGTGCTTCTTTTAGTCCTCGGACACAAAAAATGGTTTTATTTAGAAAGAAAAATATTAATAAACCATGCGAAGAACCAAAAGGACATTCGGAGATTTTTCCTGAGATGGACATTTGGTTTGAACAGAAAATGGTTTTCCTTTCTCCCTCCACAAAGTAGCACAAGCATGCATTAACATTTTTGGTTCTATCTTAACAAACTTGTTATTAGAAGCAATATTCAGAAAATGGTTTTGTCCCTCCCTCCACAAAGTGTGCACTCCCTTTCAACCATGCTGCTATTATCATCACTAATATTTGTCAAGTGGGGACATGGCAATAAAAGCCTCCCAATCTATTCATGGAAGATTATACCAATCGGGACATCATCACGAATGAGATTCTTAGAGACAAAAATCTCATGTCATTGTGGCCAGATATAATCAGAGGACATATTTCCTTTTCACTTGTTTGAGGTTTTAAAAATTTAGTAGCCCACTCTCAAGCCATTTGAGGTAGCTAAGTTGGCCTAGATCATCTGTGGGGCAGTATAGACTGGCTTAGGCCTAGATCATGATAAATGTCTACATAGCAAAGTAACAGGTGATACAAGCACATTTTTGTCCTGACATAGTAGTACTAAACACTAATATTTGGGTTGATTTATTACAAATCCTGTTGTATTAATGACCTTTAGGCACCGAACAGGCCTATAAGGTCTCTCGAGGCCACCATACAGGATCCAGCTTTTTTCTGATTTTCTGTCTCAATTTTTAAAATTCAAAGAAAATTGGTCTTTTGCCTCTTTTCAGCTTATACCACTTATTTGAAAGCTCTTCAAGACTAATTTTTAATGCCATAAATTTCACTCAAATTGGATTTGAAATGAGAGAGTTATGGTTAAGTCTTTGAACCTGTGTTACTTCAAGACTAATTTTTAATGCAATAAATTTCACTCAAATTGGATTTGAAATGAGATAGTTATGGTTAAGTCTTTGAACCTGTGTTAAAGGGGATCCTATACAATGGCTACGGTGCATACAAGGCCTGAGTGACCTGAAAAAAGTTTAAACCCTCATAGACTCTCTTGCTTGTGCTTCCACCTGTCTTTGCTTCATCCTTAAGGTTCTTTACTTTGAGGATTAGCCCCTGGAACTTGAAGAGATTAGAAACCTCCTTAGGGCTTAGGTGACACTATCTCCTTCCTAGATGGAAAATATTGCAACCATCTCATCCTAAAGAGATAACCATTCTCGTCTTGCTGGATTCTTGACCCTATCACAAATTCCAGATGGCCTCACCTCTACAAATACTCCCTAGGTCATCCACCTTGGTAAGGGGGAGAAAAGGAGATCATCTTGGCATTCTGCTAAAGCTATGCTGCTATGCCAGAGTACTGATGGAACACAAAGATGAAGTGCTAACTTCTTCCTCATCCTGATCAACTTATTTCCCTTCTTTTCTTCATTTATTATGGTTCTCTTATGTTCTCCTTTCATGACGTCATGTTAAACTAGGCTTCTATTTCATCTTGATTCTCTTCCATATTTGCATTCATGTTGCATGCACACACACACACACACACACACACACTTCTATTTCATCTTTACTTAATTCTCTTCCATATTTGCATCCATGTTGCACACATACACACTACTATTTCATCTTTACTTGATTCTCTTCCATATTTGCATTCATGTTGCATGCACACACACACACACACACACTCTTCTATTTCATCTTTACTTGATTCTCTTCCATATTTGCATTCATGTTACCCACCCACACACTCCCCCCACCGCCTATTTTAGCACCCATCAGAGGTTTAAATTATCTCCCCTCAAGGCCATATTGATCTTCACTAGTCCTTTTGATGTGCGAGAATGAATGGAACACGTGACAAAATCTCACTCTTTTCTATGTCATTTTTTATGTGCTTGAGTGTAAGTGTAGGGCAGCAGTAAGGAATTGATAAGTAAAACCAAATTGATTTGAAGGTGCAAGCTCCTTCATTCGGTTAGCCCATAGTGAAGCAAGAAAGAACCCACAACTTTGCTAATCCCTGCAACATTTTCACGCAATCATCTTCACATCGGCACCGTGGAAGAGGGGTAAATCTTCTTGGTAATAAAGGTACCTCTGAACCCATCTGCTCCTCATTTCTTATTATTAATGATGGGCTGATTCAAGTGATTTAGGACTTTAAAATGCTTGTTTTTGTATTGGGAGACTGACTTTACCGCGTGAAAAGATCAGTGATGCTAGATACTGGCTCATTTCCGTTGTGTACAGTAATAGTACTTGAATATACGGAATATACTTTACCAAACAGATAGCCATTTTACTTGATTCTATAGACGATGTCTTCCAACTTAACACCATTTGAGGGAAAATTAAGTGGCATTTCTTCATCTATAAGTTCTGTGCAAGCACTTGCCTTGTTTGGTTCATAACCACAAATACGATATGATAACCATGGTTTTGATATTTTTTTATTTTGGTTATTCAAAACTGTGATTATCATAACCATAATTGAGGTTGTCATTTAACCACAGAAACACCACACATATGAGGTCTTCGTAGAGACAACGTTACATTGAAGCAACCCTCTTTAATCGTGATCGTGCTCATGATTTCTTCGTAAAAACCAAATGATACCTTATCAAAAGTGTTGTTATGATTAATGCAATTAACTTCAACTGCATTTTCGATAGGTCGCAATTTATTCATAGACGCTCGTCCTCTAGGAAGCATCAAACGTTCAATGCGGGAATCCCCTGCTTGTGACATCAAACAAATAACACCGCGCAAATCGCCAGAAAGGCTTATTAAGCATGTATTCTTATCTCCTGAATCCTAAACAGCGCTAGGACAGACATCGGTTCTCTTACTCAGAAAAAGGACGAAAACAAGAATCAATGCAAAGAACGACCGAAACCAACTCCTTTCACAATCTGCAACAAGTAGAAATGGTCTCAATCGTCGGACGCTACTCACCCTCCTTCTTCGGGGCGGGTCTCTATCCACACGAGCCGCCCATCCCCGGCGACGGAGATCCCACCGAGACGTTTCTCCGCTCCCGCAACTATATCAGCGGTGATGGGCGACTTCCAAGAGCCATAAGATGCCGTGACCCGTTCCACGGGGCCAGCGGCGCCTGTCCCCGCATGAGTAACCATGCCCCTGGAAGAGCAGCTCGGCGGCGGGGGGGGGCGACCGAGGGTGGCGAAGGCGATATGGTGGAGGCGGGAGAGAACGGCGAAGGAGGCCGCAGAAGGCGAGAAGGGGCGGACGCGGGCGGGCCACCCGAGTGCCGCCGCTGCGGCCATTAAAATGGAGGGAAAGGGAGTCCGGGATGGCCAAGTGTGACGTGGCGTAGTCCACAGTCGTAGACGCTACAATTTCATCCCGACCCCTCGGTCACTTTCGCGGGACCAACGGAAAGAAACGGAACGGAATATTCACGAGCCGCCTATGAAAGTGCGGATTATCCGCTTATATTGAAGAATATATTATCACGACTACCGGAGAACCAAATAACATGGAACTAAGATTTGTCGTCTAGAATGATCTGTCCATCTCGGTCAAGGCTCGGGATGGGTCGGGTCGGGCAGAACGTCCAATATTAGGGTACATCCGGTAAGATGACAAAAATTTTTTAATTTTATTTTTAAAAGGTAGAACTTTAATAAAAGAGACATTTAAATTGTAACTGATATATACATTTAAAAATATTAGAATGTAGAGTTATATTTTTGTGATCATAGATCCATACTAAATTATATATAATTAATTATATAAAAATAACATATTACACCTCTTAATTAAACATCTTATTTGTTAAAGTAAACATAGACATACTAATGACATCATTCTAACTCAAATCATAAAGTACAAAATCCCAAAACTCACTCATCTGACTGTAAATCCCGAATCCCAATCAGAATCAGATACATGAGACTGATGACCCGTATAATCTAACTCTATCCTAGTGAGTGGAGGTACATGTGGGTGAGCCTGAAAATATGTAACCATCTGCACAAATAATGAGACATGTGCAGCGATGGAGGGTACATAAAATTATCTAAAAAAAGCCAAAACTACATCTGTACATTCAATTATATGATCTGCTACGTACTGGTGCGACTGGTGTTGGTGTTGTGTCAGTGCTGCTCGAACTCTGGACGTGGAGGAAGATCCTGCTCCGCTCGGTGCTAGTGGTGGGGGTACCCTGAACGTAGAAGATGATGCACATACTCTGCTACGAGAAACATATCCCTCCCGTAACTTTGTCCGAAAGTAATCTCGGACATCCTCTAGAACTAAGGAGCATGCACGGCAATCCCGTCCCACTCCCGCAAGGTGCTCTACAAATCTGTGTATGCCGGTGACGCGATGTCCTTAGTATATACAGTGCACATGTCGATCACCCTCAACAGTGTAACCATGCTCCCACGCAGGGTGACGTCGTCCGTCCATGATGACCTGCAAATGTTGTAAAATTTTGTATTAGTAACTTGAATGATAAGTGCAAAAGTCAATATACCAAGAAAATTACTATTAATTTATAGGTACTCATAAATATAAACAAATGATACATACTCCTAATCATATGGGCTCAAATTTGGCCACATCACATCTCCAAACAATCTGACATTATACGTGCTCCGCATATAGGACAACAAGTCTTCAAAATATATGGAACCTGCATAGTTCTCCCAGTACATGCATACGTAATATTCATACTGTTGGGAAACTTGTGAGTACACGACCGGCGGTGGCGCAGCTGAGGGCTGAGGATATGGATACAATGAGAAAAATGAACTACTGCTCTCAGAATCGCCATGATACATCGGCTGCTGTTGCCCTGACCATCCATACTCACTTCCAGATCCCTGAGAGTCATGTGTGCTCATCCTCTCAAAATCAGACAGTATGCCTTGATAGCTGGTACTGTCTGCAACAGAACTTCCATAGTAGGGATCCCAATGATCAGCTGCCCACCTCGCCCCCTGGCGGTGGAGCACCGTGGTCCTCATATTGCGTGACAAGTGTGAATTGCTGCTCCTCTGTCCATACCGCACGTTTGCGGCTCCCATGACCTATGCCTTGATCACTGCTATACTCTCTGCCACCTATACTAGTATCCTCACGATGACTCCGTTGACCACCTTGAGAACCGCCACGACTATGGGATGAAGACCCTGTCGGTGTACTGTCGTCATCGGAGTCATGACTCCCACTGATGTGGGGCTCAACAGATGGCTCGGGAGTGTCGTCATCTGCATTGGGATCTAATGTCTCCAAGTCTGCAATGTCCATCGGATTTAACGGTGGTTGCGTGTCCTTTTTAATCTTAAATAATGTGGTCCATGAAGATTTTTTCTTTTGTGGAGTAGGCGGCGGCTTATCTGCTGCATGTTGTGTCCATCTTGATGCCTGAGAAGCGGACGCTTTATTAGATAAGAAGTTCAAGTTACTTTGTACTATGTAAGTCTATACGTATACCTGAGACGACTGACTAGGTGCCTTAGATGCTGAGCGTCGTAGCGCAGCAGACTAAGATGGTTGTTTGGATGCTACCAAAGGCTACACATTTGAAAGGATAATATATTCAATTAGCAATGAAATACAGCATATAAATGTACATATGGCAATATAATTTCACATTTCTAAATGATGAACTCTCCCTCGCCTCTCTAGAAGTGGATAACCTTTTGGGTACCGTAGATATTGAATGTCGCGGTGCAACAACCCGAGACCACTGTTCATTTGTCGGCTCGCCCTGTAATATATTTCTCACATCATCATACATAGATATATGCCTACGCTTTCTAATCAAATATGTGATTCCATTTGTATATATTATTTCACCTGAGGTGGTGGTGGACGTGGATTTGCTGGAGGTTGCATCAATCGCTCCCATGATGTATCATCGTACACATACGATGTGTCTCCACCCCCAATGATGAGGTCTTCATCCAAATTAACTTCCTCATCACGTCCCGTTGCTGACTCGTCTTGAACCATCTGAACATCGGTGTCATCTCCCTCCCCCACTGCCTGCTGCACAGCTGCTGCGGGAAAAGTATTTGTAATATCCCGGACCTTTTGGATCCTTCTTTTTGGGTCACGGATCTGCTTTCTCGGAGTGTCCGGCTCCGTTGTGTCCGAAATTTTGTTTCGGACATCTTTCGTGTTCGGATGGGCGCGATCCGGAGTTGTTTCGGAGGCCCGGAGTGCGTCCGCGGCTTTTTCGCGTGTGTTTTCCGATTTTCGGAATGGGTTTCGGTAAATCTTGCGGAACTCCGTTGCGGGTGAACCGGGTCGTTCACCTAGACGAGAGTGGTACCGTTACGATCGGTGCGTTCAGAGGATCGCGGAAACGTGATTGTCTATTTTTCAGTATTTTTTGGAACTTCTGAATTTTCTATAAATACCCTCCACCTTTTTCTCTCTCCCCCACATTTTCTTCTTCCTCCTCCTCTTTCTTCTTCCTCCCCCACCGTGAGCGCCCCTCTCCCATTCGACCGGCGACGACCGCGGCGGCATCCCCTCCGGCTGCAGACTACGCGGGGTGACGACGTGACGGCGAGGCGATCGTGGCGGCGTAAAGCTTGTGGGGAATCGTGAAGGAGCGAGAGTTCTAAAAGCGTTCTTCGTGGTTTGTGGACGATCCGGTATGCCTTGAGGCGAGATCGAGGTAGGGTGACGTTCCCTAGCTCCCCGCGTTCCATTCCCGTGGTTTCTAGCCCGAGGGGAGGCCGAGAGATGGGTTTCCATGCCGGGTTGGGGTTTTCCATGATTTAGGGAGAGTTCGCCCGATCTATGTTTTTAGGTCGCAATTCGGCATTTCAATGGTTTAGATGCATGCTAGGGGGTCCCTAGGGGGCTTCCCCCTTGTTTTCCCCCTCTCCCATGGAGGTATGGGGGCGTGGTTGGCATTTTTGGTTGTTTTCCGTCCGTTTCACCGTCGGGACGGTGTGACGGTCCCTCTAGAGACCGTCACAGTGTGTGACGCCCCAGGATGGGTGCGTCACAGCTTACTGTTTTGCCAATAGGGTGGTCTGTGGGCCTGACTGTAATATCTCGACCTTTCGGATCCTTCTTCGTGGGTCCCGGATCTGGTTTCTCGGAGTGTTCAGCTCCGTTGTGTCCGAAATTTCGTTTCAAACATCTTTTGTGTTCGGATCGGCGCGATCCGGAGCTATTTCGGAGGCCCGGAGTGTGTCCGTGACTTTTTCGCGTGTGTTTTCAGATTTCCGGTGTATGTTTCGGCAATTCCTTCGGAACCTCGTTGCGGGTAAACGCGGTCGTTCACCCAGACGAGAGTGGTACTGTTGCGATCGATGCGTTCCAAGGATCGTGGAAACGTATTTTTCTATTTTTCGGTGTTTTTGCAAAAAAATCGGATTTTCTATTTAAACCCCCATTTTCTTTTCTTTTTCCTTCTTCTTCTTCTTTTCTTCTCCTTCCTCCCTCACAAGCGTGGCCGCCCTCTTTCTCTCTCTCTCCCGTTCGAGCGCGACGACCTCCATTCCGGCTGCAGACGGCGGCGGTGCGACGGCGCGAGGACGTGGGTGACGACGAGGCGATCGTGCGGGCGTGCGGGAAGCGTGGGAAGGCGAGGTTTTAACGGCGTTCTTCGTGGGATTGAGCTCGGATCAACGCGTCTCGTCGCGAACCGGAGGTAGGGTGACGTTCCCTAGCCTATTGCCTTTCTTCCCCGTGAGTTTTAGCTCGAGACGAGGTTGAGAGGGGTTATTTTCGTGCCGGGAAGGGTCGTCCATGCCACGGGGAGAGTTCGTCTGATCCGCCGTTTTAAGCCCCGATTCTGTAGTTTAAGGGCTTAGGAGCATGCTCGGGGGGCTTGGGGGTTCTTCTCTCACTGTTTCCCCCTTCGTGGGGCTTGTTTTGGGGCCGGAATGGGCGATTCCGGCGAGGTTCGCCATTTTCGCACTGGTGAGCGATGCGCGGTCGAAGCAGGGCTTCCGGCGAGGTTTTGGTCTCGACCCGAACTACACAATCGTCTGATTAATCAGATCGAGCGCACCACGGGCTTCCGTGAAGCCCGAATAAATTGTCACTTTGTGACTAGCACGCCCACGCACTCAATAAACCCAACAAACGAACAACCAACGATATTAAATAAAAAGTGCGTCCACATCGCCCCGTTCTTGCGTTTTAGTACGTGCATGTGGGCTTTTTAGCCTCCAGATGTTATTTTTCGTCGTTTAGCTTTGTATCCTCTGCGCTTCGGCGTGCATGGGGCGTGGAACGGGCTGATTCGGCGTTTCCACTGTTTCTCCGCCGTGGCCGGTGTAGCGGTCGTTTCAGAGACCATCACAATCTCTGACAGCCCTACGATAGACCGCCACAGGCTCTGGGCGTTTCAGTTTTTGTGAGGCTGTGGGAGTGTGACGGTCCATCATTGGTGCGTCACAGCCCTCTGACGCATCCAGGTAGGTGCGTCACAGCCATTTCAGCTTCTTGAGGTTCTGGTCAGCCGGTTGCCCTGATGGCCCAGTCCTCATGCGTCACAGCCCTGTAACGCACCTTCCTTGGGCCGTTACATGCTATTTGACCGGTTTTGACCGTGTCAGTCGGTTCTTGTAGCGGTCGTTCCCCCGTGCGTCACAGCCTTGTAACGCGCCTGTCCTAGGCCGTTACACGCTGTTTGGCCGCGTTGGGTGGCTGTGTCGGTTGGCTCTAACGTCCTTGCCCCCATGCGCCAGGGTGCTCTAACGCGTCCGTGCTGGACCGTTACCTGCTGTTCGACCAGTTTTTAAGCTTGGGCCTGTTGGCTCTGACGCACCTGTCCTGGTGCGTCAGGCTCGTGTAACGCGCCTGTGGTTGTGCGTTACAGCCCTGTTGTGGTCGTGATGGCCGTTGGGTGGTTCGGTGTTCGCCCGTGTGTTGGGCAGTCGTAGGTTTGTGTTTTAGGGCTTTGTTTGTGTGGCGGTGGTCTTCTGGATCGGTCAGGTTAGGTGACTGGGTGCGGTCTTTTCCCTGACTGCGACAGCTCCCTAACGAGGCAATCTAGAACTGCCAATGCCCTTGCCTCTGGTTGCGTGGCGACTGTTCCTTGACTGCTGGGTCTGCCTAGTGGTTGAATGACGGTCCGTTTTGCCAGAGTGTTGTTATTGCCGTTTCGGTTTCTGCTTGTCTTGGCTTGGTCTCGTGGTTTTCCCGTGACTCGTGGGTGTCTGTTGACGTCCTATGAGGGCAGTAACCATGATAGGACAGCCAGGAATGCTTGTGCTTGCTGTGTGTGGGTCTGTGCATCGGTTGTTTGTGTCGGTGTTGTCTGGCTCCGGTCAACCGGTGGTTACCCAGGGGTTGACAGGTGGCTGTGTGTGTCTCGGCGGTTCTGTCCAGCTCGAGACATTGGTTCTGGATGTCTTGAGGTGTCATCTTACCTCGCTCCGTGTGTCCAGGTGTGTGGAGGGTTCTCGGTGTTCCCTCAGGTCTCCGTGCGTCATTTTCTTGTGGAGTGTGTCGTTTCTGTGGCTTAGGAGTTAGACCGATTGGCGGCTTGTTCCGATGTTCGTGACGATCTTGCCTTTGAGTCGTCCGACTCAAGGATCGTTGCGTTGGTAGGTCTAGTTGTCTTGTCTAGAGTCGGTCGACAGTTGTCTGTACTGCCATTGATGCTTGGAAGTACGGGTGACATTGTCTGTATAACCTGTCTGTACTTCGGCACTTGTGTTTTGGGTCTCTATGTTCGTGAGCCTCCTTTTTCTGTTACCCTCGACTTTCAGTTGTCGACCCGCCTCAGGAGTGGTGGGAGGGGTGTTCCCGTTAGACGGTTCCTAAGCTAGTTCTGTGGGCTCCCGACTTCGTTACCGTAGTGTCCTACGGGGGGAGAATACTAGCTAGAGGCCTGGCTTAGGCGAGAGCCAGTGTGTGCACACGTGGTTAGGGGCTTGTGGACGAGGCGCCGACGGGCGTTCCCCCTGACTAGTTACTCGAATTCGGTTGCTGTTCTGGTTTGGGTCCGGTCAGCGTGTACTGGAGCCTCCGCCTGTTCGGTTAGGCGTTGTTAGACTCGGTACGTGGAGCGCAGCATAAGACGTTAGTGGACGCAGCTGGCTATGGAGAGGCACTCCCGTCACGTGACACGTGACTCTCGGCATTTCTGTGCGTCGTGACCTTCCCGGGTTAGCCTTTCGGTGGCTGTACTCGAGGTCAGTGTTCTGTCGCCTCCGCGACGTTCTGGTCGTGCGTGGGGCCGTGTGCACGACGTCCTGGTTGTGTTGTCGGTTGTCGATCTAGGTTTTTCTAGGCTTTCTTGTTGTCCTTGCGGGTCTTCGCTTTAGGCCTGGCGTTTTGTCGGCAGATCGGCAACTCCTGACCATGTCAGCTCTGAGTCGCCTTCCTGCTGTTGCTTGGAGTAGTTTGGGGTGTCGAGGTTAGTTCGGTAGCCGTTGTTTGGCACGGGCTCTTCCCCCTCTTCCTTAGCTTGCTCCCTACTCCTGCTACCCGTCTGTTCCTTTACTGCGTTCTAGTGTAGACTTGTAGCTTTCTAGTGTAGCTTTCCTGTTTGGCTACTGCTGTCGTTTACCTGCAGTTTTAGCGTGTTACTGCGTGTTTTTTAGTGGGTATCCGCGTGACCCCTACTGAGCTAGTGACACGAGACTCACCCCTGCTTTTCAGGTGGGGTGACGTTGTTCGTTCTGCTTCCGTGTGGTTCCTGGTGCGCGTGCTTGTAGCGTGTGGTTGTGGCCAGCTGGTACCCTCGTCGGGTTTCCCCCGACTCTCTGGTACGTCCTTCTTTTCTGTTGACTGTACTTGGTAGACTTGCTGTCCTTCCTTTGGACTTGACTCTGGGTATATAATTGTTAATTGTAATCTGTTAATTAAAAAGTAATTTTATTTCTGCTATTTCAGCAACCCGGTCTAATGAAATTTAATTGCTTACTGCTATATCTGTCAGTTCAATGTACTACACGACATTCCTTTTTCCCTTTGGAGCTTTACCGCTCTTGGGAGGTCTCGGGGGTTCCAAGTGGTATCAGGTGTATTCGATTATCCTATCGGGTATATCTGGTATCCGGGATCCGGGTCGTCACAGTCGCGGTCAGTGCCTTGATGTTGAGGAAGTGGAGGCTCTGGGAACAAGTGCCCGAAGTGTCATTCAGGCTCAAGATTCCCCGAGAGCCAGGGTTAGCAGTGCTTGCGAGTCTGACTGTCACGCCTGCTATCCGCCGTCAGGTGACAGAGGCTCAGCATGCAGACCCTGAGTTGCCCCGGATTTTAGCTATGGCTGATGTGGAGCTCGGTGAGGACGGAGCCGTGAGATTCCGTGGTAGGCTGTACGTCCCAGCTGAGGAGCAGGTTCATCGTGCGGTGTTGCGCGAGGCTCGTGGGAGCAGGTACACCGTACACTCCGGTGCGACGAAGATGTATCGGAACTTGCGGAGACAGTTCTGGTGGCCTGACATGAAGAGAGATGTTGCCGAATTCGTGGCCAGGTGCCTGACCTGTCAGCATGTGAAGGCGAGCATCAACGACCGGGAGGTACTCTTCAGCCCTTGGATGTTCCCTCGTGGAAGTGGGACCACGTGACCATGGATTTTGTGGTGGGATTACCGAGGACTCCGAGTGGACAGGATAGTATTTGGTTGCTGGTGGAAAGGCTGACGAAAGTGACTCGGTTGTTACCGGTCAAAATCAGCTGGAGTGTGCCCAAGTTGGCTCGTCTTTATGTGGAGCGGATCGTCCCGCTGCATGGGATTCCCATCTCCATTGTGTCGGATCGGGATCCGCGCTTCACGTATGGGTTCTGGAGGAGTTTCCAGCGAGCTCTTGGCACGGATTTGGCGTTTAGCTCAGCGTACCATCCTCAGTCAGATGGTCAGTCTGAGTGGACCATCCAGACTTTGGAGGATATGCTGAGATCATGCTGCCTGGAGTGGCAGGGGAGTTGGATTCACCACCTGCCGTTGGTGGAGTTCGCCTACAACGGCTATCATTCGTGCATCGGCATGACTCCTTATGAGGCATTGTATGGGTGTCCGTGTCGGACTCCACTTGACTAGTTCGAGGTTGGTGAGCGTGTTTTGACGGGACCGGAGTTGGTGTAGCAGTGTGTAAATGTTGTGCACTTGGTTCGTCAAATCATGTCTTCGGCCCAAAGTCGGCAGAAGAGCTATGCTGACCGGAGGAGGCAGCCCCTCACGTTCGCCGTTGGCGATCGTGTGTTCTTGAGAGTTTCTCCGATGAAGGGGGTGATGCGCATTGGACAGAGTGGGAAGCTGAGTCCCCGCTATGTTGGTCCGTTTCCCATTGTGGAGCGCATTGGCGAGGTAGACTATCGGCTGCAGTTACCTCCTGAGTTGGCGTCGGTGCATGACGTGTTTCACATCTCGATGTTGCAGAAGTATATGCCCGATGACTCTCATGTGCTTAAGGATTCTGTTTGGCCCGAGGTGACTCCAGATCTTTCTCTCCCAGAGTTTCCCGTCCGCGTTGAGGATATGCGAGAGCAGCGCTTACGGAACAAGGTCATCCCCTTCGTTAAGGTGGTGTGGCAAAGGCACTCTGGTGGTGATGCTTCCTGGGAGCGTGAGGACGAGATGCGTCAGCAGTTCCCTTACTTGTTTGAGTGAGTCTTCCTCTTCTTTCCCCTTGGGTTGTTCTCAATTTCGAGGACGAAATTCTTTTAAGGGGGGAGGGCTATAATATCCCGGACCTTTCGGATCCTTCTTCGTGGGTCCCGAATCTGGTTTCTCGGAGTGTCTGGCTCCGCTGTATCCGAAATTTCATTTCGACATCTTTCATGTTCGGATCGACGCGATCCGAGTTGTTTCGGAGGCCCGGAGTGTGTCCGCGGATTTTCTGCATGTGTTTTTCAATTTCCGATGTATGTTTCGGCAATTCCTTCGGAACCTCGTTGCGGGTAAATGCGGTTGTTCACCCAGACGAGAGTGGTACTGTTGCGATCGGTGCGTTCCGAGGATCGTGGAAATGTACTTTTCTATTTTTCGGTGTTTTTGCAAAAAAATCGGATTTTCTATTTAAACCCCCATTTTCTTTTCTTTTTCCTTCTTCTTCTTCCTTTCTTCTCCTTCCTCCCTCACAACCGTGGCCGCCCTCTTTCTCTCTCACTCCCGTTCGAGCGCGACGACCTCCGTTCCGGCTGCAGACGGCGGCGGTGCGACGGCGCGAGGACGTGGGTGACGACGAGGCGAACGTGCGGGCGTGCGGCAAACGTGGGAAGCGTGGGAAGGTGAGGTTTTAACCGCGTTATTCGTGGGATTGAGCTCGGATCGGCACGTCTCGTCGCGAACCGTAGGTAGGGTGACGTTTCTTAGGCTCTTGCCTTTCTTCCCCATGAGTTTTAGCTCGAGACAAGGTTGAGAGGGGTTATTTTCGCGCCGGGAAGGGTCGTCCATGCCGTGGGGAGAGTTCATCTGATCCGCCGTTTTAAGCCCCGATTCCGTAGTTTAAGGGCTTAGGAGCATGCTAGGGGGGCTTGGGGGTTCTTCTCTCATCGTTTCCCCCTTCGTGGGGCTTGTTTTGGGGCCAGAATGGACGATTCCAGCGAGGTTCACCATTTTCGCACTGGTGAGCGATGCGCGGTCGAACCAGGGCCCGTACAACCCTTGTGCAGCCCCGTTCTGGCCGTCCATCAGCTCGGCGCGCTGTGGCTGGGGCTCGGCGCGCAGTGGGCTTGTGCGGTCTGTCGTGGGACTGCATATCCCAAGGTGCGGCCCCATGACGACCGCCCAACCCTGGGTTTCGACCGTTGTTATTACCGTTATGCAGTGCACCGGGGTGTGCGGCCAGGAGCTGGCCGCTTAACCCTTCGTGCGGCCAGGTGCTGGCCGTACGTCATCTGGTGCCGTTGCCCCGTTGTGCGGTCAGATCTGGATCGCACATGTAATATCCCGGACCTTTCGGATCATTCTCCGTGGGTCCCGGATCTGGTTTCTAGGAGTGTACGACTCCATTATGTCTGAAATTTCGTTTCGGGCATCTTTCGTGTTCGGATCGGCGCGATCCGGAGTTGTTTCGGAGGCCCGGAAGCGTTCCACGGCTTTTTCCGCGCTTATTTTCCGCTTACCGGTGTGTCTTTCGATAATTCCTAAGGAAGCTTGCTACGGGTGAACCGGGTCGTTCGCCTGGGCACGAGTGGTACCGTTGCGATCGGTACGTTCCGAGGATCCCGGAAATGTAATTTTCTATTTTTTGGTATTTTCTGGAATTTCTGAATTTTCTATAAATACTATCATCTCTCTCTCTCTCTCCCCACCCTCTTCTTCTTCTTCTTCTTCCTTCTCTTCTCCCCACCGTGACCACCGCCCCTCCCCCTCTCTCTTTCTCTCTCGTTCGGCCGCGGCGACGTCCCCTTCCGGCTGTAGACGGTGCGGGGCGACGGCGTGACGACGTGGGCGACAGCGAGGTGATCGTGGCGGCGTAAAGCTTGTGGGGGAACCGTGAAGGGACGAGGGTTTTCATAGCGTTCTTCGTGATCTCGGTAACGATTCGGCGGAGCATTCGCTCCATTGAGGTAGGGTGACGTTCCCTAGCTCCCTGCCGTTCATTTCTGTGATTTATAGGCCGAGGGGAGGCCGAGAGGGGCTTGATTAAGCGGGTTTGGGGTTTTCCATGATTTGGGGAGAGCTCGCCCGATCTATGGATTTAGCCCGCGATTTCACGTTTTGGTGGCCTAGTATCATGCTAGGGGTCCCCAAGGGTCTTCCCCTTTGATTTCCCCCTCTCTAGTTGAGGTATGGGGGCGTGGTTGGGTTTTTTGGGCTTTCCCCACCGTTTCACCGTCGGGCGGGTGTAGCGGTCCTTCCAGTGACCGTCACACCGTGTGACGCGCCTGGGCGGGTGCGTCACAGCCCTTGTTTAGCCAACTGGGGTCTGGGAGTGTGACGGTCCCACGATAGACCACCACAGGCGTGTGACGCGCCTGGGGTGGGCCGTCAGAGCATCCCGACCGTTGACATCCGACCGTTGGTTTGACCGTTGGGGGTCAAGGCGTGTGACGCAACAGGGCTGGCGCGTCACAGCCTTGTGACGGCCCAGCGTGGGTGCGTCAGGGTTATTCGACCCACAGGCAATGTGACGCTCCAAGGCTGGACCGTTACATGTGTGTGACGCTCCAGGTGTGGACCGTCACATGCTGTGACGCACCGAGTGGCACGCGTCACAGCTTGCCTTTGTTTTTCCCTGTGACGCACCTGCATAGGCGCGTCACAGTCTGTAACGCACCAGGGCATGTGCGTTACACTCTGTTTTACACTGGGAGTGTGGCGGCCTGCGTTGGACCGTCAGGGTCCTGTGACGGTCCAGCCTATGACCGTCAGGCGTCTGTGACGGTCCCGCCTAGACCGCCAGAGTCCTGTGACGCGTCTAGGGTAGACCGTCGGGCACTGGGTTGCCCCGGGTGGCTTGCAACCCCGTTTCTGTTCCGACCGTGGTCGCCGTGCGACGGGGCCTGGGGTGGTCCCCGTACGTCGTCGGATGCGGACGTGGTTTTCCGTTGACTTGAGAGTCTACTCCTTCAGTGACCCTCCACTAGTCGTAGCCCACCAGTACGCGGTGCTGGTCTCACCAGGGAGTGGTGTACGGGCGGACACTTAGAGACGGTTTTTAGACTGGTTTCCGTCGAGCCCCACGTTTGTAGCCAGAGTCCGGCTAAGGGGAAAACCAGTTAGAGGGCCAAACCAGGGACGCGTGGTCTGTGTGTGCACACGTGGTTGGGGGCAGTTGGACATACGCTGACGAGCGTGACCCCAGCTAGTCACTTGTTTGTGGTACTTATTTGGTGTCCGTGCCTCTGGTAGGCACTACCACGTCAGTCAGTTCACCTGCGGTGCGGTGTAAGTCGTCAGGGGACGCTACCGGCTGTGCTTCTAGTGGGAGGTACTCCTGTCGAGTCGGAAGTGTCAGACTGTCAGTCGCACGACTTCGACCTTCGGGTTTCTGCCGTGTTGGCCGTTGTGTTCCGGTTATTTTGCTGTGGCACGTGTGTCGGTTTTCGTGCCGTGAGATCGGTACTTTGTAGATTGTAGGGTTTCCCTTCTTGAGGTACTCGCTTACTGCTAGCGTAGCAGTTTCTCCGTTTGCGAGGTAGGGTTTGAGTGATCCATACTGAGTCTTGTTCCGAGACTCATTCCCTGCGTGTTTTCACTGTGTTTCAGGTGAGGCGAGGCTTCAGGGGAGTTTGTCTGAGGCTCAGCGCGGTTCAGGTGCCCAGCGTTAGTGCCAGAGGTCAGAGCCGGGGTATGCCCCGTGTAGCTGTACTTTCTTTTCTTGTCTCTGTACTAGTTGTAGACTACTGTTGTTATTTTATTGTTATATTGTGGACCATGTAAACGTTAATTCATTTCCTGCTTATTTATATAACTGTTTAATTCTGCAATTATTTGTGATACTTGTGTAGTTTCCGCACCATCCTTCTAACCCTTCCGAGTCTTCGGACTCGTGGGTGGCGGTGCGAGTCTCGGGTTATCGAGCCTTCCCGGTAATCGGATTCTCGGGTCGTTACAGTTGGTATCAGAACGCGGTTGTGGAATTATACGGGAATCATAGGTGATTGTACTGGTCCACTAGTCCACAGCGATGAAGTACAGTTGACGCTGGCATTGGGCATCGTGTGTTTCTCTTAACCTTGCTGTTCCGTGCTTTCTGTCTTTGCTCCAGGTGCGGGTATGGCGCCGAGGCGGGCGACTCGCTCTCAGTAGGGGCAGTCGGCTGGAGGTCAGGATATCCAGCAGGAGGTTCAGCAGGAGCAGGAGAAGCAGAGTAGAGTGCCACCTGCGGCCACCGAGGCAGTGATACGGTGATATTTCCGGGGGCCGAGGATTTCTTCCGTGGCATGTACCAGCTTATGTCTCAGCAGTTCGGCGGAGAGGCTGGTGAGGGCTCGTCGACCAGGGGTGGGCCAGGCTGAGTAGTGGGGGATTTCATGCAGTTTCATCCACCTTACTACGGCGGTCAGCCAGACCCTGATTTGGCTCGGAGTTGGCTCGACGAGATGGAGCGGGTGTTCAGTTCTGCGCGGAGTACTGCAGAGGATAGAGTGATGTTGGCCTCCAACCAGTTGCAGGGTACGGCTCGGGAGTGGTGGTCTTCCGAGTGGAAGACGTCTTTCCAGCTTCGTCCACTTGAGCGGATTGTGTGGGGCGACTTTGTCAATGCTTTCGAGCATACCTACTGTCCAGAGTTTATTGCTACGCAGTGGATGCGTCAGTTTTTGGAGCTGGTTCAGGGCGACATGTCCGTGTTGCAGTACATGGCCCGGTTTGTCGAGATGGGTCGGTATGCACCTCATATCATGAGAATGAGAGGGTGAAGACCGCACAGTTCATTCAGGGCTTGAGGCAGAAGCTGAGGCACCATTTGATCGCGAATGCTGCCACTGATTTGGAGACAGGGTCTCGCGTTGCGGCTTCTTTGGAGATGGATATGCAGAGGACTCGAGGACCGATTAGCCAGGGGCAGTCTTTGTCAGGTCGCAGCCAGCAGTCGGCTACCCAGCAGCAGGGTTCCTTCCAGCATGCGTCGGGTGGTCTAGGAGCACCGGCACCGGCAGCGTCAGTGACAGGATCCATGTCTTTTGGCTCGAAGGTCAAGAAGTTTCTCAAGAAGGGTTTCTCTAAGAAGAAGTCCAAGGGTCAGGGGCAGGCTTCATCGAGCAGTGTACAGCAGCCGGTTCCATTTCAGCGTCAGGGATCAGTGGGTGGATCGCGAGGACCGTGTCCACGGTGTGGCGACCATCACCCAGGCAGGCAGTGCACGACGCCGATTATCTATTTTCGGTGTGACCAGCCAGGGCATATGGCGCGTGACTATCCTCAGAGGCAGCATCAGCAGTTTCCTCAGCAGCAGCAGATTCCCCAACAG
Organism: Amorphophallus konjac; assembly: GCA_022559845.1. Classification (NCBI taxonomy): domain Eukaryota; kingdom Viridiplantae; phylum Streptophyta; class Magnoliopsida; order Alismatales; family Araceae; genus Amorphophallus; species Amorphophallus konjac. The sequence goes on from CM040121.1 coordinate 604,916,999, forward strand.
CAGAGGCCACAACAGCATCAGCAGCAGGGACAGTATCCGCCGCTACCCAGGTCAGCTAGTATAGGAGGTAAGCAGAGAGCTCAGGGCCAGATTACACACATGACCAGGGCAGAGGCAGTGGCGTCGTAGCTCGAGGAAGGTACCGTTCAGATTTTGGGTCGTGCGGCTCAGGTTTTGTTTGATTCTGGCACGTCTCATTCGTTTATTTTGGAGAATTTCGCGCTGAGCATCGAGGAGCCGGTGACCCAGTTATCCTGATATTTGGCAGTGGAGTTGCCTTCGGGTGATTTTATGATCACTCTGTATTGCTTCGATGAGGTTCCCGTGTGGGTGGAAGGGCGGAGTTTGCCGGCTAGGCTCTATGTGTTGCCGCTTCAGGACTTTGATGTGATTTTGGGCATGGATTGGCTTGAGACACATCATGCGTTGGTGGATTGTGGCTCGAAGAGAGTTTATTTTCGGCGACTTCGTGGACCCACCTTCTATTTCCAAGGTAACAGGTCTTCCTCTTCCTGATTCCTTATTTCGACGATTCGAGCTCGTCGTTTGCTTGATGCGGGTTGTCAGGGTTTTCTCGCTTCTGTGGTCTTGGTAGACCAGCCGCATCCGGATGTCGAGGACATTCCGGTGGTGTGCGAGTTTCCCGATGTTTTCCCGGAGGACTTACCTTGATTGCCTCCCCAGCGGGAGATCGATTTTATGATCGAGGTCGTGCCGGGTACGGGACCTTTGGCGAAGGCCCCCTACCGTATGGCCCCCGCTGAGTTGAGGGAGTTGCGGGCGCAGTTGTAAGAGATGTTGGCCAAGGGGTATATTCGTCCCAGCTTTTCCCCTTGGGGTGCGCCAGTGTTGTTCGTGAAGAAGAAGGACGGTAGTTTGCGGCTGTACATTGACTACCGGCAGCTGAATGAGGTGACCATTAAGAACAAGTATCCGTTGCCATGGATTGATGATTTGTTCGACCAGCTTCAGTCTGCTCGAGTGTTCTCGCGGATTGATTTGCAGTCTGGTTACTATTAGTTGAGAATTCGCGAGTCCGATGTGGAGAAGACTGCGTTCAGTTCGAGGTACGGGCATTATGAGTTCCTGGTGATGCCCCTGCAGCCTTCATGGACTTGATGCAGAGGGTGTTTCATCCGTATCTAGACCAGTTCGTGGTCGTATTTATGGATGACATCCTTGTCTATTCGCGGTCTGCCGAGGAGCACGCGTACCATTTGGGTGTGGTGCTGCAGACGTTGCGAGATCACTAGTTGTATGCGAAGCTCAGTAAGTGCGAGTTCTGGCTTCGTGAGGTGCACTTTTTGGGGCACGTGATTTCTGGTGATTGTATTTCCGTGGACCCTGCCAAGGTCGAGGCGGTAATGCAGTGGCCGAGGTCGGTGACGGAGATCCGGAGCTTCTTGGGGCTTGCGGGTTATTATCGTCGATTTATCCAGGTTTTTTCTCGCATTGCGACCCCGATGACTAGACTCACATGGAAGGATGTGCCTTTCGTCTGGTTTGAGGAGTGTGAGCAGAGTTTCAGGGAGCTGAAGAGATTGCTCACCTCGACTCCGGTGTTGGTTTTACCTTCTGGGCCGGGAGGTTTTGTGGTGTGTACAGATGCTTCCGGGTCGGACTGGGTGCTGTGTTGATGCAGCATGCTAGAGTGGTGGCTTATGCATCTCGGCAGCTGAAGCGCCACGAGGAGAACTACCCTACCCACGACCTTGAGTTGGCGGCTGTGATCTTCGCGTTGAAGATCTGGAGGCATTATCTGTACGGTGAGAAGTTCGAGGTGTTCACTAACCATCATAGTTTGAGGTATGTGTTCACGCAGAGGGACCTTAACCACAGGCAGAGGCGTTGGATGGAGTTTATATAGGATTATGACTTCACCCTGTCTTATCAGCCGGGCAGGATGAATGTCGTAGCCGATGCCTTGATGTTGTGGAAGTGGAGGCTCTGGGAACAAGTGCCCGAAGTATCTTTCAGGCTCAAGATTCCCCGAGAGCCAGGGTTAGCTGTGCTTGCGAGTCTGACTGTCACGCCTGCTATCCGCCGTCAGGTGACAGAGGCTCAGCATGCGGACCCTGAATTGCCCCGAATTTTGGCCTTAGATGATGTGGAACTCGTTGAGGATGGTGCTGCGAGGTTTCGTGGCAGGCTGTACGTCCCAGCCGAGGAGCGGGTTCGGCGTGCGGTGTTGCGTGAGGCTCATGGGAGCAGGTACGCCGTACACCCGGGTGCGACGAAGATGTATCGGAACTTGCGGAGGCAGTTCTGGTGGCCTGGCATGAAGAGAGATGTTGCCGAATTTATGGCCAGGTGCCTGACCTGTGACGGCCCGAGGATCCGAGTACCGGAAAGGAACCGGCGCGTCTCAAATCTCGGCCCGCCAACCCACGAGTCCGAAGACTCGGAAGGGTAGAAAGGAGTGGTGTGGGGGTACAAGAGAAGCTGCAACGACCACAGAGATAGCATAATAATCTAGAATAAAATGCACAGAATAATATAAATAAATAAACTGCTACAAGGTCCACAGTGTCACATGTCCAAAAGAAAGTACAGTCAACAGGAAAGAAAAGTACAACTACACGGGGCATCCCCCGGAGTACAACTACACGGGGCATCCCCTGGCTCTGGCAGACTGGCGATTAACCCTGGCTAGAAGAACCACGCTGAAACTCGGCCGCGCCTCCCGTCGACCCCGCCTCACCTAAAGAGCAGGGGTGAGCCTCATCTCATTGGCCCAGTAGGGATCCCGCGAATCCCCACCACGCACGGAAAACGAGAAAGAAGAAGACAACCCTACCAAACAAGAGTACGGTAGAACCGACAAGCTAAAGTAAATAAACGGAAAAAGCCGTCTACTCTAACCGTACCGTACTACGGAACCTCGGTCCAACAAAACACGAGTCCATGCCTGCCAGCGAACAGGAGCACCACCCACTAGAAGAACGACCGGATGCGTCCCCTGATGTCTTATACCGCGTCACAAGTGTCCAGCTACAACGCCCAGGCGCGAGCCTCAGACACGCTCAGTAACCAGAAGTAACTGCAAAACAAGGACTAGCTGAGGTCACGCTCGTCAGCGCGGGTCCGAACCCTCAGCCTCGTGTGCACACTCAGACCGTACGCCCTAGGCCTGTCCTCTAGCTGGTATTTCCCCCTAAACCCGGACTCGGAAGTACGCGGGGGCCCTGCGGTAACCAGCCTACTCACCGCCTCTCTCGGGTACGCCGCTCAGCCACTCCCAGGCGAGCCAGCACACGCGTGCCGTGGGAAAGCTACGACTAGTGGTAGGGTCACTGGAAGTAGGGACTAATCCACGGAAACCACCGACCAAACACTAGCACAGACTCTCGATGAGCATACGGTAAGTACGGATGCCGGGGACACATATGAGGTCCGACCGTCCCTCAAGTCACACGGCACCCCCACCGGTAACCGACCCTCCGGGGAATCTCGGGCGCCCCTGTGGCTCTCACTGGGTGCCCACGGCCACCCTCGGGCCACACGCCACGCTGGGTCCCAAACTCACCCAACCGGAGGTCACGCTACCTGAAAAAAAATGCTGATCCGGGGAGGGGGAAGGTCGCGTTGGGTACCCCTAGCGTGACACCGAAGAACGCGCTAGCTATGGCTAGCGCGATCTTCCAGGTCGCACTGCCCAAGGCTAGCGCGTTCACACCTGAACGCGCTAGTCTTGGATAGCGCGATCATGAGATCGCGCTACCAGCACCAGGCGCGTTCCCAACCGCCTCACTGTTCGTCTTCTCGGACGAATGCGCTCGGTCAACACGGCGCGTTCATCAAGAACGCGCCACTGGACTATAGCGCGACAACGGGCCGAGCCCCATTCGCGAAATACGTCCAGGAAACGTAAAACCACGCCCATTCACCACCCCTGGTGAAGGGAAAACGACGGGGAATCACCCCACAACGTCCTAGCATGCATCTAGAGCCCCCAAATCGATCAAAAACACCCTGATCGATGGATCCGGCGCTCCAACCCCAAGCATGAAAATGACCCTCCTGACATGGATTTAACCCAAGTCGGCCTCCCCACGGCCTAGAAATCACGAGGAACGCTGTAAAGAGGGTAAGGATCCATCCCCCTACCTCGATGAAGCTCGAAATCCGCCGGAAAGTCGCCGATCTTCAAATCTAGCTCAACTACGAACTCCTCTCCCACGCGCCAATGGGGGCACCATCACGATCCTCTCGCCACCGTCGTCGTCACCGCGCCGTCGCCGTCGTCCGCCACCCGTCGCCGGAGGAGGAAGGGGCGCCGCGGGGTCCAACGGGCAAGAAGGGGGAGGTGTGACCGTTGCGCTCACGGGGGAGGAAAGAAGAAAGAAGAAAAAGAGAAAGAATAGGGAAAAAGAAAAAGGCTATAAATAGAAAATCCAAAAAATGCCAAAAATACCACAAAATAGAAAAATACACCTCTTCGACCGTCTCAAAGCGCTGACCGCAACGGTACCACTCGCGCGCTGGTGAACGACCCGGTTCACCCGCTATAGGGTTCCGAAGGATTCGCCGAAACCCACACGCGGAAATCGGACAACACACATCAGAAAAGCCGCGGACACACTCCGGGCCTCCGAAACGACTCCGGATCGCGCCGATCCGAACACGAAAGATGTCCGAAACGAACTTTCGGACACAACAGAGTCAGACACTCCGAGAAACTAAATCCGGGACCCACGAAGAAGGATCCGGAAGGTCGGGACTTTACATGACCTGTCAGCAGGTGAAGGCGGAGCATCAGCGACCAGGAGGTACTCTCCAGCCCTTGGATGTTCCCGCGTGGAAGTGGGACCACGTGACCACAGATTTTGTGGTGGGTTTGCCGAGGACTCCGATTGGGCAGGATAGTATTTGGTTGCTGGTGGATCGGCTGACGAAGGTGACTCGGTAGTTACCGGTCAAGGTCAGCTGGAGTGTACCCAAGTTGGCTCGTCTTTATGTGGAGCGGATCGTTCCGTTACATGGGATTCTCATCTCCATCGTGTCAGATCGGGATCCGCGCTTCACTTCTAGATTCTGGAGGAGTTTCCAGCGAGCTCTTGGCACGGAGTTGGCGTTTAGTTCAGCGTACCATCCTCAGTCAGATGGTCAGTCTGAGAGGACCATCCAGACTTTGGATGATATGCTGAGATCCTGCTGTCTGGAGTGGCAGGGGAGTTGGATTCACCACCTGCTGTTGGTGGAGTTTGCCTACAACAACAGCTATCATTCGAGCATCGGCATTGTTGTGCCCCTGTGGTCTTGATGATTGGTTTTGATGATAGCAAACACTATAAGTCACCATATGCATGTGTGCATGAAAGACCTTGTTGATTCATTTAAGTGCATTCATATTTTATATGTGTTCATGTATGTATTTGTGAATGTGTGCATGTGAATCGCATTCCGTTATACTGTCTGACATCTGGACAGAAGTGGGTCGACCCCCCCTTCCGGATGGGTCGACCCCCCAGATTAGCAAGTCTGCAAAGTCTATACATTGCATAGACTGCAGGCATTAGAAGTCCATACATTGCTTCTAGCATGCACACACACACCTAAGTATATACACTGCTGCATGCTCACTGCATTTGATGTCCTGTCTGCACATTGCTTAAGTCTGTACAGAGTTAACATTGTCTCACACACAAGTTCACTTCCAAGTCTATACACCATGTTGCATATTGAACGTGAAGTCTATACATTGTCCAGAGCCTTGTTGTATTGTGTCACAAAGTCTATACATTGCCAGCACACACGTTCAAAGTCGTTTCATTTGAAGTCCATACATTGCCCTGTAGCTTGCCTTGCTGAAGTCTATACATCCGTGTTCATTGTGCACAGTTCATGCATCAAGTCTATACATGGTCAAGTCTGCACATTCCTTAGTGGCAAGTCTATACATCGACTTGGCGCTCTCAAAGTCTATACATTCACATGTAGGTAAAGTCTGCACATTGGCAGCACTGTGCAAGTCCATACATTGTCTTTGGGCATCCAAGTCTACACATTGCCTTTGGGCATCCAAGTCTATTCATTGGCAGTGTGTCTGTGTTTCAAGCCATTCGTCAAGTCTATGCATTCCCAGTCTTTACCTACGTTGCACTCTCAAGTCTGTACAGCCGATCGTCTCAGTCAGCGTCTCACGCTTTCAAGTATATACATCGGCATATGCATTCACTGTAAAGTCTATACATAGCTGCGTCTTATTCAGTGTCTCATATGCATATTTGAGTCAAAGTCTGTACAGCCCAAGTCTGTACATCCACTGTCTCACTTGGACTTGAAGTCTATACAGTGGACCGTCTCTGTCAGCGTCTCAAGCTGCAAGTGTGTACATAGTCTGGCAGCCTACAGTGCATCGTCTCTTCAAGTATGTATAGCCTTGGCGTATGCATCATAAAGTCTAAACATCGTGTGCTTCGAAGCTTTCAAGTCTGTACATGGTCTTGGCATTTGCATTGAAGTCTATACATTGGTCTTCACTTGAAGTCTATACATTGGTCTTCACTTTAAAGTCTGCACATTGTGCCTTGAAGCTGTTCAAGTCTATACATTGTCCCCGTGTTCACTTGCCTTAAAGTCTATACATCGTGGCCTTCAAGTCTTCAGAGCCTGTACATTCTTCAAGGGCCAAGTTTATACAGTGTCTCGCTCACATCTTCAAGGGTGAAGTCTATACATTGGTTAGGCTTGTTCATGCTAGGCTTGTTCATGCATCGTTCTTCTCAGAGTCTGTACACTGGTGTCTCATGCATTCTAAAATCCATACACTCCTCCATGCATAGTCAAGTCTATACAGACTTAGCGAAAGCATTCTAGTCTGTACTCTGGTGCCGTCGTCTGCATGGTCAAGTCTATACAGACTTAGCGAAAGCTTAGCTAGTCTGTACATTGGTCTCTCAGGCATGTAAACACCAAGTCTATACACTCCTTGTTTCATGTCTATACATTCGGTTGTTCCATGCATTCTCATCAAGTCTATACAGAGCTTGCCTCAAAGTCTGGACAGCGTTCGCCTCAATGTCTATACAGCCTGTGTGTTGAACGAACACAAGTCTGTACATCGTCCAGCGCTTCATGTGAAGTCTGTACAATGCCATAGTCTTCTACACATGAAGTCTATATATTGCTGCTGCATTCACGCCATGTCCATACACTGCATTTGTGCATTGTTCACAGCAAGTCTGTACATAGAGTTCTCATGCATGTAAACATCAAGTCTATACACTCCCTTGTTGCATGTCTATACATTTGATTGCTTCATGCATCACACAGAAGTCTGCACATCCCTTTCTGATAAGTCATACATCATTTGTCAAGTGTGTACATTGAGGTCGCTTGAAGGGTTTCAAGTCTATACACTCTCACGTTGTACATACTTGCTTATTTGCTGCTTCGAAAGTCTATACACTCGCTTGTGTTATCAAGTATATACACTCGTCCTCCTTCACTCGACTAACTCTATACATCCATTGTCTTGCTTGCTGATTAAAGTCTGTACACTGTCTTCAGCTGATATTGTTCATCGACTGAACTTTTAATTAATCTTGCAGGTGTCTGGGCACGTGATCCAAGGTTGGCACCTGGCACGTGATCTAAGGAGCTGAGATGCTGACACGTGGCAGAGTCAATTGGGCGGGAGATGTGGAAGACACACGCCCTAGTTGCTGCTGCTATATATATGAAGTTTCTTCATCTGTAGAAGACCATCAAGAAGGAAGAGGGCTGATCGAGACTGTGAGTGAAGAAAGAAGAGTGCAGCAGAATAAAAAGAGAAAGAGAGAGAGCTCGTGAGGATTGAGAGAAGAAGAGAAGACAGTGAGAGAAAGAAGCAGAGAAGTAAAAGAAGAGTAAGAAGAAGAGAGATCGAGAGATAAGAAGCTTCATCAGCAGATCAGTTCATACTGGACCGTGGATCATATCCAGGCCAGTAAGCTCCTGCGAGAGCCAAATTATGATTTCGCTTTACAGCTTTCTGTTTGCTGTGATTATTTTCATTTCTTATTTTTTCCTTTTGTTACTCTGGTTATCTTTGTTCTTCCGATTCTCTGGATAGAGGTCTGTGACCTCTGGTTTGCTGGTGACGGGGAGTCACTGGTGGGTTCCCTCCTGGTGTGGAGGAAGAGAGACCTCGGTCTCTGGTTTGCTAGTGGCTGGGAGTCACTAGTGGTTCCCTCCGGTTGGGAGGAAGAGGGGAGGTTGTTCCCCTGGTCAAGCTGTTTGACAGTAAGTGTTCGCAGACTGAGTCTGCTGGTTCTAGCATTAGCTAGTGAAGCCTCACTCCAGTTTGGAGTGAGGGGTGGATGTAGGTCTTGGTTACCGAATCACCTAAAAATCTTCTGTGCAGTATGGTTGTGTTTTTGCTCCTTGTCTTCTACCTCCTTCACAGGTTGCCTTAGCATTCTCGTTTCTATCTGTGCTGCTTCCGCTAGCTGATAGTTTAGGCGCGCCTTATATATTTGCTCTATTGTCTAAGCCATATGTGTTTTAATTCTGCAATATTGTTTGAGCGAAAAGTTTTTTAAGGGTGGGATTCATTCACCCCCCCTCTGAATTCATCGCACCGATCCTATCAATTGGTATCAGAGCAGTGTCTGCATAGAAGGTCCTGCGACCTGCAGATCCGATCTTGCAGTCTTCGGGGCTAATTTGCTTTTGGTGCATCAATATTCCTGTTGCATTTAATCTAATTGTTTCCATGGGTGATCCACCAGTTTTCAACGGCTCCAATTTTAATGTATGGTTTGTCAGTCTGAAAAATTATGCTATATCAGTTAATCCTAATATGTGGAAGTTAATTTCACACGGTCCTCATAAATTACCAAAGAAAAAGTCCAAATGGACTGACAGTCACAGATCAATGTATGAAGAGAATCAGATAGCTATGAATCTAATGAAGGCAACTACTGATAAGACTTTACATTCCTGCTTTCATGATTACAGCTCTGTTAAAGACATTCTAGATATGCTGAAGCGAGCTCAGAAGAGAAGTGAGGACAACTGCATGATGGCTAACAGAAGCAATCAAAGTGGCAGCCAAAATGAAGAAGATGATGATGAAGAGGTAAACCCTTTCGAGAATTTCTCTTTGAATGATTGGGAAAATGCATATGCTAAATTGCTTGAATCTCATGAACATTTAAGAAAACAGTATAAAAAATTGAAAAAGGGTACTGGGTTAGATAGTTCAAGCTCTCCATGTGAAAATTGTTCTAATATCAAGCAATCCCATGATGCCTGCTTGTCTGATATCCATATGCACGAAAATCAGAATGGAAAATTGAAGAAGGAACTTGAATGTGCTTGATCTGAACTAAGTAGGCTAGAGTATGAAAATGACTCTCTGAAACAATCTGTTAAAAAAAATGAAGAAACATTTGGGAAACTTGAGCAAGAGAAGAACTTGTTTGCGGAAAAATTTAATGCCATAAAATCTGTAAATATAGAATTACAGAAAGATTTTGAAAAACAACAAAAAGAATTGAAGGAGTTTGAAGCTGGGAGAGAAAGCAAGGTTAACTCAGAAGATCAGACTCTAATAAATGAGTTAATTCAAAATGATAAGCTTAAGGAAGAAAATGAGAAGTTAAAACTGCTGAACTCCACTATGTCTGAGAGACTTCTAGCCTTAGAAAGAGGAAAAACTGTTTGCGTTGAAGATTCTGAAAAACTGAGCAATCTAGAACAAGAGATTGAAAAATACAAAATAGCTAACAAAGTTTTGAATGAAGCTATGAATTGCAGTGAGCAAGAGATTGCCAGTTATGAGTTACACATTTCCTCTCTAGAAAATGAAATCCAAGACTTAAAAGATTCCTTGTCTAAGTTTGTGAGTGGGCAGGAAAACCTAGACAAGCTACTAGGTGTAAAAGTCAATGTCAGGAAGGAAGGGTTGTGCTACAATAATCTGAATAAAAAGGCTTTTAAGAACAAAGTAATGACATCATTTGTAAATGCTTCAAATGTAGCCTCTACATCAAAAGATAAACAACCCATTGTTCAGAAAATGCTGTGAACAAAGGTTAATTGTAAGAAAGAGGGACTGGGTTACAATCCAGTCATGAGGAAGGTTGATGGATCCAACCTGAAAACTATTTTTGTTAAATCTTCAGAACAAGAAAAGCCTTCTACCACATCTCCACCTCAGAACAAGGCTAAGAAAACAGAAAAACAAAATAAAAACCATAAAACATCAAAAATTCAAAGGAACAATATGCATGCTAAGAACTCATCAGAAAAATGCCATGTTTTAAAGAAATCAAATGGCTATTGTCATTATTGTGGTAAGCATGGACACTTTATGAGTAACTGTTTTGTGATGAAACAAGATGACAAAAAACATGCTAGAAAACATGTGTCCGGTCAGAAAAAGGATAATCTGAATGTTAAAGAATTTCATGCTAGAAATCATGTTTTTCAAAATAAGAAAATTTATTGCTCAAATTGTGGCAAGATGGGCCACATTGCAGCTCATTGCTGACATGTTAAGGGGAAGAAATTTCATTCTGAGTTTGTTAATTTCCATGACAACAAAAATATTTTTGAAATGATAACTCTTGCATGTCTTGAGTGTGGTAAGGTAGGCCATAGAACTAGAGATTGTTGGCATGCTCAGAAGAACTCTGTTAACCCCCATGTTATCAAATTCTCTGCCAGAAAATCTGTGAGTCTTTCATGCTATAACTGTGGAAAGCCAGGTTACAGGGCTGCAACCTGTTGGCTGGCAGGATATCAAAACCAAACTGGTTTTGGTAAACAGAATTTTTATTCTGTTAACAAAAAATTTCATGCATATGCACATAGAATTCATGCTAATAAGAATGTGCATAAATCAAATCAGAAATCTGCTGCTTCTTGCCATCATTATGGCAAATCTGGACATTTGATGGATGGTTATCCTCTGATGAAATTTAATGATCATCAAGTTAAAAATGTGATGAGAAAACCTGCTAGAAGTGATACTGTCATGTCAGGACCCAAGACTTCTTGGGTGCCTATTTGTGCAAAATAGTTTGCTAACTTGCAGGTGTGCCTTGGAAGCTGATGAATAAAGAGGGGATTAATCCAAGGCACTCAAGAATGAAAACCCCTTCCTGAACTTTTCAGGTAAATTTCTTACATTTCCTGTTTTTAGTTTTACTGCATAACATATTAAATCTGTTTTTACATATTCATTCATCATCTGCCATTTGCATTACTTTCTGATCATGCACTTGCTGAGTGTTCTGTGCATATATGAGTTTAAAGGGTTGTCTGCATCTGATGCATACATATGCCAATTGCAGTTGTTTGTTAATTGTTGATATGCATAATCTCTGAAAATAAACTTACAATTTCTGAAATCTGAACTGCATATGAATGTTGGTTGAAATCTGACTGTTGCATAGCTCACTGAATATCTGGATTGACTGCATGTTGAATTATCTTGATTGACCACTATGGTATACTAAATAGTAAGCTACTAAAAGGCAGGGAAATCTGTCTGGAGGTTCTTACTATGTGTGAGATGGTCTTTTAGACCAGCTTCTCCGCCTAGTACCATGGGTCATATTGCTTGATAGGACAGTCTGTATGTGCATAAGTCACAAAGACATATGTTCAATTTTCATGGTAAACATTGCATGTTTTCAGGGGTAGTTAATTGCATGTCTTTGCATGGCAATCAATGTTGAATCTTTGGATGTCTTTGCATACATGTAGTTAATAGCGTTGCATTTCACTACATTGAAAAAGCCAAAAATATTGACTGAATGCATATCGTCAGGGGGAGTCAATGCATTGCATGCAGGTTGTCAAATGCATACACTTGTCAGTATTCATTGCATATCCTTCCTTATTGATTTTGTTGACAAACCTTGTGATGCGGGACGGACCACGGACTCGACTCCAAAATGATATGCGACCCTCGGACTCTAGACGAGCTCGTGATTGTCCCTTAGCGAGGGAAGCGTCAGACGTGCGCGGTTGAGAAACCGGCAATGAGATAGGGTGGTCAACTCTCTTTTGTGCCCGGATTAGGTCACGGGATGGTCACGCTCTCTCTCGCAGCAGCGGTAATAAACAATATATAGCAAGCTAGATATCCCTACACATGCTCTCTAGCAGCGGCATAAAGATGTATATACGAAAGAAAGCAAATGCCGAATAAGGGAGCGAAAATGATACCTCCACGCTCTCGGCGTGGGGAAGACGGACCCGGCCGAAAACCGTGCTCCGGAACAATTAATACACAATAATGATAGCAATGACTCACTGTCCACTCCACGCAGGGAGGTAAAGGGCTACACAAATGGGCCCGGGAGGACCGAATTCGGGTTGACGGGCGGCTTCTCGCGTCTCTTCGGCAGCACCCGAACTTGTGACTGTGGGGCCCGCGTGCTGTCCGGAGGGGCCGCATGGGGCCCGGTGGCACCACTGTGGTGGGGACACTTGGGAAGCGTTCCCTGTGCTGGCAGCACGCTGGAACGTCGACCGGAGGCCGGGCGGCTCCGTTCGGCACCGGTCGGAATAACCGGCCACGGATCTGCCGGTTCTGTTTTCCGGCGCGCGCTCCGGCGAGAACGGACGCTGCGATCAGCCCCGATGTCAGATCGACACAAAACGGGCGCCGTTGGAAAGCTCTCTGGAAGTACTTCAATCTAGGCCTAGAGATCGGACCTGGATCTGCACAGATCTGGGTTTTATTGAATTTTTGAGTTCCTATTGTACAGTAGCCGAACTCTTAGATTAGCAGGGAACTTGTCTGAGAACTACCGTTGACTGTGAGGTAGATGTCCGATCCAGCTCCTGAGATATTCACAAAAGTTATAGGATTTTGAACAAGGAAGATGGAAATATTTTTTGTAGACTGATTGGAGGTGGCTACGAATTGATATGATTTTTGCACTGGACAGAGGTCGGATCTGGAAACAGGTAGACAGCACTGTAGCTAGCTCTGAGAATGAATTGTGAAAAATGGATGGAAGGCTGATAAAAAATCAGGAAAATTCATGGAGTGAGGGGACGGTAGACAGAACTCCCAGTAAAATTGGGAGGGTTTGGAAAAATCAACAAGATGGTCGGAGGGGGGTATTACAGGGGTGCTGTCACACAGATCTGAAACTGGACAGAACTGGGAAACAGAAACACACGAAATGTGAAAAATAGTAAATGATGGAATTTGGATGGTATATTTTTTTTGGTGGTGGGGATTGAAGATAGGAACACACCATAAAATTTTCAGATCAAGAAGAACTCTGGGCTAACTGAAGAATTTCGTGGAAGGGGCTGCTGTTCGCTGAAGATAGAACTTCGATGGTGGCTCGGTGGCGGTCCGATGGCGACACGAACGGCGACGGCACAGATCACAACCAGAGATTGAGGGGAGGAGATAGAGATGAAACCACTCTAGAATTGGGGGTTGGAGGAGATGAAACCAGGGGGAGGGAGCTGGGGGCGCAAGAAGCCTTCTTGGCATTCAACAAAATTTTCTAACTTTCATTAATTTCCAAATGAAAATACAAGGTTTTATATGACTCTCATCAAATCAAATGTACACCCTTGGATCTAGGGATGTGGAATGAAAGGCTGGGATTAAGTGTGATAAACACACACAAAATAATAAAATAATAAGGGGATGGGCGCCCTCTTGACCAAGAGGGGACAAGTTGGAAAGGGTAGGTAGCCTACCTTGGAAAATTTACCCCTTTTGTCTCCCATGTGTCCATATGACTAGTCCAACCTTCTAGATGTCCACCTAGGATGGTTGACCAGCCCCACAAGGTGACATGGACCAATGGGAAAGGCTGAGGGCCCCCTAGCTGGACCTACTACATAATTGCATAAAAACCCACACAATCCAAGGGAATGACGCATTGGCTTACAAAGCCGTACAATTGCGCATATACTTTCCCAAGGATATGAACACAAACTAAAAGGACATAAATGTAAAATAAAATGTACATGCTCGGCGTCGATTCCCATCAACTCTCCTGGGTGGGAGGAACTCGATCCCGTCGAGTAGGGGTATGGATGCTCGAGTACTCCGGCGGATCCGTCACTTTGCCAAGTAACGCGGGTACGCTCCACTCCAAGTGATCGTCACCTGCTCATCCCATATATACTCGATATGTGCGAACTGCTATGGGCTAAAGGTGGACACTCCGGGTGGGGCACTCTCAAAAGGGAAGGAAGCAGCTCGAAGACTCACTAGGAATCACCGCAGAGTCCCTGTAGGTGACTGATCCTGGTATAGATGTAGAATCGATCCCATACTCATCGAGTGAGTCCAATCGCCTCTTACTCATAAGAGAATGACAACGAGCTTGCACAAGACACATGCAGACAGGCATACCACACAAAGAAAAAGCACACCGACTCATCTATGACCCTAGACACACCTAATGTTAGTCCGACCCGTACATGGGTGACGGCGGACCAGGACACCCGAATGTGTGCCATGCATGCATCTGACGTAACCGGTGGTCGACATCATGCGGAAATCCTAGACCTCCTAAGGTGGGCCATGCATGCATATGGGATGTGGATGTGGGAGGGCCAAGAGTATCTCCCCTAGATGATGGTGTATCTTGTAAGGGTACGAGATTGGTGGGCATAGACGACCCGGCCCGTGGGGAAGGGGTGTGGTAGCGGACTCCCTCGAAGAAGTGAAGTGAATATGAAGGGTCTAAGGATCCACTAGGGAATGGGTCAAAGGGATCAAAGAAGGTATGACCCCTTGTGGTGGGTTCCCACAAGTCATGGTCCCACATGTAGAAGTTTTGAAGGTGTGGATAGTCACCTTCTTGAATTGTGACGGGTGGGACGGGGATCGTAGGCAAGAAGTATGATTCCTCCCCCGGACAAAAGGGTATGAATTCGGGCTCGTCCGGTAGCGGGAGAAGTAGAAGAACCTCCGTGGTGACGCAACCCACGGTGCACTCGGAGGTAATGGACCCGAAGGCCGGATGGGTGAAGCTAAGACTTGCGGGTTGGTCAAAGTCTCACGCCAAAAGATGCGTCAACTTCCATTGTGAATCTAATCCCATGACAAGATCGTCCAATATATCAACATGGTGACTAGATCGAAATGTGGCATGGAAGGAGTTGACCAGCACTAAAGGGAGGATGGGGTCCATGGATGGAAAGGGAGGTGGGACCAAGTCATCCTTGAGCCAACTAAAAAGCGGCTCGGCGATGTATAGTGTACCCGTTAGAAATACGGGTGGCTCGGGCCTTGGTGGCTCCAAATGAGATGGTTCCGAATCACGTTCGGACGTAGAGGGTGGTGGCATTGGAGCTCTCAAGGGTGAAGAAGCTTTTATCCTTTCCAACAAATCCGAAATCATTTTCTCGAATTCCTCAAAGGAGCGGGTTGGAGTAGGGACCTTGGGGTGGACTCGCTCCTCGTCCCTCGGCCTAGGTGTGGTCCTAGGCTCGGCTATAAGCGGGGCTTCCACTCGGTTGGAGGTACTTGAGTGGGTTGGGATGGGGGTGCCAAGGGGAGGCTTGTTGGAGGTGACTGGGCGGGCCACTAGATTGGGGTCGCCTTGGTGGGCTTAGACGACGGTGAAGGGGTGGGATTGGGTAGAGGTGTGGCCCACGTGATTGTGGGTGAGTTGGTGGGGTTGGTGAGTGGTATGACCTCCGTGGTTGGAGGTAGGTGGGCGGAGAAAGTAGACCCTCCTAAGCGCTCTCTTCATTTCCCACCATGACTCGATGGGCCTTAGATTCCTATCCTCCCTCCAATATTTGATGTCCCTCCATGTTTCGGCGGCTTCACCAAAAAGTCACCTTTTGGCAACATCGACTTGCATGGGCCCATACATATTGTACACCTCGAAGTAGTCGTCCATAATGGCTTCCCACTCTAGGTAGTCACCTGGGTCATCGGACCCGTAGAAGTCCTGGGTTTCGGGCCTAGTGGGGTGGTTCGGGTGGTCCTTCCATTTGAGATAGTATCGCCACCATGGATAAGATCCGGGTGTTTGGTAATCCATGGGACACGGGGAAGCTAGAGGATGGCCATCCCGACACTAGTAGATAAACCAACTAGACAATGGACTACAACCCTAGACATGACGACCAAGACTCGGTATGTGGCGGAGCTAACCGATCCGAAGATCACTCGCACAAGTGTGCGGCCTTCCCGATATGCGTAGCCTAACGGTCGGACAACACCTTTTGATATACCGAGTAAAGGGATGTATGCGACCCAAAAGACACTTTTTTTTATTTTTAGACACCCTAGACTCAAACTTGGCTCTGATACCAAACTGATGCGGGACGGACCACGGACTCGACTCCAAAATGATATGCGACCCTCGGACTCTAGACGAGCTCGTGATTGTCCCTTAGCGAGGGAAGTGTCGGACGTGCGCAGTTGAGAAACCGACAATGAGATAGGGTGGTCGGCTCTCTTTTGTGCCCGGATTGGGTCACGGGACGGTCACGCTCTCTCTCGCAGCAGCGGTAATAGATAATATATAGCAAGCTAGATATCCCTACACATGCTCTCTAGCAGCGGCATAAAGATGTATATACGAAAGAAAGTAAATGTCGAATAAGGGAGCGAAAACGATACCTCCACGCTCTCGGCGTGGGGAAGACGGACCCGGCCGAAAATCGTGCTCCCGGAACAATTAATACACAATAATGACAGCAATGACTCACTGCCCACTCCACGCAGGGAGGTAAAGGGCTACACAAATGGGCCCGGGAGGACCGAATTCGGGTTGACGGGCGGCTTCTCGCGTCTCTTCGGCAGCACCCGAACTTGTGACTGTGGGGCCCGCGTGCTGTCCGGAGGGGCCACGTGGGGCCCGGTGGCACCACTGTGGTGGGGACACTTGGGAAGCGTTCACTGGGCTGGCGGCACGCTGGAACGTCGACCGGAGGCCGGGCGGCTCCGTTCGGCACCGGTCGGAATAACCGGCCACGGATTTGCCGGTTCTATTTTCCGGCGCGCGCTCCGGCGAGAACGGACGCTGCGATCAGCCCCGATGTCGGATCGACACGAAACTAGCACCGTTGGAAAGCTCTCTGGAAGTACTTCAATCTAGGCCTAGAGATCGGACCTGGATCTACACGGATCTGGGTTTTATTGAATTTTTGAGTTCCTGTTGTACAGCAGCCGAACTCTTGGATTAGCAGGGAACTTGTCTGAGAACTACCGTTGACCGCAAGGTAGATGTCCAATCCAGCTCCTGAGCTCTTCACAAAAGTTATAGGATTTTGAACACGGAAGATGGCAATATTTTTTGTGGACTGATTGGAGATGGCTACGAATTGATATGATTTTTTCACTGGACAGAGGTCGGATCTGGAAACAGATAGACAGCACTGTAGCTAGCTCTGAGAACGAATTGTGAAAAATGGATGAAAGGCTGATAAAAAATCAGGAAAATTCATGGAGTGATGGGACGGTGGACAGAACTCCCAGTAAAATTGGGAGGGTTTAGAAAAATCAACAAGATGGTCAGAGGGGGGTATTACAGGGGTGCTGTCACACAGATCTGAAACTGGACAGAACTGGAAAACAGAAACACACGAAATGTGAAAAATAGTAAATGATGAAATTTGGACGGTATTTGTTTTTTGGTGATGGGGATTGAAGATAGGAACACACCATAAAATTTTCAGATCAAGAAGAACTCGGGGCTAATTGAATAATTTCGTGGAAGGGGCTGCTGTTGGCTGAAGACAGAACTTCGACGGTGGCTCGGTGGCGGTCCGATGGCGGCACGAACGGCGGCGGGGGCGGCACAGATCACAACCAGAGATTGAGGGGAGGGGATAGAGATGAAACCACTCTAGAATTGGGGGTTAGAGGAGATGAAACCAGGGGGAGGGAGCTGGGGGCGCAAGAAGCCTTCTTGGCATTCAACAAAATTTTCTAACTTTCATTAATTTCCAAATGAAAATACAAGGTTTTATATGACTCTCATCAAATCAAATGTACACCCTTGGATCTAGGGATGTGGAATGAAAGGCTGGGATTAAGTGTGATATACACACACAAAATAATAAAATAATAAGGGGAGGGGCGCCCCCTTGACCAAGAGGGGACAAGTTGGAAAGGGTAGGTAGCCTACCTTGGAAAATTTACCCATTTTGTCTCCCATGTGTCCATATGACTAGTCCAACCTTCTAGATGTCCACCTAGGATGGTTGACTAGCCCCACAAGGTGACATGGACCAATGGGAAAGGGCTGAGGGCCCCCTAGCTGGACCTACTACACAATTGCATAAAAACTCACACAATCCAAGGGAATGACGCATTGGCTTACAAAGCCGTACAATTGCACATATACTTTCCCAAGGATATGAACACAAACTAAAAGGATATAAATGTAAAATAAAATGTACTTGCTCGGCGTCGATTCCCATCACCTTGATCATATTTTGAAAGCTCTGGGCTTCAATATCTCTTCTATCATTTGGTATCAGAATTCTATCAGTCTTTCATGAAGATTTCAATGGGGCTATCTCGATCATAAATCTGAAAACACTTGAACTAGGAATCTTCTATTATACGATTTTATGAATGTCAAAAATAACTCAGGTGGTTTAAGTTTAATATATTCATTGAGTTTGACTTTAAAATCTCTTAAAAATATCTGAATCATGTTTAATAAACTTTAACCATCTGTTTCATGATGTGTCTTGTAAAATCTTCTGAAATCTGCATTATTGAATACATGGCTTTATTTGGTTAAGTACATGAAATTATTATTGATTTGAAGCAAATGAGTTTTTTTTGAAATGTCTAAAGGGTAAACTCTGTCAGAGCAATGACTTTGGTCACTAAGAAACACCTGTCCAAAGGACTGTGTCATGAGTTGCCATAGTTAACTCTGCTTAAGAATGAGTGTTAATCAGGCAGAGCAATGGCATGCACACTGAGAAATACAACTCACTCATCAAGAAATGATTTGTAGTGTGTCATGATGTGTAAATGCTATCTCTGTTCATATAAGGTATGACTGTTAGTTACATTAAGTGATTAGGGATATTGACGTCTGATCAACGTATATCCTCTAGTTATAAGGTGTCTACTGGACTAGAGTGCTCGTAAAATTTGTAGCATGAAAATTTGATGAGCAAATTGCAATATTTGAATATTGATACAAAAATCAAATTGCTACTACCCTAGACAAAATAATCTGACTTCATTATTGCTTGATCTTAATACTAGTGCATGTAATTTCGAAAGAAGTCAATAAATTTGATTGTGTAAGAGAAAGGGATGTTAATCAAGATATGTGTATGTGGGCTTGGTTCATTTTTATTAAACCATGGTTTTAGATATCAATACAGAATTTTATTGATAAACTTTGCATACATCATGTTTAAACCATGCTGATCTATAAAATTCATTCATAAGCCCTTATAATGGAAGACTTTGAAAAATTATGTTTTGGATTTATGAGATTGATATCTCCTTGAAGATCTTGTTGAATTCCTTGTGTTTGGAGCTTAGTTGAAATTCTTTTCCTCAATGTCCTTGATTCATCATGACCTGAACTAACCTTTGCTTGCCCCTGTGGTCTCCTTATCATTCATTTCATAAGGTTCCAGTTATTGAGGGGGAGCCTCCATGTCATATGAATCATGCAGCATGGAAATTCATAAAGGGGGAGAATTGTCTTGCATTCATATATTTAGGGGGAGTTCTTGCATTTCTTGTTGCATCTGCATCTCTGCATTCATACCTGCTTAATTGTTATGAGTCTGTGGACACCAAAAATTGCACATCCAGATATCCTACTCGGCCCAGCACTAACAACGGCACCAAGTGAAGAAGCCCCGGAGGGACTGGTCATCCGGACTCCCCAAATATGCACACTGCCGCGAAGCCGTCCTCGGAGTCACGACAGCAAAGAGAAACCAACCCCCGGGAAGCTCACAATCCGTGGCCCCCGAAGAAAATCAAACGAACCATAACTCGTGCTCAAAACGGGCTCAAGTCAGCCCCAGAGGTACACCCCTGGGAGCCCCCAGCGGCACACCCAGGCCTCCAGCGGCACGCCCCCCAGGCCGCCCAGTGGCACGCCCCCCAGGCGCCCAGCGGCACGCCCCCCCAGGCACCCAGCGGCACGCCCTCCAGGCCGCCCAGCGGCACGCCCCCCAGGCGCCCAACGACACGCTCTCCAGGCCGCCCAGCGGCATGCCCATCTGGGCCTTCAGCGGCACGCCCATTGGGTGCTCCCGCGGCACGCCCTTTTGGCCCTCCTGCGGCACGCTTCTTGAGCCCGCCAGCGGTACAGCGTAAAGGCGTTTCAACGGCCGAACGACGTGAAACCTTTTGGCCCTCCCGTGGATGTTTGGGGGCGTGGCGTGGATTTTTGGGGTTTTTCCCGCCGTTCTCGATTTTCCGAAATGGTCGCGGTCCACCAGAAACCGCGTTCATTGGTCGCGGTCTTGGGAGAACCGCGTTCATCCTTTGCGTTTTGGTCGAGGAGGCCTTCGAGCGTCGCGGTCGTGCGATAGATCACTTTGGTCTAGTCGCGGTCATGGGATGACCGCTACCATCTGGTCGCGGTCCTCGGGCGACCGCTACCAGCGGGGTTGCGCGTGGCTAGTTGCGGTCGTGAGGTGACCGTGACAGCATGGTCGCGGTCTCCGGTCGACCACTACCATCTGGTCGCGGTCCCCGGTCGACCACTATCTGGTCGCGGTCACCAGGTGACCACTACCACGTTCTGGTTCCTGTTTGCGTTGTTTTGACCTCCGGTCAACCCGGTTGTGACCCAGTGGTTGACTTTAGGTCTCGTGAGTGTCTCAGACACCTAGTGGAGTTCCGTGGCCGTGTCTTTGGGTGTCCAGAGGTTGTCCCACTTACCTCGTTTTACGTGCCCATGCGCTTAAGGGTCCAGGTACCTTTTAGCGTTCCGATTATGTTGTGTTGGTCTCCGGTCGACCCGGTTGGGACCCAGTGGTCGACCTACGGCCTTGTGAGTATCCCGGACACCCCATGGGTTCTGTGTCTGTGTTTTTGGGGTGTCGGAGGGACCGTGTTGCCTTGATTAGCGTGCCCGTAGGTGTGGTAGGTCCGGGTGACCTCATGTGTTCCGGACTTTCGTGTTACGCTCGATCGAGTCACCGTGTACCGGTGTGTGTGCGGTGGGGTCTCCCCCGCATGTTGTGGATTTCTTTGGAAGGCGATTCCCGTGTGGGCCACGTGTTTGGCCTTGGACTCCGAGTCCAGTTATCCGGCCTGGGGCTGGAGGTTTCCCGCCTGCGCTAGGATGGGAAATCGACATGGCGGCTTGTGTGATGTCCGGGGAATCGTGCCTCTGTGTTTTCCGTGTGGCCCATGTGGGTGGCCTTAGTCCCTTGCGTTCCCTTCCCGAGAGAGTGGTCTTGGCGACTCGTGAGTTGTCTCGGTACTTATGCTACCGTGATTTTAGACCTAGAGATTGGACTAGATTGACGGCCTTGTGCTGTTGCGTACAACGGTCTTGACCCCGAGTCTTGTGACTCAAGGACCGTTGGGTGTAGTGCGTCTAGAGGACTGTCCAGAGTCCAGTGGCTTAGCGCCACTTGAGTGTTCTCGACTCTAGCGCACGGTGCGTGCGTGGCCGTGGACTGTGAGTCCCGTTTCTTCTCCGACTGTGGTCACCGTGTGACGGGGCCGGTACGTGGGGTGGTCCCCGTACATCGTCGGATTCGGACGTTATTTTTCGTTGAGTTGAGAGTCTACTCCTTCAGTGACCCTCCACTAGTCGTAGCCTACCAGTACGCGTGTGCTGGTCGCACCAGGGAGTGGTGTACGAGCTTACCCTGAGGGCGGTTTTAGACTGGTTTCCGTCGGGCCCTCGTCGTAGCCAGAGTCCAGCTGCGGGGGAAAACCAGTCAGAGGGCCAGACCTAGGACGCGTGGTCTGTGTGTGCACACGTGGTTGGGGACAGTGGATGCACATCGACGGGCGTGACCCCAGCTAGTCACTTTTTTGTGGTTACTTGCATGGTGTTCGCGCCTCGGGTAGGACCTACCACGTTAGGCGGTTCACCTGCGGTGCGGTGTAAGACGTCAGGGGATGCTACCGGCTGTGCTTCTAGTGGGTGGTACTCCTGTCGAGTACGGAGGGACAGACTGTCAGTCTCTGTGTCTTTGACCTTCGGGTTTTCGGTCGTGTTGACCGGTGAGTTCGGTTGTTTTACCTTGGCGCGTGTGTCGGTTCTGGCGCCGTGAGACTAGTGCTAGTGGCTTTACCGAGGTGGCGTCTCGTGGTGCGGTACCCGCGATCGGATGGTCGGGGTTGCACCTTAGACAGCGTGTCCAGGTTGGCTGTCCGGGGGACAGGCCTCTACGACGTGGTTGCCGTGTGTTTTTACTTCGGTAGGTGGTACTAGCATGGTTCGGTAGCTTCGACGGCGTGATCGAGGTCTGCCTTCTGGCAGTAGGAGTAGCTGTAGTGCCAAGTTTTTGACCGGCCACCGGTTTGCTGTTCCTACTGTAGTTGTAGCTCTCCTTTCCGCTACCGCCGTTGTTTCCGGTTGGGGTTCCACAGGATCCCTGCTGAGTCTCTGTTTTGGAGACTCATTCCCTACTTTTCAGGGGTAGCGGTTCTTCCTCGCGGTTCGAGGGTGCGGAGCGGAGGTTCTCAGTTGCCAGCTTGCGGGGCCAAGTGTTCACTTGGCATGTGGTACGTTTTACTGCTTTAGACTGTACTTTCTGTTGGACTGGACTCTGTTGTAGCTGTAGTTGTTTATTTATTTCTGTTAATTGTTGGTTTGTCCTGCTTTATTTCCTATTTCTTTGTACCTCCACACTCCTTTTAGCCCTTCCGAGCCCTCCCGGCTCGTGGGCGACGGTTCGAGTCTCGGATTATCGGACCTTCCCGGTAATCGGATTCTCGGGTCGTTACACAAACCCCATCATGACCGGCCGCTTCCTGCCTCCGACTGCCGTGCTCGAGGGCTCCCGCTGCTGAGAGTATAAAACCACTGCCATTACGGCAAAGAGGGGATATACAGAGACGGACAGACAGAGAAGAGACCCAGAGGCAGAGACGAATAGAGAGAGTTGCAGACGAGAAGAAGAAGAAGAGAGAAGAAAAGGGAGAGGGCTCCGGCGTGAAGTCTTCCGACAGCCACCCAAGCAACGAGAAGAGAGAGTAAGAGAGAGAGATGGCTCGATGTAGTAGGGGAAGGTGGGGGAAAGAGTAGTGGACGATCGTCCCTGCTTCGATCTCCAACACCTCCTCCTATTTTGTTCTTTGTTTTTCCCCACTCCGTAGTCGCATTCTCTGGTTTTCTTCCTTGCCTATAGCCTTAGCTCGGGCATGTTCTGTAATGTATACGGCCGGTTATGGCACTTTCCTCGTCATGAATGAAAACTACCCCTCTTTGGGTCTCCTTTTTTTGTCTCCGTTGGTTTGAATCACTATATGCGTTTGGTCATCTCCTTCTCCCCCTTCGGCGGCTACAGTTTCTTACACCGCTCTTCTCCTCCTGTCGTGGTCCCCCCGTAGAGCCTCTAGCCCTCACATTTGCTCATATGCCCAAACAGAGATGCCATTCTTCTCTCCTCTATGTACCCATGCCTCTGCCTTAAAGCCCCCTTTTGAACTTTCCCCGTCCTGCCAAGTTTCCTTTGAAGCCTGCCAAACCCAATACCCCAGCCCGGTGCACCCATGGCTCCCTGACCAGCACACCCTTTGGCCCTCCTAGCCGGCATACACATAACCCCTCCATATGCCCTCAGCGGCACACCCTTCCGGCACCTTGGCCGGCACACCCATAGTAGCCCCCCCCAGCGGTACACCTCCCCCTTAGTGCCTCAGCGGCACGCCTGGCCTCTCCCTAGCCTGGTACACCCCTCAAGCACCCTGTGCTTGTCCTTGGCCGGTACGCCTTGACTAACTCCCAGCCCACCCTGTCCAGTCTTGGAGGTCTCTGGCTCGTTGTTTTCCCCGTGTTTTCTGAGGTTTTATCAAGGTGTTGCCGCCCTCGGGCGCCCACCTCCAGTTGTCGGGTTCCGCCACTCCATGTGGGCGCGTTCCCTTATCTCCCTTACGCTCGGGCCAAGGGGAGATACTACCGAATTTTTGTTAGAAAATAACAACACATAAAAAAGGGCAAAAGGATGCAACAAACGAATGGGATAAGAAATACATATCAAAAGACAACAAAACCATCAAACGAATAGAACAACAATAGATTGTAAGAAGAAAGAGGAAAGATTTGTATAAAACTACGCAAAAAAATCAAAGAGAAGAAGAAAAGAAAAGCCTTAAAAATAAGTAACAGAGGAGGGGACCTACATCGGCACGTCCGTTCCAGCCTTCGCCAGTACACCCTATCAGCCCTCCAGCGGCACACCCTATCAGCCCTCCAACAGCACACCCTATCAACCCTTCAACGGCACACCTCCTTGGCTCCTCACCGGCACACTCCTCCACCGTCTCATTCTTCCCCTCGCCGGTACACCCTATTAGCCCTCCAGCGGCACACCCTATTAGCCCTCCAGCGGCACACCCTATCAGCCCTCCAGCGGCACACCCCATCAACCCTTCAACGACACACCTTCTCGGCCCTTCAGCGGCACACTCTTCTCACCCCCCGAAGTGGAACACAATGTATAGACTTTAGATTGATGCACGAACATAGCAACAAGCAATGTATAGACTTTGAGCTGCAGTGTACAAACTTTGAGTTGGCCAACGTACAGACTTTGGGCTGACCAATGTATGGACTTTGAGCTGCAATGTACAGACTTCGTCCTTGCCGGCAAAGGGGCCTCCGCTTCGAGGTCGATGACTGGCGCATCCTCCCGTGGGCTGGGTAAGGCTGGTATGACAGACTTCAGCTTCTTCCTCACATACAGGTGCGTCGCTGGGAGATGCAGGCGGGGCCATAGTGGCCCGGTAATGGCTGCAGTTGCGCCTGTCACATAGAAGAAAGGACGGGTCACATCAAACCTAGTGGGCTCCCAAAGAATGAAAGAAATCAGTTAGCCCGACAAAGACAGATACCCCCTTCGGCTCCTACACCACGGGGTGGCCCATGGGCTGCCTCGGTGGGCGAGGCCTTCCCGGGAGCCGCAGCCGTGCCCTCGCCCGGGATCAGCACAGGTGACAACTCCTCCGTACCGCCTGAAAGAAAAAGGTGCAATTGGCATATGCGCATAAAAGGGCCGCCCCGGGAGGCAAATAAATCCGAAAGGATGTCGGCACCTGGTGAACCTCACCAGCGCGGTGGCTCTGCCCAGTCTGGGCGGCTTCAAACTCCTCAAAAGACAAAATGGGGGCCACCGGAGAGGCGGCCGCCGGAGCCGGGGACCCCTCGGCCCGCCTCCGCTTTGCCGCTTGCCGCCCGGCCGCTTTGGCAGTAGCCAACGCCTTCTTAACGGGCGACTTCGCCCGTGACCTCCCCTTGGCTTGCGGTGAGGGAGTCAGAGTCGACGCCGAAGTCGCCCCTGCCACGGCTGCAGCTTCACCGGTATCGGGGACGGGCGCAGGAACCGGCTCCTCCACATCAGGAATGGGCATGGGTGCGAGCTCTTCCATAGAGGCTGAGATAAAGAAGGACATTCAAGTGTCAAAGCCTTGCCTCGAAATGAAAACGAAACCAAAAGGCACACTGACGGTCGGAGATGCTAACCGACAGGTTGGCTCGGCTCGGTCCGAGCGACCTCAAACTCCTCAAAGGATTGGATTCGTGGCGCCGGAGGAGCGGCCTTCGAAGCCTTAGCCGCCTCTATTTTTCACCGCTTCGTGTCCCGCTGCTTGGCCACCTTGGCGGCATCCACTGCCTTCTTCACGGGCGATCTGGCCCTTAGCCTCTTCGCTGCCTTGGGCAAGGGGGTCGTGGTCGGGGCCGGCAACGCGGCGTCGAAATAAGCTGGCTTCTGAACCAGTCGAAGAAGATTCCGGTACGTTGCTAGCTGCACGCTGTCGGGATGGTCTGTCACAAGGAAATGTGCATAATCAGCGTTCGATGCCCTACAAGGGCCATGATAACAAGGAAAAGGGGGGTAAGGAGAGAAGAAAACTGAATACCATGAGGGCCAGTATATAGCCGAAGCGTTATCGGCCAATAGCTCAGAGACAGCTCCTTGTCTAGACGCGCCGCCTCCCGAACCAACCAGCACACGTCCTCGATCTTCTGGCACCGGTCTGTAAGGGCGACCAGATCCGCATGCTTCTTCATAGAGAGGTGGCAGAAAAGGTTGAAGTGGTCCATGCCCCACCCGTCAGCATAATAATATGGGACATGCAGACGCTTGCCCAGAACGGTGGCCGTCTGATCCTCGATCTTTAGCCCATTCACCCGGAGGAGGACATACAGCCATGTGGTGTCCTTATAATTTTCAGGCCTCCTCTCCTCCCGCCTCATGAACGTGCGGTATGAGCAGATCGGGTCTCTCTCCGGACGCCAGCTCTTGGCGGGAGTGCCCTCTTCCTCCATTGGGAGCGGATAATTAATGAGCTCCAGGCGGTCACTCCCTATTCGGCAAAGGTCCCTCAGCGTTTTCTGATAGTTATCTTTCGCCACCGGGGGTAACTCCACTTTCGGCGTCGGCCTCGCTTCCCGGGTTCCCGACGGGCGGCCATATATGCCACTACCTCCTTCTCCTGCCTGTTCTTGAGCCGAAGGAGATGCTCCGGCTCAATATCAAGTACCGACACCAGCTGCCGGCTGAGGAACTTCCTCTCGGCCCCATCCCAGCAGTCGGTCTTGTGCAACCGATAGAAGGCCGTCCGGGCGTTCCACCACTTTATATACTCAGGAGTCACTCGGGGGATGCGACCGGGGGCTGGCACTCTGAAGGTGGCAGAGTCCGCCCGGTGGAAGAAATCCCACCAGCTCCTGGCGTGCTCGGCGACCGAACTTCCCCGGAGATTTCGTGAAGGCAAGCCGAGCTGTGCATGATAGACAGGGATATGCTGATCATATCCGAAGTTCCGGCCAAACCGGAAGGGGTAATATGGCTCCAGCAGCATGTTGTCCCCCTTTCTAAACGCCAGCACACTTGGGCGAATAGATAGCGCCCAGTCTCTCAACTCGGGCTCAAGCAACGGGCGGACTACATTCTCCTGGCTGATGGAGTGGACGTACTTCTCCACCTGATCATCCTTGCATTCCCTCTTATTATTCACCAGAGGGCTTGAGTGCGCGGCCAGCGTCCAGAAGTGAATGGTGCCGGCCGCGTCCCGGGGAACCGTTGTCAACCGGCCCCGAATGTCATACATCCGCATGGAAGTAGAGCCTGGCTCTGCGCTGGCAAACTCCAGCATCCTCGGCACCAGCCTCCAGTCTTGAAGAGCTCGCGGGGCGAACTCAGGGAACAGCGAGCAGACCCACGCATGGAAGAAATGCAGTGGGCACACGTATCGGGCTTGTCTCGGGAACTGATGGGTGCTGATGTCCCCCAGCGCCTTGTAGATCAAGCAGAGAGCAGCCAGGCACAGGGATAGCTTGATTCCCCACGCCATCTGACACGCCGGGTAGATGGCGTCCGGTCGAATCACCGTCTCGTCCCCGTATGGCATGGCGAACGAACATAGCCAATACGTGAGATAAGCGGCATAGTGAGTCAGCGGGTCGACGCCCATCGGATTGGGCCCGCCCCGACGCCCCTTGGAGGGGATCTTCACGTCGAGCTTGGGCTTCGCAAGCTTCTTGCGAGCAACGGCGGTGCCGACACAGGGAAATTCTTCATATTGCTTCAGCCCGTCGTAGAAGTATTGCAGCCACAGGGTCATACGCACCCTCTTTCTGTCCCCACGGGGAGGCTGCCTCCCACCATGCGCCAGCTGGTATAACTCCCGGTACGCCTTCATGAGATACCGGTAGGAATATCCAAGAGAATAGTAGCCGTCCCCGTTGGTTTCATCTTTGATCAGGTCAGGGAGGCAGACCTCTTCATAAGGCTCCCCGTCGATGGGTAGGCCACTCAGCTGGCTGAGGCTCCACAGATCCAGTGAGGTTTCACCTTCCGCCGTATAAAAGGTGTTGGTCTCGGCGCTAAACACCTCTATCATCCCGAAGCAGAGGCCCCTGGAGATGGGGTAGCCGTAGCGGGAGGCGTATACGCTGTGGTAGATGCCAGCTCGGACCAGCAGCGAGGCGTAGTTGAATAGCACATATTCGGTGAACTCTACTGCCCCTTCACGGAAGCTGTGGGTGTCCTGAAGCTTCAACTGTCCGAACCAGCCCAGTGCCAGCTCGTACTTGAACCTGATGGCCAGGCAGTCCAAGATGAATGGCTCCTCCCTGTAGCCCCATTTCAAGGGAGCCAAAAATAAACCGAATCGGGGTGACTCTCCTTGCACTCGCCCAACGGACATGTCCCACTTCACTGGGGTGAACTGAGGTGCTCGCACCAGTTTATCTTCGGCCGGCAGCACCCCCTCGATCCCCAGGATGGGCTTCCACTCCCTAGCCTCTCCCACCAAGTACATTGGGACGCTCCTAGGGACACTATATAACAAACTATCCCGGGCATGCAGAATGGCCCGCTCGGCACCCTTCACGGCCCGGAAGTCTCGTCCCTCCCGTGAGCGAAAATGCTTCAAAAAACGGATGAGGTGTTTGTCCTTCGGAAAGTCCTTCCTGTATTCTCCCGTGGCCCGGTCGAATGTAAAGTCGCCCTCGACTCTGGCAAGCCTGCAGAAGTCCATAGTCTGTCGGTCAGACCCAGACGACTCGGCCAGGGCGGCTATCTCCGCATGCTCTCGGTCCAAGTCCTCCACGTTGAGCCATGTGACGGTTGGCACCGGAGCCCGGGAAACAAGGTCGGCACCAACAGTGGCAGCAGGAGCAGAAGAACCGCTCGGGGCAGCCATTTATCCGTAAAGATACGAGAGAAGAAGATCAGAATAAGCCATGGGCAAAAGGGAATGAAAATTGCAAAGGGACTCTACTACAAGTAAAATGAATAAGACATTGCAAATTTCTGACGAAATTTCGGCAGAGTTTCCCCTAAGCCAAAGGCGTAAGGGAAAACATGGGTGCGCGTCCAAAAGGAGTGACGGCCCCAACAAAGTCATGGTGGGCCCCTAAAGGCAACACCAGAAGTCCGTAGCTCCAAGAGAGTCTTCCTCTTTCCCCTGCTGGTACACTGCTTAAAGCCCCTTCCCCGGCGCGCTTTGGAATGGCCTTCGCCGGCACACCCTGTGGGGGGCTTCCCCGGTACGCCCTCAGTGCCATCCCCCGGCACACCCTGCAGCTGCCTCCGCCGGCACAGCCTGTGGGGGGCTTCCCCAGCACGCCCACGCGCACCTCCGCCGGCACGCCCACGCGCACCTCCGCCGGCACACCCGTGAGGATCGCTCCCCGGCACACTCCTGTGTCATCTTTCCCCGGCACGCCCACGCGCACCTCCGCCGGCACACCCGTGAGGACCGCTCCCCGGCACACTCCTGTGCCATTATTCCTCGGCACACTCCTGTGCCTCTTCCCCGGCACGCCCTAAGTGGCCCTCGCCGACACACTCAAGGCATCACTCCCCGGCCCAGCCATATTCTGCTCCCCCGGTACACTCTGTGGGGGGTTCCCCGGTACGCCCTCAGGGCTCTCCGCCGGCACACCTCCAGGGGTCCCTCGCCGGCACGCTCTGACGCCCTCTCGCCGGCACGCCTTCACGCCCCCCTCACCGGCACAACCGGCGCCCGATGGCCTCCCCTACCACGACACCAGAAGAGAGGAAGGAGAAGAGATGAAGAAGAAGAAAGAGGGTAAGGGGGAGAAGAAAGGGGAAGAAAATGGAGAAGAAAGAGGAGGAAGAAGAGAGGAGAGGGGGAGAGGGAAGGCCTTCACGGCGAGGCCCTCACCACGATGGCGGCAGCGACGGCGGTGACACTCACGGCAGCGTCCGGCGTCGGGGAAGAAGAAGAAGGGAAGAGAAAGGGGGGGTTCGCCCACTGAAGAGAGAGAAGAGGGAGGGGAAGTTTGAAAGGGGGTGGTTCGAACGAACCGCCCCCGCCCCTTTTATATGGAAAAGAGGGGGAAGAAAAGAAGGGAAGAAAGGGGGGGGAAGAAGAACACGGGAAAAGAAGAAAAAAAGGAAGGAAAATAAAAAAGAGAAAAAAAAAGGGAGGGGAAGAACGAAAAAAAAGAAAAAAAAGAAGGAGAAGAAAAAGAAGAGAGAAAAGGAGGAGAAGGGAGGGAAAAGGAGATGAAAAGCAAGAAGAGAGGAATGGGGGAAATGAAATAAAAAAGGAGGAAGAAAAAGAGGGGAGAAGAAGAAAGAGGAAGAGAGGAAAATAAAAGGGATGAAGAAGAAAAATGAATAAAAGGAGAAAAAAAGAGAAAAAAAGATATATAAAATATTAAATAAATATGTGTACATATGTATATATATATATACGTGCATATACCTTCGTACGCATCTACTCATATATGTGGATGTGTGAGTCAATAACGTACAATAATAGGTGTCTCCGGGGAACGTTTCATCCCCACGATCTTGGGCAGACGGGCGTCCGTACATGTGAAGACGGCGTTACCCCCGCCCACTCCACCTCTGCAATGGCACCACTACCTTGCCAACAAACAAGGCCTTCCCTGGCACGTAGCCTCGTGCCTCAGCCACCTCCCATCATACAAAATCGCCGTCACGGGCCTTACGCCCGGATCGGCAGAACCTCTATCCTTGCGCTGGCACTCGTCCCTTGCCAGCGAATGAACCCCTTTCTGGCACAAGGCTCCGTGCCCTAGCCACCCACTCCATACAATATTTCCATTACGGACCCTACGTCCGAAACGGCACGAATTCTCCCATTGCGCTGGCATTTCCTTCTTGCCAACGAATGAGCCTTACCTTCCGGCGCAAGGCTTTGTGCCCTAGCCGACACTCGCGTATCACTCGCTCGTCAAAAAAAGGAAGAAAAGAAAATGGGGTTAAAAATAGAGATACCCCGCCGGACTTGCCCCTGCACAGGGACAAGGGTAAAAATGGCAACAACCCGGCTGTGGCAAAAACCCGAAAGGGCGCTACAGGCAAAATCGGGTACCCCGCCGCGTGAAAACCCGAGAGGGCGCATGGGCAAAAGTAAGAGGGGGCCGGTACCGGCGAAAACCCGAAAGGGCGCTTGTATCGGTAATGTGGTTCAAAAAAAAAGAGAGAGAAAAGAGGAAAAGAAAAGAAGAGACAACAAACCAGGTCAACTCCCGACACCCCGTCGGCACTGGCGAAGAGACCAAGAGATCAACAAACCAGGTCAGCTCCCGACACCCCGTCGGCACTGACGAAGAGACCAAGAGATCAACAAACCAGGTCAGCTCTCGACACCCTGTCGGCACTGACGAAGAGACCAAGAGACAACAAACCAGGTCAGCTCCCGACGCCCCGTCGGCACTGACGAAGAGACCAAGAGATCAACAAAACTAGGTCAGCTCCCGACACCCTGTCGGCACTGACGAAGAGACCAAGAGATAACAAACCAGGTCAACTCCCGACACCCTGTCGGCACTGACGAAGAGACCAAGAGACAACAAACTAGGTCAGCTCCCGACACCCCGTCGGCACTGACGAAGAGACCAAGAGATCAACAAACCAGGTCAGCTCCTGACACCCCGTCGGCATTGACGAAGAGACCAAGAGATCAACGAACCAGGTCAGCTCTCGACACCCTATCGGCACTGACGAAGAGACCAAGAGACAACAAACCAGGTCAGCTCCCGACACCCCGTCGGCACTGACGAAGAGACCAAGAGATCAACAAACCAGGTCAGCTCTCGACACCCTGTCGGCACTGACGAAGAGACCAAGAGACAACAAAACTAGGTCAGCTCCCGACACCCTGTCGGCACTGACGAAGAGACCAAGAGACAACAAACCAGGTCAGCTCCCGACACCCTGTCGGCACTGACAAAGAGACCAAGAGACAACAAACTAGGTCAGCTCCCGACACCCTGTCGGCACTGATGAAGAGACCAAGAGACAATAAACCAGGTCAGCTCCCGACACCCTATCGGCACTGACGAAGAGACCAAGAGACAACAAACCAGGTCAGCTCCCGACACCCTGTCGGCACTGACGAAGAGACCAAGAGACAACAAACTAGGTCAGCTCCCGACACCCTATCGGCACTGACGAAGAGACCAAGAGACAACAAACCTAGTTAGCTCCCGACACCCTGTCGGCACTGACGAAGAGACCAAGAGACAACAAACCAGGTCAGCTCCCGACACCCTGTCGGCACTGACAAAGAGACCAAGAGACAACAAGCCAGGTCAACCCCCGACACCCCGTCGGCACTGACGAAGAGACCAAGAGACAACAAACCATGTCAGCTCCCGACACCCTGTCGGCACTGACGAAGAGACAAACATACCAACCAATCAGGTCAGCTCCCGACGCCTTGTCGGCACTGACGAAGGGACAAAGGGATCAACAAACCAGGTCAGCTCCCGACACCCCGTCGGCACTGACAAAGAGACGATGAGTTCAATAAGCCATGTCAGCTCCCGACACCCTGTCGGCACTGACAAAGAGGCGACGAGTTCGATAAGTCATGTCAGCTCACGACACCCCGTCAGCATTGACGAAGAGACAAAGAGGTCAATAAACTGGGCCAATGCCTGGCATCCCGCCGGCATTAGCAATGAGAAGAGGAGACGAACAAGTCACGTCGGCTCCCGACACCCGGTCGGCGCCGACAAAGAGAAAAAAGAGACCAGTACACCCGCGGGGACCGCCCAGCTCATCCTTCGCCCGCGCTACTCGTGGGTGGGGGGCATTTGTGGACACCAAAAATTGCACATCCAGATATCCTACTCGGCCCAGCACTAACAACGGCACCAAGTGAAGAAGCCCCGGAGGGACTGGTCATTCGGACTCCCCAAATATGCACACAGCCGCGAAGCCGTCTCCGGAGTCACGACAGCAAAGAGAAACCAACCCCCGGGAAGCTCACAATCCGTGGCCCCCGAAGAAAATCAAACGAACCATAACTCATGCTCAAAACGGGCTCAAGTCAGCCCCATCGGTACACCCCTGGGAGCCCCCAGCGGCACGCCCAGGCCTCCAGCGGCATGCCCCCAGGACGCCCAGCGGCACGCCCCCCAGGCCGCCCAGCGGCACGCCCCCCCAGGCGCCCAGCGGCACGCCCTCCAGGCCGCCCAGCGGCACGCCCCCCAGGCGCCCAGCGGTACGCCCTCCAGGCCGCCCAGCGGCACGCCCATCTGGGCCTTCAGCGGCACGCCCATTGGGTGCTCCCGCGGCACGCCCTTTTGGCCCTCCTGCGGCACGCTTCTTGAGCCCGCCAGCGGTACAGCGTGAAGGCATTTCAACGGCCGAACGACGTGAAGCCCATGCCCTGCATATCCTTGGCGCGTAGTGAGCTGTCCGAGGTGTCAACCAACGGTTGGGCCACGCAGGCTACTCCCCTGACAGCCATGACGGGGGAAGTCAAACCCCATCATGACCGGCCGCTTCCCGCCTCCGACTGCCATGCTCGAGGGCTCCCGCTGCTGAGAGTATAAAACCACTCCCATTCCGGTGAAGAGGGGATATACAGAGACGGACAGACAGAGAAGAGACCCAGAGGCAGAGACGAATAGAGAGAGTTGCAGACGAGAAGAAGAAGAAGAGAGAAGAAAAGGGAGAGGGCTCCGGCGTGGAGTCTTCCGACAGCCACCCAAGCAACGAGAAGAGAGAGTAAGAGAGAGAGAGAGGGCTCGATGTAGTAGGGGAAGGTGGGGGAAAGAGTAGTGGACGATCGTCCCTGCTTCGATCTCCAACACCTCCTCCTCTTTTGTTCTTTATTTTTTCCCACTCCGTAGTCGCGTTCTCTGGTTTTCTTCCTTGCCTATAGCCTTAGCTCGGGCATGTTCTGTAATGTATACGGCCGGTTATGGCACTTTCCTCGTCATGAATGAAAACTACCCCTCTTTGGGTCTCCTTTTTTTGTCTCCGTTGGTTTGAATCACTATATGCGTTTGGTCATCTCCTTCTCCCCCTTCGGCGGCTACAGTTTCTTACACCGCTCTTCTCCTCCTGTCGTGGTCCCCCCGTAGAGCCTCTAGCCCTCACATTTGCTCATATGCCCAAACGGAGATGCCCTTCTTCTCTCCTCTGTGTACCCATGCCTCTGCCTTAAAGCCCCTTTTTGAACTTTCCCCGTCCTGCCAAGTTTCCTTTGAAGCCTGCCAAACCCAATACCCCAGCCCGGTGCACCCATGGCTCCCTGACCAGCACACCCTTTGGCCCTCCTAGCCGGCATACACATAACCCCTCCATATGCCCCCAGCGGCACACCCTTCCGGCACCTTGGCCGGCACACACATAGTAGCCCCCCCCAGCGGTACACCTCCCCCTTAGTGCCTCAGCGGCACGCCTGGCCTCTCCCTAGCCCGGTACACCCCTCAAGCACCCTGTGCTTGTCCTTGGTCGGTACACCTTGACTAACTCCCAGCCCACCCTGTCCAGTCTTGGAGGTCTCTGGCTCGTTGTTTTCCCCGTGTTTTCTGAGGTTTTATCAAGGTGTTGCCGCCCTCGGGCGCCCACCTCCAGTTGTCAGGTTCCGCCACTCCATGTGGGCGCGTTCCCTTATCTCCCTTACGCTCGGGCCAAGGGGAGATGCTGCCGAATTTTTGTTAGAAAATAACAACACATAAAAAAGGGCAAAAGGATGCAACAAACGAATGGGATAAGAAATACATATCAAAAGACAACAAAACCATCAAACGAATAGAACAACAATAGATTGTAAGAAGAAGGAGGAAAGATTTGTATAAAACTACGCAAAAAAATCAAAGAGAAGAAGAAAAGAAAAGCCTTAAAAACAAGTAACAGAGGAGGGGACCTTCATCGGCACGTCCGTTCCAGCCTTCGCCAGTACACCCTATCAGCCCTCCAGCGGCACACCCTATCAGCCCTTCAACGGCACACCTCCTTGGCTCCTCACCGGCACACTCCTCCACCGTCTCATTCTTCCCCTCGCCGGTACACCCTATTAGCCCTCCAGCGGCACACCCTATTAGCCCTCCAGCGGCACACCCTATCAGCCCTCCAGCGGCACACCCCATCAACCCTTCAACGACACACCTTCTCCGCCCTTCAGCGGCACACTCTTCTCACCCCCCGAAGTGGAACACAATGTATAGACTTTAGATTGATGCACGAACATAGCAACAAGCAATGTATAGACTTTGAGCTGCAGTGTACAGACTTTGAGTTGGCCAACGTACAGACTTTGGGCTGACCAATGTATGAACTTTGAGCTGCAATGTACAGACTTTGAACTGCAACGTACAGACTTTGGGCTAGCCAACGTACGGACTTTGGGCTGGCCAATGCATGGACCTTGAGCTGCAGTGTACAGACTTTGGGCTGGCCAATGTGCAGACTTTGAGCTGCAATGTATAGACTTTGAGCTGCAGCCAATGAACAATGTATAGACTTTGAGTTGGCCAACGTACAGACTTTGGGCTGGCCAATGTACAGACTTTGAGTTGCAGCCAAGGGACAATGTATAGACTTTTAGATGAACAACGTATAGACTTTGAGAAGCAATGTATAGACTTTGAGCTGGCCAACGTACAGACTTTGGGCTGGCCATTGTATAGACTCTGAGCTGCAGCCAATGAACAACGTACAGACTTTGAGCTGAAGGATGTATAGACTTTGTGTGCTGGTTGCCAATGTATAGACTTCGAGTCACAGCCAATAGACAACATACCGACTTTGAGCTAAACAATGTATAGACTTTGAGTTGGCCAACGTACAGACTTTGGGCTGGCCAATGTATAGACTTCGAACTGCAGCCAAGGAACAATGTATAGACTTTCATAGACAATGTACATACTTTGAGCCGGCCAATGTATAGACTTTAATGGAAAATGTATAGACTTTGAGCTGGCCAATGTATAGACTTTAATGGACAATGTACAGACTTTGAGCCGGCCAATGTATAGACTTTAATGGATAACGTACAGACTTTGAGCTGAAGGATGTATAGACTCTGTGTGCAGCAAACAGCCGATGTATAGACTTTGTGTCGCAGTAACCCGTCAATGTATAGACTTTGGGCTGAGGGACATACAGACTTCGGGTGTGCTAACAACCAGTGTATGGATTCGGAGTTGTAGCCAATGGATAATGTGCAGACTCGAACAGGCGACGTACAAACTTTGAGTTTCCCTCGACACACCCTCTTCTACCTTCGCCGGCACACTCTCCTTGGTGCCTTCCCCGGCGCATCCTCTTCTCCCTTCACCGGTACACTCTCCAACCATCGCCCCAGCGGTACACCTCCTTCAGCCCTTCAGCGGCACCCTCCTTAAGCCCTTCAACGGCACACATCTCCAGCCCTTCGCCGGCACACTTTCTGCCCACCTTTCTTCAGCGGTACACCCCCCTTTAGCCCCCTTTTTAACCCGCCAAGGGCCAACTCCCCCCCCAGACAAAAAAATACATGTATATATGTACATACCGGTATATAATGGTAGCACTGACAAGCTAATAAAAATCATGGTGAATAAATAAACCTGAACAGATTCATAAAAAAAAAGATGATGAATGAAATAGGTGACAATAATAATAATGATAATAAAAAGGGTAATAATGACAATGAGCAAGATGAGGGAAATCACCCGGAACAGATACGGAAAGAGGAATAAGCAATGGAGTAACAAGAACAACAATGATAAAACAATATAAGGTACTAATAATTCCATGTTGTAGCCCCGTCTCCCCCGTGACCCGGTGCTGAAGGAACAATAATGCCCCCCTCTCAGGCCGGGCCCGAATCTTGGGAATCATCCTGACATGGCCAGGCCCCAACCTAGTCTCTGGCCGACATTCCAATCAGACCGGATTCGTTTCTCGCCCCGGATCCCTTCCGAGCCATCATTAAAATTGTCGTGCATTCGGCAAACATTTGAACGGGTCCACCTCGGTTTCCGTCGCGTTTCTATCGGGGACCCGTGTCCGAATATGAAAAGGTCCGCGAGTGACCGACATGCCCAATGGCTCGTATCCTGATGCAGACTTTAGTGTGATTTATTCCTGTCCCCTTCTCGCGCAGTTAGTATTATTTCTTTCGGCCGTAGGGCCCCTAATTTCGGTAATTAATCAAGGGTGTTCCCTTGTATGGGAGATGTAAATGACGCCGTGACCTTTACGGCACGACGGGATCTGGTCCCGACACGAACCACACAATCGTCTGACGAAGTCAGATCGAGCGCACCATGGGCTCTTCAGAGCCCGAAAAAATTGTCACTCCGGTGACTGGCACGCCCACGCACTCAATAGACCAATAACCAAACCGACCAGCGATTTTCGATCGAAAAGTGCGTCCACATAGTCATATTGCTCTTTGGGGAAGAATGTGCTTTCATGTAGCTAAAGGGAGAAATGTCATATCAATTGGTATCACATCTGCTTACTTTTCCTCTCTCTAACTAATGTCTTTTTGCTGAAGTCAAAGGGGGAGAATGTTTTTGACTTAAGTCTGTGTGACTCATAGTCTTGCCATCATCAAAAATGGAGAGATTGTTGTGCCCCTGTGGTCTTGATGATTGGTTTTGATGATAGCAAACACTATAAGTCACCATATGCATGTGTGCATGAAAGACCTTGTCGATTCATTTAAGTGCATTCATATTTCATATGTGTTCATGTATGTATTTGTGAATGTGTGCATGTGAATGGCATTCCGTTGTTCTGTCTGACATCTGGACAGAAGTGGGTCGACCCCCCCTTCCAGATGGGTCGACCCCCCAGATTAGCAAGTCTGCAAAGTCTATACATTGCATAGACTGCAGGCATTAGAAGTCCATACATTGCTTCTAGCATGCACACACACACACCTAAGTATATACACTGCTGCATGCTCACTGCATTTGATGTCATGTCTGCACATTGCTTAAGTCTGTACAGAGTTAACATTTCTCGCACACAAGTTCACTTCCAAGTCTATACATTCTTGCATATTGTGCTTCACGCTTTGTTCAAGTCTATACACCCTGTTGCATATTGAACGTGAAGTCTACACATCATCCAGAGCCTTGTTGCATTGTGTCACAAAGTCTATACATTGCCAGCACACACGTTCAAAGTCGTTTCATTTGAAGTCCATACATTGCCCTGTAGCTTGCCTTGCTGAAGTCTATACATCCGTGTTCATTGTGCACAGTTCATGCATCAAGTCTATATATGGTCAAGTCTGCACATTCCTTAGTGGCAAGTCTATACATCGACTTGGCGCTCTCAAAGTCTATACATTCACATGTAGGCAAAGTCTGCACATTGGCAGCACTGTGCAAGTCCATACATTACCTTTGGGCATCCAAGTCTACACATTGCCTTTGGGAATCCAAGTCTATTCATTGGCAGTGTGTCTGTGTTTCAAGCCATTCGTCAAGTCTATGCATTCCCAGTCTTTACCTACGTTGCACTCTCAAGTCTGTACAGCCGATCGTCTCAATCAGCGTCTCACGCTTTCAAGTATATATATTGGCATATGCATTCACTGTAAAGTCTATACATAGCTGCGTCTTATTCAGCGTCTCATATGCATATTTGAGTCAAAGTCTGTACAGCCCAAGTCTGTACATCCACTGTCTCACTTGGACTTGAAGTCTATACAGTGGACCGTCTCTGTCAGCGTCTCAAGCTGCAAGTGTGTACAGAGTCTGGCAGCCTATAGTGCATCGTCTCTTCAAGTATGTACAGCCTTGGCGTATGCATCATAAAGTCTAAACATCGTGTGCTTCGAAGCTTT
The DNA here is from genome assembly GCA_022559845.1 of Amorphophallus konjac. Taxonomy (NCBI): domain Eukaryota; kingdom Viridiplantae; phylum Streptophyta; class Magnoliopsida; order Alismatales; family Araceae; genus Amorphophallus; species Amorphophallus konjac. The sequence goes on from CM040121.1 coordinate 604,955,658, forward strand.
CAAGTCTGTACATGGTCTTGGCATTTGCATTGAAGTCTATACATTGGTCTTCACTTGAAGTCTATACACTTGTCTTCACTTTAAAGTCTGCACATTGTGCCTTGAAGCTGTTCAAGTCTGTACATTGTCCCCGTGTTCACTTGCCTTAAAGTCTATACATCGTGGCCTTCAAGTCTTCAGAGCCTGTACATTCTTCAAGGGCCAAGTTTATACAGTGTCTCGCTCACATCTTCAAGGGTGAAGTCTATACATTGGTTAGGCTTGTTCATGCTAGGCTTGTTCATGCATCATTCTTCTCAGAGTCTGTATACTGGTGTCTCATGCATTCTAAAATCCATACACTCCTCCATGCATAGTCAAGTCTATACAGACTTAGCGAAAGCATTCAAGTCTGTACTCTGGTGCCGTCGTCTGCATGGTCAAGTCTATACAGACTTAGCGAAAGCTTAGCTAGTCTGTACATTGGTCTCTCAGGCATGTAAACACCAAGTCTATACACTCCTTGTTTCATGTCTATACATTCGGTTGTTCCATGCATTCTCATCAAGTCTATACAGAGCTTGCCTCAAAGTCTGGACAACGTTCGCCTCAATGTCTGTACAGCCTGTGTGTTGAACGAACACAAGTCTGTACATCGTCCAGCGCTTCATGTGAAGTCTGTACAATGCCATAGTCTTCTACACATGAAGTCTATACATTGCTGTTGCATTCACGCCATGTCCATACACTGCATTTGTGCATTGTTCACATCAAGTCTGTACATAGAGTTCTCATGCATGTAAACATCAAGTCTATACACTCCCTTGTTGCATGTCTATACATTTGATTGCTTCATGCATCACACAGAAGTCTGCACATCCCTTTCTGATAAGTCCATACATCATTTGTCAAGTGTGTACATTGAGGTCGCTTGAAGGGCTTCAAGTCTATACACTCTCACGTTGTACATACTTGCTTATTTGCTGCTTCGAAAGTCTATACACTCGCTTGTGTTATCAAGTATATACACTCGTCACTCGACTAACTCTATACATCCATTATCTTGCTTGCTGATTAAAGTCTGTACACTATCTTCAGCTGATATTGTTCATCGACTGAACTTTTAATTAATCTTGCAGGTGTCTGGGCACGTGATCCGAGGTTGGCACCTGGCACGTGATCCAAGGAGCTGAGATGCTGACACGTGGCAGAGTCAATTGGGTGGGAGATGTGGAAGACACACGCCCTAGTTGCTGCTGCTATATATATGAAGTTTCTTCATCTGTAGAAGACCATCAAGAAGGAAGAGGGCTGATCGAGACTGTGAGTGAAGAAAGAAGAGTGCAGCAGAAGAAAAAGAGAAAGAGAGAGAGCTCATGAGGATTGAGAGAAGAAGAGAAGACAATGAGAGAAAGAAGCAGAGAAGTAAAAGAAGAGTAAGAAGAAGAGAGATCGAGAGATAAGAAGCTTCATCAGCAGATCAGTTCATACTGGACCGTGGATCATATCCAGGCCAGTCAGCTCCTGCGAGAGCCAAATTATGATTTCGCTTTACAACTTTCTGTTTGCTGTGATTATTTTCATTTCTTATTTTTTCCTTTTGTTACTCTGGTTATCTTTGTTCTTCTGATTCTCTGGATAGAGGTCGGGTCCCTCCTGGTCTGGAGGAAGAGAGGTCTGTGACCTCTGGTTTGCTGGTGACGGGGAGTCACTGGTGGGTTCCCTCCTGGTGTGGAGGAAGAGAGACCTCGGTCTTTGGTTTGCTAGTGGCTGGGAGTCACTAGTGGTTCCCTCCGGTTGGGAGGAAGAGGAGAGGTTGTTCCCCTGGTCAAGATGTTTGGCAGCAAGTGTTCGCAGACTAAGTCTGCTGGTTCTAGCATTAGCTAGTGAAGTCTCACTCCGGTTTGGAGTGAGGGGTGGATGTAGGTCTTGGTGACCGAACCACCTAAAAATCTTCTGTGCAGTGTGGTTGTGTTTTTGCTCCTTGTCTTCTACCTCCTTCACAGGTTGCCTTAGCATTCTCGTTTCTATCTGTGCTGCTTCCGCTAGCTGATAGTTTAGGCGCGCCTTATATATTTGCTCTATTGTCTAAGCCATCTGTGTTTTAATTCTGCAATATTGTTTGAGCGAAAAGTTTTTTAAGGTGGGATTCATTCACCCCCCCCTCTGAATCCATCGCACAGATCCTATCATGCATGGCTCCTTATGAGGCGTTGTATGGGCGTCTGTGTCGGACTCCACTTGACTGGTTTGAGATTGGTGAGCGTGTTTTGACGGGGCCGGAGTTGGTGCAGCAGTGTGTGGATGTTGTGCACGTGGTTCGTCAGAACATGTTGGCGGCCCAGAGTCGGCTGAAGAGCTATGCTGACCGGAGGAGGTAGCCCCTCGCGTTCGCCGTGGACGATCGGGTATTCTTGAGAGTTTCTCCGATGAAGGGGGTGATGCGTTTTAGACGGCGTAGGAAGCTGAGTCCCCGCTATGTTGGTCCATTTCCCGTTGTGGAGCGCGTCGGTGAGGTGGCTTATCGGTTGCAGTTACCCCCTGAGTTGGCATCGGTGTATGACGTGTTCCACGTCTCGATGTTGCGGAAGTATATGTCCGATGACTCTCATGTTCTTGAGGATTCTGTTTGGCCCGAGGTGACTCCAGACCTTTCCCTCCCAGAGTTTCCTGTCCGTGTTGAGGATAAGCGAGAGCAGCGCCTGCGGAACAAGGTCATCCCCTTGGTAAAGGTGGTGTGGTAGCGGCACTCTGGTTGTGAGGCTTCTTGGGAGCGTGAGGACGAGATGCGTCGGCAGTTCCCTTACTTGTTTGAGTGAGTCTTCCTCTTCTTTCCCCTTAGGGTTGTCCTTAATTTCGAGGACGAAATTCCTTTAAGGGGGGAGGGCTGTAATATCCTGGACCTTTCGGATCATTCTCTGTGGGTCCCGGATCTGGTTTCTCGGAGTGTCCGGCTCTGTTGTGTCTGAAATTTCGTTTCAGGCATCTTTTGTGTTCGGATCGGCGCGATCCGGAGTTGTTTCGGAGGCCCAGAAGCGTTCCGCGACTTTTTCGGCGCGTGTTTTCTGATTACCGGTGTATATTTCGGTAATTCCTTCGGAATCTCGCTGCGGGTGAACCGGGTCGTTCACCTGGGCACGAGTGGTACTGTTGCGATCGGTGCGTTCCGAGGATCCCGAAAATGTAATTTTCTATTTTTTGGTATTTTCTGAAATTTATGGATTTTCTATAAATACTCTAATCTCTCTCTCTCTCTCTCCCCACCCTCTTCTTCTTCTTCTTGTTCTTCCTTCTCTTCTCCCCACCGTGACCACAGCCCCTCCCTCTCTCTCTTTCTCTCTCGTTCGGCCGCGGCGACGTCCCCTTCCGGCTACAGACGGTGCGGGGCTACGGCGTGACGACGTGGGCGACGGTGAGGTGATCGTGGCGGTGTAAAGCTTGTGGGGAACCGTGAAGGGATGAGGGTTTTCATAGCGTTCTTCGTGATCTCGGTAATGATTCGGCGGAGCATTCGCTCCATTGAGGTAGGGTGACATTCCCTAGCTCCCTGCCGTTCATTTCCGTGATTTATAGGCCGAGGGGAGGCTGAGAGGGGCTTGATTAAGCGGGTTTGGGGTTTTCCATGATTTGGGGAGAGCTCGCCCGATCTATGGATTTAGCCCGTGATTTCACGTTTTGGTGGCCTAGTATCATGCTAGGGGTCCCCATGGGTCTTCCCCTTTGATTTCCCCCTCTCTAGTGGAGGTATGGGGGCGTGGTTGGGTTTTTTGGGCTTTCCCCGCCGTTTCGCCGTCAGGCGGGTGTGGCGGTCCTTCCAGGGACCGTCACACCGTGTGACGCACCTGGGCGGGTGCGTCACATCCCTTGTTTAGCCAACTGGGGTCTGGGAGTGTGACGGTCCCACGATAGACTGCCACAGGCGTGTGACGCGCCTGGTGTGAGCCGTCAGAGAGTCCCGACCGTTGGCATCCGACCGTTGGTTTGACCGTTGGGGGTCAAGGCGTGTGACGCACCAGGGCTGGGGCGTCACAGCCTTGTGACGGCCCATCGTGGGTGCGTCAGGGTTATTCGACCCCCAGGCAATGTGACACTCCAGGGCTGGACCGTTACATGTGTGTGACGCTCCAGGTGTGGACTGTCACATGCTGTGACGCACCGAGTGGCACGCGTCACAGCTTGCCTTTGTTTTTCCCTGTGACGCACCTGCATAGGCGCGTCACAGCCTGTAACGCACCAGGGCATGTGCGTTACACTCTATTTTACACTGGGAGTGTGACGGCCTGTGTTGGACCGTCAGGGTCCTGTGACGGTCCAGCCTAAGACTGTAATATCCCGGACCTTTCGGATCCTTCTTCGTGGGTCCCGGATCTGGTTTTCGGAGTGTCTGGCTCTTTTGTGTTCGAAATTTCGTTTCGGACATCTTTCGTGTTCGGGTCGGCGCGATCCGGAGTTGTTTCGGAGGCCCGGAGGCGTTCCGCGGCTTTTCCGCGTGTGTTTTCCGATTCCCGGTGTGTGTTTCGGCTTTTCTCTTCGGACGCTCGTTGCGGGTGAACCGGGCTGTTCACACGGACACGAGTGGTACCGTTGCGATCGGTGCGTTCCGAGGATCGCGGGGGTGTGATTTCCTATTTTTTGGAATTTTACGGATTTTCCGGGTTTTTCTATAAAACCCTTTCTCTTTTCTCTCTCCCCCCACCATCTTCTTCTTCCTCCTTCCTCCTCCACCGTGTCTCCCTCCCTCTCCCTCTCTTCCTCCCGGTTGGCCACGGCGAGCTCCCCTTCGGCTGCAGACGGCGGCGGGGCAACGGCGCGGCGACGTGGGCGGCGGCGAGGCGGTCGTGGGGGCGTGCGGCAAGCGTGGGAAGCTTAAGGAAGAACGAGGGTTTTCAAGCGTTCTTCGCGATTCGTGGACGATCCGGCGGAGCATTCGCTCCATTGAGGTAGGGTGACGTTCCCTAGCTCTTCGCCGTTCTTTTCCGTGGTTTGTAGGCCGCGGGGAGGCCGAGAGAGGCATGTTTGGGCGTTTTTGGGGTTTTTCCATGTTTTGGGGTGAGCCGCCCGATCTATGGTTTTAGCCCATGATTCTATGTTTTGGTGGCTTAGATGCATGCTAGGGGTCCCCAGGGGTCTTCCCCCTTGTTTTCCCCCTCTCCGGTGGAGGTACGGGGGCGTGGTTGGTGTTTTTGGGGTTCTCCCGCCGTAGCGTGCTCTGGGGCAAGCGACGGTCACTCCAGTGACCGTCACATGCTTGTAACGCCCCTAGAGGGGTGCGTTACTTCCCTGGGTGTTGGCCTTTGGGGTCGAGGGCTGTAACGGTCCTGCGACTGGCCGCCGTTTGCTAGTGACGCCCCTGGGCTGGGCCGTCACATGCTTTCGACCGTTGGGTTTTGACCGTTGGGGGTCAGGCCATGTAACGCACCGAGATAGGCGCGTTACATGCGTGTAACGCACTGGGGCAGGAGCGTTACTTCCTGTTGTCCCCCATGTGGATGGGCCAAGCGACGCGCTGGGGCAGGCGCGTCACTTCCCTTTCCATCCCGAGCGTGAGGGCCATGCGACGCGCTGGTCTAGGCGCGTCACATGCGAGTAACGCACTGAGCCCGACGCGTTGCTTGCAAGCGACGCGCCAGGGTAAGCGCGTTACTTTCCCTGTGGTTTTCGTGGGTGTGGGGTGCCATGTGACGCCCTGGCCTAGGTGCGCCGCTTCCAAGCGACGCACTAGGGTAGGCGCGTCGCTTCCCCCTACCCCCTGGCCGTGTGACGGTCCGCCTTAGACCGCTATTTCCAAGTGACGGCCCTAGAGTGGACCGCCATTTGGCAGTGACGGTCTGAGGGTAGACCACCACTTCCTGTGTTGCCCCATGAGGGTGGCAACCTCGCTTTTCTCCGACCGTGGTCTCCGTGTGACGGGACTGGTGCGTGGGGTGATTCCCACACGTTGTCGGGCTTGGGTGTTGTTTTCCGTGACTCGAGAGTCTACTCCTTTAGCGACCCTCCACTAGTCGTAGCCCACCAGTGCGCGGTGCTGGTCTCACCTGGGAGTGGTGTACGGGCACCCACCTTTCGAGACGGTTTGTGGACCGGTTACCGTAGGCCCCTCGTCGGTAGCCAGAGTCCGGCTACGGGGGAAAACCGGTCAGAGGACCAGACCTAGTGACGCAAGGTCTGTGTGTGCACACGTGGTTGGGGGCGGTTGGACCCACGTCGACGGGCGTGACCCCAACTAGTTACTTGTACGGTGTTTGCGCCTCGGGTAGGACCTACCATGTCAGGCGGTGCACCTGCGGTGCGGTGTAAGACGCCAGGGGACGCTACCGGCTGTGCTTCTAGTGGGTGGTACTCCTGTCGAGTACGGAGTGTCAGACTGTCAGTCGTGTGTTTCCGACCTTCGGGTTTTTGACGGTTCAACCGTTGAGTTTCAGTTTCCTCGTACCGTGGCACGTGTCTCGGTTTACGTGCCGTTAGGGTCTAGTTCTGTAGAGTACAGGGCTTTCCTTTCCGAGATACTTTTCTACCGCTAGAGTAGTGGTTTCTCGTTTTTCGAGGTAGGGTTCGAGTGATCCCTACTGAGTCTTGTTCCGAGACTCATTCCCTGCGTGTTTTCACCGTGTTTCAGGTGAGGCGCCACCTTCGGGGAGCGCGTCAGGAGCGCAGCGTGGTGCGGGTGCCCAGCGGTAGTGCCGGAGGTCAGAGCCGGGGGATGCCCCGTGTAGCTGTACTTTCCTTTCTTGTCACTGTACTAGTCGTGGACTATTGTTATTGTGTTATTTTCTGTTGTGGACCATGTAAAGTGTTATTCTATTATAACTGTTTAATTTCTGCAATTATTTGTGATACTTGTGTAGTCTCCACACCATCCTTTTAACCCTTCCGAGTCTTCGGGCTCGTGGGTGGCGGTGCGAGTCTCGGGTTATCGGGCCTTCCCGGTAATCGGATTCTCGGGTTGTTACAGCTGGTATCAGAGCGCGGTTGTGGAATTACATGAGAATCATAGGTAATTGTAGTGGTCCACTAGTCCATGACGATGATGTACAGGTGACGCTGGCATTGGGCACCGCGTGTTTATTCTGACCTTGCCGTTTTTGTGTCTTCTGTCTTTTGCTTCAGGAGCGAGGATGGCGCCGAGGAGGAGTTCTCGCTCTCAGCAGGGGCAGTCGGCTGGAGGCCAGGAGATCCAGCAGGAGGTCCAGCAGAGGGACCAGGAGGAGCATAGCAGAGCACCACGGGGGGCTACCGAGGCCGAGGATGCTGCGAGAGTTCCGGGGGCCGAGGGTTTTCTCCGTGGCATGTACCATCTCATGGCTCAACAGTTCGGCAGAGAGGCCGGTGAGGGCTCGTCAGTCAGGGGTGGGCCAGGCCGAGCAGTGAGGGATTTCATGCAGTTCCATCCACCTTACTTTAACGGCCAGGCAGACCCTGATGCGGCTCGAGATTGGCTTGATGAGATGGAGCGGGTGTTCAGTTCAGCGAAGAGTGCTGCCGAGGACAGAGTGGTGTTGGCCTACAACCAGTTGCAGGGTACGGCTCGTAGGTGGTGGTCTTCCGAGTGGAAGACGTCCTTTCAGCTTCGTCCACTTGAGCAGATCGAGTGGGATGACTTTGTCAGTGCTTTCGAGCGTACGTACTGTCCAGACGTTGTTACTACGCAGCGGATGCGGGAGTTTCTGGAGCTGGTGCAGGGTGACATGTCCGTGCTGCAGTACAGGGCCCGATTTGTCGAGCTGGGTCGGTATGCACCTCATATCATGGAGCATGAGAGGGTGAGGACCACGCAGTTTGTGCAGGGCTTGAGGTTGGAGCTGAGGCACCATTTGATCGCGAATGGGGCCACTGATCTGGAGACGGCGTCTCGTGTTGCGATTTCCTTGGAGATGGATATGCAGAGGACTCGAGGACCGATCAGCCAGGGGCAGTCTGTGTCAGGTCGCAGCCAGCAGCCGGCTACCCAGCAGCAGGGTTCCTTCCAGCGTGTGTCGGGTGGTTCAGGAGTACCGGCATCGGCAGCTTCGGTGACAGGATCTGCGTCCTTCGGCTCGAAGGTCAAGAAGTTCTTGAAGAAGAGTCTCCGTAAGAAGCACAAGGATCAGGGGCAGGCTTCATCGGGCAGTGTACAGCAGCCGTTCTCTTTGCAGCGTCAGGGATCGGTGGGTGGATTGCGAGGACCTTGTCCACGGTGTAGTGGGACCCACCCAGGCAGGCAGTGCACGGCGCCGATCATCTGTTTTCGGTGTGACCAGCCAGGGCATATGGCGCACGACTGTCCTCAGAGGCCGCTGCAGCAGCAGGTTCCCCAGCAGCAGCAGCAGCAGGGACAGTATCCGCCGCTACCCAGGTCAGCTAGTGTGGGAGGCAGGCAGAGAGCTCGTGGCCAGATCACGCACTTGACCAGGGCAGAGGCAGTAGCGTCGCAGCTCGTGGAAGGTACCGTTCAGATTTTGGGTTGTGCGGCTCGGGTTTTATTTGATTCTGGCGCGTCTCATTCGTTTATTTCGGAGGATTTCGCGTCGAGCGTCGAGGAGCCGGTGACCCAGTTGTCCTGTGATTTGGCTGTGGAGTTGCCTTCGGGTGACTTTATGGTCACTCCGTATTGCTTCGACCAGGTTCCGGTGTGGATCGATGGACGGAGTATGCCAGGCAGGTTGTATGCGTTGCAGCTTCGGGATTATGATGTGATTCTAGGCATGGATTGGCTCGAGACTCATAGAGCGGTGGTGGATTGTGGAATGAAGAGGGTCTACTTCCAGCATCCGAGCAAGAGGACCTTCTATTTCCAAGGTATCCGTTCCACCTCTTCTCGATTTCTTATCTCTGCTATTCGAGCCCGTCGATTGCTTGATTCAGGTTGCCAGGGTTTTCTCGCGTCAGTGGTTGTGTCTGACCGGATGGAGCCGAATGTCGAGGACATTGCGGTGGTGTGCGAGTTTCCCGATGTTTTTCCTGAGGAGTTGCCTGGATTACCTCCCCAGCGGGAGATCGATTTCGTGATCGAGGTTGTGCCTGGTACGGGACCTTTGGCGAAGGCTCCCTACCGTATGGCCCCCGCTGAGTTGAGGGAGTTGAGGGTGCAGTTGCAGGAGCTGTTGGCCAAGGGGTATATTCGTCCGAGCTTTTCCCCTTGGGGTGCGCCCGTGCTGTTTGTGAAGAAGAAGGACGGTAGTCTGCGGCTGTGCATTGACTATCGGCAGCTGAATGAAGTGACCGTTAAGAACAAGTATCCGTTGCCGCGGATTGATGATTTGTTCGACCAGCTGCAGTCTGCGCGAGTGTTCTCGCGGGTTGATTTGCGGTCCGGTTACTATCAGCTGAGAATTCGCGAGTCCGATGTGGAGAAGACTGCGTTCAGTACGAGGTACGGGCATTATGAGTTTCTGGTGATGCCGTTCGGGCTCACCAATGCCCCAGCAGCCTTCATGGACTTGATGCAGAGGGTGTTTCATCCGTATTTGGACCAGTTCGTGGTCATCTTCGTGGATGACATCCTTGTTTATTCGCAGTCTGCCGAGGAGCATGCGTACCATTTGGGTGTGGTGCTGCAGACGTTGCGAGATCACCAGTTGTATACGAAGCTCAGCAAGTGCGAGTTTTGGCTCAGCGAGGTGCACTTTCTGGGGCACGTGATTTCTGGTGATGGCATTTCCGTGGATCCCGCCAAGGTCGAGGCCGTGATGCAGTGGCCGAGGCCGAGGTCGGTGACGGAGATCCGGAGTTTCTTGGGGCTTGCGGGTTATTATCGCCGGTTTATCCAGGATTTTTCCCGCATTGCGACCCCGATGACGAGGCTCACGCGGAAGGATGTGCCTTTCGTCTGGTCCGAGGAGTGTGAGCGGAGCTTTAGGGAACTGAAGAGATTGCTCACCTCGGCTCCGGTGTTGGTTTTGCCTTCTGGATCGGGAGGTTTTGTGGTGTGTACAGATGCTTCCGGCGTCGGATTGGGTGCTGTTCTGATGCAGCATGGTAGAGTGGTGGCTTATGCATCTCGGCAGCTAAAGCCCCATGAGGAGAACTACCCTACCCATGACCTTGAGTTGGCGGCAGTGATCTTCGCGTTGAAGATCTGGAGGCATTATCTGTACGGTGAGAAGTTCGAGGTGTTCACTGACCATCAGAGTTTGAGGTATGTGTTCTCGCAGAGAGATCTGAACCTCAGACAGAGGCGTTGGATGGAGTTCATGAAGGACTATGACTTCACCCTGTCTTATCAGCCGGGCAGGATGAATGTCGTCGCCGATGCCTTGAGTCGGAAGGTCGTGATCAGTGCCTTGATGTTGAGGAAGTGGAGGCTCTGGGAACAGGTGCCCGAAGTATCTTTCAGGCTCAAGATTCCCCAGGAGCCAGGGTTGGCAGTGCTTGCGAGTCTGACTGTCACTCCTGCTATCCGTCGTCAGGTGACAGAGGCTCAGCATGCGGACCCTGAGTTGCCCCGGATTTTGGCGATAGCTGATGTGGAGCTTGGCGAGGACGGTGCTGCGAGGTTTCGTGGCAGGCTGTACGTCCCAGGGGAGGAGCAGGTTCGTCGTGCGGTGTTACGCGAGGCTCATGGGAGCAGGTACACTGTGCACCCGGGTGCGACGAAGATGTATCGGAACTTGCGGAGGCAGTTCTGGTGGCCTGGCATGAAGAGAGATGTGGCCGAGTTTGTGGCCAGGTGCCTGATCTGTCAGCAAGTGAAGGCGGAGCATCAGCGACCAGGCGGTACTCTCCAGCCCTTGGATGTTCCTGCTTGGAAGTGGGACCATGTGACCACGGATTTTGTGGTGGGGTTGCCCAGAACCCCGACTGGGCAGGACAGTATTTGGTTGCTGGTGGATCGGCTGACGAAGGTGACGCGGTTGCTACCGGTCAAGGTCAGCTGGAGCGTGCCTAAGTTGGCTCGTCTTTATGTGGAGCGGATCGTTCCGTTGCATGGGGTTCCCATTTCGATCGTGTCGGATCGGGATCCGCGCTTCACTTCTGGATTCTGGAGGAGTTTCCAGCGAGCTCTTGGCACGGAGTTGGCATTTAGCTCGGCGTATCATCCACAGTCGGATGGTCAGTCTGAGAGGACCATTCAGACTTTGGAGGACATGCTGAGATCCTGCTGCCTGGAGTGGCAGGGGAGTTGGATTCATCACCTACCGTTGGTGGAGTTTGCCTATAACAACAGCTTTCATTCGAGCATCGGCATGGCTCCCTATGAGGCTCTGTATGGGCGTCCTTGTCGGACTCCACTCGATTGGTTTGAGGTGGGTGAGCGTGTTTTGACGGGACCGGAATTGGTGCAGCAATGTGTGGATGTTGTGCACCTGGTTCGTCAGAACATGTTGGCGGCCCAGAGTCGGCAGAAGAGCTATGCTGACCGTAGGCGGCAGCCCCTCGAGTTCGCCGTGGGCGATCATGTGTTCTTGAGAGTTTCTCCGATTAAGGGGGTGACGCGGTTTGGACGGCGCGGGAAGCTGAGTCCCCGCTATATTGGTCCTTTCGCGATTGTGGGGCGCATCGGTGAGGTTGCTTACCGGTTACAGTTACCCTCTGAGTTGGCGTCGGTGCATGACGTGTTCCACGTCTCTATGTTGCGGAAGTATATGCCCGATGACTCTCATGTGCTCGAGTTTTCCGTTTGGCCTGAGGTGACTCCAGATCTTTCTCTCCCAGAGTTTCCGATCCGCGTGGAGGATAGGCGAGAGCAGCGCCTGCGGAACAAGGTTATTCCCTTGGTGAAGGTCGTGTGGCAACGACACTCTGGTGGTGAGGCTTCGTGGGAACGTGAGGACGAGATGCGTCAGCAGTTCCCGTACCTGTTTGAGTGAGTCTTCCTCTTCTTTCCCCTTGGGTTGTTCTCAATTTCGAGGACGAAATTCCTTAAGGGGGGAGGGCTGTAATATCCCGGACCTTTCGGATCCTTCTTCGTGGGTCCCGGATCTGGTTTTCGGAGTGTCCGGCTCTGTTGTGTTCGAAATTTCGTTTCGGACATCTTTCGTGTTCGGGTCGGCGCGATCCGGAGTTGTTTCGGAGGCCCGGAGGCGTTCCGCGGCTTTTCCGCGTGTGTTTTCCGATTCCCGGTGTGTGTTTCGGCTTTTCTCTTCGGACGCTCGTTGCGGGTGAACCGGGCTGTTCACACGGACACGAGTGGTACCGTTGCGATCGGTGCGTTCCGAGGATCGCGGGGGTGTGATTTCCTATTTTTTAGAATTTTACGGATTTTCCGGGTTTTTCTATAAAACCCTTTCTCTTTTCTCTCTCCCCCCACCATCTTCTTCTTCCTCCTTCCTCCTCCACCGTGTCTCCCTCCCTCTCCCTCTCTTCCTCCCGGTTGGCCACGGCGAGCTCCCCTTCGGCTGCAGACGGCGGCGGGGCAACGGCGCGGCGACGTGGGCGGCGGCGAGGCGGTCGTGGGGGCGTGCGGCAAGCGTGGGAAGCTTAAGGAAGAACGAGGGTTTTCAAGCGTTCTTCGCGATTCGTGGACGATCCGGCGGAGCATTCGCTCCATTGAGGTAGGGTGACGTTCCCTAGCTCTTCGCCGTTCTTTTCCGTGGTTTGTAGGCCGCGGGGAGGCCGAGAGAGGCATGTTTGGGCGTTTTTGGGGTTTTTCCATGTTTTGGGGTGAGCCGCCCGATCTATGGTTTTAGCCCATGATTCTATGTTTTGGTGGCTTAGATGCATGCTAGGGGTCCCCAGGGGTCTTCCCCCTTGTTTTCCCCCTCTCCGGTGGAGGTACGGGGGCGTGGTTGGTGTTTTTGGGGTTCTCCCGCCGTAGCGTGCTCTGGGGCAAGCGACGGTCACTCCAGTGACCGTCACATGCTTGTAACGCCCCTAGAGGGGTGCGTTACTTCCCTGGGTGTTGGCCTTTGGGGTCGAGGGCTGTAACGGTCCTGCGACTGGCCGCCGTTTGCTAGTGACGCCCCTGGGCTGGGCCGTCACATGCTTTCGACCGTTGGGTTTTGACCGTTGGGGGTCAGGCCATGTAACGCACCGAGATAGGCGCGTTACATGCGTGTAACGCACTGGGGCAGGAGCGTTACTTCCTGTTGTCCCCCATGTGGATGGGCCAAGCGACGCGCTGGGGCAGGCGCGTCACTTCCCTTTCCATCCCGAGCGTGAGGGCCATGCGACGCGCTGGTCTAGGCGCGTCACATGCGAGTAACGCACTGAGCCCGACGCGTTGCTTGCAAGCGACGCGCCAGGGTAAGCGTGTTACTTTCCCTGTGGTTTTCGTGGGTGTGGGGTGCCATGTGACGCCCTGGCCTAGGTGCGCCGCTTCCAAGCGACGCACTAGGGTAGGCGCGTCGCTTCCCCCTACCCCCTGGCCGTGTGACGGTCCGCCTTAGACCGCTATTTCCAAGTGACGGCCCTAGAGTGGACCGCCATTTGGCAGTGACGGTCTGAGGGTAGACCGCCACTTCCTGTGTTGCCCCATGAGGGTGGCAACCTCGCTTTTCTCCGACCGTGGTCTCCGTGTGACGGGACTGGTGCGTGGGGTGATTCCCACACGTTGTCGGGCTTGGGTGTTATTTTCCGTGACTCGAGAGTCTACTCCTTTAGCGACCCTCCACTAGTCGTAGCCCACCAGTGCGCGGTGCTGGTCTCACCTGGGAGTGGTGTACGGGCACCCACCTTTCGAGACGGTTTGTGGACCGGTTACCGTAGGCCCCTCGTCGGTAGCCAGAGTCCGGCTACGGGGGAAAACCGGTCAGAGGACCAGACCTAGTGACGCAAGGTCTGTGTGTGCACACGTGGTTGGGGGCGGTTGGACCCACGTCGACGGGCGTGACCCCAACTAGTTACTTGTTTGTGGTTACTTGTACGGTGTTTGCGCCTCGGGTAGGACCTACCATGTCAGGCGGTGCACCTGCGGTGCGGTGTAAGACGCCAGGGGACGCTACCGGCTGTGCTTCTAGTGGGTGGTACTCCTGTCGAGTACGGAGTGTCAGACTGTCAGTCGTGTGTTTCCGACCTTCGGGTTTTTGACGGTTCAACCGTTGAGTTTCAGTTTCCTCGTACCGTGGCACGTGTCTCGGTTTACGTGCCGTTAGGGTCTAGTTCTGTAGAGTACAGGGCTTTCCTTTCCGAGATACTTTTCTACCGCTAGAGTAGTGGTTTCTCATTTTTCGAGGTAGGGTTCGAGTGATCCCTACTGAGTCTTGTTCCGAGACTCATTCCCTGCGTGTTTTCACCGTGTTTCAGGTGAGGCGCCACCTTCGGGGAGCGCGTCAGGAGCGCAGCGTGGTGCGGGTGCCCAGCGGTAGTGCCGGAGGTCAGAGCCGGGGGATGCCCCGTGTAGCTGTACTTTCCTTTCTTGTCACTGTACTAGTCGTGGACTATTGTTATTGTGTTATTTTCTGTTGTGGACCATGTAAAGTGTTATTCTATTATAACTGTTTAATTTCTGCAATTATTTGTGATACTTGTGTAGTCTCCACACCATCCTTTTAACCCTTCCGAGTCTTCGGGCTCGTGGGTGGCGGTGCGAGTCTCGGGTTATCGGGCCTTCCCGGTAATCGGATTCTCGGGTCGTTACAAAGACCGTCAGGCATATGTGACGGTCCCGCCTAGACCGCCAGAGTCCTGTGACGCGTCTAGGGTAGTCCGTCAGGCACTGGGTTGCCCCGGGTGGCTTGCAACCCCGTTTCTGTTCCGACCGTGGTCGCCGTGCGACAGGGCCGGTACGTGGGGTGGTCCCCGTACGTCGTCGGATGCGGGCGTGGTTTTCCGTTGACTTGAGAGTCTACTCCTTCAGTGACCCTCCACTAGTCGTAGCCCACCAGTACGCGGTGCTGGTCTCACCAGGGAGTGGTGTACGAGCCGACCCTTAGAGACGGTTTTTAGACTGGTTTCTGTCGGACCCCACGTCTGTAGCCAGAGTCCGGCTGAGGGGAAAACCAGTCAGAGGGCCAGACCAAGGACGCGTGGTCTGTGTGTGCACACGTGGTTGGGGGCAGTTGGACACACGCTGACGAGTGTGACCGCAGCTAGTCACTTGTTTGTGGTACTTGTTTGGTGTCCGTGCCTCTGGTAGGCACTACCACGTCATGTAGTTCACCTGCGGTGCGGTGTAAGTCGTCAGGGGACGCTACCAGCTGTGCTTCTAGTGGGAGGTACTCCTGTCGAGTCGGGAGTGTCAGACTGTTAGTCGCACGACTTCGACCTTCGGGTTTCTGCCGTGTTGGCCGTTGTGTTCCGGTTATTTTACCGTGGCATGTGTGTCGGTTTTCGTGTCATGAGACCGGTACTTTGTAGATGGCAGGGTTTCCCTTTTTGAGGTACTCGCTTACTGCTAGCGCAACGGTTTCTCCGTTTGCGAGGTAGAGTTCGAGTGATCCCTACTGAGTCTTGTTCTGAGACTCATTCCCTGCGTGTTTTCACCGTGTTTCAGGCGAGGCGAGGCTTCAGGGGAGTTCGTCTGAGGCTCAGCGCGGTTCAGGTGCCCAGCGTTAGTGCCAGAGGTCAGAGCCGGGGTATGCTCTGTGTAGCTGTACTTTCTTTTCTTGTCTCTGTACTAGTTGTGGACTACTGTTGTTATTTTATTGTTATATTATGGACCATGTAAAACGTTAATTAATTTCCTGCTTATTTATATAACTGTTTAATTCTGCAATTATTTGTGATACTTGTGTAGTTTCCACACCATCCTTCTAACCCTTCCGAGTCTTTGGACTCGTGGGTGGCGGTGCGAGTCTCGGGTTATCGGGCCTTCCCGGTAATCGGATTCTCGGGTCGTTACAGCACAACCCTTGAATGGCGAAACCGTAGCTGCCCTTCCCAAGTGTGGCTAAGGACTAGCCGTTCAGGTTTTTTTTACCATTGGGAGACGAGCGGCCAGGAGCTGACCGTTCCTCACCCACGTGCGGCCAGGAGCTGGCCGCACATTTGTTGAACGGGCCCGTGTTGTCCGTTCTTCTGCCCGTTTGAAACTGGGGTAGGACGGTCACGTGCTGGCCGTTTAAGCTGGTGCGGTCCCTGTGTGACCGCACATCCCTGAGCGCCCCAGGGTGGACCGTTCAAGGGGACGGGTCGTGTTGGCGTGTCTCCTGTCGTACTGAGTGGTACTGGGAGATGTCGTTGTCGGCTTGTGTCGCCGTGCGATAGTGTTGGTACGATGGGCGTTCCTTGTACCGTCCGGTTGTGACGTTATTTTTCGTTGACTTGAGAGTTGTTGTGCATGTGATTTTGATGATTACAAAATGTCTTTGTTGCTTGGCCGTGTGCGAGAATGGTTGTTCATGTCGTCATGTGTATGGAGGTTGAAATGGTTGAGGAAATGATCATAAATTATTTCTATTGTGATATCATCATGTGGGTGCATTGTGATTCTATAAGGCTCATACATGCTTTGAGGTTAGCACAAACATTGCATATACATTGTCTCTACACTTGGTGAGATTGCTTTGTGATGTGTGGGTTGATGAGCTTGGAGATTGAACAAATGGAATATGACTCAATAATGGTTTACGTGCCTTGATTCCCAAGTTATTCATCATGCAATGGTAAGAATTTATATTGGAATCCATGGTGATACTCTTCTAATCTTGAGTTGAAAAAATGGGTTCTCAAGTGCTTTCATAGAGATCTTTCATGGGAATTCTTATGAGCCTCATGCTAATACTTTCATAATCATATATTTTGATCTTTATCTAACATCTTGCTTTATCATATTTTTCAGGATGAAAAATCATGATTGATCTTCATGGGATCATGGTAACATTTAATCAATTGTTTCCCTTTGGTTTGATGGAGGTTTTAGTTATTTTTCAAACTCAAACTGTCTTACAGTCTTCACCATTTTCAATCCAACCATTGGATCTCCCCTCTAAAAATTATATGTTGTAGCTCTGGGAGTCCTCTTTCCAACGCCTCCAGTCTTGCTTAGATCGGAGTTCGGAGCTAGGAGAATTAATTCCTGTCGCCGAAGCGCGCAGAGCCATTTTTGTGAAGCTGCCTGAAAGGGTCGACCCTTAGGGTCGACCCCTCAAGAAAGGGTCGACCCCTGTAAACCAGAACCAAAGTGTGTTCTGTTTGGGTTCTGGAAACCCAAGGGTCGACCCCTTGTATTCTGGAAACCCGAGGGTCGACCCCAAGGGTCGACCCATGTAAAACAGAACACAAAATCCGTTCTGTTTGGCTTCTGTATGCCCAAGGGTCGACCCCAAGGGTCGACCCATTGCTTTTGGGTCTTTAACCCTCTCACGAGGGTCGACCCATTCCGGTCGGACCTCCAGCCACCTTTGTTGACCGTCATTTTCTTGCCCCAAAAGTCATACCAATCAATTCCTAATGCCCTATATGTCTTCGTACTTCATGGATCTGGTCTCCAAGATGTCCCTTGACCATTCTAATCATATATATACTTCTCTTTGGGTCACAAACCCTAAGGAGAGAGGTGAGATCTGATTTTTGGGTGTGTTGCTAACCCTTGTGTATGCAGGTTCGGAGTTGAAGCTCCCAAGTCCTCTTCCACCTTATTTTGAGCTTATATGTGAAGGGGAGAACGTGGATTCAAGTCCCTAATCGATCCTCTACTGGAAGCAACGTGGAGAATCAAGATACAAGCATCATCTATGCAAGAATCGATCATTTTTCTTCAAGAACGGTTCCTCATCCTGCAGAAGCTCTTCATCAAAAATCTGAGGGAGTTGTCTTGATCTTTCACTTCTGTGTTTTTGTTTGAGATTGCTCAAGGTCTTGAATGATTATCTATGAGGTGCAATATATATATATATACATGTTCATTTGTTCATCTATTGATTGCTATCTTATTAGTGCTATGTTTTTCATCCTAAGCAACAAGATGAACTAATGCTTTCTTTTCTCTTGCAGAAGAAGAAGGAAGAGTGGTACCACAAGGATGAGAGTAGAGGGGTTTATGAGGCTAATTAATTCTATGATGTAACAGGCTTGATTTGGAGCTTATCATTTCTATCTGTTCTTTCAGGTGAAGAAGAAATTAGAAGAAGGTAAAGAAGTGCATCTCGAGGAGACGAAGAAGATGATGTCTAAATCATGATCATCCGTTAACGAGCAAGGAGAATCAGATTGTGCTGAAGAAGGGGGAGCCTTATACTTGATGCATACTTCTAGTTTTCATCTATAGAATTCGTTGGGAGGTCATAGCATATATATGTTTTGATTCATATACATTTGAGATAATATCTTGTGTGGGTGTTCGGAGAAGGGGATCTCCGAGTGTGTGTGTTGTTATATGTGTGCTGATTGTGCGGAGTATATCCGCATGTGTGTTGTTGTTGGGAGCTTTCTCCCGTGTGGTTGAGTAGGCATTGTCCTACGTGTGTGTGGACGGAGTTGTGACTCCGTGTGAGGAATTTGTTTGGGGTGTGTTCCCTAGTGTGTGTGTGTGCTGCTGTGGCAGCAGGTTGAGGCAAGGCCTCGTGTGTGTGGTTTGCTGCGAAAGCAGCGTGTGTGTGTTGGGGTTCGTCCCCGTGTTGCTACATTTTGTAGCGTGTAGTGAAGCCTCACCGGTTTGGTGAGGGGTGGACGTAGGGAGCCCGTCGTGGTCCCAAACCACCTTAAAAATCCCCGTGTCTTGTGGTTTGATTATTGTGATTGTGTGTTCACTATCCTATCTGTTTGTGCCATCGTGTGAGCTCGGCGAGATTGAGTGAATCAAGTTTAAACTTGTTTAGATTAATTTCCTCAATCCTATCAATCTTGTATATTCCGCTGTGTGGTAGTTGTGTTTTTAATTGGACATAGTTTTCAGTAGTACGATCTATTCAACCCCCCTCTAGATCCGTGTTCCTGCACTACGGGACCCAACAAGAGTCTACTCCTTCAGTGACCCTCCACTAGTCGTAGCATGCCTGCACGCGAGTGGACCCACCAGGGAGTGGTGGAGAGGCTACCCTGAGGATGATTTTTAGACTGGTTTCCGTCGGGCCCCTCGTCAGTAGCCAGAGTCCGGCTCCAGAGGAAAATCAGTTAGAGGCCAGACCTAGGACGTACGGTCTGTGTGTGCACACGTGGTTGGGGGCGGTTGGACCCACGCCGACGGGCGTGACCCCATCTAGTCACTTGTTTGTGGTTACTTGTTCGGTGTCCGTGCCTCTGGTAGGCGCTACCACGTTAGGCAGTTCACCTGCGGTGCGGTGTAAGGCGTCAGAGGACGCTACCGACTGTGCTCTAGTGGGAGGTACTCCTGTCGAGTCGGGAGTGTCAGACTATCAGTCGTCGTGACTTCGACCTTCGGGTTTAGTCGAGTTGACCGTGGTGTTCCAGTCGTTTCACCGTGGCACGTGTGTCGGTTTTCGTGCCGTGAGACCGGTGTTTTGTAGATGGCAGGGCTTTTCTTTTCGAGATACTCGCTTACTGCTAGCGTAGCGGTTTCTCCGTTTGCGAGGTAGGGTTCGAGTGATCTCTATTGAGTCTTGTTCCGAGACTCATTCCCTGTGTGTTTTCACCGTGTTTCAGGTGAGGCGCGACTTTAGGGGAGCGCGTCTGAGGTTCAGCGTGGTTCGGGTGCCCAGCGTTAGTGCCAGAGGTCAGAGCCGGGGTATGTCCCGTGTAGCTGTACTTTTTTTTCTTGTCTCTGTACTAGTTGTGGACTACTGTTGTTATTTTATTGTTATCTTGTGGACCATGTATTAATTAAAAGGTTGTTTATTTCCTACTTAATTATATAAATTATTTAATTTCTATAATTATTTGTGATACTTGTGTAGTTTCCACACCATCCTTCTAACCCTTCCGAGTCTTCAGACTCGTGGGTGGCGGTACGAGTCTCGGGTTATCGGGCCTTCCCGATAATCGGATTCTCGGGTCGTTACACTGACGGTCCTACTATAGACCGCCAGGGCGTGTGACGCGCCTAGGTTAGACCGTCAGGTGACGATCCGACCGTTGGCATCCGACCATTGTGGTTTGACCGTTGGGGGTCAAGGCCTCTGACGCACCCAGGGTGGGGCGTCAGAGCCTTGTGACGCCCCTGTGAGGGAGCGTCAGAGAGGACGCGTCCTCACCTTCTAACGCACCTAGGTTGGAGCGTTAGAGGCTGTGACGCCCCGAGGGGTGTGCGTCACAGCCAGTTTTGTCCCGTCTTCAGACGCACCAGCGTTGGTCCGTCAGAGACCGTGACGCCCTGGGCGGTGTGCGTCAATGTTGGTTTCTGCTCGTCTTCTGACGCACCAGGCTAGGCGCGTTAGAGACTGTGACGCATCGGGACTGGCGCGTTACAGTCAGTTTTGCACCGAGTGTCTGATGCACCTGTGTTGGACCGTCAGACTGCTGTGATGGCCTAGGGTTAGACCGTCAGAGCCTGTGGCGCACCAGTGTTGGACCGCTAGGCTCTGGACTGCTCCGGGTGGTTCGCAGTCCCATTTCTTCTCCGACAGTGGTCACCGTGCGACGGTACTGGTACGAGGGACGGTCCCCGTACTTCTTCGGGTTCGGACATTATTTTCCGTTGACTTGAGAGTCTACTCCTTCAGTGACCCTCCACTAGTCGTAGCCTACTTACACGTTTAGTGGTCCCACCAGGGAGTGGTGGAGAGGCTACCCTGAGGACGGTTTTTAGACTGGTTTCCGTCGGACCCCACGTCTAGCAGCTAGAGTCCGACTGAGGGGAAAACCGGTCAGAGGGCCAGACCAGGGACGCACGGTCTGTGTGTGCACATGTGGTTGGGGGCGGTTGGACCCACGCCGACGGGCGTGACCCCAGCTAGTCACTTATTTTGTTGTTACTTGTACGGTGTCCTTACCTCCGCCAGGGGGCGATCGTGCCAGGCGGAGACCTGCGGTGCGGCGTAAGACGTCAGGGGACGCTACCGACTGTGCTTCTAGTGGGAGGTACTCATGTCGAGTCGGGAGTGATAGACTGTCAGTCTCTAAGACTTCGACCTTCGGATTTTTGGTCGTGTTGACCGTCGAGTTCCGGTTGTCTCGTCGTAGCGCGCGTGTCAGTTTTTGTGCCGCGAGACCGGTGTTGTAGTTGCAGGACTTTTTCTCTTCTGAGATACTCGCTTAATGCTAGTGTAGTGGTTTTTCATTTTGCGAGGTAGGGTTCGAGTGATCCCTACTGAGTCTTGTTCTGAGACTCATTCCTTACATGTTTTCACCGTGTTTCAGGCGAGGCGCGGCTTCAGGGGAGTGTGTCTGAGGCTCAACGTGGTTCGGGTGTCCAGCGTTAGTGCTAGAGGTCAGAGCTGGGGTATGTCCCGTGTAGCTGTACTTGTCTTTCTTGTCTCTGTACTAGTTGTGGACTACTATTGTTTATTTAGTTATATCTTGTGGACCATGTATCATGTAAATTATTATTTTATTTCATGTTTAATTTCTGTAATTATTTGTGATACTTGTGTAGTCTCCACACCATCCTTCTAACCCTTCCGAGTCTTCGGGCTCGTGGGTGGCGGTACGAGTCTCGAGTTATCAGGCCTTCCTGGTAATCAGATTCTCGGGTCATTACAGCTGGTATCAGAGCGCGGTTGTGGGATTATGCGAGAATCACAAGTAATTGTAGTGGTCCACTTGTCCACAACGATGATATACAGTTGACGCTGGCATTAGGCACCGTGTGGTTTTGTTGACCTTGCCATTTCCATGTTTTCTGTCTTTTGCTTCAGGAGCGAGTATGGCGCCGAGGCGGGGGACTCGCTCTCAGCAGGGGCAGTCGGCTGGGGCTTAGGAGATCTAGCATGAGGTTCTGGAGGAGCAGAGTAGAGTGCCATCAGCGGCCACCGAGGCAGTGGATACTGCGAGGTTTCCGGGGGTCGAGGATTTCTTCCGTGGCATGTACCAGCTTATGTCGCAGCAGTTCGGCGGAGAGGCTGGTGAAGGCTCGTCGACCAGGTGTGGGCCAGGCCGAGTAGTGAGGGATTTCATGCTGTTCCATCCACCTTACTATGGTGGTCAGCCAGACCCTGATTTGGCTCGGAGTTGGCTCGACGAGATGGAGCGGGTGTTCAGTTCCATGCGGTGTACTGCGGAGGACAAGGTGATGTTAGCCTATAACCAGTTGCAAGGCACGACTCGGGCGTGGTGGTCTTCCGAGTGGCAGACGTCTTTTCAGTCTCGTCCCCTTGAATAGATTGCGTGGGGTGACTTTGTCAGCGCTTTCGAGCGTGCTTACTGTCCAGAGTACATTGCTACGCAGAGGATGCGTGAGTTTTTGGAGCTGGTCCAGGGCGACATGTCCGTGTTGCAGTACATGGCCCGATTTGTTGAACTGGGTCGGTATGCACCTCATATCATGGCGCATGAGAAGGTGAAGACCGCGCAGTTCGTGCAGGGCTTAAGGCAGGAGCTGAGGCACGATTTGATCGCGAATGCTGCCACTTATTTGGAGACAGCTTCTCGTGTAGCGGCGTCCTCGGAGATGGATATGCAGAGGACTCGGGGACCGATTAGCCAGGGGCAGTCCTTGTCAAGCCGCAGCCAGCAGTCGGCTACCCAGTAGCAGGGCTCTTTTCAGCATGCGACGGGTGGTTCAGGAGCGCCGACACCGGCGGCGTCAGTGATAGGATCTGTGTCTTTTGGCTCGAAGGTCAAAAAGTTTTTCAAGAAGAGTTCCCTTAAGAAGCACAAGGATCAGAGGCAGGCGTCATCGGGCAGTGTACAGTAGCCAGCCCCTTTTCAGCATCAAGGATCAGTGGGTGGATCGCGGGGAGGGTGTCCCCGGTGTGGCGAGTCACATCCAGGCAGGCAGTGCACGGCGCCGGTGATCTGTTTCAGGTGTGACCAGCCAGGGCATATGGCACGTGACTATCCTCAGAGGCAGCAACAGCAGCAGAGGCCACAGCAGCAGCAGCAGCAGAGGCAGGGGCAGTATCCGCCGCTACCCAGGTCAGCGAGTGTGGGAGGCAGGCAGAGAGCTCAAGGCCAGATTACACACATGACCAGGGCAAAGGCAGTGGCATCGCAGCTCATGGAAGGTACTGTTCAGATTTTTGGTTATGCGGCTCGGGTTTTGTTTGATTCTGGCGCGTCTCATTCGTTTATTTCGGAGGATTTCACGCTGAGTATTGAGGAGACGGTGACCTAGTTGTCTTGTGATTTGGCAGTGGAGTTACCTTCGGGTGATTTTATGATCACTCCTTATTGTTTTGATGACGTTCCGGTGTGGGTTGAAGGGCGGAGTTTGCCGACCTGGCTTTATGCGTTGCCGCTTCAGGACTTTGATGTGATTTTGGGCATGGATTGGCTCTAGACACATCATGCTTTGGTGGATTGTGGCTCGAAGAGGGTTTATTTCCAATGACTTCGTGGACCCACCTTCTATTTCCAAGGTATCAGGTCTTCCTCTTCCCGCTTTCTTATTTTGGCTATTAGGGCTCGTCGTTTGCTTGACGCGGGTTGCTAGGGTTTTCTCGCTTCTGTGGTCATGGCAGACCGGATAGAGCCGGATGTTGAGGACATTCCGGTGGTGTGCGAGTTTCCCGATATTTTTCCAGAGGACTTACCTGGATTGCCTCCCCAGCGGGAGATTGATTTTGTGATCGAGATTGTGCCCGGTACAGGACCTTTGTCGAAGGCTCCTTACCGTATGGCTCCCGCTGAGTTGAGGGCGCAGTTGCAGGAGTTGCTGGCCAAGGGGTACACTCGTCCTAGCATTTCCCCTTGGGGTGCACCCGTGCTGTTCGTGAAGAAGAAGGATGGTAGTCTGAGGTTGTGCATTGACTACAGACAGCTGAATGGAGTGACCATTAAGAACAAGTATCCGTTGCCGCGGATTGATGACTTGTTCGACCAGCTTCGGTATGCTCGAGTATTCTCGCAGATTGATTTACGGTCTGGTTACTATCAGCTGAGTATTCGTGAGTCCGATGTGGTGAAGACTGCGTTCAGTATGAGGTACGGGCATTATGAGTTTTTGGTAATGCCGTCCGGGCTTACTAATGCCCCCGCAGCCTTCATGGACTTGATGCAGAGGGTGTTTCGTCCCTATCTGGACCAGTTCGTGGTCGTATTTGTGGATGACATCCTCGTTTATTCACGGTCTGCGGAGGAGCACACGTACCATTTGGGTGTGGTGCTGCAGACGTTGCGAGATCACCGGTTGTATGCGAAGCCCAGTAAGTGCGAGTTCTGGCTTCGTGAGGTGCACTTTTTGGGGCACGTGATATCTGGTGATGGTATTTCTGTGGACCCCGCCAAGGTCGAGACAGTAATGCAGTGACCGAGGCCGAGGTCTGTGACGGAGATCCGGAGTTTCTTGGGGCTTGCAGGCTATTATCGGAGGTTTATCCAGAATTTTTCTCGCATTGCGGGCCCGATGAGAAGACTTACGCGGAAGGGTGTGCCTTTTGTCTGGACTGATGAGTGTGAGCAGAGTTTCAGCGAACTAAAGAGATTGCTCACCTCGGCTCCGATGTTAGTTTTACCTTCTGGATCGGGAGGTTTTGTGGTGTGTGCAGATGCTTCTGGGGTCGGATTGGGTGCTGTGTTGATGCAGTATGGTAGTGTGGTGGCGTATGCTTCGCGGCAGCTAAAGCCACATGAGGAGAACTACCCTACCCATGACCTGGAGTTGGCGGATGTGATCTTCGCGTTGAAGATCTGGAGGCATTATCTGTACGGTGAGAAGTTCGAGGTGTTCACTGACCATCAGAGTCTGAGGTATGTGTTCACTCAGAGGGACCTTAACCTCAGGCAGAGGCGTTGGATGGAGTATATGAAGGATTATGACTTCACCCTGTCTTATCAACCGGGCAGGATGAATGTCGTCGCCGATGTATTGAGTCGGAAGGTCGCTGTCAGTGCTTTGATATTGAGAAAGTGGAGGCTCTGGGAATAAGTGCCCGAAGTGTCATTCAGGCTCAAGATTCCCCGAGAGTCAGGGTTAACAGTGCTCGCGAGTCTGACTGTCACCCCTACTATCCATCGTCAGGTGACAAAGGCTCAGCATGCGGACCCGGAGTTGCCCTGGATTTTGGCCATGGTTGATGTGGAACTCAGCGAGGACGGTGTTGTGAGGTTCCGTGGTAGGCTGTACGTCCCCGTCGAGGATCAGGTTCGTCGTGCGGTGTTGCGCGAGGCTCATGGGAGTAGGTACACCATACACCCGGGCACGACGAAGATGTATCGGAACTTGCGGAGGAAGTTCTGGTGGCCTGGCATGAAGAGAGATGTTGTTGAGTTCGTGGCCACGTGCCTGACCTGTCAGCAGGTGAAGGCGGAGCATCAGCGACCAGGAGGTACTCTTCAGCACTTGGATGTTCCTGCGTGAAAATGGGACCACGTGACCACGGATTTTGTGGTGGGATTACCGAGGACTCCGAGTGGGCAGGACAATATTTGGTTGCAGGTGGATAGGCTGACGAAGGTGGCTCGGTTGTTACCGATCAAAGTCAGCTGGAGTGTGCCCAAGTTGGCTCATCTCAATGTGGAGCGGATCGTGCCTTTGCACGGAATTCCCATTTCCATTGTGTCAGATCGAGATCCGCGTTTCACTTCTAGATTCTGGAGGAGTTTCCAGCGAGCCCTTGGCACGGAGTTAGCATTTAGCTCAACATATCATCCGCAGTCGGACGGTCAGTAAGAGAGGACCATCCAGACTTTGGAGAACATGTTGAGATCCTGTTGCCTGGAATGGCAAGGGAGTTGGTTTCACCACCTACCGTTGGTGGAGTTTGCCTACAACAACAGCTATCATTCGAACATCGACATGGCTCCTTTTGAGGCGTTGTATGGGCGTCCGTGTCGGACTCCACTTGATTGGTTCGAGGTTGGTGAGCGTGTTTTGACGGGACCGGAGTTGGTGTAGCAGTGTGTGAATGTCGTGCACCTGGTTCGTCGGAACATGTTGGCGGCCCATAGTCGGCAGAAGAGCTATGCTGACCGGAGGAGGTAGCCTCTCACTTTCGCCGTTGGTGATCGTGTGTTTTTGATAGTTTCTCCGGTGTAGGGGGTGATGCGCTTTGGACGGCGTGGGAAGCTGAGTCCCCGCTATGTCGGTCCTTTCCTCATCGTGGAGCGCATTGGTGAAGTAGCCTATCGGCTGCAGTTACCCTCTGAGTTAGCATCGGTGCATGACGTGTTCCACGTCTCGATGTTACGGAAGTATATGCCCGATGACTCTCATGTACTTAAGGATTCTATTTGGCCTGAGGTGACTCCAGATCTTTCTCTCCCAGAGTTTCTCGTCCACATTGAGGATAGGCGAGAGCAGCGCCTGCGGAACAAGGTCATCCCCTTGGTTAAGGTGGTGTGGCAGCGACACTCTGGTGGTGAGGCTTATTGGGAGTGTGAGAACGAGATGCGTCAGCAGTTCCCTTACCTATTCGAGTAAGTCCCCTCTTCTTCCCCTGAGCTTTGTTCTTAAATTTTGAGGACGAAATTTGTTTAAGGGGGGAGGGCTGTAATATCTCGAACCTTTCAGATCCTTCTTTTTGGGTCCCGGATCTACTTTCTCAGAGTGTCCGGCTCCGTTGTGTCTAAAATTTCGTTTCGGAGATCTTTCATGTTCGGATCGGCGCGATCCGGAGTGGTTTCGGAGGTTCGGAGTGCGTCCGCAGTTTTTTCGCGCGTGTTTTTCGATTTCCGGTACGGGTTTCGGTAAATCCTGCGGAACTCCGTTGCGGGTGAACCGAGTCGTTCACCTATACGAGAGTTGTATCGTTCCGATCGGTGTGTTCCGAGGATCGCGGAAACGTGATTTTCTATTTTTTGGTATTTTCCAAAATTTTTGGATTTTCTATAGATACCCCCCACCTTTTTCTCTCTCCCCCACCTTTTCTTCTTCCTCTTTCTTCTTCCTCCCCCACCGTGAGCGCCCCTTTCCCTCTCCCATTCGACCGGCGACGACCGCGGCGGCGTCCCCTCCGGCTGCAGACGGCGCGGGGCGACGGCGAGGCGATCGTGGCGGTGTAAAGCTTGTGGGGAATCGTGAAGGAGCGAGGGTTCTAAAAGCGTTCTTCGCGGTTTGTGGACGATCCGGCATGTCTTGAGGCGAGATCGAGGTAGGGTGACATTCCATAGCTCCCCGCATTCCATTCCCGTGGTTTCTAGCCCCAGGGGAGGCCGAGAGATGGGTTTCCATGTCGGGTTGGGGTTTTCCATGATTTGGGGAGAGTTCGCCCGATCTATGTTTTTAGGCCGCAATTTGGCGTTTTAATGGTTTAGATGCATGCTTGGGGTCCCTAGGGGGCTTCCCCCTTGTTTTCCCCCTCTCCCATGGAGGTATGGGGGCGTGGTTGGCGTTTTTGGTTGTTTCCCCTCCGTTTCGCCGTTGGGACGGTGTGACGGTCCCTCCAGAGACCGTCACAGTGTGTGATGCCTCAGGATGGGTGCGTCAAAGCTTACTATTTTGCCAATAGGGTGGTCCGTGGGCCTGATGGTCCTACGATAGACCGCCAGGGCGTGTGACGCGCCTAGGTTGGACCGTCAGGTGATGATCCGACATTTGGCATCCGACCGTTGTGGTTTGACCGTTGGGGGTCAAGGCCTCTGACACACCCAGGGTGGGGCGTCAGAGCCTTGTGACGCCTCTGTGAGGGAGCATCAGAGAGGACGCGTCCTCACCTTCTAACGCACCTGGGTTGGAGCGTTAGAGGCTGTGACGCCCCGAGGGGTGTGCGTCACAGCCAGTTTTGTCCCGTCTTCAGACGCATCAGCGTTGGTCCGTCAGAGACCGTGATGTATCGGGCGGTGTGCGTCACGGTTGGTTTCTGCTCGTCTTCTGACGCACCAGGCTAGGCGCGCCAGAGACTGTGACGCACAAGGACTGTCGCGTTACAGTCGATTTTGCACCGAGTGTCTGACGCACCTGTGTTGGATCGTCAGACTGCTGTGATGGCCTAGGGTTAGACCGTCAGAGCCTGTGGTGCACCAGTGTTGGACCGCCAGCCTCTGGACTGCTCTGGGTGGTTCGCAGTCCCGCTTCTTCTCCGACCGTGGTCACCACGACGGTGCTGGTATGAGGGACGGTCCCCGTACTTCGTGGGGTTCGAATGTTATTTTCCGTTGACTTGAGAGTCTACTCCTTCAGTGACCCTCCACTAGTCGTAGCCTACTTACACGTTTAGTGGTCCCACCAGGGAGTGGTGGAGAGGCTACCCTGAGGACGATTTTTAGACTGGTTTCCGTCGGGCCCCACATCTAGCAACTAGAGTCTGGCTGAGGGGAAAACCGGTCAGAGGGCCAGACCAGGGACGCACTGTCTGTGTGTGCACACGTGGTTGGGGGCGGTTGGACCCACGCCGACGGGCTTGACCCCAGCTAGTCACCTATTTTGTGGTTACTTGTACGGTGTCCTTGCCTCCGCCAGGGGGCGATCATGCTAGGCTGAGACCTGCGGTGCGGCGTAAGACGTCATGGGACGCTACCGACTGTGCTTCTAGTGGGAGGTACTCCTGTCGAGTCGGGAGTGATAGAATGTCAGTCTCTGAGACTTCGACCTTCGGGTTTTTGGTCGTGTTGATCGTCGAGTTCCGGTTGTCTCGCCGTAGCGCACGTGTCGGTTTTCGTGCCGCGAGACCGGTGTTGTAGTTGCAGGGCTTTTTCTCTTCTAAGGTACTCACTTACTGTTAGTGTAGCGGTTTTTCATTTTGTGAGGTAGGGTTCGAGTGATCCCTACTGAGTCTTGTTCTGAGACTCATTCCTTGTGTGTTTTCACCGTGTTTCAGGCGAGGCGCGACTTCAGGGGAGTGTGTCTGAGGCTCAGCGTGGTTCGGGTGCCCAGCGTTAGTGCCAGAGGTCAGAGCTGGGGTATGTCCCGTGTAGCTGTACTTTTCTTTCTTGTCTCTATACTAGTTGTGGACTACTGTTGTTTATTTAGTTATATCTTGTGGACCATGTATCATGTAAATTATTATTTTATTTCCTGTTTAATTTTTACAATTATTTGTGATATTTGTGTAGTCTCCACACCATTCTTCTAACCCTTCCGAGTCTTCGGGCTCGTGGGTGGCGGTACGAGTCTCGGGTTATCAGGCATTCCTGGTAATCTGATTCTCGGGTCGTTACAGCTCTTGTGTGATTCCCGATGATAATCCACAACTACGGGATTCGATTTTAGCTCTGCGAAGCTCAGATCGCAACGAAGTGGAAATAATCCATCGTGGCGGTAATTAGCCGCGCAAGTGAACGGCCTCTAGCGGTATCCACACGGGCACGAACGGTGGAATCTCCTCATCGTAACGCCCCCACGAACGATCTCCTCTGCGGCATCTCCATGGTCTCTACACTAGAGATGAGAGGAAGACGAGAGAGGAGAGAGAGAGGGGGCGCCCCTCCCTAGGATGAGAGAGAGAGAGCGGCTCGAGAAACCCTGAATACTTGGCCCAGGGTTTTTCCCATCGTAATTATTTATAGACTTCTCGGTCTTTCACAAAAACCCTTAACAGTCTAATACTGCGAATATACTTCCACCGTCCATAACCCTTATGTGTGTCACCCTCTAGGCCTAGTGTCAGTCTGGTTTTAGGCCCAATAAGCTTAAGAACTCCTTCTTAGCTTTTCCATATTATTAATTAACATGGAATTAATTATTCAATCATCTCATGACTTAATTAATTAATTAATTATCTTATGATGAATAATCATCTCATGATTATTCATTTAATGGGCTTTCAGGCCACCGTAAGCACCAAGCAACACTCCGTGACCCCAGAATACAAAGGGGGTCTATAAAATCACTCTGGGACCTTTCCATCAATAGTTACCACACAACTTTAGTCCTCCATTCATACCCAATGCCCCTGGTCATAATTAAGGGTGTGGTCATACTGTCGAACCCTTATTATCTATGACATGATGAACGTACTCTGAGTCCTAATGGAAAACTCATTTTCCATTGAACTATCTAACCTTGGCCAAGGATTTAACCGAGTACCATTCATAGGGCATTCTCTCTCATATTATATCTGAGAGTGAATGATCCACTGTTATCGCTCAATTTCCTTCGCATGTATTCCACTGTATCTGAATACCTGAGCATCCAGGGCTTATGGATAAAGTCCATTTGCCAAGAATCAAAATACAGAAGACCTCGTGCAAGGTATCTTTGGTGACTCATGTCAAATGACCAATTGTGCAACTGCAACTGAAGAATCTCTTGGTTGATAGTTAGATATAATTATCATCCAGAGATTCCTGATCGGATCAGTTCAGTGAACCCTATTCTTGTAATGGGCACCTGCACATATATCTTAGTGTCTCCACACCAGTGATTGTGTGATCAGTCACCCTCATCATATGAGAGGATATCATGTGCACTGGTCTATCTGGATTCTTTGATGTCATATCTCAAAGATCCTATGATCAGGAACATTTAGAACACATGCATCTAGAAGGTTGATCTCACTATCATAATCTTATTATGATTCAACCTTCATAGCCTACGTTCAAGGACTTCATTACATCAAGCTGTAATACGTATAAATAAACAAGACATAATAAAGAAATTACCATAAATACGAATGAGAATATATAAGAAATGATGCCATCACTTCATAATGATTGGATTGCAGGACATACACTTCTTTCAATAATTACTTGTCGAGCTATAGAGGGAGTATTGTGAAAATACGTTACCTACATCGAGTCTGTCACGGCTGGCCACGGCATTTAGTGTCGCAAATGAACCAATTATCTCTCTAAACGTTTTCATCTATATTATCAGAAATAATAAGTGCATAATTCATTTCATATTCTCAATGGCAAAATATCTAGGTATACCTCATTCAACACATCAGCAGCATCTGTTGGCCTACGAGACAATCGGTCTACCACAATGTTGACGTATTCTATCAAAATATCGTCATAAGCGAGGCCCCGAGCATATTGAAAGGCCGGGTGTAGGTAGTACGTTACAATCACAAGACAGTCCAAAATTTTTGTATGAGCTGAAAATCGCGGATCTTTTATTGTTAGAGAATGTAAATGTTTACATGTCATGTGAAGATCGCTGCTCATTTGCTTGTCCCATCTGTCCTCCACAATCTCTAAGATGGTGGGTCCATATTTCTTGGACGTTGCAAGAATCTTCCACTTTACAGCTTCAATTTTGCTATACACCAACCCCATGGTTGGTACTCCATCCCCATCCACACATCTCAGTATCTCATACAGTGACTCTGTCAATGATACTAAAATCTTCACTCTATCCCAAAAGTTACTGCTGTTGACAATCCTCTCGATGTCCCCTCCTTCACGTGAAGTGGCAAAAGAGGAACTCAGCCAAGTCTCACCCCTAAACATTTGTTTCAACCCATCATTGTGCTTCAGAAGGCTCTGTAATGCGATGTAGTTGGTTGTAAATCGTGTGATGTCAGGCCTCAACAATTCACCGCCACAATGCTCTCTCATCCATGCCAATACAAGTATGTGGTTGTAGATATATTTCGTGACTTTTTGTGCCACCTCGACCACATATTTGACTACACAAAGCTGACCAATCTCTTTCACCATCAGATCTACACAGTGTGCTGCACATGGGGTCCAGAAAATATGTCGGCTGGTCCTCATCAGCTCCTCCCCAGCCTTATTATAGATCGAGCCATTGTCTATCACCACTCGAACAATTTACTCCTCCCCGATCTCGGGCACCACTTGTTCCATCAATGACAAAATATATTGGTAACTGTGGACTTGGCCTGATGCATCCACTGATCTGTGAAAGAAAACATGTCTATCACAATAAACAAGGAAGTTGATCAAGCTACTTTTTGTAGTACCTGACCATCCATCACACATTAGTGTGACACCGTACTTTGACCATTTCTGTTTGAATGAGTCAACATAACACTTGATCTCAGCAATTTGTTTGTCAAGATATATGCCGGCCAACTCCCTCGATGTAGGTGGTTGCACGTGTAACTCAAGAACTTGTGCTTCCTGAAACATTAGCCTGTAGTAAGGGCTGCTGGCCGCATTGAAAGGTAGACCCGCATGGTGCCACCATTTTGCAACGGCATGTCCAAGTTTCCATTTAGGCCCCTTCTGGCCATATGCATCGTCCATCCTCGTTTGCTTGCCATGCTCTCGGGATAGTGCACCGGGATCCATATCTTCAATGTTGATCGATTATGTCATTTTTCTTTGTGAACCCGAGTCAAATGAGGCAAAACTCATCATGCCCCGTAGTTGTCGAGTTGTAGATGAACCACAACTGCCTGATGCTCCGGTCCTCGCGGCCTCGCGGCTTCGCACTCTCGTATTTTCGGGATGCCTTGCCTCATCTCTACTCTAACGTACTGCCTCACGACACTGCGCTTCATATGGATCATTCACCACAACATACACATTAGGTTGGTCAGTACGCGCTTGTTGGTCTTCGTCACTGGGTGTCAATGCGCATTCATCTTCGTCGCTGCCGCTTGCTCTTCCGCTAACTGCCGCTTCATCTCTTTTATTTTTTTTTCCTTTTCTTGCATCTCAACTCTTTTCTCCCGCAGGTGCCTGGCCATTACAAGTTTCACATCTCTAAGCACATGGGTACACCCAGCAACCTCAGAGTATCCCGCACCGGCTCCTCCTGTCAAGTGCCTCTTCAACCGAGACACACCTCCTCCCCGGTGTTCTATTTTACAGTAGTTGCAGCGCCAACACCTACGGTTGCCATCCAACATAACTCTGTGTGACCATCCAATGTCATTTGGACGTTCCTTAGGAGCCATAGAGTGCTTAAATGTATCTCTTAAATTTCAGAAATACAAATTATAAATATCACAAAAATATGATAATGAACTCATATAAAGTATAAATATTTTTTTACAACTTAATTTTTACATAGAACTATCGAATATAATTTACAAATGATAAAACTATCCAAAACATTATATTTAAATTTAGAACATCTACAACTAAAAAAATTAAATAATACATCTAAGGTAATTTTTACTTAGAACTATCGAATCAAATTTACCATATGTGAATTTTATGTAAAATATGAAATTTCATTGTTCTACATGTACAACTAAACAATTTAATTAATACATCTAAATTAAATTAAATTTTTTGTTACAAATATAATTTTAATAAAATAATAAATTTAATCTAAAATTCCATATTGTTTATTTTATCTAAAATATGAAATTTCATTGGTCTACATCTACAACTAAAAAAATTAAATAATACATCTAAATTAAATCAATATTTTTGTTACAAATATAATTTTAATAAAAATAATAAATTTAATCTAAAATTTCATATTATTTATTTTATCTAAAATATTAAATTTCATTGTTCTACATCTACAACTAAATAAATTAAACAATACATCTAAATTAAATCAAAAATTTTGTTACAAATATAATTTTAATGAAAATATTAAATTTAATCTAAAATTTCATATTATTTATTTTATCTAAAATATGAAATTTCATTGTTCTACATCTATAACTAAACAATTTAAGTAATACATATAAATTAAATCAAAATTCTTGTTACAAATATAATTTTAATGAAAACAATAAATTTAATCTAAAATTCCATATTGTTTATTTTATCTAAAATATGAAATTCCATTGTTCTACGTATACCACTAATGCATTATTTAATATATCTAAATTAAATCTATAATTGTTGTTACAAATGTAATTTGAACGAAAATAATAAATTTAATTCTACAAGTAAAACTAAATGCATCATTTAATACATCTAAATTAAATCTATAATTTTTTTATAAATATAATTTTAATTAAAATAATAAATTTAATTCTACATCATGTAAAACTACACGCATTATTTAATACATCTAAATTAAATCTATAATCTTTGTAACAAATTAAAATTTATATAGAACCATCAAATAAAATTTACAATCTGTAAATTTATCTAAAACATTAAAATTAATTCTAAAATATTTATAACTACAAAATTTAATTTAATTTAATCTATAATTCACATATTATAATTTTTTAATTTTTTTAACCCCACCTCTCTCTCACCTATGCCCCACCTCCACCTGCCCCACTCGCCCCCTGCCCCACCCCCACCTCCCCCACCCCATGCTCCACCCCCACCTGCCCCGTCCCCCACCGGCTCCCACCTCCCCCTGCGACCCTGCCCCATCCCCACCTCCCCCACCAGCGCCAGAGCGCCCCCCACCACCGCCTGCCCCACCCCCTCCCCATCCCCCATCGGATCCCACCATCGGCGCCCCCTGCCCCTGCCCCACCTCCCCCACCGGCCCCAGAGCGCCCCCCACCACCGCCTGCCCCAGCCCCACCTCCCCCACCTCCTCCCCGTCCCCCACCGGCGGGATCCGTTCCCCACCGAGACCCACCGCCCCCTCCCCGTCCCCCATCGGCGGGATCCGTCCCCCACCGAGACCCTCTGCCCTCCCACGGGCCCCCACCGGCCACCCTCCCCAATTTTTTTAAAAAAACTTAAACCTTTTCACTTACCTCCGATTGCCGATCCCCGCCGTCCACCGCCGCTAAGCGCCATCCACCGCCGCAAGCCACTGCTGCAACGCTCTCCTCCGATGCATCTGCTATGTCCCGGCCCGGCACGTTAAATGGGCGACCTGGCACGAGCGCGCCGACTGGCACGTATCAGGCTGGGCCTGCAGCGGACTGGTCTGGTACGTGGCGGGACACACGGGACTATGTGGTCCAGTGCGTCCCGGTCACGACCCCCAGCCCGTGCGTCCCGCCGCCCGCCTGGGACGGGTCGGGGCGGGACGGACCGGGACTGCAAAGCCTGCATGGAACAGATGGTGACCTATTGGTCGGGTAATTATTCGATTAAAATTTAAATTTAATTAAATAAATAACTATTTGAAAAAATATTTGATAGATATTAAATATTTCATTATTAATCGAATACAAATTAAAATATCGATGATGGATATTGTCCGACTGAATATGAACTTTTAAATCAACATCTAACGATACCTATATTCTATATATAATTAGCTCAAATCTTAATATATTATTTGATTGTTCTTTTTTACTTTTTTATTTCAAAATATAATTTAAAAATAAGAACTTCACTTGCACTCATTGGATAAATTATTTTCTATTTTTTATGATGACGTCTAATCTTTGGATAATATCTCCCAACATAGAAATAACTTGCACTATTGATTTTTAGAAAATAACTTACGATGCTCCCACACGTCTCACATGACTTATCTCTGAATAGGCCTAACAATTATACGTTTAAAATTTGAAATAAATTTAAATGTATATTAATCAGATAATTATCTAACTAAAATATCGGAAAGATAATTTAATTATTAATTAAATAATTTAATGTTTAATCATATACGAATTCAGATATCACTTTATCCATTTCGTATCCAATCCCTTTACAAGTCTAGTAAACATCGTGTACGTAAACAAAAGAAATATTTAAAAATTTAAAAATTTATATGTTGTGATATGTCATGCTACATTAGCAAGTTCGAACATCTTTTAGAGTTGTTAATTAAACCAGCATTTGAAAATGAGATCTCGTTTAGAACAATATAAGAAAAATGCTATTGGTCTTGTCCTTGTCGTTCAAATAAGAGAAAAACATGACTAAACATTACTCGGTTATTCCACCGGTAGATAGGATAAGGGCATCCTATTTTCTGAATATTTTTCATTGGCAAATATTTTTCTTGACAGGCAAGGCCAAATAATTCTCTGGTCTACTCGCTTATTTTCCTGAAAAACAGGAGAAGTCAAAAATAGCAAAAGTAGAAGTAGGAATAATTTATTATTTGTGATAAATTGTTTTAACTTTGTTATAACTTCGAGTATAAATAGTTTGGAAATAGTTCGAGAGAGAGGTAACAAGAATGAGGTTAAGCTCAAACTGGAAGAACATGAGAAGCATAATGTTTGGTCTCTTTTGGTGATGAAGTTTGAAAAGAAAATAACGATGAGGTTAATGGAAATGATGAGAAAAAATGTGCTTTTGTATTTAATGATAAATTTTAAATTATAAAACATCATATTATTTTTTTTAAAATATTATGGCCCATTTGACAATGATATTAAAACATAGAAATAATGGGGGCCAGGAGGGGTACCATGGCTCTCCAATTTTCCCCACTGTTTTCCCTAAGCTCTCTGCGGCGACTTCTCTCTTCCTCCGAAATTCTCTTTCCCTTGCTCCGTCTCTTCTACGTGTGCGGCTCTACGTCACGGGGAAGGATATATACTCTCATTCTAGCCTGAGTATTGACGTTGAAAATAAAGAACTTACCTTAAATAAGTAAAGAGTTATAAAGATTTGATGAGTCATGACTCATGAGATCACATAGTCTTAACTCTTAAGTTTATTTTTAGGTTTTTACATATCTTAATAATATTTTATAATATTTATGCAGAAATATTCTTAGGAGATAAGGACAGAATGTTTATGAACGCAACTATTTGAATGTCAGAGATATTTTTGACAATTTATGTAATCTAAGGGTATAATGCAAAAACTAAATATTATAGAGATATACAATTATACCTATACTATAATCAGGGTTTGTCGTCCCAATGCGGGTTGATCTGACCCGCACGACCCGATCCGTCTCAGCCCAGGAGCGGGACTCACGGGACGTGAGTCATGACATAGTCACTTTATTATTTTAATATTTTATTATATATATATTATATATAAAGAGTCTTTTTTATTTTATTATATTATTATATATATATATATATTATATAGATATATAGATTTTTTTTATTTTAACACATAGTAAGATGGATCGAGATGAAATGAGATGGGACCGACTTGACTCGACCCAAGTCATGATCGAAACGGACGGATCGAGCGAGACGACAAACCCTGCATATAACCCAATTATTTTGACATTTTGGTACCTCCGCAATAGTACAATTAGACGAGGGTTATGGTCTGAAAACGTGCGTTTAAACCGCTCCTGTCTTCGCGGGTAGCACAGAGAGAGAAAGAGAGAGCAGAGAGCCACGGCGAACCCCCGCAATCCCAGCCTTTCCTCCGGTCCCCCGCGAATCTCTCTCGCTCTCTCTCTAGTCTCTACCCACACCACACGGCCGCAGCGTCGTTCCTGCGCCCATCCCCTGCCATGGCCGCCGACTCGCCCTCCGTCCTCTGCCGCCCCCACGCGACCACCCATAGAGAGAGAAGCCTCCGCCTCCGCCATGGACGATGAGGAAGAAGGCTAGGATCGTCGACCCTGCCTCCCCGGCCTCCACCACCTCCACCTCCCGTCTCCTTCCCTTCCAGCGGCCCCGGCCCCCCCGCCCACCTCCGCCCGCGGCGGCTTCGGCTACCTCCCCCTTCCTCCTCCGCCGCAAGCCATGGCAGCCGCGCCGCATCCTCGACCCCCGCAGCGACGTCGTCCTCCAGTGGAACCGCATCTTCCTCGTCTCCTGCCTCGTGGCGCTCTTCCTCGACCCACTCTACTTCTTACTCCAGTCCATCGGCGGGCCCGCCTGCGTCGACGTCGATCTCAACCTCGGGATCATCGTCACCTTCTTCCGCACCGTCGCCGACCTCTTCTACTTGGCCCACATGATCCTTAAGTTCCGGACGGCCTTCGTGGCGCCGAGCTCTAGGGTGTTTGGGAGGGGGGAGCTCGTCAGGGACCCCGACCAGATCGCACTCCGCTATCTCAAATCGGATTTCGTCATTGATCTCGTCGCCATGCTTCCGATCCCCCAGGCAGGATCCCCACTTCCCTTGGTCACTTTTCGATAGCCTTCCCTGGTTTCGAAAGAATCACCATTACAGATTTAAAAATTACGTTATCTTCTTTTCTCCTCCTCCTCCTCTTCCTCGAGTCCATGCTTTTTTCTTCTTTTGTTTGGTATTTCTTGATGATAGGCGTCGTTCTCTTTCCACCATTTCTTCAAAGTAGCTTTTTTTTCTTTTCTCTATTTTCTTTAATCACTTTTGTTTCTAAGCCAGTTCAACTGAACCTGATTCTAGAGGCATCCAACTTTAGTCGTGCTTCTGCTTTGTTGGGCTTGCCATTCAAAATAATTCTAACGTTTTGGAATGTTTTAATCAGCAACTGTAGACATGTTACGAAAGATTGCTTGATACTAGTGTCCCAGTTTGGTTGTTTATTGCGCTGAATCTCATCTAGAATATATGTGAATAATGTTCTTAAATTGCTCCATTTCTTTTCTTTTGCAGATCATAGTTTGGTTCATTATACCAGCAGTGAACGGCTCCAAGGCCCACACTAACCATACACTCGCTCTGATTGTACTCATCCAATATGTTCCTAGGTTGTTCCTTATTTTCCCTTTGAATGCAAGGATTGTTAAAGCAACTGGGGTTGTTGCAAAGACTGCATGGGCTGGAGCTGCATATAATCTACTACTCTATATGTTGGCCAGTCATGTATGTTCCTGATCACCTACATACTCTTCCTGTCAAATTTCAGTTGTTGCACCCACACTTTTCTGATTTACAAGAGTTAATGTGCATTCTCAACTTATCTGAGTCCCAATTACCGTCCAACTCATACAAGTCAGAAAGGAATACTTGATCTTTCATTCAAATTAAAGAAGATTTCTTCTTCTTTTTCTTTACTCCCTTTTTCATTGAAGGAACATTTAGATGCTGGTCTACCTCATGCCAGTGGGATCTAGGAAGTTGTTACTGGAGATTTGGAACTACCCCATCCGACTCGCACGAGTCAGTTCAACTCTGTTACAGTTCACTTTGACGGTACTTGGTTTTTGGAAACTTATCCAAGTCCAGATTCGGCCATTCTTGGTTGCACCTCGACGGAGAATACAATCTTGAAATATTTGTATGAAGTGTTCATCAAGAAGTGTAATGCATTGATTATGATTGTATCGCATTTTTTACAGGTTCTTGGAGCGTTATGGTATCTTTTGTCCATGGAACGGCAGACTAACTGCTGGGTTATGGAGTGCATGAGAGAGAATGTGACTTCGATTCCGCCTATGTGTAATCCCATCTTTCTAGATTGTAGTACACTAGAGTTACCTGATCGAAGGGCATGGCTGAACAAGACTCAAGTGCTTAGCAAATGTGATCCTGCTGATAGCCCTGCTGGCTTTAACATGGGAATGTTTGCTGAGGCTTTTACCACTCATGTTGTTTCATCCCCATTCCTTGAGAAGTATCTTTACTGTCTTTGGTGGGGTTTGAGAAATTTAAGGTATAGTCTACAGGACAAAAGATCCTAATGTCATAATGTTATCAGATCTATTTTAACTTATTTATTACAATGCGGCATCCTGCTTCATGTTATATTTTGCTATGAGAAAACCCTACCGTTTATCATGCTGCATCTAGTCAGTTCAAGATATTCATTTGCTACTAATCACCATGATGGTAATTTTTTTGAACCTGTTCTGTTATTTCCTCTCTGTACTTGTGTGAAGTGTCAGTTTGATTTTCTCCCCCAATTTTCTACATGTTGTTCATCGCATTGGTATGTAGTTAAATATGCCTGTTGTTTAGACGCACACGGAAAATCTATATATGAAAAGAATATAGGATAAAAAAATAAATGTCGTGTCTTTATTTATTTATAAAGAGAAAAAGAAGGGTATTCATTTATCGAACACGAATGCACATTTGTAAGCTGTTTAAATAGCATGTGCATTATAGAATTCCATGTGTTTAATTTGTCAAACGATTTTGAGTTCGACTATTGGACAATTCCCCACCGACCGCAGTCAGTGTTTATTTACATATGCTTAACGTCCGAACACCTTTGATTAATTGTCATAGAGAACCAAACACCTTTACGACATTGGTTATGATGTTTGGGAGGTACACTCGTACTAACAACACCCAGCACCCCTAGGAGGTACAGGCGGACGTATAGTCCTTCGACCCTCGGACGGAGTGAGAACACATTTTGGGCAGAACCCAAATCCCTGAATGGACTCTTGCACAAATTCAAAGATGCAGGGTATTTTTGTAATCCTTGAACATGTACATAAAAAAAGTATTTTTACAGTTACAGGACTTTGTAAGACTTAACGGTAAAATACATGACTTTTTAGCAAATCGTAGAGTTACAATACTTTTCTGCAAAAAATGAGGACATATCTACAATTATTGGGGATTACAAGGTATTTTTGTAATGACAGGCCATTGCAGGGGTTTCCTCATAAACTTGGGGGATCTTTAAGTAATCTCCGATTAATTCAGACAATTACATGACTTTTTCCCCGAGTCTTACGAAAACAAAATTACATGCACGCAAGCCCGGGGATATATATGTAAAAGCGAGGGCATATATGCAGCATACCCTCGCTCCGGGCTTAGAAAGATAAGGCACAAGTGGAGAAAATCTCCAAGTCTTCCGCTCCGAGTGTGTTGTCCGTAGGTAGTCCGAGTGTTGAGAAATGGGGTCCACGGGGCCTATTTATAGAAGTTCAGGGATAGTTAGGCCAAATTGGACCTATCTGGACCGGATAGGTCCCCAACCCCTAACCCATATGAGGGAGAGAGAGGGGCCGGCCCTATAAATTTGGTTTTTTTGGGATTTTTTTCCTTTAGTTTTTGTGCTTGTGCCACGTGTAGAGGAGCGAGAGCCTTCTCCTTGTGACTTGTGCTTCGGTGTAGTCCGCCATTTGCCACGTGGGGTGGTTCCGAACTTGTAGGATTTCTTTCCGTTCTGTCCCGTACACCTTGTGGATTGCGAAGAGTTGGTTATGAACTTGTAGGATTTCTTTCAGATCGGTCTCATATATCTCGTAGGTTGCAAAGAGTTGGTTCCTCGCAAGACCCGCTCGTTGCGTGGGTATTTTGGTTGTTCCGAATACCCATCATAAAGTTGTCAGAACTTGTAGTTGACCCGGTGTGGGTATTTTAGTTGTTCCGAATACCCATCGAAAAGTTGCTGGAACTCGTAGTTGACCCGGTGTGGATATTTTCGTTGTTCCGAATACCCATCGGAAAGTTGTCGAAACTTATGGTTGACCCGGCGTGGATATTTTGGTTGCTCCAAATATCCACCGGAAAGTTGCCGGAACTCGTAGTTGACCCGCCGTGGGTATTTTGTTTGTTCCGAGTACCCAACAGAGATTTCCCGGGACTTATATTTGACCCAGTGTGACGACGGTGCAGACTTCATGTCTTTTGTAACCGCCATGGGGCTAATCCTAATTTAATTTTCCCTATTAATTCGAAAGAAAAACAAACGGATTCAACACCTGTACATTTTAATTTAGAGTTAGATGAACAGAACTGCCTCATTGTTATATACCATTAGAGTTGAGGCATTTGTCACACCGTCTTACTTGCATTTCCAACGCTTGTCATTGACCTTATTGCCGTTTCCAAACATTTTTGCTTCTTATGTACCTGTTTTCTGCATATTCAACACTATACCCCCATTTAGATGGTGTCCATAGTTCACATTCATGTCAGGCTCACACGCACACGCATGCAGGCACATGGAGACATCTTTGGTCAAATACATTCGGACTTATAGAAAAGCTGTTTGAGGCTTTTTCAACATCCCTTTGTACTCACATCTTGTATGATGATTTCATTTCTATTCTATTGCATGCCTTTAACGATTGTCATGTTTCCACTCCAACCAATTCTACAGGCTTTTGATTTTAAAAGAAGAATGTGGGGGTTAATGTTGCTTTTTCCTGGTAACATGTGCTGTTGATGTTGCTGAGGGTGATCTTTCTTTCTTATCGTCTCAGACTATTTTAATTTGAGCATGCATTAGGGCCAAGAGCTTCCGAAATTTGAGAAATA
This sequence comes from Amorphophallus konjac, assembly GCA_022559845.1. Classification (NCBI taxonomy): domain Eukaryota; kingdom Viridiplantae; phylum Streptophyta; class Magnoliopsida; order Alismatales; family Araceae; genus Amorphophallus; species Amorphophallus konjac. The sequence continues at coordinate 604,997,187 of CM040121.1, forward strand.
ATAAGTTTTAGTCTTCTTGCAGGCTTTTGTCACCTCTTTTCCCTTTAAGTTTCTGAAGTTTTTTTAGCTCATTCTTACATTTCATTCTTCTCTTTACAACCAACAGATTTGACACTAGTACTCATCTCACAAGCTATGAAATCAAAGGCGAGAGGCGACCAAGGGGTTGCTTCAAGTCTTAAATGCCTAGGCAATGGCCTAGGCGTTTGACGTGACATTTCTTTAAAGCTATAAATAGGTCAGATATGTACATATTTCCTTAAATATGTCAACAACACATAAAACCTGTAAGAATACTTAATTTATACGTGCACATGTGCTATAGGAATGGGCTGGGTTATAGGAATAGGCTGGGTGGCCCAAGTGGGCACGGCTCAAAGGCATCCATGGCCCTGCCTAATCGCCGAGGCGAGATTGGCTGAGGCAAGGCGAATTGTTGGCGCCTCGCTCTCCTCGTCGCCTAGGCGAGCGCCTCAAGCACCTTTGATGGCATTGCTCACAAGCTCCCATCTTGTTGCTCATACCAGGCTAAAGTTGCTCAGTATGAGTAACAACATTACATTGAGAGGCTCTTTGATCTGGATCCTCCTATGTTTTACACTTTCTTTGGTCCATTCCTTTACCTTGCTTCCCTTTCTCATCCTCTTACTCAGCTCTCTACTTTCACTTGCTCCTTCCTGATTAGGCAGGAGACAAACGATTTTAAAGTTCATTTATTGACCGACCTATGTCTTGATGTATCTTTTTTCGTTAAGCCTTTGACAGTGAAGATGTTTTTTTTCTTATTTTTATTACTTTGTAGTATACAAAAAAAATCCTCCTTGTGATGTTGGGTTTGTTTTCACTGTAGCCTAGATGTCTGGCACCTCATGTTACACAGGAAAAGTGTAATTTTGGCTCATCAAGTTCTTGGTGAAATTATAATTGTTCTACTTGTGGAGTACTGCCATCTGTGTTTCTACTTATTCAAATCTATGTTTGTTCTCCTATGCCAATTTTATATTTAATGGAGTGTGCTTGCCTTTTCTTTTGTTGTGGCAAATACTATATGATTATGCTGTTCATCTGAGTTACTATAGGTGTCTGTAACTGACTCTTTTTCCCCTCAACACAGTTCTTATGGACAATCACTTGTAACAAGCACATATGTTGGTGAAACGTCATTTTGCATTCTCATATGTATTATGGGTCTTGTTCTATTCTCACAGTTGATTGGTAACATGCAGGTATTCTTTCCTGATCCTGATTTAGTTTATACACCTCGTGTACTCATACTATGATTTCTTCTAGGCGAATTCTTCTTGTTGCTGGGTAACTAATTGAGATGCCAATCATGATATTTTCTACCAAGAAAATGTGAATTTATAAAAAAATATCTGCAATAAATGCCTTTGAGATGCATCCCAGACTTGCAAGCAAGAATCCAAATAACAAATACAGTTTTCATCTCAATTGGTTGTTGAACCAGAAATTTTTTTAATGTCACATTTAAGTAGTTCTATTTATATGTGTTTCACTGATATGCCTGGTGCTTGGCCTTTGAAATGATGTTTGTCTTTTGCTCATGTAGATCCACCAGTGGCAAAAGGAGACTTATAACTTTGATTAGATGTATCAAGCATTCCAGGGTCCCAGAATGAATTGCTTAAAATACACAAGTCAAATGGCAAAATACTGAGCTTTACAGTTTTATAAATGATCAATCGATTTCAGCTTCCAAAAAGGTTGATCAATCAATTATCAGCATTATAAAATCTTCTGTCTCCCGTTTTTCGTCACTACTTTGTGCTCAAAGTTTTTAAACTGGTGTCCCAGGGATGTTAATGAAATCTAAAAACTTGAAATATTCTGTCACGGTAACCTCACATTGACTTTTGAGAATCACCATTCTTCATGCACAGTGCTGTTTTCTGTTTCCAGTTTCACTACTTTCCATATTACAGCTTATTCATCAATTGTTGTCATGATCTAACAATAATGCTTATATGGGATTTTTGCATATATTTAGCTCATTTTAGTATTAAAATATTTGTTTTGTTCTACTCAAATCTGTGACAGAATTTTCTAGTAAAATTTGCATATGAAGTCCATATCACCGTTCATAAGGGATTTTCATCTGTAGGATTACAATTTCTCTCACAAGACTTGCTATGTGGAACATGTAGAAGAAAAAGGTAAATTTATTGTTATTAAGAGACGATATGATGTGCACCCATACACAAACACATGCTTCAGCTTTGCGCTCTTTATTATTTTTTTTTGGAAAGTGGTTGATACAACGAAATTGCATTAGATCAAAAAAGGAGGGATGTACAAGTCTATTCGAGAAGGTCCCAAAAAAATCCCTTTACGGAATCCATACCAAGGTGATGTGGCACCCACTAACCCTCACCCAAACAAAACAAAAAAGAGGAATTGTGTGAGTCCACTTTACATAGAACCAAAGTCCATTCTCTTACTCTCTCCAAAATAAAAGAAACAATTTTTTTCTGAAGCTCTAGCTTCCCTCCTAAAGACTACTATTACTTGCTCCCTATAAGGCTCAAAGGGTAGCATGGAGGATGATCCACCAAATTTGCTTATTTCCCTTAAAAGGCCATCTCTTGTGCCATATTCCAATCAGTCGCTGCACTTTACCTTGGACTGGGATGATACCTCGGAACCTGCTCAAAACCTATGTCCAAACCTCCTTAGAGAAGGAGCATACTGTGAAGAGATGATTTAGTGTCTCCTCTTCTCCACAAAGATTGCACAATGTGGAGATATCTGGCAGGAATGGAGCCAACCTGTCACAAGCCGGCGGCTACCCATGTGCAATCCTCTATATAATCAATTTCACCTTGAGGGGACTTCTAGGATTCCAAGTCTGTGAAGCTAATCCATGTCTAACTCCACCATCTGCAATAAGATTGTAGGCTGAGTTGACAGAAAACCTTCCATCATTGTCCCATCTCTACCACCAACTATCAATGCCGCTAGCTGCTGGAGCAAAGTCCAAGAGGAAGGAAAGGAGCTTCTCTAGTTGTTCGATCTTCTCCACCCTAAGATTCCTTCTAAAGGATGGAGCCCAAGTTCCCCCTAATAGCTGTGGGTCAAAAACTTGGGAAACTTATGCCGCATGTGCAGAAGCAATCGTAAAGAGCCGAGGGAAGGTGTCTTCTGGTGTATAATTGCCACGCCACCTATCTTTCCAAAACAGACATTTGTGGCCACTCCCTAGTTAGACATGTGCACTAGCCAAAATAATACCCTTGCACTGTAGGATACCCCTCCAAATGGGAGAGATATTGTGTTGAGAAGCTGCGGTCAAGTCCCAGTCCCTTGCTTTGTCGTAGCATCTATGCCTGATGACTTGCAACCATAACCCACTATTCTCGGCCCCAAGTTTCCACGGCCATTTACACAACAAAGGCTGATTAAAATCTTTGATATTCCTGATGCCCAAGCCTCTCATTTCCTTGCTCTTGCAAATACTGCCCCATGCTATATCATGCCATCCTCTACTCCTACCTTCACTACCATGCCAGAAAAATCTTGATTGGATAGATTCAAGCTCTCTTGCCACAGTCCTCGGAATTTGGAAATGGAGAGCTAGCAGATGGGAGGCCTATTCAGCACTGATTTGCAAAGCACCATTCTCCCTTCAATTTATTACATAAATTTGACTCTTCTCCTCAGGATACATCTTCCTCCCGTAACCTTTTCTTATTATGATTTTTGAATCATATAAAACTATTGCTGGAAGTAAAATGTGGAACTTGCCTTAGAAATAGAAAACATCCTTGTTGATAATCGTGCTGCCTTAGTCTATGAACTTTCATAGGTTTCACATGCAGCTGCCCATATGCCTTCTTCTCAGTTCCGTTCATGCAATGATCTTTTATGGTTCTTTGCATAGGTCCTCACGAGCAAACCTAATAGCATATGGCATAGGGAATCCCTAGAAAGAGATATTTGTGTGATGTCACGACTAGACATTGTTGTTGGGCCATGAGCTAGAGAACTACCACACACAGACACACACATAGAGGCAGGACATTATTCTGATTGGCCCAGTGCACACAGTCACCTGAAGCCATCGATTTGATCTCTGGCAGTGCCTTGTACGCCCATCCACAGCCTGTTGTCAGTGGTTCCTGCACACATGGGCCCCCCTCCGGAAACACTCCTCTCTCCCATCCACGGTGCCCAACTCCCATACTGGCAGTGACTGCCCATGTGCGAATGAGCTACATGGCCTGACCTGAAAGTAAAGTTTCTGCCTTGCCATTATTCTTACATCATCCAAAAAGAACTAAAGATAGGAACAACCATGAGTAGGTTTCCTCCTCAGTGCTAATGCCACCTTGTAATCAAGAAATTCCTTGCATATTCATATCATACCCCACATGTAAACTAAGAACTATATTCAACGATTTTAATCATGCTTATGGAAAGGGATGCAATTTTGTAGCACGCTTTTGATAGGTAGGTACCCCAATCCTGTTGTTCGACAAGATTGGGGAAAATTGTCATATATTTTTTTGTGTCATCTTTCAAAGGGTACGATTAAAAGGAAGGGCTGCAACTTTAGGCAGGCCATCCTGGACCTGTCCAGCCTAATCTGAAAATTGGTTCAGGTTGTGCCATAGTAGTATGGGTCAGGTTGAGCTCATGTCTAGCTTGACCTCTCCTCGGTTGGGTCTGATTGGACTGTGTTGTACCATCAAGTAGACCAGACCTAACAAAAACCCTAGACATTCTTTAAAAATAAATATTAGACATAGAACAACTTGATTTTTGTTCGATTTTTTGTTATTCAGGTTGGAGTCGGTTGGGTGTTGTTTGAGCAATTTGGCTTAGGTAAGGTTAGGTTGGGTTGGGAAAGTTGTACATATGCTGGATCAGTCAAGAAGGGTTGTGTTGATGCTTGGGTTTAGGGTTGTGGAAAGTTGGCCGAGAACTGAATACAAATTGGTTTTGAACTAAATTTTTATCCAATCCTATTTGTTGAATTTTCATCTTTTCTGATCCTCAAACTTTTAGAAATATTACAAATTATGATAGTGTATTAAGGTTACCATTTGAGATTGTATCTGATTGTCATTTTGTTTCATATCGGCCTAGAGAGTGGCTGTGTCATGTTAAATGTGGATCAGAAGCGTCAACAATTAGGAGGGGAAGCTTATTTAAGTAATGCATTCAAATGGGAGTTAATAGTAGGATGGACCTAGTGGAAGCAGGATTTAAAACAGCTTTTGATACCAAAAGATCTCAGTGTTAATTTATTGGAGGACAGATTGGAGTTGACTAGCCTAGCTCAACATCATCAGAAAGAATGGACATAACTCAATCTCAGGGCTCCTAGTTGGCCTGAAAATTTGGCCAAATCTCTGGGCTTTGGTTCAGATCCTAAGCCAATCTCAGATTGATGTGATGAGGCTTTATGATGATGTTTGATGTTACAATCAAAGAAGAAAGTGAAAATTGAACCATGAAGAATTTATGATACATTGTATATGGAAAATTCAAATTTGTGTCAGAATAAATTAACCCAGATAGTTTCTTTCCTTTTTTCCCCTCTTTTTTGTGTTTCCTTGTGTCTCTACCTGGTTCAGTGAACTGATTGCTTACCATTCACATTGTGTTAGAAGCTGAAAAGTCAAGAAAATTTAGAGTATCTTACATTACTTAGGCATGTTCCTATTTAATTTAATGCCTTCTAAATCACAGCAATCATGTCCATGCATATTTTATGTCCATGATGTAGTAGCACAATGATGAACTTTCTTGCACCTTTTTTTTTGTCAAGACATATTTGCAATCAATGACTGTGAGACTTGAGGAATGGCGTGTTAAAAGGAGAGACACGGAAGAATGGATGAGGCATCGCCAGCTACCTCCAGATTTGCAGGAACGAGTTCGCCGATTTGTTCAGTACAAGTGGCTTGCCACTAGAGGTGTTGATGAAGAATCTATTCTTCAGTCTTTACCTTTGGACCTCCGTCGTGATATTCAACGGCATCTATGTCTTGATCTTGTTCGTCGTGTATGTACAACCTATCATAACCTCCAATTTTGTAGAATATGGGCTTAATTTTCTACATTCCTTTTGTTTACACATTGTTGAATGAACTGACATTTACAGTATGTTTTTTTGTCTTGAAAGATGCAATCACAACTTGCATTACTTCACAAGTCACTTTGAATTTGGCAGATGCATTTAAAGATTGCTAATTTCATTTACATTTTTGATGGATTAACACAAGAATATGAATTTGCATTATTTTGGGGCATGAGTATCTTGGCTTTGACTGTGCGTGTATGACGAATAATTTTAAATGCATCTCAGCCTTTTATTTAGCACTTTTGATCTTTATGTGTTCTAACTGTTCTTTTTCCCCTTTCTACTGTAAGGAAATTAATTGAGAATACAAGGAGATTTCTTTCCCCATATTAGCGTGTTTATTTTCTATTATGAGTAAATTTTATGTTATCTTTGAAGAATCATGCTCTTGAAGCATAGAAAACTTCTCGTGGGATTTCACTCTTAAAAAAAAAATGATTTCCCTATGTTCATTTGCCTGGTGCTTGACCCAGGATTCAAGAATGATACAAGGAGAGCACCTTGAATTTAGGACTTCTACATGTGAGTGTTTTGTTGTAGTGCACTCATTGACAAGTGTTTATTATTATAATCATCATCCTAAAGCTTTCTGTCATGTACATAATATCCACAGGGATAAATTTCAATTTCAAGATGTTGAGTGAATTCTCTTACAAGCAGTGTCTATAAAGCTTTTCATGCACATAGAATATGCCTATTACCATGCATTTGGAAAGCAACTAATCAAATTTTTATTTTGACCAGAAGCAATCAAGTTCTTGTGGGAATTGCCTATCTTGTCATACATGGTGGAAATAAATATATAATTCCCTTTTTCTGAACATATATTATTTCTCCATTAAGCAGTTTTCTGAATATATTAAAACAGAAAACCTTTATCCCTCGTCTTGAAAAATTATATGTTGTTTACAAGCATCTTCTTTACATGTGTTTTCTTTCTTTAAAAAAGTTGAAGAGTGCCAATAGGGCCTAAATACTGTTTGGTAGCTTTTACCACAAATTAGAGGAGTTAGACACTTCGTTAGACTCTTCCCCAAAAAAGTCTGGACTCCACACCCTCCACACCCCCCCTTTCTCCTGGTAAACCAATTCACTCAAGTTGTCACTCCTTTTTTCCTCTTTTTGGCTGGAAATGGGGTTCGCAAGGCCTCCCGTCTATTTCCCTTGGCTTACGAGGCCTTGTGCTGACTTTATTTTGAAAGTGGATGGTACCACAATTGTATTAAGAGAAAAAAAGGGATACACATGTATAGAGAAGTATGCTCCAGAAATCCCTGCACAAAAAGCTCTACACACTAAGATATTGTGGTACTCACGAGCCCCCCAACAAACAAAAAGGAAGATCTTTCTGAATGTATATTACAAAGCTAGCAAGCCCATTCGCTCACCCTCTCACAAATGAAAGGGACCACTCTGTTCGCAGCTCTTGCTTTCCTTCTGAAGATTTTACTGTACTCTTTGATTTCTGAGGAATGGTCCGAATGGGATCCATATCTTTCGGGGCAGGTTGATGTTTGCCTCCATCTTCCCCTCTTGTCACGGGCGAGCCCCTTCTCTCTTCCTCTAGACCCATTTCTGTTCTGTACCCCACAAGTTAGGACTTTTTGGCTTTATGGGTCATCTCTTCTGCCATGGTTGAGAGGATTTTTTATTTCCTAAAGATCAAAATCTTGTAAACCACATTTTGCATAATGGGTGGCGGAAAGTTGAGGTGTAAAAAGTTTCATGTTTCATGTACTCTTGGTTGATATCTAATGTCTAACGTCTCTGTATTTCACAGGTCCCTTTCTTCTCACAGATGGATGATCAGCTTTTGGATGCCATATGTGAACGTCTAGTCTCATCGTTGAGTACATCAGGAACTTACATCGTTCGGGAGGGTGATCCAGTGAATGAGATGCTATTTATCATCAGGGGTCAACTAGAGAGCTCCACCACTAATGGTGGAAGGAGTGGATTCTTCAACTCTATTACTCTAAGACCTGGGGATTTCTGTGGTGAAGAGTTGCTAACATGGGCCTTGATGCCAAACCCAAGCATGAATTTCCCATCCTCTACTAGAACTGTACGAGCTCTAGGGGAAGTTGAGGCATTTGCCCTTCGAGCTGAAGATCTCAAGTTTGTAGCCAATCAATTCAAGCGTCTTCATAGTAAGAAGCTCCAACATGCTTTCAGATTCTATTCTCATCAATGGAGGACTTGGGGAGCCTGCTTTATTCAAGCTGCATGGAGGCGCCATAAAAAAAGAAAATTGGCGAAGGAGTTGGCTAGACACGAAAGCCTTTTGTACACCCCCTTACTAGACTCTAGCCAGGGGATCCAATATAGTGACGAGCCCTCTGTCTATGACAACAATGATCCTTCAGTGGAGAATGCAAACTTCCAGCATCTTGGGGCTACAATACTAGCTTCAAAGTTTGCCAAGAATACCAAGAGAGGAGTTAACCAGAGGATGAGAGACAATAATCTTACTGCTGTCAGCTTAAAAATGCCCAAGCTTGTAAAGCCAGATGAGCCTGATTTCTCGGCAAATCTTGGGGATGATGATGAAAAATGATCATCTGGGGGAAAATTGTGGTCATAAGAACTAACATAACTAGGATTTTGTACGGTTTATTGTCATCTATTGTAATTATTGATCATTATTTTTCATTGATACGTAGCAATGTGGATCATTTTGACTTCGACACTTCAAAGGGATATTATTGAGCATTGGTGCACCATATGACTTGTTGTAAATCGCGTAGTCTTTACTTACAATCACTGTTGGTGAGAATTATAGATATATCACTCATAAATTTAGATGTGTATATATGTTGTCATTGGCATTTTTAGTATATATGCAAATTCAAAATAGAGAAACGATAAATTTGCAATTTTTATTTTCACAGTGATTTATATCCAAATCCTCCAATCCCCCACCTCCCAAAAAATCTAAGAAAAAAAATCTAGACTTTATGTAATTAACTTGAGTGTCGATCCCCAGATCTCTAATGAAACGGAAGCCCCATTTGCTCTTTTCATCAGCTACTTTAAAGAGCGAGTAAGGGGTTGCTTTCCATCATTTTGTCCTATCCAGTGCTGAGATGCATTGACAGAGCTGCTCGGCTATTAGGGTGATGTGAACCTACCTGCTATCATAGGAGGTATTTTATCTTTTTGGTGATTGTGCCCTAGAGAAGGTACAAGTTAATCGCTTCAAGGGTTGATCACATATGCAACTTAGGTGGAGTTTGGTTGGGCTTGTGGGGGAGAGATTTTAGAATTTTAATCATTATAATCTTTGACATCTCCGCCGTCCCAACTAAATGTAACATCAGAGTCTCAACTTCTACGCCGGGTGAATTTTAGAGGAGAGAGAGACATATTTTTAGAATCCGTAAAATCTCACCGCAACGGGCTTTTAGGCAGATTCTGCAAATTAAAAATGTGCACTGCCTCATGTTTATTTTTCGTAATGTTATTACCATTTTCCCGCCAACATCTTTGCCTGTGCCAGGCGAATTGAGGTTCGTATGGCACGAGTGATGATGTGTACACAATGTCCTTTTTTGTTAAAGAAAATATAAATCGCGTCGGCATGAATCGACGTTAACTCAATAGTGTTTCTTTGACGCGATTTACAATAGAATTGTTAATTTATAAAAAATAAGAATCCCGTTGACCGCCAAATAAGAATCCCGTTGACCGCCAAATGACATTCTATATTGAAAAAAATCCTTAAAACACGGGATTATACGGCCTGTCAGGTTAGTGAGCGAGGGATTATCACAAAAACAATTGGGTTAGAAGCCCAACCAAAGGGGCCCTTAATATATAGCCAAACAATGACCATTAGGTTTCCCAACCAGTCGCATGTCTTGCTGTTAGGAGCACTCATGCGCTAGACATGCAATTGACGGGATGGGGTAATAGATGCATGACATTCAACTCCTCGCCCTTCACCCAACGCCAATGGAAGGAATGGAAAGGAGAGGGGAAAAAAGATGTTTTTTTTTTCATTTCCTGAGCCGAATAGAGGGAGCCCTTTTTCCTTTGATGGTAATCAACAACTACAAATATTCTTAATTGGTGGATGACATTTACAATAAGCCACAAAGATAAAAAGTTTTACAACCGCAAGGATAAAATGGTCAGTCTCTGTGCTGTTATTTTTTGAAATAGGCCATTGATTTGGTTGTCTCCATTCTCCAATGCCACCTCCTTTCTCTCTCCTGTCTCTGTAGTTCTCTCTCTCATCTCTCTCTTGTAAGGATGGTAAATTTGAGTACGTGAGAGAGAGATTTTCGTCATTCAACAATCAACTACTAAGAATATTAGAATATTTTTAAAATATTCATCTTCTCGTCGATCGAAGTTAAGTAACGGCGATAATATTTTGCATAATCTGATAATTAGAAATAATGATATGTCTGTTAATATATTTTTAAGAATGATATTTTTGTCGTTTCAATTTTAACAATAATTTATTTAAAAAAATCCTTTTAAGTTAAAATCTTATTTAAGTGTAGACAATTTGTAAGTTCAGATTCCTCTGACCAGAATGCAAGATTGATCGATCTTGATCAGAAACAATATATAGTTACCCAGACGAAATATTCGACCCTTGAGACTGATCCGATAAAAAAACATATAAAAAAAAGAGATCGACCAAAATCGATCTCCCCCGAGCCGAATTATTGGACCAATTAGTATTGGCCAATTCTTTAAATTATGAGCAGGCTAGCTTCACCTATATATATTAGGGTAAAGCTTGGTTAAAAGAGAGACGGATAGTTTTATAAAAAATACGTAATATTTACCTAATTTTGTAATTATATAAACATTTTTGTTTTATAAGTATATTTTATTCCAAAAGCTCTTTTATTTATAAAATCATTCTTTTAAGTGGATATCCGATTTTCTTCTGTATACCTATATTTTAACTTGTGATTATCCCTTCCAAAAGGCAACCAAACTGTCTATGAATGGACTACAAACAGAGAATAATATATACACATGCTGCACTCCCAAGGGTGCAACAACTGCCCCACTCCACTCTTCAAGCGGTCTAATTAGATCGATGGGATGATAAAAAACTGGGTGGTGTGAAGAATAACTATGGGAGATCGATCGAGCAGTGGGAGTACTGCAGGCCAGTTAAGATTGCTTGCACACCTAGATAGATCGTCAGATCGATCGATCTCCAGAATCAGAGTCATCTTCAAAGAAGAAGAGCTGACTCAAGAAGGCAACATGATGCCTGCCTGCATGCATGCATTGTTAACGTTAGAACAGAGAAGTGAGGTTCCTCGCCGCCAAAAAGAGAGCTCCAACCCATCACTGAAGCGACGAGCTGCGTCCATGAAGTAGAAAACCCACGAGTTTTAGCTTTGCTTAAGACGGCATCGTAGTCCACCACGACCATATATGCCAGCGGTCTTTTTACGTTCGATCGGTACTTACTCCGGATCTTTGAGCGGTCCGTACGTCAAGATTATTACTTCCAGTACTTCCGGTGACGCCGGTCGACGGACATGAGATATTAATGCCCAGACGACGTCCTCGGACCTTGGGAAGGACGTGAACAGCCACGGCAGTCGCCTCGTCGGGGCCGAACACCGGCGTTTACCTTCAGGGATGCGAAATTGTTGCAGCAGCGGCCTACTTCCGTGATAACCTCGGCGAAAGACGGAGGAATTTCTTGGACGCCGAGGCCCTCGAGATTAAATCACTTGGGGGATGAGATTTGCGAATTCTCATCGATCCGTCTCTGCAGGAAGTGGAGGGAGCCATAAGAACTTGAGGGTTAATTAGGGCATCTGTAGAACGAGCCTTCCAGTAGATCAAGAGAAGCTGGTCCTCCAGTTCTTAGATCTGCACTCCAAGGTTGGGCTCCAACTTCTGTCGAACAGTCTGCGAGCGATCGCTTCTGGGTGGAGCAGCTCCTGCAAGTAGATTAGTAGCAGCAGAGGGATCTCTGGGCAAGTAAGAAGAACTATCAAGAACAGGGTTCATGGGCTAAGGGTGACACCAGAGCTCTGTGCTCTAACGTATACTAACCAAGAACAGAACTGTGAGAACTGGTGAAGGCCATGACTGTGACGGGGTAAGGGAAATGGAGGAGGAATATTATATGTGGTTCATGGTTGAGAGGATCATGGTAGTAACGAATGGCCGAAGGTGTGGCAGTGATGGGGAGATCAACCATGCAAATGGCTGAACTGTACGTTGAGAGATACATACATATATATATATATATATATATATATATATATAGTCACAAAGGCGTTGATGACAGGGATACAGAGTCTGTTATATTCTATTCATTTAACTTGATCAAATTATTATATTAATTTACTAGGGATGTAAGTGGATCAGCTAGATTATTAGAAAATTAAGAATCATTAGTTCAGACTTTTAAACTAATTAAGTGATACTCCATTTGTAAATTAAAGTATAAGTTTTTTTTTTGTCGGAAAGTTCAGACAAGGTGAAGATTGAATCGCTATAAATACCACTTATAAGTTAGATAAATCTTTTTAACCATTTTCCTAATATGTTCTCATTTGATAGGTCAAAAAACGCATGCAAAAGAACGAGAAGTGATCACTTCTGGTGAAGTTCACAAAATTACGGTGACACCCTTTCAAGTTCAAGTGATCTGAGTACGAGAGCTGAAGTGAACACCCAATTTTTAAAATTTTTACAAAATCATTTCCGTGCGCTAAGAAAATTAGCATTATTTCCAAGTTATGAAAAAGGTATTCTTGAGCATTGGTATGCATTTATTTGTAAGAGCGAGAAAACAAAAAAATCAATTATAGCGTTGATAAATTTTGTAAATATGATTTTACGCATCTTCATATCTATATTATATATGGTGTGAATCATGATTCGTCAACTCGATACGACTCGCACCGACTCGGATATACCGTATTGGATCTGAGAGAAATCGGTCTCAAATTTACTTTGGATCGACCGAGTCGAGACGAGTCATCACCGTAGCAGTCGGCTTGTGGCAATCGGACTGATTTCTAACATGTTTGCATGGTAAAGAGGTAGATCCATCGTCGGAGAAACTTGAGGCGGCAAGTTTGACTAGCTTCAAGACGTTTCAAGGCCGATTTGAGCTGGGCGAGGGGCACTGCCGGTCGGGTGGGGGCTACCGACATAGGGGAGGTTGCAAATGGGGTTGGGGGTGGGGGTCTACAAATAGGAGGGCCGTAGGAGTGGGAGAAGAAATGGACATGTAAGGGTGAAGGGAGGATGGATTGGACTCGGAGCAAGTCGGCCCGAGTCACATGCGACTCGGGCATACCATATCAGATCAGGGCGATCCCAATCCGATACAAATCACCGAGTTGACAAACCTTAGTGTGAATTACAATTAAATCACTATTACAAAATGTGATCCTTATTTGTCTAATCAATGCGACTCGGGCGCATCATACCGGATCAAGATGATCTCCATCCGATACGGATCTTCGAGTCGACGAACTTTGGTGTGAATTACAATTAAATCATTGCTATAAAATGGGATCCTTATTTATCTGTTCATTGATCAAAAGGATGAACTAGTATCCCGGAAAACAAAGGTCTAATGCTCGCAAAAGTATGAACTTACTATGTCTAAAGGCAATAGGAGAAAATCATAAAGCCGGTCTTTAACATAAGAGAGGGTGGAGGTAGTCAAGACCATGGTTCGCCGACTCGGTCGGACTCGGGCTGACTTGGCCGGGCCATATCAGATCAAGACAAAAATGGGTCATGATCCTGCTTAGATCGCCCGAGTCAAAAAATGGTTATTGGACTCGTTTCGAATCGGGCTGACCCGGGCGAGTCGGACGGGTCGGATCTGAATCGGACACGAGTCGTCGCGATCTGAAGCGTGCGATACTTACCGAAGACAGGCGTTCCCAGCGCCTTGTTCTTCACGTTGCAGACGACGACCTCTTCGCTCTGTTCGGTGCAGACGCCGATGATCGATTCCTTCCTGGCATGGAAGAAGATGGTTGGAGGTGGATTCATCGTCGGAGAAGGATTAGGGGCTCGATTGGGCCGATTTTCTGCGCATTGGAGGGGATTTTAGCGGATCAAACGGTTAAACTCGAAGGTAAACCCTAAACCCGATTGCTTCGAACCCTAGCACTCTAGATTTGATTTTTGGGTATTAATCGATTTGAAATCATGTTGTAATTGTTTTAGCCTAGATTTGTACATGTTTCCTTCCTCGTTTGCACAGATTTAGTCTAGATCTAGGGTATATTTGAATTTTAAATTTTTTTAATAAATTTAAAAAATATGAAAAAAATAGAAAAGTGCTAAATAAACGTTAATGATGTCTGAGCATGAATTTTTTTGGCACTGATCCAACGTTTTCATGCGATTGCATGATGAAATTATTTGTCACCCTTAGCATCAATTTGTCACCCTTGATACCTATTTGTCATCCTTAGCATCCATTTGTCACCCCTGATAACCTATTTGTCACCCTTAGCATCCATTTGTCACCCTTGATACCTATTTGTCACCCTTAGCATCCATTTGTCACTTCTGATACCTATTTATCACCCTTAACATCTCTATTTGTCATTCCTGATATCTATTTGTCACCCATGATACCTATTTGCCACCCTTATCATCAATTTGTTACCTCTAATAACTCATTTGTAGTCCTTAGCATCCATTTGTCACCCCTGACACCTATTTATTACCCTTATCATCTATTTATCACCCATGTCTTGAAGTGAAATCTCCCAACTGCTCTAATATACGAAAGCTGAACCAAAAAGAGAAGAAAGAATCATAAAAAAATATTTAATAAATGTAATAGTATAATAAAAAAAAATAATTATGAAAATGATAAAAATCATAAAAAGGATAATTAATAAATTTACCAATATAAAAATAATAAAATAATTATAAAAATGATAAAAACTAATAAAATTGATAATTAATAAAGGTAACAGTATAATAATAATAAAATAATTATAAAAATGATAAAAAAACTATAAAATGATAATTAATAAATGTAACAGTATAATAATAATAAAATAATTATAAAAATGATAAAAAAGCCCATAAAATGATAATTAATAAACGTAACAGTACAATAATAATAAAATAATTATAAAAATGATAAAAAATCATAAAAATGATAATTAATGAGTGTAATAGTATAACAATAATAAAAAAGATGAAAATGATATAAAAATACCATAAATGATAAGAAACTCATAAAAATATCCCCATTAAAAGATTTAACGGCGAGTAGTCCGGATTTCTTCCCTTTGACCCCGAGTGAGGAAAAATACCAAAGAGGCCCTTGCAAGGCACGCTCGGTTCTCAAGACTGCCACTGTTATGGCCGTCGCACGACCTCGCAACGGGCCGATAATTTACGAAATTTGACCTGTTTAGTCGGAATTCAACTGAATTTGAGCGTGTTCGAATGAACTTGAATGTATTCATTAGTTTGATTAATTTTTGTAGGTTGTAATCATTAATTTGAATCAAGAATACAATTTAAAAAAGTAGGAGAGAGTTAATATTTAATATAATTTTTTTTGTTAAGAATAGGTAATTATTGAGGCATTTGACATAAGTCAGACCGAGTCCGTCCGAGTCAGATGTGACTCGACTATATCGTACCGGATCAGGAGGATCCCGATTTGGTACGGATCAACGAGACGACAAACCTTGGTCAAGACTTTAGTGTCATTATCACATTTGACTTATCTTATTTTCAAGTCTCACAGTGTTAATTGTCCGTGTGGCTGTGCCGCAATGGGCAAGCCGGGCGTACGCGCGGGATTCCCGAGGGGTGCCCCTCATCCGCACTGTATGTTGGGCATCCGTAGGAGCCTCCTAGAGAGGCCATTCGAGCACCCCCTACGGTAGATTCCGCCTTTGGCCCCTCCCCTTCTCCTCTCCCTACTCCGCTCCCAAGCTTAATTTTCATGATAAAAAAATTTACATGAAAAATCATTATTACACATAAATTTATAAAAAATATTTTTACATATATATTAATAGACATATCACCACGTAAATTCATATTCTGCAAAAATGTCATCATCGCAATCGCTCTTTATATTCTTAATTTAAAAAATAAAAAAATAAAAAATGTTATCCTCTCTCCCTCCACCTGACCGCCAGATGCCATCAGATCCCCTCCCCCTCTCCTGATTGTCGGAGCTACTACGAGGGTGGCACCATTCGACGACTAGGGTAGGCGGTGGTCCAGCAATGACGCGGAACCAATGGGTGCGATGCTCCGACTGGGCTGCAGCCTTGCTTATGCACGGGAGGTGGGCGACTACCAACGCTTTGTTGCAGTAGCGAGAGGGAGGGGATAGGAAAGGAAGAAGGGGGGCTCGATGGAAGTTGTCTGGGTGCACGGAGGGTGAGATAGAAGAGGAAGATGGGGGGCTCGATGGAGGCAGCCAGACGTCGCCGGATCCCCTCTCCACCTCCACTGTGTCGCAGGACCCCCCTCTCACGTCACCATGACTGTCGAACCCCCTCCCCCTCCAAGGACGCCGCCAGTGCCCACTCCCCCCTCCACCATAGCCATCGGATCCCCCTCCCCCTCCACAGACGCCATCGGAGTCCCCTTCCCCCTCCCCTAGCCGTCATATCCCCCTCCACCTACCTGTGCCAGCGGAGCCCCCTCCACCATGGCCATCGAACCCCATCCCCCCGCCACCTGCACAAACAATACCCTCCTCCCCCCACCTATGTCGTTGGAGCCTCTCTCCCTCCACCATGTCCACCGGATCCCCCTTCCCTTCCACCATGATTGTTGGACCCCCTCCCCCTCCACTTGTGAGTTGTGACACCAGAGCCCCGTCCATCATGGCTGTCGGATCCCCCTCCCGCTCCACTTATGTCGTCGTAGCCCCCTCCCCCTCTACCATCGCCGTCAGACCCCCTCCCCCCTACCCCTCTACCATAGCCGTTGTACCCCCCTCTCCCTCCACCATGCCTGCCCAGGGTTTAGCTGGAACCTAGATTAACCTGTCATGAACCTATTATTAATATATTCATTTTATAAAATATTTTTTAAAATTTTTTAAAATTAAAAAATTTAAAGGTATAGTAACTCAACTCATAATGATATTTTTTACTTTTAGATTTTAATTAGTGAAATTAATGATATTATTTATTAAATAAAATTTAATTTTTACAATATATTTATTTTATAAAAATATATTTAAAAATATTTAAAAATTAAAAATTTTAAAATAAACATTAATCGCAACCCTGAATTAATGACATGTTTGACATTTAAATTTTATTTAATGATGTTATTTATCAAAAAAAATTCATAACATATTCATTTTATAAACTATATTTAAAATATTCAAACATATGTATAAAAATTGAAAATTTTAAAGTGAATAGTAACCGCAACCCCTAATTAATGTCCTTTTTTACTTTTAAATTTTATTTAGTGAGATTAATAATGTTATTTATTAAAAAATATTTTATAGTATATTCATTTTGTAGAATATATTCAAAATATTTAAATTTTAAAAATTTTAAATTGAAAAAAATTTCAACCCGTAATTAATGATATTTTTCACTTTTAAATTTCAATGAGTGAAATTAATGATGTTATTTATCAACAAATATTTCTATGATATATTCATTTTATAAGATATAATAAAAATATTAAAAACATTTAAAAGTTTAAAATTTTAAAGTGAACAGTAACCTCAACCCATACTTAATGACACTTTTAATTTTTAAATTTTAATTAGTGAGATTAATGATTTTATTTATCAAATAAAATTGTGTTTTTATAGTATATTCAATTTATAAAAGATAATATTTTTTAAAAAAATATTTAGAATAAAAAGATTTAAATTAAACACATATCTACGGATGAAATATTAAAAAATGAGAGATAAATGTGATATTTGAACTATCATTATTACCTAGTTAATCTACTACCTATCAAATAACACTGGATTAAAATTAAATTAACCCACCTCTTTATTTTTCAAGTTAACTCTCCTATCAAAACATAAAATGGGTTAACCCCGAATTAAATTAAGCGGGTTGAGTTAACCCACTTTGGACCTAACTCACTGCCAAAATGAGGCTCAGAGACTTTGAATAGAGCAGAAATCGAAGCTTTCTGGTTTCCGACGGGGAACATCGAAAGTGCTATTCTTTCAAACTCCCATCAGATACTTGCATGATCCTCAGGCAGGGATGTAGAAGATCAACTCACATTTCCCTCAATATGCGGGCTTGAGTGTTGTTTATGTAATTTAACCTTTTCAAAGTGCGGGGAGAATGCTGGAATGCGATGCAATTCACTTCACCATCTGCTCATAAAGCGTATAGTATCTGATTAGAAAAGGAAGAATAAGACCATAAAGATGGTAGTCCAAAATTTACGAATCCAAAACACCAATTTCAAGAAAAAATATCTCAACCATATTTTATCAACGAGGGCACTTGAATATCAACTCGGTATTGTATTTTTTTTTTAATCAATGATACCCGCATGTCCTCTCCCATGTTCTAATCTCTGGAGAGGAAGAAAATAGAAATATTTAATGTCTCCTTTTATTTTGAACACCAAGGTCAATCTTATGGAGTCATATTACACATTCTCAAACCCAAGTACCTATATAGATCAACCAGAATTTTTGTCGCCGCCGAAGGAATTTTGGAGGAACCCAGACTCTGGGAGGTGACTTATGTCACCCCATGTCTTTAAGATCCACTTATTTTCACTATCAAAAATGTGGAACACATTAACTGATGTATTCAAAGACTTCAATTCCACAGACGATCTTGGAACAGCTCGCTTATAGAGCTCCCTTAATGTTCCACCATGGGTGACTATTAGAATCCTCTCTCCTGCAAATCAAGTTTTGCCAAAGAAAGGAGTAATAACAAGGTTAAATCAATCCGGGCAGAAAGTCCACCAGAACTTTACAAAAAGATGACAAAAAAGAAACCAATAAAAGTTTCCTATATCATAAGCCACCAACATTTTCTGACAATTAAAATCGTGCGATTTGTGTAACCTCACATTGGACGAGCTTTACCTTTTAGTGCACATGTCTGTGCTTGAATTCATCAATAATGTAACAAAGAACTGACTGTAAAAGGGGACACTTGGATTACAGGTTGAGGAGTAGAAAGAAAAATATGTTTGTAGGAAAATGTCTGGATTGAGCCATTATCGGAGAGTACAAGCAATTCGCAGGAAACTCAGCTTCCTATTGTAAAATTTGGTTCTATAGTACAGTTTTGAAACCACTCTTCCCACTTATACCCCCATTTTCATGAGGCTCAGCACCTGAGAACCCTTTTTTCTGTTCATTTTTCTTTCCTCAAACTGACAACAATCATTAAAAATCCTCAGACATTTAATGTTTATAAATTGACGTCTATCTAATTCATAATTATACCACTTTTCTGAATGTTGGACAATGTTTGTATTAGATCCTGTCAAATGAGATCAGATCAGAATCACATTTGACCTCTTCCTGATGATTCTTCCATCAAGTAGCATATCCAAGAACATGACCAAATTGAATTAAATGGATGACAATCTAGTACATCAAAGTTGTGCGACATCAAGTATCACATCTTCTTGGAGATCCAAATGCTTAAATTTGTCAATGAAAGGTTGAATTTGTTAGAATTAATTTAATATAGTAGTTGGCTATGAACATTGAAATTGAAATTTTTATAACACAAAAAATGGTCCATAGCACTAATGAAAAAAAATTGCAATCAACATGAATCAATACAGTTGGTGTTAAGAGTGAAAAACAGAAGAAAAGTTCTTTAGTCCCACAAATACCAATGGATTTCACAGCAATCACAAGTATCAATCAAGTGATGCATGTAGAAAAATAATCATGATAAGAAAACATGAGTAATCTTACCAATGTGCTTCCTGGCTATTCTTTCCACACAGGATGTGCATCGTTGATGAAGCTGATTAACACTCTCCCCACCACCCTGGATATAATGAAATGATATGAGACTTTTATTGAGAAAAAAGAAAGAAAGAATGTTCAAGCTGTAACATGTTGAAGAGGTTGCAAAAGGAAAACAAAGATGAGTTTTAGTGTACATGTAACATAAATGATGAGGCCTGCATTTGACATACCAATAGCAATGATACGACAAAAACCAACTTGAATATAAGAAATCCATTTAGATATAGAATGAAATTATGGACAGACCATTAAATTTAAGGCAGGGTATGGTCAAGTTCCAGCACAGCCTTAAGTGGCCAGGGCCCTGCTAATGATCTGCTTAAGCCAACTGGCAGGTCAGAGTTCAGGAAACATGGCCACCCACCACTGTAACAGGATAAGCTATAGCATATTAGCATGTATCTTATTCATGAACCGCAGAGATTATTAATTGCTAAAATGACATCAGATATGCAAGTTGAACGAGAGTTCAATTGCAGTTCAGATTGGTCTTATGATTTAACTGTACGCATTTAAAAATCTTCTGAACCAAGACTGACACCAGTATATGAAAGAAGTTGAAGCTGGGTAAAAGAACCAATATTACCAATTCCCCAGCTAAAAGCAAGAAACAAACACTGAATAACTAGTGTTCTGGGAAGTGACTACATGGCTTGCGAACAAAAATGTTGAACGAGAAACCACATAAATAGCATTACTAAAGGTGACCACACGATTTGCTGAGGGACCTAGAAGACATCTGCCTATGTGAACAACCAGCCTAACAATATTACTTGAAACTAGATAGCACATATTTGAGGGACCTGTGGACACCGAAAATTGCACACCCAGATGTCCTGCTCGGCCCAGCATCAACAACGGAACCGAGTGAAGCAGCCCCGGAGAGACTAGTCATCCGAACTCCCCCCAGTATGCGCACTGCCGTGAAGCCGTCCCCGGAGTCACGACAGCGAAGAGAAATCAACCCCCAGGAGCCCTACAATCCATGGGCCTTGAAGAAAATCAAACGAGCCGCAACTCGTGCTCACAACGGGCTGAAAATTGCCCATTTAGCCCTTCAGCGGCACACCCCTTTGCCCTGTTCAGCGGCACGCCCTTCAGCGGCACACCCAAGCCCCAGGGCTTCAACGGCACACCGCCAAGCGCCCTTCAGCGGCACGGCCATGTGCCCCTCAGCGGCACACCCAGGGCAGCCCTTCAGCGGCACGCCCCTCTGCCGCCTCCAGGCCGCTCAGCGGCACGCTCCCCTCAGGCCGTTCAGCGGTACACCCTGGCAAGCCCCAGCGGCACGCCCCCTAGGCCGCCCATCGGCACACCCTTTTGGCCGCTCAGCGGCACACTCTTCTCGCCGTTCAACGGCACGCCCATCTGGGGCCTCAGCGGCACGCCCAGCGGCACGCCCCCAAGCAAGCCCCAGCGGCACACTCCTTGCTGCCTTCCACGGTACACTCCCCAGGTGCCTCCAGCGGCACGCCTGTTGTGCCCTCCAGCGGCACACCCCCAAGGTGCCCCTAGCGGCACGGCCTTTGGCCCTTCCAGCGGTACGCTGGCCAGCCCTTTCAGCGGCACGCTCTCACAGCATTCCAGCGGTGCAGCCTCCTGGCTCCCAGCGTCACGCTCCGGCGGATCAAATCTTACGTCCATGCCCTATGGATTCTTGGCGCGCAGTGGACTTGCTGAGGTGTCGGCCGGGGATTGGGCCACGTTGCCTACTCCTCCTGCCACCCAGGACAAGGGAGTCAACTCCCATTAAATGCACTTCGGATGCCTCCTGCCTCCGAACGCTCCCGCCACAGGGTATAAGACCCCTCTCCTTCGCTGCGAAGCGGGGGGAGAGGCCAGCCAGCCAGACACACAGACGAAGAAAAGAGAAGAAGAAGAGAAGAAGAGAAGAAGAAGAGGGAGAGGCTCCCCCTGCTGCCCCGTCCACCATCGCCGGAGAAGAGAGAAGAGAAGAAGAAGAAGAAGAGTGAGAGAAGAGAGGAGTGAGGTCTGGGAGGGGAGGAGGAGCCCATGCTCCGTTCCCCTTCCCCCTTGTATCTTCATTTCCCTTTTTCCCTTTCCTTTTGCTGTTGCTCCCTTTTTTTTAGTTCTCCCTACGATGTATTGGCCCTCTGTGGCCTTTTCTTTCCATGAATGAAAATCCCTCTTTTGGGTGTCTTGCTATCGTGCTTGGTTTGTGCGTCTCAGCCCTTCCCCCCTCTGTCTTGGCCCTCTTCATGAGGCCTCTGGCCTTAACCGCTTGTCTTCGCCTGCCTTTGCTTGCCGTTTACCACCCCTAGCGGCACACCCTGTTGGTGCCCCAGCGGCACACCCCTTTTTGGTGCCTCAGCGGCACGCCCTGATTATGCCGCCACCGGCACACCCTTTTGACCCTTAGCGGTACACCCCGTTGAGTCCTTGGCCGGCACACTCTTTGGCCCTTAGCCCTTGGCCGGTACACTCCTTTTGACCCCCAGCGGTGCACCCCATTGGCCCCTGGCCGGTACACCCTTTTAGGCCCTCAGCGGTACACTCTTTAAGCCCTCAGCGGCACACACTTTGGCCATGCCCCAGCCCGGTACGCCTTGGCCGAAACCCAGTCTGCCTCGTCCGATTCCACAGGCCTTAGGCCCCGTTGCTTTCCTTCGTGTTTGCCGAAGTTTTACTAAAGGTGTTGCTGCCTTCGGGCGCCCACCTCCAGTTGTCGGGTTCCGCCACTCCATGTGGGCGCGTTCCCTTTTTCTCCCTTACGCTCGGGTCAAGGGGAGATGCTGCCGAATTTTCGTCAGAAACAATAACATATTAAAAGGCAAAAAGAAGGCAACAAACAAATAAAAAGAATAATGGTAAAACGCTTTAACCAAGGCAAGAGAATCGCAATCAACATAAAGGAAATCGAATCAAATAACGACTAAGCAACTCGAACATCCACCCTCGCAAGAGAAAGAATGAAAGATCATCAAGAGAAAGAGAGAAGAAACCCATGCAAACTTAACAAAATCAAGAGAGAAAAGGAAAAGAGAAAAGACATAAGAACGGAGGAGGAGTGGGCTCCCCACGCCCTTCGCCGGCACGCCCCTAGCCCGGCTGCTCAGCCCTTCAGCGGCACGCTCCCCACGCCCTTCGCCGGCACGCCCTTCGCCGGCACGCCCCTAGCCCGGCTGCTTGGCCCTTTGCCGGCACGCTCCAGCCAGCCCCTCGCCGGCACGCCCCTACGGGCCTTCCCCGGCACGCCTCCCTCAGCCCCTCGTCGGCACGCTCCAGCCCTTCCCCGGCACGCCTCCCTCAGCCCCTCAGCGGCACGCTCCCTTGGCCCTCCAGCGGTACGCCCCTGGCCTTCAGCGGTACACCCTTTTAACCCTCCAGCGGTACACCCGTCCAGCCCTTCAGCGGCACAGCCCTTCCAGCCCTTCAGCGGTACAGCCCCAGGCCCTTCAGCGGCACATCCCTTCCAGCCCTTCAGCGGCACAGCCCCAGGCCCTTCAGCGGCACAGCCCTTCCAGCCCTTCAGCGGCACAGCTCCCAACCCTTCAGCGGTACACCTTTCTCTTAGCCTTCCAATGGCCCATTCTCTCTCTAGAAAATATGAGTAATAATAATAATAATAACAAATAACAAATCCAAAAAGAACAAATAAATAAGGATGATAAAGAAACAAGTAATAATAATAGTAAGGTTAAAAGAAATAATAATAACGATAAATAGACAAAGTAAATGATAACCAAGATAAATAAATAATAATAACAGACTCAACAAAAATGACAAGTAAATGAATGATAACAAAACGAACAAAATAATAACAAACCTAATGTTAACCATAATAAACGAATCAATCACAAGGAAAATGAATAAATGGTAATAAGGAACCCACCCAAATATATCTATAAATCTACAAATGATAACGATACCGCTTCTTAAATAATAATAAAACAATGAGATCCGCTTCGCAGCCTCGTCTCTCCCGCGACCCGGTGCCGAAGGAACAACAATACCGCCCTTGCGAGTTGGGCCTGAGCCTAGGGAACCATCCCAAAATGGCCATAGCCTGACTTTGCCTCGGGCTGACATTTCGACTAAACCAAACTCATTTCTCCGGCCGGACCCCTTTCGAGCCGCTACTTAAATTGCCGCACGTTCGGCAGATATTTGAACGGGTTCACTTCGATTCCCGCCGAGTTCTTATTACGGACCCAAGTCCGAACACGAAAGGGCCCGTGAGCGACCTTCATAGCCGGTGGCTCCTACCCCGACATGGTTGTGAGCCGGCATTGCCCCGGGCCAATAGCTCACCAACGTTGACCCGTTCCTATCGGGATTTGCTCCCGCTCTTTCATCGAAATTGCCGTAAACTCGGCATACATTGGTACGGGGTCGCTTCCACCCCCGTCACGCTCTCAATACGGGCCCTCGCCCGAACATGGAAAGATCCGCAAGTGACCAACAGAATCGGAATAGAACGAGACGGCTCTCGCCACCCTGGACTTCTCCCATGGGAATATCAATAAGACCTCCGTGGGCCATACTTAGGCCTTGGACCCGTCCCGATCATGGTCATCGTCTGGCTCATACCCTCGGTCTACAGCCCGCTCCTTTCGAACACGTTTTCAGCTCTGAAGCCCAGTCCCGGGACTTTTCCCTGTTGCCCTCCGACACTAGAAATATTAACGCTGTCCACGCGAGCCCCGTTTGGATCACGGGAGGCGCCCCCGACATGGTCCTGACTCGATCTCGCACCGGGCCAATAGATTCACGGGTTTCCCGGATATAATAGCCGAGATTCAACCGAACATTTTCAGTGTCCTGGAATAATAAAACTTGCCGTGTCCCGGCGCACATACATTCTCGGTCTTTCCGCGATGATTACAATACTCTCGAGCCGGACTCCCGTCCGAATATTAAACGGTCTCCCGGATGACCGACACGTTTCGAACGCCCGCTTCTCCGGACACAGAGCTTTTCAGCCGATTCAAGGGATATTCCCCCGTCGCTCCTTTGCACCGGAAATATTAACGACGCTCATGTAAGTCTTGTTTCGACCGCGGGGGGCCCACCGCAGTATGGTCGCAACTTGCTCTTACACCGGGCCAACAGATTTACCGGTTTCCGACCGCTCTGACCGAGATTCAGCCGAACGTTTTCCGTTCTCCCGAACAATAAATTGCCATATCCTGACATACATATACTCCGGTCTTCCCGCGACGATCGCGCTTTTCCCAAGATGGATACTCGTCCGAACATTAAATGGTCACCACACGACCGACATGATCGCGAATGTTTTCTTCTTACCCTCATACGGGGGTTTCGATGCTTCTTAATAGACCTTTCGTGCAATTAACTTCTTGGCCATGAGGCCCTGAATCTCGGCGATTAATCAAGGGTGTTCCCTCGTATGGGGGATGTAAATGACGCCGTGACCTTTATGGCGCGGCGGGTTTTGGTCCCGACACGAACCACACAATCGTCCGACGAAGTCAGATCGAGCGCACCATGGGCTCTTCGGAGCCCGAATAAATCGTCACTCCGGTGACTGGCACGCCCACGCACTCAATAAACGAATAAACAAACGAGAGAATAACAAGTGAAAAAAGTGCGTCCACAATTCTGGCACGCCCGGTGGGACCAAACCACCCTTCATCTCTTCGCCGGGATTCAGGGCCTCATGGCCCCCTAATAAATGATGTTTGCCTGCTTTGATGAATTGCAGGTGCTATCTTCGCCAACCCTATGGGGAGGAAATCCAGACTCGATGCAGCTGCCTTCGCGGCCTCGAGGACGCTGCTTCGAAGCATATGCAGCTTCCAGGAATCATGGGGGCTGTTATAAAAAAAAAGAAAAGGAGAAGAGAAAGAGAAGAGAAGGGAGGGGAAATCAAACCCCCTTTGTTCAAGAAGAAAAGAAGAAAAGAAGAAAAGAAGAAGAGAAGAAGAAAAAAGGGGAGAAAAGAAAAAGAAGAGAAAGAATTGACAAGAGAGGGTTGCACGGCCACGTCCATCGAGACCCGTGCTAAACAAAGATTACCACTGCGGGGTTGATGCGGTGGAGCGAACCACTCATCCCCTTTCTGAGGGGGTGAGCGCTCTCCTGCACCTCCGCCCTGGTCAATCATATAAAAAGAAGAGAAAAAAAAAGAAAAGAAAAGAAAAGAGAAGAAGAAAGAAAGAAAGAAGAAAAGTTGGCCAGCATCGCCGACCAAGAGAACAAGAAGAAGGACGGCATCCAGCCCGACTCTACGAGGCCCCGAGGCCGCGGTGCTCTGACCCGGCCCGTTCCTCCTCCCTGCTGCCTCTATCCGGCATAAGACGGCCCCTTGGGTGGCTGTTAAAAGACCCAACAAGCCGCAATTGTAGCTTGAAGAACTGCCGCTTGCTGTGCGGAATGCTTTATAGCAATGAGGCCGAGCACGGCCACCATCCCCGAAGAGAGCATGCACATACCCCGCCATGGGGGATAAGAAGAAGAGATATACCCCGCCATGGGTGCATAGGAGGCAAAAGAAGATACACCCCACTCCTGGGGGCACATGAAGAGATTCTATCCCGTCCGGAGGCACAACAGACAACAGAGCTACCCCCCCCCCCCCAGCTAGGGGCCTTCGAAGAAGAGAACATACCCCGGTCCAGGGGCATAGAAGCAGAAGACATACCCCGACTGTGGGGCACATGAAGAGAAACATACCCCGCCTTGGGGGCATAAGAAGCAACATAGTCTCACCCCGATCTAGGGGTATAAAAAGCAAAAGAATACACCCCGACTTAGGGGAATATGAAGAGAAGCATACCCCGCTCCGGGGCATAAGAAGCAGAACCCACACCCCGGCTTAGGGGCATTCGAGGAAGAAATATACCCCGGTACGGGGGCATATAAAGCATGCATCCACCTCGTCATGAGGGCATAAGAAGCCAAGACCATACCATGCCACGGGGAATAAGAAGCAAGAATTCGCCCCGACCCGGGGGTACACAAATAAAGAAGCGAACCCCGCTCCAGGGGGCACATAAAGAGAATACGCCCCGCCATGGGGGCACATGAAGAGAATCCACCCCGACTCGAGGGCACATAAGGCGAAGGACTACATCCCGTCTTAGGGATATTTGAAGAAGAAACAAACCCCGCCCCGGGGAGCATAAGAAGAGAAGAATCAACCCCGACCTAGGGGCATTCGAAGAAGGAATACATCCCGTCCTCAGGGTCCATGAAGTAACATATATATATACCCCCTCCCCCCGGGGGGCATCTGAAGCAGAACACCCAATATTCCCCGGCTTAGGGGAGCACGTGAAGAAAGGAATACACCCCGATGCGGGAGCACATAAGCATAAGAAGAAGAGACTACCTCAGCCTGGGGTCATGAGAAGAAGCAGAGTTGCACCCCGGTTTAGGGGGCATATGAAGAAAAGTGCACCCCACCTTGGGCATAAGAGGCAGAAGAATCAACCCCGACTCAGGGGTAACTGAAGAGAATTCCACCCCACCCCTGGGGGCACGAGAAGCAAAACAAACCCCGCCAGGGGGCATAGAAGCCATGAAGAATACGCCCCGGCTTAGGGGTATTTGAAGAAGATACATCCCGCCTCGGGAGCATAAGAAAGAGAAGAATGCATCCCGTCTTAGGGATATTTGAAGAAGAAACAAACCCCGCCAGGGGGACATAGAAGCCATGAAGAATACGCCCCGGCTTAGGGGTATTTGAAGAAGATACATCCCGTCTTGGGAGCATAAGAAAGAGAAGAATGCATCCCGTCTTAGGGATATTTGAAGAAGAAACATACCCCACCCGGGGACGCAGAAGCAAAGAGACAGAGTACGCCTCCACCCGGGGGCACCGAAGCGAAGAGGCATACATCCCGACCTGGGAGCACATGAAGAAAGAATATACCCCGACATAGGGGCATCAGAGGCAGCAATGCGCCCCACCTTGGGGGCATCAAAAGCAACAATACACCCCACCTTGGGAGCACAAGAAGCAAGCATCCCCCCGGGTGTGTCTGGGAAGAAGAAAAGAATTCACCCCGGCCTGGGACACTTGAAGAAAGAAGCACATCCCGCCATGGGGGTATGAGAAGCAAGGAATGTACCCCGCCCCGGGGAGCATAAGAAGCAGAAGCACCTGCCCCGCTCTGGGGGCACAAAAAATACACTCCGCCCTTGGCGCATAAGAAGCAGAAGCATCTACCCTGACCCGGGGCACAGAAGCGAAAGGACATACATCCCACCTTGGGAGCATGAGAAGAAAGATATACTCCGCCCAAGCGGCATTTGAAGAAACAACACACCCCGCTTCGGGGGCACGGAAGCCGTAAAGAGATACACCCCGGCCTCACGGGGGCATAAGAAGCGAAAGATACACCCCGTCCCGGGGGCACTTGAAGAAAGCTACGCCCCGTGTCAGGGGCACATGAAGAAGAAACATACCTCGCCTCGAGGGCCTAGAAGCTATAAAGAACACGCCCCGGCTCAGGGGCATACGAAGAGAAGTCCACCCTGGTTTAGGGGTATTTGAAGAAGAAACATACCCCATCTAGGGGCATAGAAGCCGTGAAGAGTATACCCCACCATGGGGGCATCTGAAGAGAGCTACACCCCGCCTCGGGGGCATTAGAAAAAAAAAAGCATACCCTGCTTCGGGGACATAGAAGCCATGAAAAATACACCCCGCCTGGGGGCACAAAAGTAAAGAGGCCGAACACACCCCTCAGGGGGGGATGCATACCAAATGAAGCTACACCCCGACCTGGGGGTACATTAAGAGAAATACACTCCAGTACTGAAGCGTTAATGAGAAAAGAAGAGCAGAAGAAAAAAAAAAGGGGGAGTCACGAGACAGACGTGGTCTTCGAGCCCGCCTCATCCCATAAAAGAAAAAAAAAAGAAGAAAAAAAGAGTCACGAGGCAGACGTGGTCTTCGGGCCTGCCTCATCCCATAAAAAAAAAAGGAAGAAAAAAAAAGAGACTCACGAGGCAGACGTGGTCTTCGAGCCCGCCTCATCACACAAAAGAAGAGAAGAAGAGGAAGGAAAGACACATGAGGCAGCCATGGTCCCTGGACCCGCCTCTTCACACAAAAGAAGAAGAGCAGAACAAGGAAAAAGAAGATACATGAGGCAGACGTGGTCTTCGAGCCCGCCTCATCATGCTGAAGAAGAAAAAAAGGAAGAAGAGACCAATGAGGCAGACGTGGTCCCTGAACCCATCTCTTCACATAAAAAAAAAAGGGAAGAAGAAGAAGAGAAAAAAAAAGGAAGAGCAGAAAAGAAAGAAAATAGTCAAGAGGCGAACATGGTCCTTGCACCTGCCTCTCCAAAGAAGAGAAGAAGAGAAAGAAAAGAGTCACGGGGCAGACGTGGTCTCTGCACCTGCCTCTCTACAAAAGAGGAAGAGAAGTGAAAAATAGACAAGAGGCGAACATGGTCTTTGCACCTGCCTCTCCACAAAAAGGGAAGGACACACGAGGCAGACGTGGTCTTCGGGCCTGCCTCATCCCATAAAAGAAGAAAAAAAAAAGAGAAGAAAAAAAAGACTCACGAGGCAGACGTGGTCTTCGAGCCCGCCTCATCATGCTGAAGAAGAAAAAAAGGAAGAAGAGACCAATGAGGCAGACGTGGTCCCTGAACCCGCCTCTTCACATAAAAAAAAAAGGAAGAAGAAGAAGAGAAAAAAGAAAGGAAGAGCAGAAAAGAAAGAAAATAGTAAAGAGGCGAACATGGTCCTTGCACCTGCCTCTCTAAAGAAGAGAAAGAAAAGAGTCACGGGGCAGACGCGGTCTTCGCACCGGCCTCTCTACAAATTAAGAAGAGAAGTGAAAAATAGACAAGAGGCGAACATGGTCCTTACATCTGCCTCTCCATAAAAGAAGAATAGAAGAAGAGTCACGAGGCAGACGCGGTCTTCGCACCCGCCTCTCTACACAAAAGAAGAAGAGAAGAAAAGAAAGAAATGATTACGAGGCGAACATGGTCCTTGCACCTGCCTCTCCGTAAAAGAAGAAGAGAAGAAGAGAAAGAGCAATCATGAGGCAAACACGGTCTCTGCACCTGCCTCTCTACAAAAGAAGAATAGAAGAGAAAAAATAGACATGAGGCAAACACGGTCTCTGCACCTGCCTCTCTACAAAAGAAGAATAGAAGAGAAAAATAGACATGAGGTAAACATGGTCTCTGCACCTGCCTCCCTATAAAAAAGTAGAGAAGAAGAGAAAGAATAGTCACGGGGCGAACACGGTCCTTGAACCCGCCTCTTCACACAAAAGAAGAAGAGAAGAAAAGAAAGAAATGATCACGAGGCAAACATGGTCCTTGCACCTGCCTCTCCATAAAAGAAGAAGAGAAGAAGAAAAAAGAATGGTCACGAGGCAAACATGGTCCTTGCACCTGCCTCTCCATAAAAGAAGAAGAGAAGAAGAAAAAAGAATGGTCGCGAGGCAAACATGGTCCTTGCACCTGCCTCTCCATAAAAGAAGAAGAGAAGAAGAAAAAAGAATGGTCACGAGGCGAACATGGTCCATGCACCCGCCTCTCTACACAAAAGAAGAAGAGAAGAATAGAAGAGAAAAAAAGAGACATGAGGCGAACATGGTCCCTGCACCCGCCTCTTTACACAGAAGAAGAAGAGAAGAATAGAAGAGAAAAAAGAGACATGAGGCGAACATGGTCCCTGCACCCGCCTCTCTACACAAAATAAGAAGAGAAGAGAAAAAAAATATATGATCACGAGGCGAACATGGTCTTCGTACCTGCCTCCCTACAAAAGAAGAAGAGAAGAGGAGAAAGAAGGGTCACGAGGCAAACTTTTACCTCCGACCTCCAGCCATCCAACAAATAGAAACCGACTAGACCTTCCGCCGACGGGGCGTTAAACTGACTAGACCTTCCGCCGACGGGGCGTTAAACCGACTAGACCTTCCGCCGACGGGGCGTTAAACCGACTAAACCTTCCGCCGACGGGGCGTTAAACCGACTAGACCTTCCGCCGACGGGGCGTTAAACCGATTAGATCTTTCGCCGACGGGGCGTTAAACCGACAAAGGCCTCCCAGATCCCGGCTTTCGTAACCTGCTTCCCAAGATTCGGCCCTCGTGGCCCGCTTCCCAACTTTGGCTCTCGCAGTCTGCTTCCCCTTGGCTTTTATAGCCTGCTTACCTTTGGCTCTCGTGGCCTGCTTCCCAACCTTGGCTCTCGCAGCCTGCTTCCCTTCGGCTTTTACAGCCTGCTTCCCAATTCTGGCTCTAGCAGCCTGCTTACCTTTGGTATTCGTGGCCCGCTTCCCAATTCTGGCTCTCGTAGCCTACTTTCCTTCGGTTTTGATAGCCTGCTTCCCAGCTTCGGCTTGCAGCCCGCTTCCCCAATTCTGGCCCTCGTAGCCTGCTTACCTGTGGCCTTCGTGGCCTGCTTCCCAATTCGGCCCTCGTGGCCCGCTTCCTAACTTTGGCTCTCACAGCCTGCTTCCCCCTGGCTTTTCTTCCCAACTCTGGCTCCTGCAGCCTGCTTACCTTTGGCCCTCGTGGCCTGCTTCCCAACTTTGGCTCTAGCAGCCTGCTTACCTTTGGCCTTCGTGGCCTGCTTCCCAATTCTGGCTCTCGTAGCCTGCTTCCCTTCGGCTTTCACAGCCTGCTTCCCAGCTTTGGCTCTTGCAGCCTGCTTACCTTTGGCCTTCGTGGCCTGCTGCCCAAGTCTGGCTCTCGTAGCCTGCTTCCCAAAATTCGGCCTTCGCGGCCCGCATCCCATATCTTCGGCTCCTGCAGCCCGCTTCCCTAATACCCTTTCAGCCGCTCGCGGTCTGCTTCCCTAATACCTTTACTACCACTACACTTATACGTAACAACAATATTTTCTTATGAAAAAAAAACAAACAAACAAACAAAAAAAACAAAAAAAGAACAACAACAACAACGAAAAAGAAAACAAAAAAAAGAATGCATGATTGCCCTGCTTGCATGGTTGCTTAATATATAATAATACATCTCCTTGAAATCTTCTAGGACCGTGTTTCCTTGCTAAATAATAATATCGCCCCGATTCCAGATGCACGCGCGTCACGGCATACGCTCGAAGGGAATCCAATTATGGCAGGTGCACACGTCAAGGGGAAGAGTCATGGCTGAATCGCTAAGCCCAACTCACAAAATAAACCTGAGGCAACGCTCCCACACTTCGCACTTAATGTGTTCAATAGCTTTCAACCATAGGGATTGCCCGAATTTCTTCTTAGCACTCTACGGAGACTTGAATTCTTGCACTCGCGTGAAAGGTAATCGTGAGGAAAAAGCTGCCTACCCCCACTAAAAAAAAAGAGAAGAAGAAAAAAAGGAGAGGAAAAAAAGAAAGAGAGACGTGAATCCGAGTAGTCGGGAATCCCCATTGAGACACATGAGGAGACTCGCGCGAAATGGTGAAGCGAATTACAATAAGGATGAAACCTATTAGCCGGGAATCCCCATTGAGACATATGAGGAAACTCGCGTCAAACGGTGGAATCCGCAATAGAATTATAATGAGGATGAATCCTAGTAGCCGGGAATCCCCATTGAGACACATGAGGAGACTCGCGCCGAACGGTGAAATCCGCTACCAAAATAAACAGATGGGGGCTGTGTGAAGCTACCGAAAGTCGAAAGCCTGAAACATGTGTGTAGGCGCTAGAGTGATCCTCGAGTGTCACCAGGAAAACCTGCATATCCCTATGGTTAGGGCTCTTTGCTCACACATTTGCACTGCCACGCCACAGAGAATTACCTCGGGTGAAATTCGTGAATTTGGGCTATGCATGCAAGACGTGCGATATCCTCTTGACGGGTGCACCACCCCTCAAGTGTGCCTCGCGGCTCGCACCGCATCTACGAATTACGGGCGACGTCCCTATCCTATCCCCTATAGAGGGAGCCGCCTTACTTATATTTATGTTATGCCTGCTAAAGAATGCTTGCATGCTTTAAAAAAAATAAAAAAAAAACAAACAAACAAAATAAAACAACATAAAAATAATAAAAAAGTATAATAACAATAAAATAACAAGAATGTGCGTATGCAACGAACTCAATTTCGGCTATCGCAGCCTACTTTCCCAGCTCTGGCTCGTAGAGCCCAATCTTGGCCCCCCATGGCCTACTTCTTGCCCTCACGGCTCGTTAATCTCCCAAAATTCGGCCTTCACGGCCCACTGCCCATAATTTCGGCCTTCGCGGCCCGCTTCCCAACTTTGGCTCTCGTAGCCTACTTACCTCGGCCCCCATGGCCCGCTTTCCCAATTCTGGCCTTCACGACCCGCTGCCCATAATTTTGGCCTCCACGGCCCGCTTCCCAACTTTGGCTCTTGTAGCCTGCTTATCTCGGCCCCCCATGGCCTACTTCTTGCCCTCACGGCTCGTTAATCTCCCAAAATTCGGCCTTTACGGCCTGCTGCCCATAATTTCGGCCTTCGCGGCCCGCTTCCCAACTTTGGCTCTCGTAGCCTGCTTACCTCGGCCCCCATGGCCCGCTTTCCCAATTCTGGCCTTCACGGCCTGCTTCCCAAAATTCGGCCTTCACGGCCCGCTGCCCATAATTTCGGCCTTCACTGCCCGCTTCCCAACTTTGGCTCTTGTAGCCTGCTTACCTCGGCCCCCATGGCCCGCTTTCCCAATTCTGGCCTTCACGGCCTGCTTCTCAAAATTCGGCCTGCACGGCCCGCTTCCCAACTTTGGCTCTTGTAGCCTGCTTACCTCGGTCCCCATGGCCCGCTTTCCCAATTCTGGCTCTCGTAGCCTGCTTCCCAGAATTCGGCCTTCACGGCCCTCTTCCCATATTTTCGGCTCTTGCGGCCTGCCTCCCAATATCTTTGGCTCTTGTAGCCTGCTTACCTTTAGCCTTCACGGCCTACTTCCCAGAATTTGGCCTTCGCGGCCTGCTCCCCAATTCTGGCTCCCGTAGCCTGCTTCCCCGATTCGGCTCTTGCAGCCCGCTTCCCAACATCCCTGGCCCTTTACGGCCTGCTTCCCAGAATCTGGCCTGCACGGCCCGCTTCCGTAACGCCAACTTTGGCCCTCGCGGCCCACTTTCTCGAGTCTGGGTTTCATAGCCAATATCCCCGGGGCATTTTTGAATCAACAAACTCTTCTCTCCGTCCCTTCAGGCGACGAATACCCCTGTTGAATTAATGAACCCTTTTCTCCGCCCTCGTGGCTCGCCTTTCACAATTTTGGCTCTTGAAGCCCGCTTCCAGCCTTGGCTGTTTTGGCCTCCCCTGTTGGCCCCTGCGCCGACAACTCTTATATCATTGGCATCCATGCCAACAGCCACCTGGAGTTCTTCAAAAAGAAAGGAAAAGAAAAAAAGAAGGGAAAAGAAGGGAAGAAGAGAAGAAACAGAAAAAAAACAACAACAAAAAGGACAAAAAAGAAGAGATGACAAAAGAGGAGAAAAAAAAAGAGAAGGAAAAAAAAGAGAAGAAAAGAAAAAAAAGAGAAGGAAAAAGAGAGAAGAAAAGAAAGAGAAGAGACAAAGAGACCAATATACTGCTTCAGTACCCGACACCCCGTCGGCGCTGATGAAGAGACCAAGAGAACAACAAATTGCTTCAGTTCCCGACGTCCCGTCGACACTGATGATGAGACCAATATGCTGCTTCAGTTCCCGACACCCCGTCGGCACTGACGAAGAGACAAAGAGACCAACAAACCAGGCCAGCTCCCGACACCCTGTCGGTTCTGGCGAAGAGACCAAGAGATCACCAAACCAGGTCAGCTCCCGACATCCTGTCGGCACTGACAAAGAGATAAAGAGACCAGGTCAGCTCCCGACATCTTGTCCGTACTGACGAAGAGACAAAGAGACCAAGAGACCAGGTCAGTTCCCGGCATCCTGTCGGCACTGACGAAGAGACTAAGAGATGACAAACCAGGTCAGTTCCCGACACCCGGTCGGCACTGATGAAGAGACGAAGAGACCAACATACTGCTTCAGTTCCCGACACCCCGTCGGCACTGACAAAGAGAAGAAGAAACCAACATGCTACGGCAGCTCCTGACGCACTGTCAGCACTAATGATGCAGAGACGAAGAGACCAGCACGCTATGTCAGCATACAACACCCCGTCGGCATCGACGAAGAGAAAAGAGACGAATACACCCACGGGCACCGCCCGGCTCATCCTTCGCCTGCGCTACCCGTGGGTGGGGGGCATTTGTGGACACCGAAAATTGCACACCCAGAT
Organism: Amorphophallus konjac; assembly: GCA_022559845.1. NCBI lineage: Eukaryota > Viridiplantae > Streptophyta > Magnoliopsida > Alismatales > Araceae > Amorphophallus > Amorphophallus konjac. The sequence continues at coordinate 605,032,415 of CM040121.1, forward strand.
GTCCTGCTCGGCCCAGCATCAACAACGGAACCGAGTGAAGCAGCCCCGGAGAGACTAGTCATCCGAACTCCCCCCAGTATGCGCACTGCCGTGAAGCCGTCCCCGGAGTCACGACAGCGAAGAGAAATCAACCCCCAGGAGCCCTACAATCCATGGGCCTTGAAGAAAATCAAACGAGCCGCAACTCGTGCTCACAACGGGCTGAAAATTGCCCATTTAGCCCTTCAGCGGCACACCCCTTTGCCCTGTTCAGCGGCACGCCCTTCAGCGGCACACCCAAGCCCCAGGGCTTCAACGGCACACCGCCAAGCGCCCTTCAGCGGCACGGCCATGTGCCCCTCAGCGGCACACCCAGGGCAGCCCTTCAGCGGCACGCCCCTCTGCCGCCTCCAGGCCGCTCAGCGGCACGCTCCCCTCAGGCCGTTCAGCGGTACACCCTGGCAAGCCCCAGCGGCACGCCCCCTAGGCCGCCCATCGGCACACCCTTTTGGCCGCTCAGCGGCACACTCTTCTCGCCGTTCAACGGCACGCCCATCTGGGGCCTCAGCGGCACGCCAGCGGCACGCCCCCAAGCAAGCCCCAGCGGCACACTCCTTGCTGCCTTCCACGGTACACTCCCCAGGTGCCTCCAGCGGCACGCCTGTTGTGCCCTCCAGCGGCACACCCCCAAGGTGCCCCTAGCGGCACGGCCTTTGGCCCTTCCAGCGGTACGCTGGCCAGCCCTTTCAGCGGCACGCTCTCACAGCATTCCAGCGGTGCAGCCTCCTGGCTCCCAGCGTCACGCTCCGGCGGATCAAATCTTACGTCCATGCCCTATGGATTCTTGGCGCGCAGTGGACTTGCTGAGGTGTCGGCCGGGGATTGGGCCACGTTGCCTACTCCTCCTGCCACCCAGGACAAGGGAGTCAACTCCCATTAAATGCACTTCGGACGCCTCCTGCCTCCGAACGCTCCCGCCACAGGGGGTATAAGACCCCTCTCCTTCGCTGCGAAGCGGGGGGGGAGGCCAGCCAGCCAGACACACAGACGAAGAAAAGAGAAGAAGAAGAGAAGAAGAGAAGAAGAAGAGGGAGAGGCTCCCCCTGCTGCCCCGTCCACCATCGCCGGAGAAGAGAGAAGAGAAGAAGAAGAAGAAGAGTGAGAGAAGAGAGGAGTGAGGTCTTGGAGGGGAGGAGGAGCCCATGCTCCGTTCCCCTTCCCCCTTGTATCTTCATTTCCCTTTTTCCCTTTCCTTTTGCTGTTGCTCCCTTTTTTTTAGTTCTCCCTACGATGTATTGGCCCTCTGTGGCCTTTTCTTTCCATGAATGAAAATCCCTCTTTTGGGTGTCTTGCTATCGTGCTTGGTTTGTGCGTCTCAGCCCTTCCCCCCTCTGTCTTGGCCCTCTTCATGAGGCCTCTGGCCTTAACCGCTTGTCCTCGCCTGCCTTTGCTTGCCGTTTACCACCCCTAGCGGCACACCCTGTTGGTGCCCCAGCGGCACACCCCTTTTTGGTGCCTCAGCGGCACGCCCTGATTATGCCGCCACCGGCACACCCTTTTGACCCTTAGCGGTACACCCCGTTGAGTCCTTGGCCGGCACACTCTTTGGCCCTTAGCCCTTGGCCGGTACACTCCTTTTGACCCCCAGCGGTGCACCCCATTGGCCCCTGGCCGGTACACCCTTTTAGGCCCTCAGCGGTACACTCTTTAAGCCCTCAGCGGCACACACTTTGGCCATGCCCCAGCCCGGTACGCCTTGGCCGAAACCCAGTCTGCCTCGTCCGATTCCACAGGCCTTAGGCCCCGTTGCTTTCCTTCGTGTTTGCCGAAGTTTTACTAAAGGTGTTGCTGCCTTCGGGCGCCCACCTCCAGTTGTCGGGTTCCGCCACTCCATGTGGGCGCGTTCCCTTTTTCTCCCTTACGCTCGGGTCAAGGGGAGATGCTGCCGAATTTTCGTCAGAAACAATAACATATTAAAAGGCAAAAAGAAGGCAACAAACAAATAAAAAGAATAATGGTAAAACGCTTTAACCAAGGCAAGAGAATCGCAATCAACATAAAGGAAATCGAATCAAATAACGACTAAGCAACTCGAACATCCACCCTCGCAAGAGAAAGAATGAAAGATCATCAAGAGAAAGAGAGAAGAAACCCATGCAAACTTAACAAAATCAAGAGAGAAAAGGAAAAGAGAAAAGACATAAGAACGGAGGAGGAGTGGGCTCCCCACGCCCTTCGCCGGCACGCCCCTAGCCCGGCTGCTCAGCCCTTCAGCGGCACGCTCCCCACGCCCTTCGCCGGCACGCCCCTAGCCCGGCTGCTTGGCCCTTTGCCGGCACGCTCCAGCCAGCCCCTCGCCGGCACGCCCCTACGGGCCTTCCCCGGCACGCCTCCCTCAGCCCCTCGTCGGCACGCTCCAGCCCTTCCCCGGCACGCCTCCCTCAGCCCCTCAGCGGCACGCTCCCTTGGCCCTCCAGCGGTACGCCCCTGGCCTTCAGCGGTACACCCTTTTAACCCTCCAGCGGTACACCCGTCCAGCCCTTCAGCGGCACAGCCCTTCAGCGGTACAGCCCCAGGCCCTTCAGCGGCACATCCCTTCCAGCCCTTCAGCGGCACAGCCCCAGGCCCTTCAACGGCACAGCTCCCAACCCTTCAGCGGTACACCTTTCTCTTAGCCTTCCAATGGCCCATTCTCTCTCTAGAAAATATGAGTAATAATAATAATAATAACAAATAACAAATCCAAAAAGAACAAATAAATAAGGATGATAAAGAAACAAGTAATAATAATAGTAAGGTTAAAAGAAATAATAATAACGATAAATAGACAAAGTAAATGATAACCAAGATAAATAAATAATAATAACAGACTCAACAAAAATGACAAGTAAATGAATGATAACAAAACGAACAAAATAATAACAAACCTAATGTTAACCATAATAAACGAATCAATCACAAGGAAAATGAATAAATGGTAATAAGGAACCCACCCAAATATATCTATAAATCTACAAATGATAACGATACCGCTTCTTAAATAATAATAAAACAATGAGATCCGCTTCGCAGTCTCGTCTCTCCCGCGACCCGGTGCCGAAGGAACAACAATACCGCCCTTGCGAGTTGGGCCTGAGCCTAGGGAACCATCCCAAAATGGCCATAGCCTGACTTTGCCTCGGGCTGACATTTCGATTAAACCAGACTCGTTTCTCCGGCCGGACCCCTTTCGAGCCGCTACTTAAATTGCCGCACGTTCGGCAGATATTTGAACGGGTTCACTTCGATTCCCGCCGAGTTCTTATTACGGACCCAAGTCCGAACACGAAAGGGCCCGTGAGCGACCTTCATAGCCGGTGGCTCCTACCCCGACATGGTTGTGAGCCGGCATTGCCCCGGGCCAATAGCTCACCAACGTTGACCCGTTCCTATCGGGATTTGCTCCCGCTCTTTCATCGAAATTGCCGTAAACTCGGCATACATTGGTACGGGGTCGCTTCCACCCCCGTCACGCTCTCAATACGGGCCCTCGCCCGAACATGGAAAGATCCGCAAGTGACCAACAGAATCGGAATAGAACGAGACGGCTCTCGCCACCCCTGGACTTCTCCCATGGGAATATCAATAAGACCTCCGTGGGCCATACTTAGGCCTTGGACCCGTCCCGATCATGGTCATCGTCTGGCTCATACCCTCGGTCTACAGCCCGCTCCTTTCGAACACGTTTTCAGCTCTGAAGCCCAGTCCCGGGACTTTTCCCTGTTGCCCTCCGACACTAGAAATATTAACGCTGTCCACGCGAGCCCCGTTTGGATCACGGGAGGCGCCCCCGACATGGTCCTGACTCGATCTCGCACCAGGCCAATAGATTCACGGGTTTCCCGGATATAATAGCCGAGATTCAACCGAACATTTTCAGTGTCCTGGAATAATAAAACTTGCCGTGTCCCGGCGCACATACATTCTCGGTCTTTCCGCGATGATTACAATACTCTCGAGCCGGACTCCCGTCCGAATATTAAACGGTCTCCCGGATGACCGACACGTTTCGAACGCCCGCTTCTCCGGACACAGGGCTTTTCAGCCGATTCAAGGGATATTCCCCCGTCGCTCCTTTGCACCGGAAATATTAACGACGCTCATGTAAGTCTTGTTTCGACCGCGGGGGGCCCACCGCAGTATGGTCGCAACTTGTTCTTACACCGGGCCAACATATTACCGGTTTCCGAACCGCTCTGACCGAGATTCAGCCGAACGTTTTCCGTTCTCCCGAACAATAAATTGCCATATCCTGACATACATATACTCCGGTCTTCCCGCGACGATCTCGCTTTTCCCAAGATGGATACTCGTCCGAACATTAAATGGTCACCACACGACCACCATGATCGCGAATGTTTTCTTCTTACCCTCATACGGGGGTTTCGATGCTTCTTAATAGACCTTTCGTGCAATTAACTTCTTGGCCATGAGGCCCTGAATCTCGGCGATTAATCAAGGGTGTTCCCTCGTATGGGGGATGTAAATGACGCCGTGACCTTTATGGCGCGGCGGGTTTTGGTCCCGACACGAACCACACAATCGTCCGACGAAGTCAGATCGAGCGCACCATGGGCTCTTCGGAGCCCGAATAAATCGTCACTCCGGTGACTGGCACGCCCACGCACTCAATAAACGAATAAACAAACGAGAGAATAACAAGTGAAAAAAGTGCGTCCACAGGACCCTTCAAAGACCCACTTAGAAATCCAAGAGAGCCTGCCCTCACAGGTATTACCTAAGGAGCAAATTGTCACTGTACCCTTACAGTCCTTACAAAACCAATGATATAATTAAATGTTTCAACTTTTAAGATGATTTATAAGATTTTGACTTGTAGTTTAGCAGTACATTAAAGAAATAACAGCACTTGCAGAAGCCAAGCTCCCATTGCCACCTCAATCTGGGCAGGGGGATCAGTGCACCTACTGAAACCACACCTGAGTTCCACATGAAGCATCATAGAGAAAAACATCGCTAACAGAACATTAGACTACTCTATTACAACAATGACATCTGTTGTAGTCCACATTCATGAAACTTAAGACACATTTTCCTTTTCACAGGGACAATAACTCAATCAGTCTTAGACCACTACACCGCTAAGACCACTATACCCTACCTCCCCCATGCTTATCCAGCTGCATACCCTCCTACCTATCTATTTATCTGCCGCCCTCCCCCTTGTCGCCTGCCCACTACTCCTACTTGTCTATCTGCCTGCCTATCTATATATATTTATTTGTTTTGTCATCTGTCCATTCTCTTGCCCATTCAATTATCTGTCTCTGTGCCTCAATCCCTCCATCCCTCATGTTGCTCAACCTTCTGCTTGCCACCCTCAATCTTCCTGCCTACTTTCTTACTCACCTACCAGTCTACCAATCTCCCACCCCACCTGTCTCTGTTTTCTAACTACTGCCTGCTCATCTGTCTACCCATCCATCCATTCTTTTGTTTGTCTCCTTGCTTGCCTATCTACTATATGTGCATATGTCTGTCTGTTCATCTAAGAAACATGCGATCATGAGCTTCCATGTGTTAACAGAAATTTGCCACCTATATGTGAAATATGCTTGTTTAATGTGGCATTGTCTTAAAATAAAAACATGCACCAATGCCTTGTCATTTTTCTCCTATCCTGTTTCTTTCCCTAGGAAACCTATAAGCATGATGCTCCAAGAGGTCAGTAAAGCATTTGAATATAAACCAGGAACACCCAGAAAGTTATAATAATAATAAAAAAATCAAATTCCTCCTCAACTTCCTAATGTTCGATCATTTTAAGCTACTTGTGTCTTATGACTGCAGCATCCCCAAACACTTCATTTCTTCAGAGTTTACCATCGCCATCTCTGTACTTTTTTCTGACAGTTTGTTGTTTACCTTTGGAACATCTGGCCTCCAAACCTTTTGAAGGCAGCAACACCACATTTCATTGGTGAAAGAACACAGACCAAGGAAGAGAAAAAAGAGGTGCTGGTGTACCTGGTGTTGTGGTTTAGTCCCACATCGGATATCCATGGAAGTCTCGCCGCTATATATGTAGAGGATTCCCTCAACTCAAGACCTAGGTTTTGGGTTGACTTCGGGCCTACAACATGGTATCAAAGCGGGTTTAGCCATTGGATCCATATATGGACGCTTGGGGATGTTGCAGTTTAGTCTCACAGCAGATATCCATGGGAGTCTCACCTCTATATATGTAGAGGATTCCCTCAACTCAAGGCCTAGGTTTTGGGTTGAGTTAGGGCCTCCAACAATTGCGAAAAAAGAAACAAGTACAAGTTTCATGCACCAGATCCCCATACCACCAAGGTGGCAGGAAGGAAAACAGAAAAGTTACAAGGAAAGAAGGAAATTCCAAGACACCACTGTCCTGTTTCCTTCAGAAAAGCATATTGCAATCATACATCAACCACAAAATTATCAAAGTGTGTTCCGGCATGGTTTGAGTTTCTGCAGCAAACTGGAGTTCCTTGGATTGCCAAAAGCTGCACTGCTTCGCCCAGCCTTCTACTGAAAAAGTCATCCACTTTACCTCAAGGGAGCCAGAAGATTCTTCAGATAGCTGCTTATTCCTTTCCCCCCACAGTATCCAAGGTACAGAGATCTATAGGAGAAGTGAAGGTGTATACTTATGCTTCTATATATTCCCTAGCATATTCTGTTTCTCCCATTTAATCTCATGTAAGTGAAGATTTCATAGAAGAATGAGAGTAGACTAAGAACAATGTAATTTCATAGTACAAAGATAGGAGAAAGACCTACTGGAATTTCTTGATCTGATTTCGAGGAACAGATGGCCTTGTAAGCCTCAGGTCTTTGCTTTGCTGCATCTCGCAGTACCAAACCCTGGAGATCACCAAGATGTCTCTCTCTCAGGCCTGAATCTAATATTACCTGTAAAAAGAAATGGCTTTCAGTTCCACCGTGTTACAAAGTACCACAATTTCTATGGAGTGCATTACATATTGTCAAATGCACCTCAACGCTGGGTAATTTTGAAAAAGAAAGTGTCATAAGCAGCCACTGAATAGTGAAATAAACACACATAGATAGCTTTTACGCATATATCTATCATATGTCCATGAAACCTGAAATTTCTGACACAAAGGACATGGTAGGGCCAAGCAGTTTCATTGCCAACAAACTTGAAGAATGGCTAGCATATACTGCCAATTCATGGCATCAGTAATTAATAGGTATACATGTCAAAAAAAGAGTTGAGATGCCTCTACAAATATCAATAAGAAAATAGCAACCAAAACATAAAGATAACCTCAATCAATATACAGATACCATCACTTGACAAAAGAAAGGCTGCTGACAATAGATAACACTCCAGCATACATCCAACTAAGCCAAAAGAAACAAATCCCAGAGAGGCAAACTATCAGAGACAAGAATACCATGCAAAGGAGTAAGTTGCATGTTTGAAATAAATATAATAAAATATAAAACTGGTTAGGGTGAGTCTTGATGCGGGGACTTATACAACATGTAGATATATACAACACCTCTCTAACACCCCTCCCCACTACCCAAATATAATGGATCTAAAATGAGAGTTTGCCTACCAATTTCTTGAATCACAGTCAACTACGTCTAAGTAAATAGGTCAAGAAATTCCCAAAAGAAGGAATACGAGGAAGAGGAAGTACAGCACGGTGAGTACTGATAGATAGAGTGCCAATCAATCTCAATGTGCTTCTTCTGCTTGTAAAACAGTAAGGGCCACTTTGGTAACGAGTTAAGGTGGGTTAACCGAGGTCAGATGATTTATTCCCTATTTGATACTTTTTTCCTTAACCCGGGTCGGATAGGGTTAAAGTGGATTAACTCATTCCACTTAAATAGGTGGAATGAGTTACTCCACCCGGGTTAGGGCCACTTTGGTAACGGGTTGGGTTAAGGGAGGGTGAGCCACCCCGGGTAAGCCACCTGCCCTTAACCCAACCCGTTACCAAAGTGGCCCTAAGGTGCTGTTTGGTATCGGGATAAATTTTGAGGAGAATAGGTGTAAGTCATTCTAGGATAATTTATGTCTAGTCTTATTCTCGTATACGTTTGGTACACAATGGGTGAAATGGGGTTAGAAAAATGGAGGTTGGAATGACTTATCCCCGTTTCTAACCCCAAAATCGGGATTAACCTTATTTTTCTTAACCCGGGTTATCCCCGTCCATTTTAACGATACCAAACCTAGAACGGGGATAGAGCGGGGATATCCCCGCTCTAACCCCGTACCAAACGACCCCTAAGAGTGCGTTTGGGAAGTCTTGTGGGTTTTGACTTTTTTGAAAAAGCCTCTAGAGAGAGAAGCAGCTCCTTTATAGGAGCTTTTTGGGCTTTTCAAAAGGTGACTTTTTTGTTCCTATATCTCTCTAAAACCAAAAAGTGGTTTTGGGAAAAACTTGATGTGACAATGACCCACTTGCTTTGGTTTTTGGGGGTGCGTCTTCCAAGACCAAAAGCCACCCCCTAAAAACCATTCCAAACGCCCCGTAAGGCTTTTTTGGCTAGACGTCCTACTCTACTAACCTTGTATAGCTTTTTTTAGACCTGGCCCCTGTAAGGTTTGAACCTTGGTCACACGGATGTACATGGAGGGCTGTTACCAACTGAGCAAGTCCTTGAATACCATGGTATTCAGTACAGCTAGGTACGTACCGGTACCGGCCTTGGCCGGTTCACTTCCTCCCATTTTATACCGATACAGGTTAAAAAAAAAAACAGACGAACCGGGGCATACCAGCCACTTCATTCCTACCTCCATGATCCTGGGTGTTGTGTCATATTGATGCTGCCCCCAAGACTGTCAATCATAATACTGCGGTGTAGTGTCTTGTTACCCCCAAGTGTCCCAATGAGCAACACCTCCATAAGAACCATAACTCTCTTCATCTTGTTGTTTAGCAGCCCGTATTGTCCAAAAAGCTAGACCATCTCCTCCAAACTGTACACATCCTATGCATCTATCAATATCATCATCATCATCATCATCCCCTCTATGAACACAAGGTGATTTGGGTTGATGGCCCTCATTTGGATGTCGTGTGCTTGATTTTCTTTTATACACCTGACTTTGCCCTTTCTTTGCTTGTTTCTGTTTTCCCTTGTCTGTAGATCTGAATACAATAGTAGACTCAAATATCTTTGGTGGTTGGATATCGAGCTCATCACACTATCTGCAAGGAATGAATACAGAATGCCGATGTGGGAAGTGAAGTTGGACATCAGGCTCAGAAATTGGATCCTTCTAAAATTCCCTATCAAGTTCAACATCATCCAACTCTCTCTCTACCCAAGCACGATCTGAGGGGCAAATAATGATTCATCCAAAGGGCTTCTTTCCTCAAATCATGCACGCAATAGATGCTCCTCATCAGATAGCTGATCCAAATCAAATTGCCCTTCACTTGTTGCCCTTGCCCCCTCATACTCAGCCACCTTCTTTTCCAACAACCTTTGGTGTCTTTGTTGATTTTTCATTCTAAGTCTCACATTGTAGTGACACAACACAAATTTCTCTGATTTTTGAATCTTCACCCTGTTCCTCAATTTGGTGTGCACAAGACTGAAAATGCTCCAATTTCTGTCACACTCATTTGCAGCTATAGTCTGACTTAGAACACAGATAGCAATCTCTGCTAAAGCATTTACACTCGTACTTCTTCTTATAGCTGCCCACCAATCAACTGTTACAAAAGAAGAAAAAAGCAAAGTTAGCATACAATATTAGCGTAGTAAGACTTTTAAGGTTATCAAATAATATTTTTATACCTAGATTTTCATAACAGTACTTTGGATCTCTGATAGCCCAAAAACACTCATCTTCAACTTGAAATCATCAATTTGATTTTCAGCTCCAAAGCTCATGTTTTCATTTATTGACATTCGAGCTATGACACATAATAACCCCTGTATCACCTCATCATCTGCGTGAAATCTTACGTTGTAATGATAAAGGGGGTTTAAGAAATATCCTGCATATATTATATCAAAATTACATCAATAGGAATTAAAGATGTAAACTTGATAAGTTATTAAAAAATAAAATAAGTGACAACTTACCATCTGCATGCAACAGATGGTGGAGTGTGCCTTTCCATCTAGAATTAATGATGTCCCACCACCTCTGTGATGCGGCACCAAGCAGAAGAAAAGGAACATACAAGGAAGAAGAAGACAAAACTGGTTGGGCTTCCACCCCGGGGACTCCACCCCGTTGAGAGAGAGGACTTGGAGGCATGGTTGGCAGTTTCGTATCGGTTTCGGCCATAACCGATACGAAAAGGCCATTAATTACTGTAGCAGACCGAAACATAAGTGAGGTATCGGTTTCGGGCGAAACCGATACTGGTTTCGCCCGAAACCCGTCGGTTGCGGCCCGAAACTAAAAGGTTTCGGCCCGAAACTATAAGGTTTCGGCCGAAACACGATCCCTCACTTATGTCCTCCCCCGAAACCCCACTTAGCCGCTGCTGCCTGCTGAGTTTCGGCCGAAACCCTCCCCCTCCCCCTGCCGCTGCTGTGCTGCTGCTGCCGCCGCCCTGCACTGCTGCGGCTGCTGTGCAGCCTGTGCTGCACTGCTGCGCCTGCCGCCTGAAGCTGCTGCCTGCTGCGGCTAGTGCTGCCGGTGCTGCTGCTGCAAGCTACTGCTGCTGCGCCTGCTGGAGCCTGGAGGTGGACAGGGAGAGGCTCCCTCTCGCCTTGTTGCGCACACCGGGAGGTCGGGGCCAACACAAAGAGGGTTTTGATTATTTTGTTTTAGGTAAAGCTCATTGGGTTAATTTAGGGTTTGATTATTTTTGTTGTGTTATTTTGGTTGGGTTAAAAATTTGGGGTGAGCAAGCCTTGCTTAATAAATTTCTTTTAAGGGTGATTAAGGCCTTAAGGGTAAATTACTAATTATACCCTAATCAGTTTATAGAAATTGGGGCTTTTGTCTATTTTGATTTGCTTATACTCAATTGAACTTAAATTAAGCTTCATTGAGGCATTTGGGGTGGGAGCATGCATGAAAATATATTTTTACAATGGTGATTAAGGGTTAATTGCTAATTAAGCCCTAATTAGGTCATAAAAATTGGAGTTTTTGTCTATTTTGATTTGCTTAGACTCAATTGAAGTTAAATTAAACTTCATTGAATATTTTGGGGTGGGAGCATGTGGGTAATTACTTTTTTGCAAGGGTGATTAAGGGTTAATTGCTAATTAAGTCCTAATTAGGCCATAGAAATTGGGACTTTTGTCTATTTTGATTTGCTTAGGCTCAATTGAAGTTAAATTAAACTTCATTGAATATGTTGGGGTGGGAGCATGCGGGTAATTACTTTTTTGCAAGGGGGATTAAGGGTTAATTGTTGATTAAGCTATAATTAGGTCATAGAAATTGGGACTTTTGTCTACTTTCATTTGCTTAAGCTCAATTGAAGTTACATTAAGCTTCATTATAGAATGAGAGGTGGGAGCATGCGGGTAATTACTTTTTTGCAAGGGTGGTTGATAATTAAGCCATAATTTTTCTAATGTACTTACAACTATACTATTTTTGTTTGACTGTCTTAATGCAGCATCATGCCTAGACGTCAGCAAACACAGGAGCAGCAAGAGCAGGAGGATCCGGGGTGGGCCCACATGTCCTTAGTTGATGCTAAAAGAAGGAAGGTTAAATGTAATTATTGTGGTAGGAAGATGTATGGCAGAATTACCAGAGGCAAGCAACATTTGGCAGGGGTACGAGGAGAGGTGAGACAATGTGACCACTGTCCACGAGAGATGCGAGAGGAGATGCGCCAGTGTCTTTTGGGGAAAAAGGAGAGGGTGCAACAAAGGGCTGAAGATGAGGAGGAAATTGCTGAGGAGATTTCTGACAGAAGGGTTAGGAGGGATGATGATGAGGAAGGCACTGAAGATTCTGATCCGGAGCTGACTGAAGCAAGGGAGCGTGAAGAAGCCGCTCGAAGGAAAGGAAAGGCAACCATGGGTTCAGGAGGGACCTACTCCAGTACAGCTGCACGACGTCCTGATGTTGCTGCCCCGCCCCCGCAGACGCAGAGAGCAGGCCCCATGGACAGTTATCTCCACAGAAGGCCCCAGACTACACAACCTAAGATCAAAAGTGCATTAAGAGGGGTCAAAAAATCTGCAGAAGTTGCAGGGCATGCATTTAAAAGCATATGTAAATGGTTTTTTCATGCAGGTGTCCCTGCACATGCTGCTGAAAGTGAATATTTTCAACCTATGTTGGATGCCATAGTAGATGCTGGCCCTGGCTTGAAGGCGCCATCACGTCGGGACATATACGGGCGTGGGCTTGAGGCAGAGGTTCAGGAGCTCCATGACTGGGTTCAAAGCTTCAAGCAAATATGGATGGAGAGAGGATGCACTATTATGTGTGATAGTTGGACTGGTACCACGAAAAAGTCCATGATTAACTTTTTGGTGTATTGCATCGAAGGTACAGTATTTGTAAAATCTGTAGATGCATCAAATTTTGAAAAAACTGCCAATTATTTGTTTCATTTGATGGACAGCATGGTAGACGAAATTGGTGAAGAAAATGTTGTACAAGTTGTGACTGATAATGAAGCCAGTTATAAGGTTGCAGGGAGGAAATTGATGCATAAGTGCAGGCATTTATATTGGCTCCCATGCGCAGCACATTGTCTTGATCTCATACTTGAAGACATAGGGAAGGACAAACATGTGAAGAAGACGGTTGAAAGGGCACAAAAGATTACCCAATATATTGATGGCCATCCTAGGATATTGAACATGTTCAGGGAGCATGCAAGTGGGGGGCGGGATATCATCCGTGCAGGGCCAACTAGATTTGCTTCAAATTTCATTTCTTTGGAGTCTCTGCATAGGTATACTGTTGAACTCAATTATTACTTCTTTATCCTTATAGTTATGATCCGTATTTGATTCAAATTTTATTTCTTTGCACAGGTATAAGAATGAGTTGAAAGCTTTCATGTACCACAATGCCCTGCGGGAATACATCGACAAGGGCAATGTTGATGCTCAGATGGATTATTTGGATGTCTGTCAAATCGTGGACGACAACAAATTCTGGGACAGAGTAACACGATACATGAAAGTAGTCACCCCCCTCGTGAAGGTCCTAAGATTGGTAGATGGCGATGACAAGAATGATATGGGATATCTGTATGAGGCCATGGACCGTGCGAAATTGGAGTTGCAGAAGTCCCTTCCCAAAGAACATGTAAAGTGGTGGAAGATTATTGACCATAGATGGGACACCACATTACACCACGACTTACATGCAGCTGGTGAGTGATTATTTGTATTCATATATTATTGACCATACATTAACTATATACAAATGCAGGTTATTTTCTGAACCCTCGATTAATGTACAATGCCAATGCACATGTTGATGCCGAGGTGCTTCAAGGCACTTTAAAAGTCATTGATCGTTTATCGAGGACACAAGATAAGAGACTTCAGGCGGAAGTAGAGGTTGGCCTGTTTGATTTCATGAATAAGAGGTATATAATTTACTTACGTAGTTATGCTAATCTATTATGTAATTTTTGTAGATGAACTCCTATAGAATGAGAAGTGGGACGTATTCTGACTCCCAATTGCAATACGCAGTGGGAAGAGTGAGCCCAGGTATACTTCATCTTTGTGCTTTCTTTGCAATTACATCTTCCTTAATTAATTTTTATTTACATCTTATATTTATTTGTTTATGGTTGGTTGGTGTAACAGCTGACTGGTGGATCATGGTGAACAATAGAGAATTGGGCAGTTCTGCATTGGCTTTCATTGCAATCAGGGTGTTGAGTCAAACTACATCAGCAAGCCAATGTGAAAGAAATTGGAGCACGTTCAGCCTTATACACTCAAAGGTTCGCAATCGGCTAAAGGCTGATCGGTTAGAGAAATTAGTGTACTGCCACTACAATATGAGGTTGAGAATAAAGAATATGAGGTTGAGACAACAGCTGCGAGACAAGCGCGTCGTCGAGGATGTCGCCGCAGAGATTGATGTGGATGCCTTATTTGATGATGATAATCCCTTGCAGTCTTTGGTGGAGACACGAGAGCAGGTTGATGAGCCCGTTTTTGATGTTGATGATAGAACATGGGCAGAGGGCATACTTGATGAAGATGAGCCAAGAGATCCCGAATTCAAAAGAAAATCAAAGAGGGCGGGGCCAGAGATACTCATGCGCACCAGTCTAGGGTGGTTGATGACACTGAGGAGCAGTTCGAGTTTGAGCCAGCTAGACACTCAGATACAGATAGCAGGCCAGTCACTCCTAGAATCTCCTTAAGAAGAAGTACATCAGTGCATGGGCAAACTGAGAGGACAAATGCTGCTGCTCGAGAGGACTCGGCAATTGAGCAGTTGAAGCAGATTTATGTGAGGCACACGCCAAGGGGAAAAGGACTCGTGTCAAAGATGACTGAAAAAATCACTCCAAAAGAGAAAAAAGCATCCCCAAAGGTTAAAAGGCGACTGGTTTCTTATGGTTCTGATGATGATGATGATCATCCCGGAGGTGCTGCAGGTGGTACTAGTGCTGCAGGTGGTACAGGTGATGCAGGTGCTGCAGGTGGTACAGGTGCTGCAGGTGGTACTACTGGATACAGTCAAGGTCAGCAAGGATATGGTTCACCAGGTTACGAAGGTGGCCAACATGAAGCAGCTATTTATGGGTCGTAGAATTATGAACCATCATTTCAGTTCCATCCATATCCGACCAGTTCCTCTTCTCTTCCTCAAGATTCCTATGTTGATACTGGATTCGAATCAAGCCAACCAAACACTCCAAGAGGGATCCAAAGAGGGATGCAGGACTTGGCTACCTCATTGTTTGGTTATAGTGAATATAGACCATACATGCAACCTGGTTATGGGTATCGACATCAAGGGCCAGACGATGAGGGAGAAGGTTCTTCTAGTAATTATTATCCATATTAGGTAAGAATCAATGAATTTTTGTAGCATTCATTTTGTCTAATTTGGTTTATTGTACTGCTTGTATTAATGTACAATGGAATATTAGTTTAACTTTCACATGTTCAATGTTTGAAGTTCGATGCGTAGTTGTCTACTTCAAGGTTATTGCACTAACTTATACAGTCAAATGCATGTGTAATAGTTTTTGTGATTTTAAGTGTTTATTTATATTTTTTATGATTTTTGGAGTGATTTTTTAGAATTAATTTTGTTGGGTCCCGCGAGGTATAAACGGATCTAGAAGGGGGGGTTGAATAGTAAAGTCTGTAAACGGAGCAACCAGCCAATGTACAGACTTCGTGTGTGTGCTAGCAGCCAACGTACAGACTTTATGTTTGTGCAACCAGCCAACGTACAGATATGTTTGTGCAATCAGCCAACGTACAGACTTTGTGTTTGTGCAACCAGTCAACGTACAGACTTTATGTTTGTGCAATCAACCAACGTACAAACTTTGTGTTTGTGCAACCAGCCAACGTACAGATTTTGAAGAATGTATGGACTTGGTGGATGTATAGACTTGCTGGAGAAGAGTGTACAGACTTTGAATGCATACAATGGGATGATGTACAGACTTGCTAGAGCCGAGTGTACAGACTTTGAATGCATGCCATAGGACGATGTACAGACTTGCTAGAGCCGAGTGTACAGACTTTGAATGCATGCCATAGGACGATGTACAGACTTGCTGGAGAAGAGTGTACAGACTTTGAATGCATGCAATGGGACGATGTACAGACTTGCTAGAGCCGAGTGTACAGACTTTGAATGCATGCCATAGGACGATGTACGGACTTGCTAGAGAAGAGTGTACAGACTTTGAATGTATGCAATGGGATGATGTATAGACTTGCTAGAGCCGAGTGTACAGACTTTGAATGCATGCCATAAGACGATGTACATACTTGCTAGAGCCGAGTGTACAGACTTTGAATGCATGCCATAGGACGATGTACAGACCTGCTAGAGAAGAGTGTACAGACTTTGAATGCATGCAATGGGATGATGTACAGACTTACTAGAGAAGAGTGTACAGACTTTGAAGTGAAAGATGCACATATGCATGTATGAAAGTATGTACATTGAAGAAGTCACGAGCTGAGCTAACAGATGTATAGACTTGCTCAGTTATCAGCTAATGGATGTATAGACTTGCTAGCATGCACCGACTTACAGAAGACATTATTTCATCATCAATGCACAAGAATGCACAAGGGGCACACACAACAACAACAATTCACACTATCATCATCATTCTTATATGGTGACTCATTGAGTTGCTATTATCAAAACATTAACACACTATCATCAAAGCACAAGGGGCACAACAAATTTGATTTTTTTGAACCTTTTAAATGGGTTTCGGCCGATTTCGGCCGAAACCGATACCGATACTGAGTCGTATCGGTATCGGACTCGGCCGAAACTGAGTCCGAAACCGAGTTTGCCATCCATGCTTGGAGGCGGCGACCAATAGCTTTCTTCAAATCTTCATTAATGCTAAAACAAAAGATTACAACTATATTTATAGGGAGGGAACCCTAATGGCCCTCATTGACTCAAACGTGGACTAATATACCCTCGAGCCTAAAATGAGCCCAAATTCGGACCCAAGAATACACAGAAAATGGAAAAAACTCTAATGGGCCTCAAATGGGCCTTATTACATCAATTAAATGCCCAAACTCATAAAATAAACATGCCAGTGACACGGGAGCAAGTCGCCTAGCCAAATAGACGCTGTCGTCTCTGCTCGTCGCCTCCGTTTGCGGTAAACTTGGACCCGGTCGGCCCAGTCCAATGCTCGGGTGTCCCCACCAATCCTCCCCGCCTGGGAAGAAGTCGACCCCGTCGAGTAAGGGTCTTGACTGCTCTGGTGGCGCTCCAAGAGGTCCGGATCAATCTGTTGTAGCTCCATGCAAGTGATCCACGCATCATCGGTGGGTGGTCGACCCAAGGATGGCAAACTCGGTTTCGGACTCGGTTTCGGCCGGGTCCGAAATCGATACGACTCGGTATCGGTTTCGGTTTCAGCCGAAACCCAGTTAAAAGGTTAAAAAAATCAAATTAATTCTAAAAAATCTGAAAAAATCATAAATAATATAAATAATCACTTAAAATCACAAAAAATATTACACATGCATTTGACTGTATACGTTAGTTCAATAACCTTGAAGTAGACAACTGCGCATTGAACTTCAAACATTGAACATGTGAAAGTTAAACTAATATTCCATTGTACATTAATACAAGCAGTACAATAAACCAAATTAGACAAAATAAATGTTACAAAAAATCATTGATTCTTACCTAATATGGATAATAATTACTAGAAGAACCTTCTCCCTCATCGTCTGGCCCTTGATGTTGATACCCATAACCAGGTTGCATGTATGGTCTATATTCACTATAACCAAACAATGAGGTAGCCAAGTCCTGCATCCCTCTTGGAGTGTGTTTGGTTGGCTTAATTGGAATCTAGTATCAGCATAAGAATCTTGAGGAAGAGAAGAGGAACTGGTAGGATATGGATGGAACTGGAATGATGGTTCATAATTCCACGACTCATAAATAGCTGCTTCATGTTGGCCACCTTCGTAACCTGGTGAATCATATCCTCGCTGACCTTGACTGTATCCAGTAGTACCACCTGCATCACCTGTACCACCTGTACCACCTGCAGCACCTCCGGGATGATCATCATCATCATCAGAACCATAAGAAACCAGTCGCCTTTAGCCTTCGGGGATGCTTTTTTCTCTTTGGTTCGGTTTTTTCAGTCATCCTTGACACGAGTCCTTTTCCCCTTGACGTGTGCCTCACATAAATCTGCTTCAACTGCTCAATTGTCGGGTCCTCTCGAGCAGCAGGATTTGTCCTCTCAGTTTTCCCATGTACTGATGTACTTCTTCTTAAGGAGACCGGTGGCTTGACCATTCTAGGAGTGACTGGCATGCTATCTGTATCTGAGTGTCTAGCTGGCTCAAACTCGAACTGCTCCTCAGTGTCATCAACAACCCTAGACTGGTGCGCATGAGTATCTCTGGCCCCGCCCTCTTTGATTTTCTTTTGAATTCGGGATCTCTTGGCTCATCTTCATCAAGTATGCCCTCTGCCCATGTTCTATCATCAACATCAAAAACGGGCTCATCAACCTGCTCTCGTGTCTCCACCCAAGACTGCAAGGGATTATCATCATCAAATAAGGCATCCACATCAATTTCTGTGGCGGCATCCTCGGCGACGTGTTTGTCTCGCAGCTGTTGTCTCAACCTCATATTCTTTATTCTCAACCTCATATTGTAGTGGTAGTACACTAGTTTCTCTAGCCGATCAGCCTTTAGCCGATTGCGAACCTTTGAGTGTATAAGGCTGAACGTGCTCCAATTTCTTTCACATTGACTTGCTGATGTGGTTTGACTCAACACCCTGATTGCAATGAAAGCCAATGCAGAACTGCCCAATTGTCTATTATTCACTATGATCCACCAGTCAGCTGTTACACCAACCAACTATAAACAAATAAATATAAGTTGTAAATAAAAATCAATTAAAGAAGATGTAATTGCAAAGAAAGCACAAAGATGAAGTATACCTGGGCTCACTCTTCCCACTGTGTATAGCAATTGGGAGTCAGAATACGTCCCAGTTCTCATTCTATAGTTGTTCATCTAAAAAAATTACATAATAGATTAGCATAACTACTTAAGTAAATTCTATACCTCTTATTCATAAAATCAAACAGGCCAACCTCTACTTCCGCCTGAAGCCTTTTATCTGGTGTCCTCGATAAACAACCAATGACTTTTAAAGTGCCTTGAAGCACCTCGGCATCAACATGTGCATTGACATCGTACATGAATCAAGGGTTCAGGAAATAACCTGCATTTGTATATAGTTAACTAACTTTTATATACAAAATAACCTAAAGAATAATGTATGAATACAAATAATCACTCACCAGCTGCATGCAAGTCGTGGTGTAATGTGGTGTCCCATCTATGGTCAATAATCTTCCACCACTTTGCATATTCTTTGGGAAGGGACTCCTGCAACTCCAATTTCGCACGGTCCATGGCCTCATACAGATATCCCATATCATTCTTGTCATCGCCATCCACCAATCTTAGGACCTTCACGAGGGGGGTGACTACTTTCATGTATCGTGTTACTCTACCCTAGAATTTGTTGTCGTCCACGATGTGACAGACCTCCAAATAATCCATCTGAGCATCAACATTAGACTTGTCAATGTATTCCCGCAGGGTATTGTGGTACATGAAAGCTTTTAACTCATTCTTATACCTGTGCAAAGAAATAAAATTTGAATCAAATACAGATCATAACTATAAGGATAAAGAAGTAATAATTAAGTTCAACCTTATACCTATGCAGAGACTCCAAAGAAATGAAATTTGAAGCAAATCTGGTTGGCCCTGCACGGATGATATCTCGCCCCCCACTTGCATGCTCCCTGAACATGTTCAATATCCTAGGATGGCCATAAATATACTGGGTAATCTTTTGTGCCCTTTCAACCGTCTTCTTCACATGTTTGTCATTCCCTATGTCTTCAAGTATGCGATCTAGACAATGTGCTGCGCATGGGAGCTAATATAAATGCCTGCGCTTATGTATCAATTTCCTCCCTGCAGTCTTATAACTGGCTTCATTATCAGTCACAACTTGTACAACATTTTCTTCACCAACTTCGTCTACCATGTTGTCCATCAAATGAAACAAATAATTGGCAGTTTTTTCATAATCTGATGTATCAACTGATTTCACAAACACTGTACCTTCGATGCAATAGACCAAAAAGTTTATCATAGACTTCTTCGTGGTACCAGTCCAACCATCACACATGATAGTGCATCATCTCTCCACCTATATATGCTTGAAGCTTTCAACCCAATCATGGAGCTCCTCAACTTCTCCCTCAAGGCCACGCCCGTATATGTCTCGACGTGAGGGGGCCTTCAAGCCAGGGCCAGCATCTGCTATGGCATCCAACATAGGTTGAAAATATTCACTTTCAACAGCATGTGCAGGGACACATGCATGAAAAAACCATTTACAGATACTTTTAAATGCATGCCCTACAACTTCTGCAGATTTTTTGACCCCTCTCAATGCACTTTTGATCTTAGGTTGTGTAGCCTGGGGCCTTCTGTGGAGATAACTGTCCATGGGGCCTGTTCTCTGCGTCTGCGGGGGCGGGGCAGCACCAACGTCAGGACGTTGTGCAGCTGTACTGGAGTAGGTCCCTCCTGAAGCTATGGGTGCCTTTCCTTTCCTTCGAGCGGCTTCTTCACGCTCCCTTGCGTCAGTCAGCTCCGGATCAGAATCTCCAGTGTCTTCCTCATCATCATCCCTCCTAACCCTTCTGCCAGAAATCTCCTCAACAATTTCCTCCTCATCCTCAGCCCTTTGTTGCATCCTCTCCTTTTTACCCAGAAGGCACTTGCGCATCTCCTCTCGCACCTCTCGTGGACAGTGGTCACATTGTCTCACCTCTCCTCGTACCCCTGCCAAATGTTGCTTGCCTCTGATAATTCCGCCATGCATCTCCCTACCACAATAATTACATTTAACCTTTCTTCTCTTAGCATCAACTAAGGACAGGTGGGCCCACCCCGGATCCTCCTGCCCTTGCTGCTCCTGTGTTTGTTGACGTCTAGGCATGATGCTACATTAAGACAGTAAAAGACAATGTCTTGTAAGTACAATGAAAAAAAGACAATTTGTCATGAAAGAGGTTAAATTTAGTCAATGAATCTTAATTGAGCTTCAATTGAACTTTACTAAACCAAATTAGAGGAAAGCCCCAAAGTTAAGGGTGTAATTAAGGCTTAATTAGCACATTTAGCCTAATCACTCTTCGTAAGAATTGCATACCAGCATGATAGAGCTTCAAATTAGTCAATGAAGCTTAATTGAGCTTCAATTGAACATTACTAAGAGTAATTAGAGGAAAGCCCCAAATTTAATAGTGTAATTAGGGCTTAATTAACACATTTAGCCTAATCACCCTTCATAAAAATTAATTACGAGCATGATAGAGCTCCAAATTAATTAATGAAGCTTAGTTGAACTTCAATTAAACCTTACTAAACCTAATTAGAGGAAAGCCCCAAATTTAATAGTCTAATTAGGGTTTAATTTACAATTTTAGCCTAATCACCCTTGAAAAAAATTAATTACCAACATGATAGAGGTTAAAATTAGTCAATGAAATATAATTGAACTTCAATTGACCCTTACTAAACCTAATTAGATGAAAGCCCTAAATTTTATAATCTAATTAGGGTTTAATTTATAATTTTAGCCTAATCACCCATAAAAAAAATTAATTACCAACATGAAAGAGGTTAAAATTAGTCAATGAAGCTTAACTAAACTTCAATTGACCCTTACTAAATCTAATTAGATGAAAGCCCTAAATTTAATAGTCTAATTAGGGCTAAACTAACATATTTAGTCCTCTCACTTAATTAGAAGAATTATTTAATAAAATAAGCATCCAAAAAATCTTACTTAGCCCTAATTAGAGCTATTTACAGTGGTCGGGGGCTGGGCTCAAGGATGGCAGTGTCGGTTTCGACTCGGTTTCGGCCGGGTCCGAAACCGATACGACTCGGTATCGGTTTCGGTTTCGGTTTCGGCCGAAACCGGTTCAAAACAGTTAGAAAAGGGGGCAATCTATGAATTAGGTTTCGGCCCGAAAACAAATTAGGTTTCGGACGGTTTCGGACCGAAACCGGACTGTTTCAGTCGGTTTCGGTCCGAAACCGGACGGTTTCGGTCCGAAATCATTAAAAAATATTTTATTTTTGGTATCGGCCCTGCTACAGTGCAAATGCCCGTTTCGGTTTCGGTATAGGCCGAAACCGATACGTTTCGGCCGAAACGTATCGGTTTCGGCCGATACTGCCAACCCTGGCTGGGCTGGGCGGGTTGCGCAGGGGCTGGCCGCTGGCGGGCTGCTGGCTGAGCTCACTGGCTGCGACAGCAGGGGCGGGCGCGGCGGGGGCGGGGCCGCACTCCCCAGGCAGCAGGGCGGGCGGGACTGCGCGGGCTGGGCTGGCTGGCGCGCGCAGGCCGCTGGCCTGCTGCTGCGCGGGCCACAGGCGAGGCGAGGCGGGCGGCGCCGGCGGCTGCTGCTGCTCCGCGGGCGGGGGGCGACGACTGGGCCGCTGCTGCTGCTCCTGCTTCGCGCGCGGGCTGGGTGGGGGAAGGGTTTCGTCGTTTCGGGGTCGGGGGGCTGGGTGGGAAGGGTTTCATGTGAACTCCAAAGGGAGTTCACGTGGGTTTCGCCCGAAACCGGATGGTTTCGGGCGAAAGGGTATCGGTTTCGCCCGAAACCGATTCCCCAACCCGAAACCGATCCCGCTACAGTGAAAGGGGCTAAAACGGTTTCGGGTCCGGCCGAAACCGATACGTTTAGGCCGAAACGTATCAGTTTCGGCCGATACTGCCATCAATGGGTCGACCCTTCCAGCGAACCAGGTAACGCTGACAGTCTCCGCTCTGGGTGGTGACCACCTGCTCATCAAGTATTTGATCAATTTGCTCACGCCGTGCAGGAGTTATGGCTGGAGGTGGACACTCTAGGGTGGGGTCACTCTCAAGGGGTGGCGAAGGCTCGAATGGATCACTGGGAATTACTGCGGGCTCTCTGTAAGCTACCAGATCTGAGACATTAAAAGTGGAACTCATGCCATAATCTGGTGGTAAATCAATGACATATGCGTTGGACCCAATACGTTTCAGAACCTTGAAGGGCCCAGCTCCCTGAGATTGTAGCTTCTTAACGGTTCCTGAGGGGAACCGTTCAAGTCTGACCCTGATCATAACACCTTCTTGGAATTCATGGAAGTGACGATGTAAATTTGCTTCTGTCCGATAATTTTCGTTGCTGATCTCGATGTGGTAACGAATACTATCATGCAGACCTCTAATGTGTTCGGCCAATGACTGTGCAGACTCGAAGACACGGGACTGATGAGACATTGGGACAAGATCTACAGGACTTCTAGGCCTATACCCAGTGACTACCTCAAACGGACTCATGCCAGTGGACCTGTTGACCGAGTTGTTGTATGGGAATTCAGCCAGAGGCAAGACCAAATCCCAATTCCGACCATTCTCACTCACTAAGCAGCGCAACAAATCACCCAGACTTCTATTAACCACTTCAGTCTGACCATCCGTCTGGGGATGGTAGGCGGTGGAGAACTTGAGCTTTGTGTCTAAAAGGTACCACAGGGTCTTCCAGAAATAGCTAACAAACCGCACATCCCTGTCCGACACAATAGATTTGGGAAGCCCGCGGAGACGCACGATCTCAGTGAGAAAGAGACGGGCCACCCTGGAAGCATCAGAGGTTCTGGCACAAGGAATAAAATGGGTCATCTTGGAAAACCTGTCCACCACCACCATGATGGAGTCATGCCGGCGAACTGTGTGTGGCAAACCCAAGACAAAGTCCATACGTCTTGCCATGGGCGGTCGGGCACGGGCAGGGGAGTATAAAGACCGATGTTCTGCTTTCGTTGTTTGGCCAAAGCGCAGGTGCGGCATTGGGCCACAATTCGGGCCACATCACATTTTATGCTCGGCCAGTAGAACTGGTACTCCACCAACTCGACGGTCTTATTGCGACCAAAATGTCCCACCAGACCACCAGCATGCACTTCCCACACAAGAAAATCACGCACAGAAGTACGTGGGATGCAAAGCCTACTCCCCCGGAATAGATACCCGTCCTTAAAGACGTAGTCATTGTATATCTGGGATGGGCCTGATTGGAGGGCCGAGAGGATGGGGCCAAAGTCCGGGCAATTGGAGTAGTCATCCCGCAACTTCTCGAAGCCCGTGACTTCCATGGAGACGACGACCAGCAACGAGGCGCGACGACTCAGGACGTTGGCCACACGATTCTCTACGCCAGCCTTATGTTTGAGGGTAAATGTGTAGGCTTGGAGATACTCCACCCAATGACTGTGTCTCGAATTAAGCTTCTTTTGGACGTGGACGAATCTAAGAGCTTTGTGGTCCGAAAATAGCACGAACTCGTGCGGTAGAAGGTAGTGTCTCCAGTACCTCAGAGCCTGGACTACCGCGTAAAATTCCTTATCATAGGTGAAATACTTTAATTTGGCGTCACTTAGCTTCTCACTGAAGAAAGCAACGGGGTGACTCTCCTGACTCAGTACTCCACCTATGCCAACGCCAGAAGTATCACAAGCAATCTCAAACACCTTAGAGAAGTCCGGCAGTCCGAGTACAGGTGCTTGGGTCATACGCTCCTTAAAGTCACGAAAGGCTGAGGCAGCGGCCTTTGTCCAGACAAAGGTCCCCTTTCGCATGCAGTTTATAATGGGAGCAGTTACGGTGCTGAACCCTCTAATGAATCGACGATAGAAAGTGGCCAAACCGTGGAAACTACGAACTTCATGGAGGTTTTGCGGTTCCGGCCAATCCACAATTGCCTTGACTTTATCCGGGTCAACAAAAACACCCTTACTAGAGACGATAAACCCCAAAAAAGTAACTCGAGCGGTCGCGAAAGCACACTTCTTAAGGTTACCATAGAGGCTTTCACGGGGCAGGGTGGTACAAACTTGCCTCAGGTGGCAGAGATGGTCTACCCTCGTGTGGCTATAAATGAGAATGTCATCAAAATACACAACGAGGAACACCCCGATGAATGGGCGTAACACATGATTCATAAGCCGCATAAAGGTGCTCAGGGCGTTTGAAAGACCAAATGGCATGACTAGCCACTCATAGAGTCTGTCCTTCGTTTTGAAGGCGATCTTCCATTCGTCTCCAGGTCGAATTCTCACCTGGTGATAACCACTCCTCAGATCAATTTTTGAAAACAGAGTGGCTCCCGCCATCATATCCAACATGTCATCCAAGCGGGGAATGGGAAACCGGTACCTCACCGTTATGCGGTTGATTGCACGGCTATCCACGCACATTCTCCATGTTCCATCCCTCTTAGGAGCTAACAATGTGGGAACGGCACAAGGACTCATGCTCTCTCTCACGCGGCCTTGCTTTAAGCACTCCTCAACCTGCCTTTGCAATTCAGCGTGATCAGTGGGATTCATACAATAATGGGGCAGGTTGGGCAAGGAAGATCCAGGGATTAGGTCGATGGCGTGCTGGATGTCACGCATCGGAGGCAACCCCTCAGGTAACTCGTTAGGGAAGACGTCCGCAAATTCATGGAGGAGATAGGCGACGTCCTCAGGCTGCTCACTCGGTGCCTCCTCGGCACCTTCCACTTCGGCTTCCCTAACCATCAGGGCATATATGGCGTCATAATCAAATAGTTCACGCTCGAACTCTCGGGCGGTGATCAACTGTAACGTCATAGTTGCCGGGGTACTCGTCTTAGGGGCACGAGCAGGAGGGGGCTTCCCGACAAGGGCACAGAAGCACTTGCAGTAGTGTTCGGCTGAGAAGAACTCGGGTCGCTAGGGGCGACCAGCTGAGGGGCGGTAGCACTAGAAGGGGTGCTGGAAGCGGGGCTCTCCGGAGAGGGGACGGTACGAGGTCGAGAGAGTTGTATAGTGATGCGGTGACCGCCATGCTTGAAGACACAAGTGTTGGACCGACCGTAGAGAGCCGCATCCACATCATAGATCCATGGCCGGCCAAGAATAACACTCCCGACTTCCATAGGCAAGACATCACACCAGATATGAGCCTCATAGGATTGGAGATGAATAGGAACGAGGCATCTCAGGCGCACAGGAATTGAAGTGGTGTCCACCCAAGAGACTTGATAGGGGCGAGGATGATCCTCCGTCGCTAAGCCCAAATGGGCAACCGTGTTGGTGGAGATAGTGTTGATGCAACTCCCACTATCAATGATAACACGGCAGACCCTGCCGCCTAAACGGCAGTAGGTCTGTAAGATGGCCGTACGACGCCAATCCTCTATTTCCTTGGGATGGGCGAGGATACACCAGGACCACGCCTAGCCTGTTTTCTTCGGGCGCCTCAACAAAGTTGACGGGTTCGCCGATGTTAGCAAACTCGCCCTCATATTCGTCGGCCAGGTCATCTCCCTCATGGTTAACATCCACGAGGGTTGCTCCTGCTCTGAAGGCTCACCGTTACCAATGACTAGGGCCTTGTGGGGCAATCAATCGCATGGTGCCCTAGCCCCTGGCAACGATAACAACGATCGCGGGATTTATCACCCGGACGTGGGGCCTCCCTCATGGGCGCCTTCCCTCTATCATCACGCCTGGCAGGAGGTAAGGCAGGAGGGGCCTCCCCTTGGCGTTGACCTTCAGGAACCCGGTGAGTTGGGGCCTTCTGAGTGGGCCCTGGGGCGGTTCGCGGGTCCAGAGGACGTTGATAAGTGGACTTAACACGAGAGGACTCCCACTCTAGCTCAAGCTGCTCCATTTCACGCACAATCTGATAGGCATGATCAAGAGTGGTCACATGCTGACGGAAAAGCTCTTGTTGATAATTCCGACGTAGGCCTCTCCGAAAACGGGAAAGGGTTACTGCACCCTCCTCACGGGCTCCACACCTCAATAACAGATCATCAAATTCATCAATGTACTCTGACACTTTTCTAGACCCTTGTGAGATGTTCTGCCATCTATCAATCAATCGGTGACCGTACGTCGCGGGGACGTACTTCTCACGAAGCCTGGCCTTCATCTCATCCCACGTATCAATTGGCTCCTCATACCTCTGAGCAAGACGCTCCTCAAGATTGGTCCAGTAGGTTAATGCTCGGCCCCTTAACATGGTCTTGGCGAAGAAAGCCCGCCGAGGGTCGGACATCCCCAACCAATCAAAACAGCGATACATCCTAGACTCCCAGTCAAGATATTCTTGAGGTTCCAACGAACCGTCAAAGCTGGGAGCCTCGATGCGGGCATTCCGGATATCATGGTCTTGATCCCGGTATGCCCATCATTCATCCTCATCAAACTCCCTGTCAGGCCTCCTACCATACCTCCCATACCTACGAGCAATAGGGACCCTGGAGTTCTCATCAATCTCCTCTTCAAACTTGTCCCGGTCGTAGTCATTGTATCGACCACGCCGATCGCCGGCTAAGGCGACCCTAGGCTGAGGGTGCCGAGGGGCTACAGGGGAAAGGGGGCGTTGCAGTTGGGGTCTCTCAACGGCTTGATCTCTCCTCGGTTCACGAGCAGCCCCTTCCAAGACTACAATGCGACCCATAATCCCCTGCACAGTACGGTCAGACTCGGTGACCCTCTCCTCTATACCAATAAGACCTTCTCTCATACGTTGGTCCATTCTGCGTATTTGCTCTCTGAGCTGTAGCACTAACTCGGTCAAGGTCGGGTACCCAGGAGGGTTGGCACGAGCGCCTTGAGGGGGAAGGCGGTTCCCAGACATTGCTTGTTAAGATCCAGACATCGGTACCGAAATGTGGAATTCAGCACCGCTACGTGTGGGCATGAGACACAGACAAAGCTAAACTAACATGCAACGACTAACTGACGACATAACAACCTCTTCTTTTTTTCAGAAATTTTTATGCAAACGACTCATTGACGACTCGTAAAACTATCTAACCTACGACTACAACTACGACACGACAAACATACGACGAGTGAGATCAACAGAGCGAACTAATCAGGTTGCAGTAATTATTGTGTCGTACACGCGTCCAAGAAGGTGAGTGCGTTAAAATAGATGCTACAAAAATTCAGGTATGGCCGGTCCTAGCAAGGCGAAGCATTATCCAAGCAATCAAAGAATTTTCCACATTTATAAATGATATTCCACTGTTAATATAACAAACTGATATCAAGAGATCGACACAACTGACTCTCAAAATCCGTAGCAATAAACTTGAACGGGCTAGATGTTCCTACCACACATTCACGGCGGCAAATTTAATCGAATACAAGATGAGCAAGAGAAGAGAACGAGCCGTAAGCGCTAACCGACTCGCTAAAGAGCGAGGTCCATCGAGAGTGCTCGGAATCACCGGGCCGAGGTTAGGCGCCTGCCGGTCTGTGCGCTGATGTCCTAGGCTGACGAGAGCGTTAACGCGGCGAGGGCGCACTGCACGGACTCTATGTATCGCTCCGAAGGGGGCGAGGCTGCCAGCCGCTCCGGGTGCCGACGTGGGGGCATACGAGGTCGGATGGGCTGGAATATCTCGTGTGGGAGCGCCGACAGGTAGACGTACACCGGGTGTTCCCCGTCGACGTTCTCGATGCCGTGTAGGTCCATCCGGCCGGGTGCCTGCCTGGTGGAGGCACGGTCTGCTCCTGGTGGAAGGTAGCAGCTATGGTCTGCGACGGTCGTACAGTGCGGGTGGGGTGGCCGCGGGTGCGGCGGAACCGCACGAGAAGAGGGCGTGGAGATGGTGGCGATGGTGGCGAGGTCGGTCACGTCAACGGCGAACAGCGCAGCGGGGTGGGCGGTGAAGCTAGGGACTGCACGTGGCGGCGAGGGCACAGCGGGGCATCGATCAATCACGGGCAGGACGAACGAGTGAGGGCGTGGAGGGTGGCAAGGGCCGCCCCCGACAGAATCGGCAGGGCGCGCGCGGACGATAGAGGCGGACGGCAGGGCGCGCGCGGACGACAGAGGCGGACGGCAGGGCGCGCGTGGACAACAGGGGCGGAGCCGGCAGGGTCGCGTGGGCGCGCGGTCAGCCGCAGTGGGTGGGGCGGGCAACGTCGGCTTCCGCAGGGAAGCCCGGGCGGTGGCGCGGGAGGTCGCGGAAGGGGCCCGCGCAGGGAGGGAAGGGCTCACGTGAATCGCGAATGGCAGGTGGGCGGCGGCGGAGGGGCGAGCGGGAGCAGGCGCGGCCGCGGCAAGCGGCGGCTGGGCGAGCGGTGGCGACGTCGGCGGCCGTGCTAGACGTGTGAGCTGTGGCGCGTTGCGGAGGAACGGTAGCAGCAGCAACGGAGGCGAAGGATCACCCGCTCTGATACCAAGAATGATGCGGCACCGAGCAAAAGAAAAGGAACATACAAGGAAGAAGAAGACAAAATTGGTTGGGCTTCCACCCTGGGGACTCCACCCCGTTGGGAGAGAGAGGACTTGGAGCCGGCGACTAATAGCTTTCTTCAAATCCTCATTAATGCTAAAACAAGATATTACAACTATATTTATAGGGAGGGAACCCTAATGGCCCTCATTGACTCAAACGTGGACTAATATACCCTCAAGCCTAAAATGAGCCCAAATTCGGACCCGAAAATACATAGAAAATGGAAAAAACTCTAATGGGCCTCAAATGGGCCTTATTACATCAATTAAATGCCCAAACTCATAAAATAAACATGCTAGTGACACGGGAGCAAGTCGCCCAGCCAAATAGACGTCGTCTCTGCTCGTCGCCGCCGTCTGCGGTAAACTTCGACCCGGTCTGCCCGATCCAATGCTCAGGTGTCCCCACCACTCTGATAAGCGGTTAAAAACCTTCTTTGAATTCTTTTCTTTGCCCTATCCATAGCTCCATATAGATATCTCATGTCATTTTTGTCATCGCCATCTACCGTCCTCAAAACCTGAACAATACGCTCAACCAATTTAAGATACATTTGCACATTTTCCCAGAAGTTGTTCTTCTCTACAAGTCGGTCTACAATTTTTTTAGTTTTCTTTGCATTAGCACCAAGAGTCTTCAAATGCTTCAAATATTCTTTATCTTTAATGAGTTCTCTTTGTGCTACTCTATGCTTGTACAAGCTCTTCAAAGCCAAGAACTGTGGCAAATTTGGTTGGGCCCGGTCTAATGATGTTATGATCACCTGGCTTTTGCCTGAAAATAGTAAGAATGCGATGGTGGCCATAAATAAAAGTGTTGATCACCTCTGCATCATGAACGAGACTTTCAACCTCTTCTTCTCCTTCAATATCTTCTAGCATCAGATCCAAATTGTGTGTTGCACTTTGTCTCTCCATCAACATATGACCAGCTTAACCAACCTAAGATATCTTTGCACATTTTTCCAGAAGTTGTCCTTCTCTAGAAGTCTATTGACAATTTTTGTAGTTTTCTTTGCATTAGCACCAAGGGTCTTCAAATGCTTCAAATATTCTTTATCTTTAATGGGTTCTCTAATTGCCACTCTATGCTTGTACAAGCTTTCCAAAGCCAAGAACTATGTGACAAATTTGGTTGGGCCCAGTCTAATGATGTTATGATCACCTGTCTTTTGCCTAACAATAGCAAAAATGTGATGGTGGTCATAAATAAAAGTGTTAATCATCTATGCATCATGATTCATGAATGGGACTTTCAACCTCTTGTTCTCCTTCAATATCTTCTAGCATCAGATCTAAACTGCATGCCGCACTTCGTCTCTTCATCAACATATGACCAACTGTCCTGTAGTTCGCTACATTATCAGTGACTACTTGGACCACTCTCTCCTCTCCAACCTGCTCAACATTCTGATCTATCAGGTTGCATAAAAATTCAGTATTTTTTAGATTAGCATAAACATCAAATGACTTTAGAAAGACTATTCCATGCGGACAATAAACAAGAAAATTGATCATTTATTTTCTAGTGGTCCCTTTCCATCTATCACATATTAAGGTGCATCCTCTCTCATCCTACACCCTTTTAAATGATTTTATCCATTCTTGTAACTCACGAGCCTCCTCATTAAGCACAAAGTCATAGAATTCTTTTGGTTTAAGTGCAGGAATGCCTACGCCACCTCATGCAATAGAGTCAACCATTATTTGGAAGTATGGATTACCAGCAGCATTAACATGAACATTTGCATAGAAAAACCATTTAAAGATGTGCTTCCATTGCTGTGATGCAACTTTATTGACTTGTTTTCATCCCTGCAAAGTTGTCTTGATATTTTGTTGCTGAGCATCATCATTCTTGTACAAGTAGTGATCCATTGGACCAATAGACGGATCTAAAGGAGATGATAAATCTCTCCCACAACCAAGTAAAGAAGATTTCTGAGTAGCAGACATGGTGTTTGTTCCAGTGAATGTTGGCCCTCTTACTCCTATTGTACTTCTGGAATGTTGCAAGTACGAAGCTGTAAGTACCATGCCCAAATCTGCGTGCCTCACCTTCATGCATTTGCCTTAAACTTTCATGAACTGCTGCTCTAAGTTCTGGATCCTCATCACTGGCGTCATCTCCTCTATGAAAATGGTTCTCTAATGCTTTAATTTGTGGACCTTGCTGAGTTTGAGATAGGATCTCTTCCCTCACTTGTTCATCATATTCTGCCTTCAATTCCTTCTCCTTTTGCTTCCCTTTCAGAAGATCTTTAAACAATTTTTGATCTCTAGCGATGCTTTAGTGCAACTACAACATCTCCTATTTTTCCTACCAGGTGCTCCCTTATTCTTGTTATCCCTTCGCCTGTTTCCTTCCCACAAAGATTGCATCTCACCCCCTTTGTCTTTGCATTAACTAAAGTAGCACATTGCCACCCTATATGCTCAATACAAGGTGCCATATCTGTAAAAACCCATGCATAATAACAATACACTAGATATAACATCCAATTGATGTTTAATACTTTAATTGATATTCAATTGCATCTACATTAGGGCAATTTCAGAAAAGTCCCAATTTAGAACGATTATTAGGGCTCAATTTAAAGATTTTCTGATTTCAAATTAAATTGGAGTGCAATTTAACCCTAATTAGGCCACATGAGATGCAATTTATATTTGATTGCAACTAAATTAGGGAAATTTCAGAAATGCCCCAATTTTAAACCCCTAATTAGGGCTCAATTTGAGAATTTTCTGATTTGAAATTGAATTGGAGTGCAATTGAGCACTCATTAACCCTAATTACGCGACATGTTATGCAATTGATCTTCAATTGCATCTAAATCAAGTTAATTGAATAAAAGTTGCAATTTTAAAATCCTAATTATGACTCAATTTGGGGATTTTCTGATTTGAAATTGAATTGGAGTGCAATTGAACACTCGTTAACCACAATTAGCCCCATTTATAATTTTATTTAACACTATTTATTCTTTTGAGTTAAAAAATTATCTTCTTAATCTGAAAATCGAATTTTCTGGCCAGAAAATGATAGGATCTAGTCGGCGGCGGCTAGATCTATTCAGTGGGGGCAGCTTAAGTCGGCGGCTGGCAGCAATCGCCGGCGCCGAGGTGGGTAGCGGGTCAGGTGGTCAAGCTGCTCCACTGCTGGCTGTTGCGGCCTATGCGGCTATGCGTGCACTGCGTGGACGACTTGAGAGAGCTCTTGCGGCTGCTACGATCATCAGCGGCGAGCTCCGACGGGATCCTGGTGGCCAGCGATCCAACGGCCGACTGGTCATGGGCCTGGCGACAGCAGAGGGAGGGAGCAGTCGGCCAAGAAGGGGAGGGCTCTCTCTCACGAGCTGTCACAAAGTGCATCCTGTAAGAGGGACCGTAAGTCCCGATGGGTGAACCGGGCGTACCGGCCAGTACGCCCCGGTTGGTCTAGTTTTTGTTTTGTTTTTTTAAACCTATACTGGCTGGTACCGATATAAAATGGGAGGAACCGGACCGGTGTTCGCAACGTGCGAAATTAAATATAGATTTAGGGCCTCAGCTATTAAATAGCATGCGCATTGTTAATTCCACGGGTTTAAGTTTATCAGACGATTATGGATTCGGGTACTGAACATTTTTCCATGGACCGCAATCGGTGTTTATTTACATCGGCATAAAGTCCGAACACATTTGTTTAATTGCCAAAGAAGTCATCAACCTTCACAATATCAGTGGCGATATTAAGGGGGCTGCGACAGCTATAGCGGTCTGCACTTTTGAAGGGATGGAGGCACTTATGCCATAGTGAGGGTATAAAGGCAATTTGGTTCGGGCTAGGGCCAGCCTTTGAAGATTGGGACAGTTTCGTTAATTGGGTATGAATGGAGGGTCATCTCACAATTTGGTACTATTCGAGGGCTCAACGGTGATTGGGTAGGCGTAGGAGCATATTTGCAGTTTTATACTGGCCAGGGATTTATTTTGCAGTTTGGTTTCTCGGTGACACTTTATGCATTTGAAACCTATAAAGATAAATGGAATGAGGTTAGAAATTTGGATTTTTGGTTCCATTTGCAGCTTTAGCATTGTCATTTTGCAGCTGTAATACCACTGCTTAAATGCTCATTAAATAACTTGCAAAAGTGCCCTGCTTTATAAACAATTTGAATACCCAGAACAGAGACTTTCTGAATTAAGTCTTTGTTGCTCTAGTCAGATAAGCAATTTTGAAGTCTGTGTAGCTTATGGGGACTGTCTTAAGAAGAAACAGTTGCCCTGCATGAGACCCTTCTTTATAAGGATCACTACTGGATCCTTCGGAGGATACTCTTTCACTTCCTCAACTTATATATCTTTTTGGCCCACTTTAGTTCCTAGTTTATGATATGATTTCTCAAAAGCCTTCAACTAGCTTCTTTTTCTTAGTTTTCTTTTTTGCAATTCCGATATTCTGGTTTCTTCATCTCTATTCTTTTGCGAAGCTTTAAAGCATTCTCTTTCTTCTTCAATAATTTTTAAATTTTCATTACAACACAACCACATCTCTTCTTCTTTAGATTTTCCGAAGTGTTCTTTAGCCAATTTGTCGTAACGTTCCACATTGTATTTGCTTCCTCTTTCAAGTTCTTTTTCTGAAAGTGGATGGTACCACGTATTATATAAAAAGAAAAGAATTTACAAGTAACAAGGGAGTGCTCCCAAAAACTCCCTTATACAAAAGAGGTGGCAGGATGTTCTCTGCCCCTGAAACAAAGTAAAAAAGGAGAATTGCAATATTCCTTTCTACCAAAAAATACTCCCCAAATCTTACACAGAAAGGAGCTCCAAGTCTATCCATATAACGAAGTTATCTTCCTCACCCTGCCTTGGAATGGGCCCAAATACACCAGAGAGCTCCTAAGTAACTCTGACCTATAGGCAGCACAAAGTGTTAGATATATCAGAGCAGTCCACCTGCCCTTCACCCACAGCTGGAGACGACACTCCCCTATACCATTTCCACCCACTTGATCTCATACACCACTCTCCCGGTCCCCCTCTTACTTACCCCATCTCCCTCTTCTCCCCTATTCCTCTACTAGCTCCTTCCCTCTCTCTACCCTCACCCCCTCCTCTCTTCTACTAATTTTCCTTGCCTTAGCATCCCTTGCCATACCCACTTGCCATCTTCTCTGAATTTTGCAGAAGACTGACCTCACATCTTTATCAACGCCCTCAATGGACATTCCAATTAGACTTAGCTACCTCTTTAGCCCGATCCCCCCATGAACCTCTCCACCCTGGCTCTGATTTCCTTCACCTCGTCTTTACCAAGGCACCCTCCCCCCTCCCCATTAGAATTCCCTCCCTCATGATGAGAGTCCTCGACAAAATTCACCTCCACCATAGAATCACCCTCTAGAAGGGCATTGGGAGTCTGCGTGAATGGGAGAGCCAGCTCCTCTGGTCCGGGGGGGGGGGGGGGGGCAATGCCAGGTATGCTTCCATCTGGCTCCCTTCCCCATCAACAATAGCCTCGGTTTCCTGAAGACCCATCTCCAACCAGCCCAGTCGAATGCACCCCTCCTGAGAACAGGCTCCCACCGGCAAGGCCTCGCCTCCTAGAGCTTCTCCGTTCACATGCCTGTCGGGTGAGATGGTTCCGGCCTCGCCCTCACTGGAGGGGAGGGCTCCCGTAGGACCCGGCTCTCTTGTCTGCTGCTGGTCGCTCTGATTCCCCCTTCCGCTACCGGGACAGAGATCTCCATCGGCTGCATTGTCAATCATCGAGATGATTGAGCCTCCTAGGCCTGCATTACTATTCCCAGAGCCACTGCTAGACGCACCGGA
Source organism: Amorphophallus konjac (assembly GCA_022559845.1). Classification (NCBI taxonomy): domain Eukaryota; kingdom Viridiplantae; phylum Streptophyta; class Magnoliopsida; order Alismatales; family Araceae; genus Amorphophallus; species Amorphophallus konjac. The sequence goes on from CM040121.1 coordinate 605,067,285, forward strand.
GAGACTCTGTTGCAGTCTCGGGATGTCGGCTCCCATCATCGGCAGCCTTTCTACTTGTCACCGCACTTCCTGGGAAGATCGCCCACCGGAGACAATGTGTTGGCCATCGGCCGACGTACCGAAGAGGCACTGCAACAGCCCCAGCTGTTGAGGAGTTCACTGAGGCATCTTAGAAATGCTAGCTCCCATCGTTGACAGCCTCTCCGCTTGCCGCCACTCTTCCTAGAAAACTCGCTCGCTGGGAACAGTGTGTCCACCATCGCCAGAGTATTGGACGACCGCTGGCACCGAGGTATCCACCATCACAAGGTCCACCGCAGCTATCAAGCGGAAGGGGTGGCACTGTGTGGGTGCCATCCTGCCCAACCTCAATGCCCTCGAATCGGGCAAGCCATGGGCATGGGCCCGTTCACCCACCCGGGCCTGCTCTTGCCTAGATCCGTCACCGTCTTCCACAGTTGACGATCCGACCCAATCGCCCATTCTAGTTCTTTCAAAGAGGAATCCACCCGCCACTTCCGATAAATAAGATCTAAACCCGTCCCCTTTGGGCAGCAGGTTCAAATTTTGAACCCCCGCCCAAATCGGGTCCTACTCATCTTCCACTTCCGGCCGTCTCCCCTGAAGCCCTAGTTTCACCACAGCTACCGAACTCTGTCCGTCTCTTGTCCAATACACTATGATCAAGAATATTTCCCCCTGCCAAAGAAGCTTGAATGACTACCTGCATATCTGTTGTGGATGACACTCGCACCTGAGCTTTCAACGGCAACCACCGAGGAGGAGGACCCATAATGGAGACCCTCGTCCTCCAGCACACCAAAATCTTCCACCAGCCGGTGAATCCCCTCCCTATCACACAGGGTAATAGGGACCCCCCATAGGACTATGTGAGCACAGACAATACGGGGCTCTGGGTAGGTACCATGTCTGCTATCCCATTTCACTACCCTAAGCAAACATTTGCTACCCCAGAGGATACCTCCCTCCGCCACCTACTCGTCGCTGCAGCAGATTCACCGATGGCTAGGAATCCTAAGGATCCCATTGAATGGATCTGCCACCCCTCATCTCCCCCTGCTTTGAACAAGGCATCCTTCACCACCTCCGAGTCTGTCTTCTAGGGGGTAAACCCATAGACAGCTCTCCACCCACACGTCACCCAATCTTCTTGAAAGGAAACAGCAGTCACCCTCCCCATGCTTGAACCTCTCGTCGGAAGGAGTCGAGGATGGACAATGAAGTCTGCATACGAGCAACAATCCCTTCCAGCTCCTGGCCAGCTGCAGTTTGCTAGTCGGTGCCCTTCCTCCCTGCAAGCTCTACACCTGATATTACCTCTACAGGACCTCGACATGTCTCCCCTCTTGAGGCAGCGGAAGCACAAGGCACCCTGAGAGGTAGGAGGGACACGAAGCCATCTGAGACGGCCCCCATACGCCATTGCCTTCTGCCTGCCGGGATCCGGTAGGCCCTGAGGAGACCCCCATCTTGCCCCAGGACCTCTCCCCAGAGGGTCGTCCGAAAGTCAGGAATGGCAACATTCGTACTCAAAATGTGAGAAGCGCAAAGCAATTTTCAGCCTTGGTAAGTGCTGGACTGAAAATGGGGGTGTTTTCAGGTGATTTGGGGCATTTTTGCATCTTACCGGCGTTTTGGTCATTTTAGTGAAGTTAGGGTTTGGAGGGGGTATTTTCAGAATTTAATACTTGTTTAGAAATTTTCATACTTTTTATTCATTTTTGACATCTTAGGGCACTTTGGAAATTTTGACTATGGTTTGCCAGACTGTATCGTATTGGTCTGAGTTTGGCAACTCGTACCATACCATAGGGAATCCAATACGTGATATGGTAACAAGTCGGACCGAGTCATATTGCAAAGAAAAAAAATAAAAAATGGTTCAATTGGGCGACTTGACTCAAGTCAGTCTAAGTCGGATCGACCTGTACCATATCAAGACAAATCTAGGTCGGTCTATCCCAAGTCCCGACGGTACAACATACCCTGATTTTGACCAACTTTTTAGGGTTTCAGAGGTATTTTGGACCTTCTGGGAGTTTTTCATTTTTGAAGATTTTTTATGATTTTTCCTGAATTTTGTTATCTAGAGAGCACTTTGTTAATCTTGATCAACATTTTGGGTTTCAGATGTATTTTCGACCTTCTGGTGTTTTTTTACATTTTTTATGATTCTTTTTTATGTTTTTTTGTGAATTTTGTTATCTAGAGGGTATTTTGGTAATGTAGAATGAAATCAAGGGTAGGTAAGGGTTTGGCTAGGGTTAAAAACATATTTTGGGTAACTTGGATGATTTTTACATTATTTTCGGAAATTCCCTTATTTTCATGGATTTTTGTCATATGAGGGGTATTTTTGATATTTTCAGGTAAAATTGGGGACAGGCTAGGGTTTGGATAGGGTTAAAGGGGTATAATGTCAAAGAATTAAGCATACAAGTCACATAATAGGAGGGTAGTCAAGAAGCATTTTAGGTTTACAGCTAGTGTTTTAAAACATCAATTTAGTTTTGTGTCAAATATACCTTCAAGGGAAACTATTTTTCTTTTGGGATATAAGTAAATAAAGGTAAGGAAAGACCTATATATAATTTCCTTGATTTAGAAAAGGCCTATGATAGAACATCAACAGAGTTGATTTAATGAATGTTAATGAAGAAAGGAGTCTCTAAAGGATACATTGAATTAGTTGAGGACAAGTGTGCAAAGCAAATACCCATATGAAAAGCATCATTGAAGAGACTTTTGAGTTTCTTGTTATAATAACATCACATCACGGGTTGACACTAAGCTCATGTTTGGTATCAGAATAAAAACGGATAAACCCAACTTATACTATAATCTCTCTGTGTCATGTCTAAAAAAAGTGAGGATATCCCAACTTAAAGTTATTCCTGTTTGTCACTTAGAATCAGGGATAAGAATGTTTGTTTGGTATCTAGATATCCCTGGATTAAATTAAGTCCAGCTTATCCTCATGTTTTAGGTTAAATCTGGGGATAACTCATTCCATCAATTTCATGGAATAAGTTATTCTCATGCCATCACTTACCTTACCCTCACTTGACTTATTCCACTTACCAAACAAACTAGGGATAAGCATGGACATTTGGAATGACTCATTCTTATTCCAACCAAAGTTAAGCAGATACCAAACGTAAGCTAAGTTCATCCTTTTACTTGCAGATGAATTAACAAAACAATTATATAATAAGATCCCGGTGATGCATGTTATTTACAAATGTTACTGTTTTAATAGATGAAGTTATAAAGGGCTTAAATGTTCAGTGGGAACACTAGAGGTGCGCCTTAAAATCTAAAAGATCGTAGGTAATTTAGTGTGTATGCAATGTAATTTCAGCAACATGAGGGTAGGACAAGCAAATTCACAAGGCTGCTGCATAAGTTATCCATTGAAATGATAATTTTCAATATCGAGAATCTATTAGTTAAGAGAATAGAGAGATCTACGAAAATATTGCACATGTAGTTAAGGCATGTTGGGTAAGTGGAAAGCCGTATAAGATTGCCTATATGATCACCGTATATATTAAAGTCTAAAGGAAAATTTTATAGAACTGTTATGATATGTTCCACATCGAGGAAAGAACACATGAAAATGTGTTTGATAGGGATGAGGATGTTGACATTGATGTTTGAAAAGTCCAAGAAAGATAAGATTAGGAATAAATTTACATATGAGGGCTTAGGAATAATTCTGATTGGCGTTAAGGAAGAATAGAGGTAATGAACTTAGTGTGGGCATTGTTATCCAGATAGACTAGATTTGGCCAGATAAAGGTACAACAGAATTCAGGAAGAAACTGGAAAAAGCATTTGCAGAAGCTCAACATAAGATGCTTTTGTGTACTAAGAGAAGACATGTCTTTCTAGCTCAATTAAAGGAAAGATTCACAAATCCAATGCAAAATAAGCAGGATAACGCTGAGATGATGATGATGATAGATGCAAAAAGCTTAATCTATCTTATCCAAGGAAAGCAAAATCAGGGACTGGACTCGGATCGCCGGTTCAAAAACCGATCTGGATAGGTTGGATCGGCCGATCCGAGCCAATCCCCAACCAATCCTAGCCTAGCCATGTTTTAGAGGGTTTTCTGTTCCTACATTATTTGACAAGGGGCTTTATATATGTTCACAACTTTACCTTCCCCATCTATCCAGGGCATCTTTTCTTTCTTCATTTTGCAGTCTTGCAGCTAGCACCTTGGAGCAGAACGAGGATGAGGAGGTGGCTGCCTGGCTGGTGGCAGATGGCATCGAGGTGGAGGAGGGGATGGTGGCCGATGGCGGAGGAGGAGGAGGTGGTGACTGGTGGCAGTGATGGCTACAGCAGAGACCGTGGCGACAGCAACGTCGACGGTGCCCGTGAAAAGGTAACTTTTTTTCTCTTCCCGAGGAGGAGGTGGTGATTGGTGGCAGTGATGGCTACGGCAGAGACGTTGGCGGCAGGTGGCGACACCAACGTCGACGGTGCCTGTGAAAAGGTAAGTTTCTTCTTCTTCTTCTTCTTCTTCTTCTTCTTCTTGTATTTTTCATCCTAGAGGGATGAACAACCACTCTCAGGTGAGTACCACTCTCAGATGAAATTGTTCATTTTTTTATTAACAGGTGGGCATCTACCACTGTGCAATGAATTTGTTCTTTTTATTATTATTTAAGGGGTGGGGATCACACCGGATCGGTCGATCCGGTCCATGAATCAGGGGGGGGGGGGGGTCGGGATCGGATCGGCCCGACCCAAATCCAATCGGATCAACCGATCCACTCCTTCCTTCCATGATCTTATCAAAGTATACAGCAACATAACAAAACCAAAGTGGATGTCCATCACAATCAGTAGAATCCATGGACTAAAAGATCAATCTGGATCACATGGATGCTATTTTGTCACGAAATCCTATAATGAAACATCCTTGTTGTTAAAATAAATAAGAGTAGGGACTTATTTGTTATTGTCCTCATCTTGTACCCTGGGTATTAATACCCTTCTTTCAATTAATGAAATCTAATCTTTTCCCAAATCTCATCATGGTATCAGAGCCGGATTAGGGCTCCCGCTGCCCCAACCCTGCTCTTCTGGTGTTCGCGAAGCAGCTCACGCCACCAGCACCGGAGCCGGGCGTTCCACCTTCCGCCAGCAGCCCTGCAGGGCAAGCTGGCCCGCCATCGCCGACCTCCTGCGCCCGCTTGAAGCCTTGGCCGACTTCGCCCGCCAGCCGCGACGCCCGCGCCTGCCGACTTCGCCCGCCAACTCCAGCAGCAGACCGTGTGTGAAGCCCCTCGTTGACCCGCCACCGCTGCCGTGCCTGCCGCTCGCCGCGTGGAGAAGGCTTCTCCACCTCGTCGCCCGCGCCATTCGCCTGATGACCAACTCGCCAGCCTTGTGCGCGTGAAGCACCCGCCTGCCAACGCGCCCGTGTCACGCGTGAAGAGGAGCCCGCCAGCTGCTGTGTTCGTGGTGTCTCATCGGGGAGTTGTCCGGTGGTTCAGTTGTGGGTCGTTGCCGCAGTGGCCTCTCTTCTCCCAGAACGGGGTGCCAACAGCCCAATGCCTTTTCACGTGCCAACAGCCACAACCTGGTGTGGTCGTCATCCCGTTAGGGGAGAGCATCTTGTCGTCAACTATGGTCAGTGTGTAGACCTCATCTAGTTTCTATATCCTTATGCAGTGACAACTCTCAGCTCTTTGGCGACATTCTAGTTTTCTATAACCATCATCCGCTTCTTGGCCGATATGGGGGACTCCTCGTCTTCGTCAACCAGACAGGCTCCTATCTCCAATCACATTTTGACAATTTCTGTAAAGCTGAATGGTACAAACTATCATCAGTGGTCGAGAGCCCTTCGGTTCTTATTAATGTCTATGAAAAAGTTACGTCATATTGAGGAAGGTGCTCCAGATAAATCAGATTTGAAGGTATATGAAGCTTGACAAGCAGATGATGGAACTGTTATTTCGGTGATTGGAAATAGTTGTGAACCACACATCTTCAATAATGTTCTTTTCTTAGATACTGCAAAAGAAATGTGGGAGTCTTTGAAGCGAAGCTACTCTGGTGAAACCAATGTTTCACACATCTATAATCTTTATTCCATACTATTTGCAATCAAACAAGATGGGCGGCACATAGCATAATATTTCTCAGAAGTGCAGGGATTGTGGAATGAACTTCAACTACATCACCCTTCTACCACAGATGCAGCGAAAATACAACAACAACGTGATGAATTCATTGTTGCAAAATTTCTCTCTGGTCTCGATGATAGTCTCCGACATGTTCGGGATAATTTGTTGGCTGATACAGCTATTCCGAAATCAGCCGATGCCTTTTCAGATGTTTTATGGGCCAGTACAACATCTCTATCTAACATTGGTCTTTCTACAACTGGACCAACAGTTGCAAACAATAACCTGGGGAGTGCATCTGCCCTTGTTGCTGGTGGCCGTGGTCGGGGACGCGGACGTGGTCGTCAACCATGCTCACATTGTGGGCGGTCAAATCATCATTCAGATTTTTGTTGGAAGAAGTACGGAAGGGGAGGAAGCAAGCTGAATCCTATGGCTAACCTTGGTGTGGCTTCAGATATCACTATAGAGACTACCCAAAGTACACAGCAGTCGCAGACAGATTCTACTCCTACATCCTCACGACAGGAAGGGGGAGTAACTTTATCTCGGGAGGAGTATGAGACAATTCAACAAATTATAAAAGGCTCTGCAACATCTTCATCCTCTTTTCATGCTGTCTCCCACTCAGGTAGTGCCTTTGCAGTTTCTAATTCCTCAGGGATTGTGGACTCGGGAGCCTCTTGTCATATGACAGGTGATCGTTCCCTATTCTCCTCACTTGACTCCACTATTTCTCATGCACCTGTTACTGCAGCAGATGGATCTAAATCGCCTGTCGTAGGAAACGGCATTGTTTTATTGTCTCATCTCACTTTAAATGATGTTCTCTATGTTCCAAAATTTCCTGTTAATCTTCTTTCTATCAGCATGTTAACTCATTCTTTGAATTGCTCAGTGACCTTCTATCCTTCTTATTGTGTATTTCAGGACTACCAAACGAGGAAGACGATTGGTGGGGGACATGAATCTGGTGGTCTCTACTATCTTACTGCAGATAGACCTTTCCAGCCTCATCATGCATTGTCGGCTAGTGACACCTCTTATCAGTGGCATTGCAGATTGGGTCACCCTTCTATCTTGAAGCTTAGAGATGTTGTGTCTGTTCCATCTACAATCAGTAAGTTCCATTGTGATGCCTGTGAATTAGGCAAACACCATAGAGTGTCTTTTCTTTTGAGTCAAAATAAAAGGAGCACTGCTCCCTTCTATCTTATTCACTCAGATATCTGGGGACCTTCTCCAGTTATCTCCAGACTTGGTTTTCGATATTTTGTTACCTTCATAGATGATTTTTCTCGTATGACTTGGGTGTTTCTACTCAAGTCAAGGTCTGATGTACTTCATATTTTTGAAAGTTTTTATATTGAAATAAAAACCCAATATTCTGCCTATATCAAAGTTGTGCGTACTGACAATGCATTGGAGTATGTTCAGACATCTTTTGCCACTTTTTGTTCTTCTCGGGGGATTATCCATCAAACCTCGTGTTCTTATACATCACAACAGAATGTGTGGCGAAGAGAAAGAACCGTCATCTTCTAGATGTTACACGTACCTTGATGTTCCACACGAATGTTCCCAAACAATATTGGGGAGATGTGGTTCTTACTTCGTGTTACCTTATAAATCGTGTTTCCAGCAAGGTCCTTAATGGACAATCGCCCTTTTCGTGTCTGCATCCTGATGGTACACCCTTTCCCTTGGTTCCTCGTCTGTTTGGATGCAAATGCTTTGTTCACTCTCTCGGGCCAGGCCATGATAAACTTTCTCCCAGGTCAGTTCCCTGCATTTTTCTTGGATACTCAAGAACACAAAAGGGATACCGTTGTTTTGAACCCCGATCCAGGAAGACTTTTGTTTCTGCAGATGTTACTTTCTATGAGTCTGTACCTTTTTTTGCCACACCCGATGTACAAACTTCTCCTATTGCTCCTGATGTTCCTATTCCATCTCTTTTATTTCCTTTTGACTCAACTGTTGTCACTAATAATGAAGTCTCTGAGCCACCTACTACAGATCGCATGTATGGACAGGTCTATATGCGGCGCGCGCTACCACCAGATGATGACCACACACCATCATCTGTCTCATTGGAGGAACTTACCCCTTCTAGTGAGACATCTTCTCCACCTGTTTTGGATCTTGATCTTCCTATTGCTGTTCGAAAAGGTGTGAGATCTTGTAAGAGCATTTATCAACACCCCATTGGTAATTTTGTTTCCTATACATCCTTCACTCCATCCTTTCGTCAATTTGCTTTGGCTCTTTCAGCAATCTCTATTCCCAAGACTGTATCTGAGACTCTCACTAAACCAGAGTGGAAAGCTGCTATGGATGAAGAAATGCGTGCCTTGCTTTCTCGTGGCACATGGACCCTGGTACACCGTCCAACGAATGTTACTCATGTTTCCTGTCGCTGGGTGTTCACTGTGAAATACTCTCCATATGGCACTATTGACAAATACAAAGCAAGATTGGTGGCAAAAGGGTTCACACAAACTTATGGGGTAGACTATTTTGAAACTTTCTCCCCTGTGGCACGCTTTAATTCTGTTCGAATCTTATTTTCTCTTGCTATGGTCAATGGTTCAAATGGATGTGAAAAATGCCTTCTTATATGGAGATCTAAATGAGGAGGTGTATATGGAGCAACCTCCAAGATATGTGACTCAGGGGGAGTTGGTATGTAAGTTAAGAAAGGCTATCTATGGCTTGAAACAAAGTCCACGTGCTTGGTTTGATAAATTCAGCAAAATTGCATCTGGCATTGGACTGAAGAGAAGTCAGGCTGACCATTCTGTTTTTGTTCGTCATTTACCTGCTGGCACAATTATTTTGATTGTTTATGTAGATGACATGTTGCTTACTGGTAGTGACACAGAAGGTGTTAAAGAGGTTCAAAAGTACTTGGAAAAGCATTGTGTTACCAAGAACTTGAGTAGACCACGTTATTTTCTAGGTATTGAGATAGCTCATGGTCAAGCTGGTGTCTCTCTCTCACAAAGAAAGTATGCTATGGATCTACTTAAAGAGATGGCTTTGCTTGGGTGTAAACCAGCTGACATACCCACTGTTCCACAGCAGGATCTTGATAATAAGGACAGCCCCGAGTTTGCAAATGTTGAAAGATATAGGAGATTGTGTGGGAAGCTTCTTTACTTGACTGTTACTAGACCTGACATCTCTTTTGCAGTGGAAGTAATTAGTCAATTTATGCAAAAGCCTAGGGTGTGCCATTGGGAAGTTGCTTTGAAGATTTTACATTATATTAAGGCTGCTCCAGGAAAAGGTTTGCTTTACAAAAAGAATGGTCATGTGAGAGTTGAAGCTTTTTCTGATGTTGACTATGCAGGATCCAAGTTAGATAGAAGATCTACTACAGAATTTTGTACCTATGTTGGAGGGAATTTAGTCACTTGGAGAAGTAAGAAACAAAGTGTGGTTACCCGATCTAGCGCTGAGGCTGAATATAGGGCTATGGCACAAACTGCATGTGAGATGATGTGGTTACGGAGTTTGATGTCTGATTTTGGGGTTACTTATACTGAGCCATTGGAGATGCATTGTGACAATCAAGTTGCTATCCATATTGCTAAAAATCATGTTTTTCATGAACGTACCAAGCATATTAAGGTTGATTGTCACTTTGTGCGAAATGCGGTTATGTCCCAACATATTTGTACTCCCTTCATTCCTTCACATGATCAATTAGTAGATTTATTTACAAAGGCACTTGGAGTTTCTCATTTTAAGGTACTATGTAACAAGCTGGGCATGTTTGATATATATGCTCCAGCTTGAGGGGGAGTGTTAAAATAAATAAGAGTAGGGACTTATTTGTTATTGTCCTCATCTTGTACCCTGGGTATTAATACCCTTCTTTCAATTAATGAAATCTAATCTTTTCCCAAATCTCATCACTTGTAAGTAGGGATGCAAAAGGAAAAGGATAATCCAAAATTTCCCATCTGAATGTTACAGGACACATCATCATCATCATCATCATCATCGTCATCTGAATGTTACAGGACACATAAGGAAACAAAAAGATAAGGACAGGGATACTATACTTGTCCTTCTCCTTTCGGGTAAGTTAAAGGAAACAGCTCTTTCCCTATCCTGTAATTGGTTCTCCATCCTTTTTCTTATGTGTGTGTGTGTATATATATATATATGAGAACCCTTGTAAAAGTTTGGTAGATATGAAAAGTGATGTGGATAGCTAACTGGGATCTTGTAAACCTTAAAAAATGGAATGAACTAGATACACTGATCCCAATATATTGCAAAAGATAGATCATATGATCAAATGAGAAAGAGAGAGATCACCTGATCAACAACCAATGAGATGACTTGAACTCTTAGCCCCGCATTGATTTTGGGTTATCCACAGAATAATTGGGTTAACCCATTTTTAACTCTTCCTTTGCTTTGACAATGCAGACCAGCTAATCCAGATTAAAATTGGGTTAACCCAGGGTTATCCCAAGATTTGTTTATCCTGCCATGACTGGTAAAATACATAATCTGGGTTAGTTAACCCACTAGTCATCAAAGTAAAAAGCTAGTTGTCCCGGAATAAATTGTCCCTATGAGTTACCCTGGTTTATTCCTATCCCTGAAACCAAGTGGGGCTTAAAGACCTAAATCTCCTCCAAGTCCAAAGTCAATTCAAAGAATGCCCTAGAAAGTGGGAAATCTCCAACCATCTTATCCTCTGCTTCCCAAAGATCTAGCTCCCTCGATCAAAGGACTCTTATGCCAATGAGGCCCTCAAGGTCAACAAATTATCAAGCTGCTACATGATTTATTCCCTGAAGCCATTACTCTATCTATGGAGAGAGCCTTGAGCCAAGAAGCTCCTAGTACTTGGAGTTATGAAAATCTATTATCCTCATGGATGGCAGTTTCAGCCGAAACCGAAACATTTTGGCCGAAACGTATCGGTTTCGAACCGAAACAATCCAAAACCTACCGGCCGAAACTGGACGAAACCAAACGCCCTGCAGTTGGCAAAAAATATATATTTTATTTGGTTTCGGGCCGAAACCGAAACAGTTTCAGTTTCGAACCCGGCCGAAACAGACACCGAAACCGAAACTGCCTTCTTTGATTATCCTCCCTAAATCGAAGTATGTCCTGATAGGACCTCTGACAAAGAAGCTAAAGTTAGAGCATAGATTGGTGGTCAACATCGGATGGGCCATCAAGTGAATCTATGTAACATTGTGAGGATCTATATAAAAAAACTGGATAGAATTTGAAATGTTATGTGACAATTTAACCTTTAGGTATCCATTTTTGACAACTTTTAAGGATAAGGATAAAGATGTGCATGTAAAAGCATGAGGATAAAGATAATGTTAAAGATAAACCCTTTATTTTGAGGATAAGGACAGAACTACTATCCTCACTGTGACGTAACCTTTTGCATCCCTACTTGTAAGTACCTTATGACACAAAAGACATGAAAACAAGACCTTGAAAGACAACATAGCTCAAAATTAGTTACAGAATAACCTATCAGAACATTCAGTTTAGCTAACAAACCACGCTGTTCACCTCAAATAATCTTGAGTTTTAACATGCATAAGTCACTTTCAAAAAAAAAACATGCGTAAGTCAAGATCCATATTGTATATCAGTTGAATATTAGAAGAAGAAAGCAAACACCTAATTCTAACATTAACTTTGATTTTTCTGGTAAGTGCATCAACTTAGATAATAAAGACAAGAAGTAAAAGAAGAAATTTCAGTGTCGTCTCCTTAACCTCTGGCATGAGAGCACAACAGATTTTAGGTTTGCAGCTTGTCTTTGCATTGATAACCACAACAAGAATACAAATCATATCATTGTCATCAGTACCTCAGGCAAGTTACACTTGTTTGTTATTATCTGTGCAGTCTCAGCTGCTCGCTTCAAGTCAGATGAATATATAGCTGTGAATTTAGGTTCCTTTAAAAATCGATCAGCCACCTAAAGAACACAAATCATGAATAGTCTTAGAACACTGGCCAATCCTTACCGTTAGACCTTAGTAAAACCTAGATGCACGTCATGGATGCATGTAGAATTTGAATTGTGCTATGTGCATCAGGTGTCACCCATGAGTTTTGCATACATGCCAATGAGGAGCAAAAGGCATGTCTTATGCCACTGTCATACATACATAGGATAGTAACATCTGGACACATTAGAGCATTAAGAGCTTATATCTTACAAGAGTTGCTTGTTTTTTCCCAACCTCATTGAGTTCTGAATCCAAATGTCCCTGTCAATCATGGAAAAAAATCCAGTCAACAAAAATCTAAACGTTTTCTCTCCTTTTGAAAACGCAAATCTCAACAACCAAAAAGGAAGTCCATTACATGTGCCAAAAAGGTGGTAAAAGAACACAAGCATAGGGTAACAAGAGAAAGGAATGAAAGACAGAAATGCATGTCAAAAAACTACAATATTTGCTATAAGGGAAACCATAGCCTAAAAGGTTGGTAAGTTGGTTGGATCAAATCAGGATATGCTAGACCTGATCTGATTCTAGAGTGGCTGCCAGTATCAAGACGAATGGTTGGAATTGCAGATCATCAATATTGGCTAATTTTGATCTGTATACATGATAGAAATTGGAACTGGTTAAACTGGATCAGGACCAGCCAGAACCAGTCAGGGTCCACTAGGGAGGAAATGGCCAGAGCAGGCCAGAGCAGGCCAGAGCCAGCCAGTTTTTGGCTAAAACCAGATTTGAACCTCCAACTAGAATCAAGACCGTGCTGGGGTCAATCAAGTTCTAGGATTCAGTTTTAATTCCTTGAACCATGTACTGCATGATGGGCCATAGTCTTGTGAAGCACCAACCATTGAATGAAGGCAGTTTGAGGCTTTGAGCACAATCAGGAGACATAACATACAACTTTTGATCAACTTTATCCTTTGGTGTTTTTGTCCCATTCCTTCCCCCTTCTTACTAGGTAAGCAAAGCCTATAAATGGCACTTACACAGAGAAATCAACACAATAGTGCAGCCTGTTAAAATAAAATTCAAAATCCACTGACACAGAACATGTCAATACTAAAAGAGATTTGAGGGAAAGGATTAGGAATATCACAGTGCATGTTTAAAAGGGTACCTCAAAGTAACTATGAATCCACATTTCCAGTCTGTTTAACCAATCTGCCTATATTGCAAATAGTAACCACACAACCCAACCAAGAAACATGAAAAAATGAATATTGTATAAATCATATATGCTATTAAACTAACCCTTGCCTAGGTTCCAGAGTTTGTTGCCTGCGTGGTAAGGTGAAAGGACACCACTACACAGCATGGCTGCCATGACAACTATGTGCAGCACCATCTTTTAATTTGCATTTCAAAGAATGACTTTCATTGCCATTGAACTGATGACATAACAGCACTAAATTCATCATCATCTTCATAATGTTCTAAATTATCACCTCATGTGGGTCTAGATTTATCCCAGGCAGAAAGAATTACTTCACGAGCAGAAGATACTCATTAACACGGAAAGGAAACCCTAACACTTTGCCAACAGCCCTTCCCTCCAATCTCAAATGAGTGCCTGTGCATCAAATCCTCGTTCTCGTGAAGCAATCTATTTAACCTCTTATAGCATCCAGAAACCACCACTTAGATTTCCTACTTGTAATTTCAAATGCAATTTTATTTTGAATTCTCGACCAGAGAAAAGTGACAACCATAGGAAGCATCCAAATAAATAAATCTTCCATTCCATAAACCAACAACAAAGAATGCTTGGAAAGGTTAGTGAGAATAAGTAATTGAATTCCATGAGTAAAAGAGACTTGGGATCTGAAGACATACAAAATTTGAGTGTCTCCTTTGAAATATTGTCTCCGCTACGCCCAAGGGTGGCTAGGGTTTTGTCTTTTTTGCTGGTAAAAGGGCTATCAAAGAAGAAGGCTCGGACCTTACTTATAAGCACATGCCCATCTTTGTAGTTTCCGATATGGGATCTTGTGAGCCCTCTTCTTAAGCCTCCACACTAGCCCCCCCCCCCAGTAAAGGTGGACTTTGTGCTTATTGGGCCAAGATTTCCCACAGACGGCGCCAATGAAAACGTACGAATTTGGGTGTCTTCTTTGAGGTTTGTCCCGCTACGCCCGAGGGTGACTAGGTTTTGTCCTTTTTGCTAGTAAAAAAGCCTTCAAAGGAGAAGGCCCGGGCCTTGCTTATAAGCACATGCTCATCTTTGTAGTTTCCGATATAGGATCTTGTGAGCCCCCTTCTTCAGCCTATACAAGATCAATGGGCCATATTTTGTTAGGCGGGAGGAATGCTCCATCAGGAACTATGATTCCCAACATATCCCCACTGTTTATGAAGAAAAGGGGAGAATTGGATGAGCTTACATCTATCTTTTTCTTTGCACCTAAATCTACTCCACTCCTTAGTCCATGAATCCAATTTATCATTTGATTAACCTGTCAAATAGATTCCCATGAAACTGACAATGAAATACTCTCGTAGGTGAGACTTGAGAGTATGTTTCATTGAAGTGAGCCTAATTACGTGTCTCACCAGCACCCCCCTGACCTTAATGCGGTAATTCATGTTGAAATGCACATCTAGCAATGGAACAAGTGTTGCTCAAGATATTTGCCCCATTCTCCCATTTTGCTGGTTCACATCAAACTTTTATTGGCAAATGGATGAAAACATTTGCTCAAGATATGTATATCTAAGATACATAAGAGACATATTCCCTTTGTCCAATCTAGTAGTGTCTTCGGATACAGATGAATGAAATTTCAGTCTTTCATGGAACGTCCAGTCTTTTGGTGGAACATCATTTCAACAAATTATTCAGCTCCCAAATGATCTCATCATGCCTTAGTCCCAAATAAACCAAATTTTAACCCATTTTCCCATTGCCAATCAAAAACTCCGAACATGACGATCAAAGTCAGAACTACACCAGGCCCCTTGCTGACCCAAGTGGGGAAGGGCAATGCAACGGCACTAGAATAGGGATGCAACAGCACTATGATATTAATATAATTGTTCTTTTAAGGTACCTAACCGCTTCCCACAGAGGGCTAAGCTGTGCGAACGCCATAAATTATGCCCTAAAACTTATTTCAACCTACGCTGACACATTCCGATGCCCATACCCCAAGTTGTGTCCTGCCAATCACGCAGCCTATCGCCACGCTTCTGAACCGAGACCTCCACAGCAGGCCAATCTTGGGCAGCTCCCACTGGGACTCAGGTAGCCCTTTCCAACTTCACGGTACACCATGGTGGCACGAGGTAGCCCTTTCATGCTCCGCTCGCCTCTTCTAGAGCTTGAACGCATCGCCCTCGTAGCACCCTGCTCTGAAATCAATTGCCGAGCTTTACACGTTTTAACCTCCGCGCATTATAAAGTTCCGAATCTACGAGCACACTGGAAACCCAGTCCATATTCAGCCAAATGCATCCCACAACAGGTGTATCCGATCAATTGTGATACCCCAAGCCAAGCGCAACCCAGCGAGCAACACTACCACCTGAGCCACCCAGAAGCATGTCAATAGACGTTCACAAGAACCAACCGATATTGCAGCAAGCAGGGCACGAATGCACAGAGACGATGGAAGGGGGGAAGATGTGGCCGATCGCAGGAGAACCTGAACAATTCTGGAAGCGTTCCAGGTGGTCTCCCCGTGGCGCACCACGACGACCTCCGCAAAGGCAGAGGAGGCGGGGGCCGCCCCATCGCCGCCGTCGCATTCGATCTCGGGGAACGCCGAAGCCATCGCCACCGTGCGGTCGGTGGCCGGAGAAGAAAGCAAATAAAACGGAAGCAACGGGAGAGAGAGAGAGAATGTCTCGGCGTTGGCCACAAAGAGAGAAAAAAGGCGGCTTCACGCAATTGTGGGAACCACTGTATCAATCAAATTCAACCATGCAAACAAACCCAATTCAGTGTTCTCCCGGAAGTACGGAATCTATGCGTACCATATTATATTCAAATGAATCAAACGTACCTCATAAACTTACGTTTATAATTTTGAGATAATTATAAAAATAATGCTCTTGTTTCGGCAATTATAGAACTGTCATCTGTATTTTGGTATTGTTAAAGATAGCCCTCTTGAATAAACGCTAATATCAAATTATCTTCCAAGTTAGTTGCTATATGGGATGTCCATTTAGATTCTAAATTTTAGAGAAAAAAAATCATCATTGTGCTCCTAAAATCTTTTGAAGTAATTATTATATCTCTACTTTTATTATATTTATCATAATATTTCCCATTTTTTATAAAATTTGTACAATATTCATATCGTCACGGACTCTTCACAAACTTTAACACAAAATGAGTTAACATAGTGAAAATAACAAACATATCATTTGTCAACTCTCTTTCTCTCTCTTCCCCTCTAGTCAACTCTCGCTCTCTCCCTCTCTTCCTAGGTAAAGAGAACATAGAGAGGTGAGGAGTGAAGAAGGGCGGAGGTGGTGGCACTGCGGCACACCATCAGTGGTCCTCCTCGTGGCATTATGTGGGCCACCGCTAACTTCCACCTAACCCCCCTCACCACGGCCGCCCCAACTCGTCGCCTCTGCCACATGCCCATCCCCTCTCCCTTCACCATAGGCCACACCCCTACAAGCCCCCACGCCTCCATGCAGCGTCACCAAGCATTGCCGTCGTCGTTGAGCTCCGAGCCCCTGCTTCACGTCCCTCCAACTCTCTCCTCCTTACCCACGGTTGCTCCCCACCACTATAGAGCCCTATTATAGCAAACCACTGCCCCCCATGACTACCATCACGGCGCCACCTTCCAAGCCCTGCCACACCTGCCTGCATCAAACTGCCGTTGCACCAACGCCTCCCCCAACATCCTACCCAATGGCAGCCGATCTCCTCTACCCAATAAAGGTAGGAGTATAGTGATTATTTCAAAAAAAAGGTATATGGTTAATTTCAAATAAAATTAACATTTCAAATAATTTTGTTATACATAATATTATTTTCACAAATAGAGATGAGAGATAAAGAGATAAATATGTGAAGATAGAAAAGTGATTTAAAAGAGATTAGTGGTTTAAAATTTTTATAAATTTAGTTAAAAATTAATCATGTTAAATAAGATATTTTAAGGAACACTTACATTGAGCGACAACAATGACATTTTTCCAAGTATTGCAATGTAACGAGATTATTTATATGAATTTTTACTTTCTAATCTATACAAATAAGTGTATATCTCTTTTAGCCATTCAGATGTAGCTATTTCTTTTAAAGTCTCTCAAATCTTTTAACTCTTAACAAAAAAATATTATGGTTTGTGGCCGTTAAAAGAAATAAATATTTTCTAGAATATTACATCTTAAAGGTAACTGGACTATGAAAATCCCAAAAATACCCTCCTTCAATATGGGCCCCCTACTCATTATCTTTCTCACTTCGGTCCCTCTCTATTTCTATTCTCGCTCCACCATGTGCTCTATCTCTCTCTCTCTTCCCAGACCAACTAGAGAGTAGGGTGGTCGTCATAGGTGAAAGGGTTCACAGGGCAACTGCTCTACCTTCTTCTCTATTGTTGCGGAAGGAGGTGTGGTAGCCGTCTGCACAAAGGAATCTGGTTCATCCCACCAAAAACTCCATCGCGTCTAATCTAACCATGTCGACCAAAGCGCATGGTGATGAGAAGAAATCGATGAGTGAGCAGATGATCGTTAACTTCTATATCGACCATCTCCATGAGAAGATCATTGAGCCAGAGATGGAGGTCGGTGAGATTTCTTGTGTGATAGAGGCCATGCAACCACTATATCCATCTAGGTGTTGTTATTGGATGATCGGTGGTGTGATTGTCAAGTGGACCATCAAGGAGGTCATGCCCGCTGTCCAACATAACAAAGAGGGCTTCGAGGAGGTGTTCTCTTGGGTCTATGAGGCACTGGAGAAGATGAAAAAATAGATCCAGAAGTTCGAGGTGAAGCATAAGATCAATATCAGGAAATCAAGTGTCAGGCAAAGGACGAAGGTGCACCAGAGGAAGGCTCTGCTCAGAGCGTTCTTGTAGGTCCTACTGGGGGCGACCTGCATAAGTCATATTCATGGCACCCATGTTCTGTCTCGCTCTCTCTCTTGTTAGGTGCAATATAGGATCTAGAGGGGAGGTGAATATATCGCTCTATACAAATTATGCTCAATTAACAAATCACACCCAATCCAAATTATGATGGAAGCTAGCACTACGGCCTAAGCAAATTACTAATGATCAAATTTAGACATAAGACCAAAAGAAAACATCTCACAATGATACTTGTGTTGCATTGTGATACAAGTTAAGAACAACTTACTGATCAACCCACACAATACAGCTCTCGAACACTTGGCATACACTGATATCACAATTCAGAAACATCTCACACTCAACCTGTGAAGGGGGTAGAGGATAAGGAATGAACGCACAAGCCAAACCACAGTAGATCAGGATTTTTAGGTGGTTCGGTCTGCTATCCACAGACCTACGTATACCCCTCACTCAAACCGAGTGAGGCTTCCCCTTGCAAATGCAAGACCGTAGACTCAGTCTGTAATAACCGCTGACTAACAACTTGAAACCGAGGGAAACAAATCCCTCACCCTGATATCGCACCCTGCAAGACCAGACCCACCACCACTGGTAGTGACCGGAGGAACCAATCCTCCCTTCCTCTGATACCATGGAGGGATACGTGAAACATCACCTTGCTGCTCACAAGCCTAGAGGATGCGATCCTCTCTTCTTCCGAAACCTTAGATGAAACAAATCGCTGCTACACAACTTACCCGAATCCCACAACAGAGTATCAGAGTTACACTATATAAATGAAAACCAAACAAACGAAAAATAAAAGGAAAGCAAACGAATATAGCTCTCGAGGAGTAGAATAGCTCTGGATTTGATCCACGAGCTAATGAACTTAGCATATCTTCAAATAAGGCTACGACTACATTCAGATACTTCTCTCGAGCTAAAATTGAGCTCTCGACCTCTCTCTTATCTTCTTCTTCTCACAAGCTCTCTCTCAAACTATCTTCGAACTAAATTGATCTTCAGTAGTGGCTCGCTCTTTTCTTTTCTGACTTCACAGCTCTGTCTATTGGAACACCTTTTTTCGCAACGCTTTTCTTCGAAGGACGAGGGCTTCATTATATAGAGCATAGATAACCAATTGAAATCATCTTTTCAATAAAAAATCACGCCATTTTCCAATCTATCTTAGTAGAACATTCTTCTCCAGAGGCCTTCATAGGATGTGTCAGATGACGTGTTAGGTCTTGGATCACATGCCAATGATTGGCATTCGAGGATAAGTGTGAAGCTTACGTGGCAAACACAAGACTTCAGCCTTCCCAGCTATTTTTTAGCCTTACTAGGTATTTGTCACCTTTATCGCCCATTTGCTTGTTGTAAGTATCTATTTTTCACCTTTAGCCATAAAAGCCGTCGACTTAGACATTTGCTCCTCCGTCTTAAGCCGTCTCCTTAGCTATTTGTCACCGCTAGTTTCTTATTCGTGTCATTTGAGCGCTATTTGTCACGGCTGCAGCCCATTTGTTACTCCTAGCAACCATTTGTCATCCTTAGTCGACTTTTGTTAGCCTTACTACCCATTTGTCTGCCTTGCTGCCCATTTGTCACCGTTGCTCATCCATTTGTCAGCCTTAAAGATTACTTGTCACCCTTATTTGTTTTGGTTTCTTGCTATTTTGCCTTAACACGCATTTGTCACCGTTAGCACCATTTATCACACTTGTGACCCATTTGTCAGCCTTAATAGCATTTTATCACCCATATGAAATATTTGTCACCAGTATTAGTCCTCATAAGCCTCACTGGCTGGGGTTGACTATGTTGACTCTAGCTGAACCTACGTTGACCCCTTCTTGTGAATTGGCATTGACAACCGTTGAGCTTGTACTTCTAATGCGTTGACTTGGGGCTTGGATGCGTTGACTTTGTTGCTTGACTTCTTACTTTTGATGGCATGTTGATTGCTGACCTTGACTGGTTGCGTTGACTACGTTGCTTGGCTTCTTGCTTCTCTTTGCAAAACTGCTATCAAGTCGACTCTACTTGGTCTTGGAGTCGACTTGCCTTCTTCCAATTTCTTCATCTCCCGTGTCAAGCTATTTTTCACCACTGTACATTTATTTGTCACCCGTATTCTCTATTTTGTCACCCTTGTGAAGCTGTTTGTCACCTTTGTATCCTTCAGCTGGCGGGTGACACTAGCGTCGACTCCAAAGGCATTCAGAGTCGACTATTCTTCATTAATTTTTTTCTTCTTATGAATCTGAGCTCTTATATGCCTGCATCTGCTTGACCCTTAACTGGTGGCTTCTATTGTTGAATCTGCTTATGAGCTTGAAAGATCTGCTGGCACGTTGCTATTGAATATGATGTTCTCGAGCTTAAGCTCCATCGCTGTCTATCTACCCAAGTTGGCTTATGGAGTGGTAAAGTCGACTTCACTTTGTACAATATGCTGGGCTATTGTCCAACTTTTCTTTTTCAGCAATCAAACACATACTTTTACACATGATAAGATCATGATGAGATCAAAAGCATCAAGGTCATAACATCGTCAAGATATAAAATCCATGCACCAAAACCAATGCACTAATACACCAAAGCACTGACTCATAGACAAGTCATAGTGGTTGGCATCTTCAAAACCACAGAGACACAATATATTTTCCCAAGATATTGGCCGTGGCGAGCGGCTCCCCACTGGTGGCACTCTAATAATACCCAACATTTATTAGGTCTCGCTAGGCCAGACAAAGTTTAACCCTTTTTAAGATCATTTACAAATCATCTCTTATCAAATTTGTGTTATGATCTTATAGAGCTCAACCTAAACTCTACCCATTTGTAACCCTACTTATTTGACAAAACCAACGACACTTGAACAGGAAGAGGTCTCCAAGCCTAAACGGGGGTAATTTTTGATGATGGGCCATGCTTAGGTCCCGAAGAGAGGAGAATATAATGTCAACAGGCATCTAAAGTAAAATATTATTGAGTTATATTTAGTGCACACCCGTGTCACTTACACACATAGAGTGTGCACCAAGTAATTTTTTTTTTATTTAAGATCCACGTCCTCTATCTTACCGTACATGGCACACCTCAATTGACAGCCTAAAAAATAAAATAAAAAGTAACGATTCAAAAAAACTAAGTCTAACACTATTTATTGAATCTGATTGTTGATTTTTAAATTTGTTTAGATTGTCAGATGGGGGTGTGCCTTGTGATGAAATTAGGGGGATGTCAATCCCACGCCATAAATTTTTTTTAATATTTGCTTGGTGCACACCGTGCGTGTATAATTTGCCAATGATGTGGACTCAGGGTTTAACGTATCGGTCTGGTACATTACATATCGCACGTATTAGACCATACTAGGCAGAGACTAGGACGACCGGTGCATGGTATACAACGGTACGCTACCCTTATACTTTTAAATATCTTATGTTTTATTTTAAGTCAAAGTGTCTTGCTAGGTGAGTTGATTGGAAGTAATTTTTTATATGTGAGGTTGAGAGTTTAAAATGTCCCAAGATCACTCTTTTTTATTATTTATAAATTAAAGTAAGTTTTTTGACACTTACAAAATTCAAATCACTTATCTCAAATTTAAATCACACACCCTCTAACTAACTAATATATAAACATTTGTTTATCATATTTTTATTACAATAAATATTTAGAAAATAATCTGTTTAATACATAATAATTTAATATGATATATTGTCATATTATGTTATATCAATGAAATATCGATATGGTCCGTAATATCGGACCGACAATGCACTAATCATTTTTCATTTTGATAAGTAGACGTTGAGAAATGACTTCTTACTAATATCCACTTATGTCTGAATATTTTTGTAAGTCCGTCCGTGTTTTTTTTTAAATCTATTCTCAGCGTTTAGTACCGCAGCGCCATTTCCATTTCGCAGCCGGAGATCCCGTCGTCCCGACGGAGATTCATACGGTTACTTCCCCCGCGCCAGCAGAGGGGACGCCACCATCGCCGCTCCC
Source organism: Amorphophallus konjac (assembly GCA_022559845.1). Classification (NCBI taxonomy): domain Eukaryota; kingdom Viridiplantae; phylum Streptophyta; class Magnoliopsida; order Alismatales; family Araceae; genus Amorphophallus; species Amorphophallus konjac. Next base: position 605,089,539 of record CM040121.1, read on the forward strand.
GATCAGACGACAATGGGCTCCGGCGGCGTCGGGCGCACGATCTCGCAGGAAGCCTTCGAGGAGATGGTCAGGGAGAACATGGAGGACCTCGGCATGGAGCCCGCGGAGGCCCTCGAAGACGCCATCCACGCCCTTTCGCTCCAGGGCGTCGACCTCTCTGGTCTGGACACCCCCACCCCCCGCCGAGCCACCCTATCTGCTTTCCTCCTCGCACTAATCCCTCCTTGTCGTTCCCCCTTCGCAGGTATCGTCAAGTGCATCCCCGGGGTCACCAGCGCCAAGGACGACCCCGTGCTTCAGACGCTGGACTCGTTGAAGAAGGCGGTGGCTGCTGCTGGCCCGCTGCGGCAATCGAGCCTCGGCGAGATGGTCCAGCTTCTCGAGCGGTTGCGCGATCTTTGCTCCTCTGGTGGAGCTGGAGCGGGGCCCGAGAACGCGTCCGTTGCCGTCAGGAACGGCGCGGTGGAGTTGCTATGTTCGGTATGTTCCTTGGTTGATGTTGGAGAGGAGGATGCCCTCATCTCGGCGTTGAAGGCGTTGAGCTCCGTTCTTCAGGGTTCGTGATGCTCCTCTTCCTTCCCTACCCAGTAGGTCGTTGCGTTTGGATTACTTGGAGTAAAATGTTATATGTTATTATGGTACAAAAAGCTGCATTATATGCTTCAGAATTTCTTTTCGTGCTCTTTTGGCCGATTGATGATGCAATATGTCTAATGGGATCTCTTGCACATCAAAATAGCTTTGTTACACCGATGATTGAGGGTGATTTCCTGCGTAACTAAATGGAGGGCTTGCACGTGTTATCATGGACACTTCTTATTGAATTTATTGTTGGTTGTCATGACTGACAGTTCGAAGATATCTTTTGATAATTTTCTGCTTATCAATGCTTCTGACAATTTCAAGTAACTCATCGTCAGGGAGCCTTATTTTGTTAAAAATTCCAAACAAAATTGTTCAACGTAATTCATCGATGTGCTGACTATGAGAAATTCCTTTCCACTTGGGCGCTCCTTTTTTTTTTCAGTTGCCCATATGGTTTGCGTCCAAAATTGTAGTTCTAGATTGTTTGGGACGTTCTTTTTACAAATTTTCAGTCATAGAATTGGAAAGTTCTTTAAAACAACTAACCTTCTGTTGGAAAATGAAAATCTTCTTCTTTCTCATCCTGCTATAAATGTGCAACAGAGCAACTTCTCCATCATGATTTCTCTGTTGTGGTTCTAACATTGCCATATAACTTAGCAGATACCCGAAGTACAGAGACCTTTATGAATAGTGATGGGCCTAAAATCATCATGCATACACTAGAGAAAAGCATTCACAGCAGCAATCTCTTGGGATGTGGCTTTGCTGTTGTTGCTGCAGCTGCGACTGGTGATGAGATTGTGAAGGAGTCTTTCATGGACCTGAAGATTGATGAGCTTTTTGTACAAATCTTGAATGGGCAGCCAAATGTTTGCACTGAAAGCATGTACGATGCTATACGTGTCCTCTTAACACCTGACGATAACCGTGTTTTGGCTTCTCAGTAAGTATTTGTTTAGAAATTAGAATCAATTCATTGTCCATATGGAAGATTTTTGTTGTAACTTGCTTCGTATCACCAAGATTTTGTGCATTATCTGAAGCATCAATATATATGATACAAGGATAATGATATAAATGCACCCATATTGCACAAATACTGATACCTGCCTGCTTTTTTTGTTGGGTTTTGTTTTGCATCTCAAGGACAACCTCAGTTAGTGCTGGGTAGCCCCCTGGGAAGCATGGCATATGTGATCCACCCTGAACAATTTCAAGCCCAGTCTGATTTGATCACAACCCTCCTATCTAAGCTGAGCATCATGGCTGGCCAAGCTGTGGATGTGGATTGTTCCTTGTCTGGTTGAGTATCCAATATGCATCTTATATTGTATAGTTCATTTTAAACATGGTGGCATGCTCACGCCATTCGAATTCAGTGCCCTAGCTTTGTCACTCCTCATTGGTTGATGCCTGTTGCATGTTCTCCTTCCATGATTTGTCAGACACCATAGTGCAAAAGACTATAAGAGTGCAACTGAAGGTGGAACTTTTGATAAGTGAATCTCATGAAGGCTTCTACCATCCTGTTTGTACCAAAGGGTGAGGAGCAGTTGCTTGTTCAGGCAAATATTTGTCTTGCAGGAGAATTTGACTAGTTTGGAAGTAAATTTTGAGAAGAATATCATGTCGTGGTAGACATGGGGAATAGATTCCTGCAGAATGCTGCTATAGTTCTGGTCTTTATGGAGGGATTCCAAATCAGCTATCTGATATGCCCATTACTTTAAGAGAAGTACATTGTAGTGACTGGGTTGAGGTTCTGAAAAACTTTGAGACACGGCTAGAAGGATGAGAAGGGAGGTTATTGCCTTGTAGGGGAAGGTTGTTTTGTGTAAAGTAGTAGATAACATCCCCATTCACTTCTTGTCTCTTTTCAAGATTTTGAAGTCTCTGGCCTGGAAGTTGGATTCCATTCAGTGTAGGTTCTTGTGTCATGGACATGGAGGTAGATACAGGGTTTGGCATGATGTATCTGGAGATGAGAATGGTTCATTGAGAATCAATAACATTAGGGATTTCAAGAATGCAAGTTACTGTGGAGGTGGGATGGAGGATGGGAGACTGTGGGTAGAAGTGGTAAATTAGAAGAGTTATAGAAGTAATGAAATTTGGAACTTACCACCTAACACACACTGCAGTAGCATCTCCCATATCTGGAGAGTGTTTCTTCATGTCATTGAGATCTTCTCTTTGGCCATGAAGGTGCAATTGGTTGATAGGCAAAGAGATAGCTTCTGATAGGATGGGTGGTGTGGAGATATTAACTTGGCATGGATCTTCCCGTCTCTCTGTTGCATTGCAAGGGACCCAAAGGCAAAGGCAACTGAAGTTTTTGGTGATCATCAGCAAGGTGTTGGTTTGGTCACTGCCTTTAGGAACCTTGGAGGGGTCTTCGGATACTGACATAGAGCACATGGGGTTCTTTGCTAATAAAAAATCTTGTTTGAAAGATTTTCCTATATCCCAAGTGTCTGACAATGGAGATGGGACAAGGGTGACTTATAGTTAAACCAGCATACTTGTTTGTTGCTGTCTGTGGAACTTGGTTCCTGTGGAAGAGTTGTTTCTTCAATGCTTCTTCTCTCACCCATTTGATCCATCCATATAGAGCATCTGTTTCATGAATGGAAGAGGAAACAGGGAAGAGGAGAGGTGGAAGTTTGGTGGCTGATCCTATATTTTTTGAAAGTGGGTGGTACCACTGAGTATTTTAATAAGGGATTACTAGTGTAGTATTGTTGCACCCTAAAAAAAAGAGAATAAGAAGAGGAAGGCCAATTTGGTCCAGATAGGCTCCAACCTATCCGGACCAGACCATATCTCCCTCCTCCTCTCTAATTAAAAAAAAATGGGTGGGGGAGGGGGGAGGAAATGTGAAGACCCAATCTGGTCCGGATAGGCTCCAACCTATCCGGCCCAGACCACCCTTTCTCCCTCTCTCTCTCTCTGCCCCCCCTAGACCTACCCGGGACCAAGCCCCCATCTCTCTCCATCCACTTTTGGTCCGGATAGGTCCCCAAAGGGACCTATCTGGTTCCATTCTTCCCTCTCTCTATTTAATAATAAAAAAAGACAAAGGAAAGAAAAGGAGGTTGGGACCCACCTTTCTCTTCCTCTCTATTTAAAAACAAAGAAAATAGGGGGGGCCTACCCGGTCCGGGTAGGTTCCCCAAGGAACCTATCTGGGCCCGGGTAGGTTCCCCCTCCTGCTAGCTCTTTAAATACTCCCCTAGGGGTCCTCATTGGACACACGAAGAACCCACAGGAAGAAATCCTTGAAGAGCGGAGCTTTGCTTTGTTTTATGTTCCTCCGTCAAGGAGGGTGTGCGCCCAACAAGGGTATGTTGCACACATGCCTTTGGGCTTGCATACATACCCATGTGGTTGTGCCCCTTGTAATTTCTTGGGTAATTTCTATGAGGGATAATATTGTATTTTTTTGAAACAATAAGAAATTACATAAATACCCTTATTTAGTCTCGATATTACAAAATATCCCTGGTCTGAGTAGTTCCACGCCCTCCCACATGGTTAAGAGGTTACATGTTCGAATCCGGGCACGAGATGGGTAAAAAATTACCCGGTGTGCAGTTCCCCGTTCCTGGCTGTACACCTCTAGTTTGCTGGCACGCTGGTTGTAAAAAGATAATATGCCAATTAGTGGCCCTACTAAGTCTTGAACTCAAGATGCCAGGTGCCTAGGTTGAGTCCTAGACCATCTGTGCTAGATTCCAAGTTACCCCAAAAGAATCCCTGGCTTGCCCAAAATTACAGAAATACCCTTGTTGAGTTCAGATGTTACAAGAATGCCCTTGGTCTGTTCAAAATTACAAAATACCCTCGACCTATCTACAATTACAGAAATGCCCCATGGACTTTTCCGAAATCACCAAAATGCCCCTGGTCAGTCCAAAATTACAAATGGCCTTGAACTTTCCTAAAATTACCAAAATGCCCTAAACTTTCTGAAAATTACTAAAATGTCTATGGTCTGTCCAAAAATTTCATAAAAGCCCCTATTCAGCATGAAAATTGCACAAAACTCCTATCCAGTCCAAAAACTTCCAAAGCACCCTTGTTCAGGTTCACGCCTTTTACATGATTCAGTGGAGCGGGACTATGCCACTCTCTTGAAACGGTGTGTCCTCTCATGATGCTTAAGGCTGATTGTATCCAAAAAGTCCCGAAATGCCAAAAAATTGCAAATGTATTCAGAAAGGGTCAAAAATTGCAAATCTACCCAGAAAGGGTTGACATTGCAACTAGACCCAGAAAGGGGATGGAATTGTAAATAAATCCAGAAAAGGGATGAAGTTTGCAAATATATCTAGAAAGAGGGTGAAATTGCAAGTAAACTCTGAAAAGTCAAAAGTGGCAGATAAGCCTAGGAAAATTCAGAAATTACAAATAAACTTAGGAAAATTAGGAAATAATAGATAAGTCTAGGGGAACCAGGAAATTGCAAAAATATCTTGAAAAGTCAAGAAATGACAGACAAGTCCAGGGAAACCCAAGACATTGTAAAAATACCCTGGGAATTCAAGAAATGGCAGAAAGACTCAGGAAAGTCAGGAAATTATGAGGGACCCGAAATCGAGCCCCGGGGGGGGGGGTTTACCTAGCTCATATTTAATCCTCGAGGGATGTGAGCCCGGGGTTTTATGGCGGTGGTACAAAAAAGGAGTGGCTTGATGCGTTGGGTAAGACTCGAACTCGGGTGGCCCTGTAATCGCTCAGCTCTCCGTATCACTCTGCTAAATTCCCCGTTACAAAAAAAAAGTCAGAAAATTATAATTATACCTTGGGAAGTCAAGAAATGATAGAAAAACCTAAGAAAAATCAAGATACTGTTGAAATATCCTGGAGAGTCAAGAAATGACAGAAATGTACAGGAACTAAAGAAATTGCAAATACACCTCCCGAAAGTCAAGAAATGACGAAAATACCCCCAAAATTCAAAAAATGATAGAAATACCTTGGAAAGTCAAGAAATGACGGATAAGTTCAGGAGAACTAGCAAATTGCATAAATACCCTGGGAAGTCGGAATGATAGAATTGCCCAAAAAGGTCAAGAGATGCCGGAACTATCTTGGAAAGTCAAGAAATGCCAGAAGCATCTAGGACAATGAAGAAATGACAGCGATGTCTAGGAAATCAACAAATTGCAGATATACTTTGGAAAGTCAAGAAATGACATATAAATCTAAGGGAACCAGAAAACTACAGAAATATCTAGAAAATGTCAAAAGTTGTAGACATACCTAGAAATGGTCAAAAGCTGTAGAAATACCCAGAAAGCGTCAAAAATTGCAAAGGTGCCCAAGAAAGATCAACAATTGCAAATATATCTAAGAAGGGTCAAAATTTGTAGATATACTTATGAAGGGTCAAAAATTGTAGAAATGCCTAAGAAGGGTTAGAAATTACAAATATACTCAAAAGAGATTAGAAATTGCAGGTATACCCAGGAAGGGTCAAAAATTGCAAAGATACTCGAGAAGTGTCAGAAATTTCAAAAATACCCGAAAGGGCTTTGATCTCGATGAAATTCAAATCCAACAGTCATATCTTGATCAGTAGCAAATTCAATGGTTTGATTGTGGTCAAGAGCAAATCCAACCGTCTGATTGAGGACCGAAATAAATTCAACGGTCTGCTCTTGACTAGGAACAAATTCGACAGTCCGATCATAGATCGAAGCCAAGTCAATGGTTTGATCATCGATAGAAGCAAATACAAAGATTTAAGTGTAAGCAAAAGCTCATCCTACGGTCAGAATGTGATCAAATGTAAACTCAAAGATCCTATTACATAATCGGGATCAACTGTAAATGTCTCAAAAGACTTATTGTAATCTAGATTACATATATTCAAGAAATGAAAGTCTTCAAGTTTCTTGCAAGAGTATATATCTCTAATGATCGATCATCAAAATCGTATCCATTGGACAAAACCCACAATATCACAACAGATATTATAGAGGCTAAAAGGTATCTTTGACAGTTAATTAAGGGTACTTGGATTTTACGATGATGTAAATAAACATCGGCTGTAGTCGGTGTGGAAATATCCTGTACCTGAACCCTAAATTATTTGATAAACTCAATTCACAGAATTAATAATACACATGCTATTTAAATAGCTAATAAATCTGTATTTATGTTAAACAAATGAACACCCTTAAGTTTTTCCGTGTTAAACAAGTATGTGAAATCTCAAAATCTCCCCATGCATCCCTGTACAAAAAGTCACTGATCCTATATGCATTCCTGGGTGATTTGGGGAGAACGGAACAATAGAAACATATACAGAACTAATGGGTTTCCAGATTGAGTTGTCCAGTTCATCCTAGTCAGGGTTCAGGGGTGGGCTGTATTTCTAGGGAAAGAGAGTTGCTAAAGCACCCATTGCTGGTCAAGTTGGAGTGGTTACATTTGCCTTGATACCTGGGGCTGTTATGTACAATTTCTTTGTCTGTGGGATGTTGAAACCTTTGGAAATGTAAACCTTTGGAAGCCTTCAGAAAAATGTGCAAAGACCAAAAATGATCTTAACCTATTTTATCCGCATGGGAGTGTACTGCGTTTAGCATGTGTTCTAACATGATGATGCTAGCATTTGTGCTCTTTGTCTCTTCCATCCATCCTAGGATATGTTTGCCAAACATATCTAATGCCTGCAACATAAAATTACAGAAATGCCCTTGGCACATGGCTTTGCATCTGCATGTGCAATAGAGCACTCCTAAGCTGAAGTCCCGCGATCAATGACACCCAAGAGGGGGGTGAATTGGGTGTTTACAAATTTTAAGGAAATTTTTGGCCTTTTTAAAATCTGTGATAGAATGCTAGTTAAGAGATTCAAAACTCTTTGAACACAAATTGGATTTATCAAACTTTGTATGATGAGATATAGAATATGCAAGATATACGTAGATAAATCCGTAACAACAATTAACACATACACTCACTTAGAATGGAGGTAGAAGAAAATGACCAAACCACACAAATCAAATCATAGTACACATCGGTTTTTAAGGTGGTTCGGATGCAACGACGGCAATCCTACGTCCACCCCTCACCAAGTCCGGTGAGACTTCACTCGGGGATAAATCCCCAAACGGAGACGACGCTCCAACCACACACGCATGACGACACCTGCCCACACACACGGGGACGCGTCCCAACACACACACACACACGGAGACGAGGTCTCCAACAAGCGGATCACCAACACAAACACCCGCTGTCACAAGTGCAGCAATCCATACACACGAGACAGAACGGATCTAAAAGACCCATACACACACAAACGCAGATCTAGGAAGATCCACACATACACACGAATCAAATACGACACACACACACACGATCACGGATCCAACAACGATCCACATACACACACAAGTTCTTGCAGTTTATGATGAACACAATTACAACATCCAAAACATAAAGACTATGAGGCTTAGTTTAGAAAACTCCTGATTTGGGTTCTCTTTGAATGCATGCTGCGGGGTTGAGAATGGATGAAGAACACTTGCTGCACGGAGTACTGTTCACGGCTACAGTACCCTTCTTCTTCACTTGGACAATCTTCCTTTGATCTCTTCTTGAAAACCTTGCTTGCTTCTTGATAGCCTCCCCCTTGATCTCTCTTTGTTGGTTGCTTGCTTCTTCACTTCATAGATGCTTGTTGGCTTCAGAAGTACCTTGAATGTGTTGGAGATAGATAAAGAACTTGCTGCACGAGATACTGTTCACGGAGCTACAGTACCCTCTTCTTCCTCCTTGGACAGCCTCCCCTTTGGATCTCTTGGATAAATAGGGTTATGACTCTAATAGGATGTTTTATAACCCTTGGAAGGTCTATGGACAAGCCCTAGACCAGATCCACAAATTCTGGAGGGTTTGATGGCTTTGGGATTAAACAATAGCAAGAGGAGATGCTTCTTTCGAGATGGACAAAAGTCAATATTTTTGGCTTATCGGGGCTGGCGGTCGACCTGCAGAGGCTGGCAGTCGACCGCTACTGAGAGAACTGTTGTCCGTTGGTTTCTGGGAATTCCGGTCGACCGCTACTGGGCTGGCGGTCGACCGCCACTGTGAATCCCTGTAGGCGGTGAGCTATTGGCAGGGGCGGTCGACCGCCCCTGAGCTGGCGGTCGACCGCCAGCTGGGCAGACCCCGGGTTTTCCCGGGTCGGTCCGTTAACTTCTTCAGCTCCGTCGCTTAAGTCCTTTAGCAGCCCGTTCATGTCTGTGGCATCACCCTTGACAGTTTAGAAGGTGTCAACTGAGTCTTTGACCTTGTGGATTTTTACTGAGTGTTTTGACCTGCAAAAGCATACATAATTGATTAGAACTGTAGCTCAACCATCCATATGATAAATCCGCGGGCGAGGGCGCACGATGGCCAGAAGGGTTTCATGTTTTAATGTGCATGAATGAGGTGTATGAAGGAGAGGTATATGAGATACACATGGTGAGATCGATGCTAAGACAAGGTAAGAGTCTCACCAATGGTTCTTGACAGTAAATGACATATACCACCTATTTTGGATTGTAGAGGAGCAGGGTGCTTATCCACACGTTTGGTTCACCAGGTGACTGCTATGTGTTTGATCCTGTTAGCAAGATAGTCAAGGTTAATACCATGCTTGTTTCCGTTGAAGAGGTTATGAAACCTCTTACCTCTTGTAAAACCAACATATGCAAACCAAGGATCAAGACCATGTAACCGTTCCCATTTGCCATCTCAACCATACATAGATAACACGACCATGAGCAATCAACCGCAAGTTTAGTTATCATCACTTAATCACACATTAAGTTTAGTTATCATCAAAACCATAACTCAACATAAGCTGCCTGTGGCTGACTTTCACTCTTTATGTGAGCATTTTTCCAGGTTGGCAAATGGCTACGAAGTATGGCTGCCACTGTGTCAGAGGCAGAAAGGGAAATGGCACCTTCTGCATCCATTTCCTATAAGAATTACTGGAGACGGAAACAGAAATGGGTATTTCCGCTTTTGAATCGAAAATGGAAACAGAAGTTTCTGCTTTCCATCCATTTACTACTCTATCTACTTGACTAAAATTTAAATCTCCACATTATATAACTCTGCATAATCTATATAATATGTAAATTTGTAAGCTCATAGAAGTGTCACCACACCTATCAGAATAAACTTCAAACTTACAAAACATATCGATTACCTATTGCAAAAAAATGTCAAAAAAAGTAAAACCACACCACAAATAATATAAATGATAAAAAACACACAATCCCCATGTAACTCAAACATCTTATTAATAATTTATATGTATATATATTATATAGAATAAATATAAATTTCTTATCGGAAATGGAGATGGAAATGGAAATAGGCTTGTGGATGCGGAAATAATTGTTTCTGTTGCCAACTCTAATAGTTATTGGGTTTGAGCTTTCCATTTTCCAATAAACTATGGGGTGGACTTTATCGGATTCCATATCCGTCTAGTTCAGAAACAGATCGGAATAACAGATACGGGTATCCATTGGAAGCCCTACTACCAAGGCTCTGTGAAATGGTGAAACCACACTTTCTTCCTTGAGTTAACAAAATTAATAGAAGCACCCTCAGATTGGCACGCGATGAATGAGTTTCCATTGCAGATTAAAAACAACCATTTTCTTATTGTCTAAGTACCTTCTTTTCCTTTGGTGCCAATGTGTCATTATCAGTCTCTTCTCCATCACTATGATCATCATCATCTCCTCTTCCTGGTTACCCTCCCTCCTTCCAAGTTTTGGTTTCAGTTTCATCCTAGGAATGTGGGAAGATGTTAAATAGGATCTTAAAAGATGGCAATCATTTTCTAGAGGCAATCCAGGTCACATGCCATGCTGGGGTGACCAGAACAGCTGATCTAAAACCATGTGGAGTTTAGGGGATGCTCCGATGGTCTCAGGTTTTGCTGGCAGCTAGGCTTCCACCCTAACAAGGTAGAAATGGAGTCTATCTTTACTCTTGTTTACTAATATTTCACGCATTCCCTAGCCACTCTGAGTTTTTGGATTTAGTTTGAAGAGTGCAAAATGCAAATAGTCTTTCCATCTCATTTTCACATATAATCCACTAAGATAATTGTTCAGATGTTATTTTTGTCACAATACTCAATCTGCCATCCCTGCATAGATGGCAGTATCGGCCGAAACCGATACGTTTTCGGCCGAAACGTATCGGTTTCGGCCCATACCGAAACAGTTTCGGACCTGCTCACTGTAGCGGGTCCGAAACTTAAAAAAAGACCTTTTTAATGGTTTCGCCCGAAACCGGACGGTTTCGGACCGAAACTGCTCACTAATTTATCATTTTTTTGAATGTTTTGAACCGGTTTCGGCCGAAACCAAAACCGAAACCGATACGTTTCGGTTTCGGTCCTGGCCGAAACCGATACCGAAACCGGTACTGCCATCCTTGTATCCCTGCCTCTCTCTCCAAGGATCCTGCATGACAGGTTTGAATATCTTGGATGTCACAACCCCCCGTCTCTTTCCTTTCCTTTAGCTGCGGTGGGGCCCAGGTGGTACTGGTCACAGTCCACCATCCTTGTCAAATTGAGGATTTTTCAGACAGAATTGGTTTTGATCAGCTTGGGTTAAAGTCTGACATTTTAGAATTTATCTTGAGGTTTCTGACTGTTCAACACAGAAAATGATATCTGCATCACTAACTTACATTTGCATGAAACATAAAGCAGTGTGTATTGCCTGTTCATTATTGCTCCCACCAACTGCATGTAGTTTACTCATGATATGAGAAATACGTTTTTCATGGTTTTCAGTTGGGGTTTGAGTGTTTCAAATACAATGACATATTTAGCATGAAGATGTCTATTTGTGAGAAATCATGATGTAACTAATAAATGAATAGCAAAACGGAGCAAAAGGGTTTTCTCACTGAATGTCCAATTTATTCCCCATGTGCTTCCCTAGAAGATGGCCCCATCCTAAATATTAGATGTGGAGGCATTTGCTAACCTTGAAAGGGGAGCTCCTAATGATATAGGCATGCATAAAATGGCCAGTGGCAACCATATTAGCACCCCTCTTGGGAAATGACTTTGATCTGACACTTGGCTAGAAGCTTTTATTTGAATCTTATATCATGACTAAGCTTTTGCAGCAAAAAGACTTCCCATGATTCATAATGATCCATATGGTTGAACTTGATTAACAAGATGATTTCATTGGTAATGCTATATATTTAATTGGACTATCCTTAGGGGAGACCATTGGCTTAAGATGTAAAGAAAAGATGCACAATGAACTTCCTAAATACTTTCTTTTACGATATTTTGATATGTTCCTTAATGTGGATCTGCTTCTCAAACTCAAAGCTTTACCTAGGAGCATATACAAACACGCTGTAGGGTTAACAAATTTCTTGTTTTCAAGTCATGAATATTGCAACATTTTTGTACATTGTTAACTATAGCATGTATGCTTATCAATATATTGCTGCTACTTGGTTCTCATGTTTATGAAGAATATTCTTTTATGATTTTCAACTTTAGTGGAATATTGAGGTCTCTCTATGCTAGTAGTTACAAAATTTTAGTCACGTGCATATGTGAACCAATCTCTCTCTTACTTTCTTTAGAACTAGTTGCAACTATTAGACATCGATAAAAAGCTTTATTTTGGCCTATTCCCTTGAGGTAAATAATTTTGTTTGTATAATTCTATCAATGTTCTCCTGGGCAGGACTACTTTTTCTTTTAAGTTGATTTTGATCTAATTAATTTGCATAGACAAGCCTAGTTTAAACAAATTTTCTTTAGTACTGCTTAGAACAGATTTTCCCTTCTTAGGTATAACCAGACTTTCTTCAGATCTTACCATCAATATGAATTTGAGAAAATGTTTCTTCAGAAGTTTATGCAAATGAATATAGTATGCTGACTTTCTTTCCTCGTTTCTGCTCTTCTAAATGGTCTTTGGCTGCAGTTAATTCCGTACACCTCGAAATGTATGTCATAATAGTGGGTACCTTTCCCATGTTTTTACCAAGTCATGCAGTTTGCTTATTTTTGTGGAAGTTATCTTTATTCTTTAGTTCCAAATGAACTCTAGATTGTCTAGAATAAGAGAGAGATTTTTGGATGCCCAGGTATTCGGTTATGCTCGAAGATTTGCTCAAGTTGGTATTGCAGATGCTCTTGTGGTTGCACTTAAGAATGGGCTCCATTCACCCAATATAATTTCAGTATGCATTTCTCTGAAGGCTGTTGCTGTTAATGTAAGCACATTGCCATCTTTGACACACATGTTTAAAAAAGTTCGATGCTTCCTAACAACTCTTGGTTTAAATTGTTCAATAATTTTCTGAGTCCTTGTTCAATCTTGTTTTATTTGCCAGAAGAAGTTATTTTTTTTAGAGTTAAATCCGCTGGTGTTTATAATCTATTTTAGATACTACTTATAGACCCTGTTTTGAGTTTGTTGCTGGACTGGTCATTGCTATTATGGTGGTTTGTAAGTTTTTGCAGCATATAATTTTCTCATCATATGGAAGATTATGTGTTGACAGCCTGCCTAATTATTGAAGCATTTTTTCTTTTTTGAAGTGGATGGTGCCATATCACTATAAAATCCCCCCCCCCCCCAAAAAAAAAAAAAAAAAAAAAGAAAAGAGAATCACAGTGGCACACGGAGAGTAAGTACAAAGTGCACTTTACTCTGTATACCCAGGCCTCTGTTCCCGGTGTCCAATTGTACATGAGCCCCAAAAAAGATCAGCTCTTCCAACCAAGGAAATACAACATAAAGAAAAGAAAAAGTGAATAAAGGAGACCCACCCAAGCCCTTCCAGCCCTCCTTACCACTGACCTTGACAAAATTCCAAATCCCAGGTGCCTCTGGCCAACCATGTACAGTCCCATAATCAATGGAACACTCAAACGTTCCAAGGCCCTTGGGGGAATCTGACTTCCTTTTCAACTTATCTTCAGTGATGACCTCTATCAGCCTCTTTCTTGATGAATCATCGATGTGATTTGCCATCCTCTGGTTGTCAGATCCCTTTAATTAAAATAGACTCCTACTGCCCCTGTCAGTGCCTTTAGTTCTCCCATTGAAGCATCTCTAATTCCCATTTTGTCTTTGATGCATTCAAACTCCACTGCAGAAGCCTCCTATGGTTGAGCAATGCACCTTTACCAGTTTACTGATCTATCCAAGTGTCAGCGATAGATCTTGCTTTCATTTGGCAGCTTCATCCCCTAATATCCCCATCTTGCTGGACTGCACCGGACAATGGGTAATCTGGGAGATGCATACAAGCATAAGGCCCTTCCTGGGATATCTTCATGAGTCACTGAATATTAACAAGGGCACATGTTCTCTCCATAGGGTGATGGCTCAGACAGTGTTGATCAGTGGTCCTTCAGCTGTGTGCATCATCCCACCTGGAGCTGTCAGCCATTCATCTTCATCTCTCTAGTGCTTGTCCCCAAACAATACTGTGCTGGTTGTCACAGGCGATGAGGCGAGAACAGGACTCAGATCAGTGCAAAGTTCTAGAGTTTTCCATGTCCTAATTAATCCAGCACGTGAGAAAAGTTTTAGGTGTACTGTGATTTTAGTGTTTAAGATTTCTAGTTTTGATAGAGTGGCATCACATACTAATAGAACTTTTCAATGTTTGCCTTTCAGGAATAGGGACAAAGTTTTTCCCCATTCTTGTTTGGGTGTTTTAGTACCAGGACAACCCTCTTTATCACTCTATCAAAACTGAGTTTGGATAGTTTGGGTTGTATAGACTGGTTTTGAGAAACTGCAAAACTTGGATGGTGAGTGAGGTCTTCACTTCTTTGCACATATGGTCAGATATGAGATCAACATGGTAGTGTAGACAATATGATCCATAATATGTACCCTGCCTCTCACTTTCAAGATAGTTAATTACCCCATTAAGGCTAAAAGACAGTGGCTGAGATGATACTTCCAGTGGATGATTCAGCTCAGTGGATTCTGATATTGTTCGTGGTTATTCAGGCTAATGTGTTTGCAATCCCGTGATTAATCTGGTGCTACTGATATTGTGGTTCTTTTTCCTATTGTATCATTACTTGTGGTATAGATTCTGATTGGGGCTAAGAACACAGGTAGCTATGCCCTCAGGAAAGTGGTAAATGCGTCATTGTTATATCGATTATCAGTTTTAAGCTTATTTAACTACTCTACATTATTTCTAGATTTTTTGCCACTTTAAGAAAAATCACATGGTTGATTGAAGTATGAGAATTGTCCCCTATAGGTGTTTACTGTTTTCTTATACTGTTCACTGTTACCACTCACTGATATTTTCCACTGTCTCTTTGCATTACTGCCCAAACTCTACCATTATTATTCATCGTAACCAATGACTGTTACTGTTCACCATTATTATTCATAGTAACTAATGACTGTTACTGTTCACCATTATTATTCACTGTCCTGTTACTGTCTATGTTTACCGCTCACCATCACTATATCATTGGTGCTGCTACTGTTCATTGTTTCCCTACCACCATTGCTGTTACTGTTCACCATCACATTATTGTTTACTGCTTACTGTTACAATACTGCACTGTAGATCTATGGTAGTAGGGATAGACGACTTCTATATCTGTTTTAGAGATTGCGACTCATTGTTATGGTGGTAAGCTTTGAGTGCCAATAATTCCTGTTGGCTTGAAATTGTTGCTCAAGTTTTTGTGGAGTGTTGGAGCAACTTGGGAAGATAGTATATTTACTATTGTAGGCTTTTTTTTGTTATTGGGGTATGTATAAGTACCTAGGTATGTAGTACTTAAGACTTTCAGTTGTACTTTTGTCCTTGCACTACAACTGATGCATGGATGCTTCTGGTTACCGCTTCTTCAGTACCTTTTGTGTGTGTGTGTATGTTCCTTGCAATTGCCTTCTGCCAGTCCATTTTTTAAAGGTCCTAGCTAACTAATTATATACTCTGTATCTCAGACCCCAGATCCGTTCAGATGCCTGACATAGCTATGTCTGGAGTCACAAGCTGTCAACACAGACTTCGTTATCTCATATGATGCAGGCAGCTGGTTGTAACTTGTGATTTCTTAACCTTACAATAGCATTTATGGATATGTTGACTATTGTGATCTGGGCATGGTTATGATCTCACTGGAAGAGCACTGAAATAAATTGTACATATTAGTTTCTTCCTCCAGGCATCTCTTCTGACATTTGGAAATCAGGTTAGATGTAAAAGTCCAAACAGTTTCCAAATAAGAAAAAAGGGACACGGGGAAAGGAATTGCCCAAGGAATTTATGGTTCTTTGTCAATGAAAGTTCTGTTTAACTGTGTTAAGAGAGATCCTGTAGATCTCGTGTATCCATGTACAGCTTTCCTTTCTATAGTTTGGATCCTATTGGGAGTAGGAAATCGGCCTGGTGACCTTGCCCTATTCAGGGCCCCTTGTATATATTGAACAGCAATACCATTGCAGATGCGCGCCTTCTAGCTTTCTCGTAACATGGTGTAAGAGCAAGCATTTGCCCTATTTAAGGCTCCTTGTACTTGTGTACTTATGTAATATGTATCTTGAATAACAGCATTGGAGAGGGCGTCCCCTCTAGCTTTCCCCACTCTCTTGTTCGTAACAAAGTGGAAATGTATTTGCTTTAATAAATTAATAATCATGTCTGAAGATTAATCTC
Organism: Amorphophallus konjac; assembly: GCA_022559845.1. NCBI lineage: Eukaryota > Viridiplantae > Streptophyta > Magnoliopsida > Alismatales > Araceae > Amorphophallus > Amorphophallus konjac. The sequence goes on from CM040121.1 coordinate 605,105,853, forward strand.
GGTGATGTTAGTCTTAACTTGTTAGTGTGCCTGGCATCTTTCCACTTTCGGTTTGTGGTTGATCCTCTTCTGTTGGCCTTCTGCAGAAGAAAATCCTTTCTGACATTCTCCTGTTGTAGGACGAAATATGCAGGTCAATCTCAGACAATGGTGGCATTGAAGCAACTCTGCAATGTCTAGATGAGAGCGATGAGCAAAACAACAAGCCAATAGCTAAAAGTTGTTGTTCTTTGTTGTCCAAGGTCAGAAGATAATTTAGTTTGTTAAGTAGTAATTTTATTGTTTTTTTATTTTCTTACGCTTACCCTGTGAGCTATGCCAATTTGCTGCATGTTGTATTGTTTGAAGTTGGCAGGTAGTGACATAAACAAGAGCGCAATTGTTCAAAAGGGTGGCCTTGATAAGCTAATGAAGCTTTCATTGAGATTTTCTGATGATGCTTCTGTTTTACAGGAGGTAAATAAAGTAGAGTTGAAACTTTAAACCATGCAATTTTGGGTGCTTCAAATAAGCATCTTGCATCTATGTATGGTATAAGATAGTGAACCTGCGTTATTCCTGCAAGTTGATTGATTCCAAGAATCTCTTCATGTAGATTATGGCAGTCATATGTACTCTTTCATTGAGGTCCCCTGACAATGCAGCCCGTGCTGTGGAAGCAGGGGCTGGAGATTTAGCAATCCAAGTAATGCTAAAGTTTCCTACTGCATATCAGATGCAAAGGCAGTCCTGTCTCATGATCCGTAATCTTGTGGTGAGGAACCCAAAAAACAGGTGTGCTTCTTTATCTGACAAAATGCCACACTTTTTATGTTAACATTAATGCTGTAGTTAGAGGACTCAGGCCAGTAAAGGATATGTCTTATGACTTACTAATTGGGCACCCCTCAACTTGTGTATGTTAAAGAGGCCTTTGAATAACCATTAGTCACTTACATTTGGATTCTTTTTAATGCAACATGGGGAAAAAAGGCAAGAATCTCAGTGTGGAGGAAGCTTAATCCTGTAAAAGATCATGTTTTAGCTTAGTACTTGGAAAAAATGATTGGAAACTGAAAAAAACTCTCATTTGCTGGAGCCATTGTGAAATAAAGCTATGCTGAGTCAAATGCCAAGTGAAAATGTGGGCATGCACAATAATTTAAGACATATCTGTTATATGTGGGTTTCTTAAAAAGTTATTTACTGGCCTTGTAGCTTAATAGTTTACATGAGAGCAAGAAACCAGTTAGTACCCTTCTTTTGTGTGTGTATGGCAGGGGAAGATTTTCCAAAATTTTTAGAAAATGTATATTTCACTAATATATATGCTAAAAATATTAGTGTGTTCTATGTCACTGAGCATTCTTGTTGTTAGAACAGGACGGTAGATTGTGGTATCAGAGGGAACAAATAGTGCTTCAAGAGTGATTTTGCATTTATTAGTAAAGGTTACCATTCATCCAAAATTAATCGATGATATATCAGAGGGGGATTCTATGGGTGAATCGTAATACTGAAATCGCAGCCAAGTTGTCTGAATCTTCAAGGTGAATAATGGTGCACATTTCAGTAGGTTAGACAAGGTGGGCTTTTTCATTTGCAAGTTTAGGAGAATGTCCCTAACATGTTGGCAGGTTGGGAACATGGGAGATAGTAAAACCTGTTATGTTTCTACTAACTCTAGTGCTTTTTGGATGTGTACTTATTGTTGACATGATTTATCTTGCTGGAGATCAATCTTCCAAATCTCTGCATTTGAATTTAACCGTTCAAAGAGTTTCTAATGTAGAAAGCATTTGTCACTTTCAACAAAAAGTAATCACTTTGAAAAATAGAAAGCATTTAGATGGATGCTTTAGCTAAAAGGTACTCTTCAGCATGACAGATTTCCATAATTATTCATCTTTATAACTTCTTTTCAGTGATTCTTAGTCTCATTTATTTTTGGGATTTTTGCATGAAAACCATTGTCAGAGATGACTTTGCGAAAAAACCATTCCTAGAAATGCATTAGCAGGCATATCACTGGGTTAATTCAAATAGTGCATAAATGCCATTTAAGCGTGGGTTTTTTGCAAGTTTTTGGCAAAAAGAACTTATATGGCTGCAAATAAATATGGCATTTTTGCACAATTCAAATTTACACAGTGATATGTCTACTAATACATTTGTAAGAATGTTTTTTTTGTAAATTCCTGTTTAACAATGGTTTTCATGCAAAAAATCCTTCATTTTTCAAAATCTAAAACATGTCGAAATGACAATGTAACTTTTGAATCTGCAGAACCATTTTGCTGAGTAATGGAGTGGAAAAGCTCATTAGGAAAGCCAAAGCCAGTCATGAGAGCTGCAAGGATGCTGCTAGAGATGCACTTAGAGATTTGGGTTTAGATAACTACAAGTAATTGCTATACTTTCCGATGGTAATACTTCTATCTTTGATTTTTTGTTGCTTTTCTTTATTTAGCTTTTCTTTGGCTGAGTGTCTTAAAGCTTGATGCCAATTTTGTGTAGTTTAACCATGCAAGCCAGATTTTTGCTGAATGTTAGCTTCTTCCTATCATTATTCTAGAATTCCAGATCTCTAGATGCCATTTTCAAACATACTTTTTGTAATGTACTGCATGCCTTCAATGACATTAGTTTTAGTGACCAGCATGGCATTTTTCTCGTGAGGTGTCTTTGGATGAAACTTCTCCCTGTTGCTACATGGACTGTCTAACAGGAGCAAACATTGTATGGTGGTTCAAGTAATTTCTTTCTGTTGTTTCTGGTAATGTTGGGCCCAGGACAACATTCTTCTCCTGTTATTTGTTTATTGCGGTGGGTTAGTGCATGTCTCTGGGTATGGTTGGCCATCTCTTACAGCAGGCACTTCATAACACAATTGATGGACCCGCCTATGGGCATCATTCATAGTGGGTAGTGCAGATTATGTGGATATATTCCTCTTATATTTTCTCTTGTTCAACATTTTCATATTTCTATTCATCTGTATCGTGTATGTTTGAGACAGCTCCTTCAATGTTGGCTTCTTCGTAATGATCCACACGTGGTTATGAACTATGGTGATTCATTCATATGTATATTAATTCATTATTAGAAATAAAGAATGACTCTGGCCACTGCCTTCTCTCTCTAGAAATCTAGAGAGAGAAGGCCACTCGGACAAGTCACTCGAATCAGCCTTAGTCTGCACAAGTAGGTGCCAAGGCGGGCCAAGATAGGCCAAGTCGACCTGATCTGCTGACCACATTTTCTTTAGAACTGTTAGTGATTTCAAGGAGTTTTTACATATAAATGAAAATTAGAAGGATACAAATAGAATTAGGGTTAGATTATATGGACTTATTTACCTAAAATTTGAAAGGAGAGAGAGAGATGATGATGATGGTGTTCCACTTCAACCGCTCAGTCCTCACCTTCGGCACACACGTCATATACTCATTGTCCCATTATGAATCTTGGCAATGCTGAATTCATCACCCCTCTAAGAGCACCTTTGTTCTAGAGGTTGCCTTCAAGTAGATGTTGATGGGAGGTTTTTCCTTTAAATTCTCCAATTTGGGCAGCCAAATCAATTAGCTATAACTCATGTGAAGACTATGTTAGTGGCTGGATCACTCCATGTTTAGGATCTAAGGAAACTCCCAGTGGCATCTTTGTGGCCAAAGCTCCTAGTTCTTCTAAAACCTTAGGGTGGTGTTATCTGACCTATGTAGGGCTATTGACTAGGCTAGTGTCGCCTTTGTTGTAGTTAGCACAGATATTCTTGATAGTGCGGAAGTGGCAATATTATATGTTGTTTGTATTGTTTGTTGATGCCTAAAGGTTGGTTTTGATAGTTATGTGTTGATTGCTCGAAATGTTGTCTGGAATGTATTGCTTATTTTTAATAGTTTAATCATCATCAAAAAGGGGAGGGTTGTTGAGCTCTGATAGTTTCGTCGATTACAAATCATAGCTTAAGTGCCCATCAGGATAGGTAGAAATCAAAGTTTTAGCTGATGCAATTGTTTCTTTAGCAGCTGAAATGTGTTTTGTTAGTAGCTTTTGAGCTGCCATGGTTATGAGTCTTATGACCGTTTGGACATTGGCTATTTTATAGCTACTCTCTAGGTTAGTCAAGGAATAGGTGGCAGAACTACTAGGGGATCAGCTAACTCTTTCCTCTAGCTACTTAACTAATAGTTAATGTTTCCTTTGCTATAGAGCTTTGAGTAGTTTCTTATATCTATCATTTTAGCTATTGCTTTCGGCTAATCATTATTTCTTATAGATATTGATTTTAGCTATACTTTTCAACTAGCAGTGTTTCTTACAGTTGTCTCTATACAACTTCAACTAATCTTATCAGCTAATGTGCAGAATAGATAGAGGTGGTTTGTATAGCTAACTTCACAGTTTTATAACATGTAGGAGCATGCTTCCACTTTTTTGCTACACCAGTGGAACTTTCGGGTCAAGGTTCAATTGAGGTGTAATGATCTTCGTAAAAATCCCAACAGGTTCATCTTCCAACGAGGCAAAAACATCAAGATTTGCCTACAGGAATTCTTGATGGAGTTTCCTTTCTTATTTGGTGAGATGGGAACCCATACAGAGGAGATGCTCGGGTTCATCCCCGACTTGAATACTCAACAACAGATCCTTGATAGGAGAGCCCAGTTTCTCCCTTTCCTCGTGATTGCCCTATTTGGACTATGTATCTTGATCTTGTCATAGTCCGAGTCGATACCCACTCTGGTTCCCTTGAACCTCTCCAACCCCATGCTTGGTCAGGAATTTCATCTTCTGGTGATGCATAGTTTGGACTACACTGATTTTGCTTATAACTCCCCTTCCGGTGGTGGCATTATAGGTGACAATCTGTCATATGACCATGAAATTGGCCATGATGTGATTTGTCGTGGTGCCCTCACCAAGGCTAAGGAAAAGGAGTCCATGCCTTCGGGCTACATGAGATTTCCCAAGAACCTATATAATGGTGAACAAATAGGGTGAAGGATCAACGTATCCACTCTCATACAGACAAAACAGTAATAAGACAAAACATAATGTGCACTCCCATTGTCCATTAATATTCTTTTGACAATACAACAATTTAGGACACAATGTGGGCATCTTCGTGGGGAGTCTTTAGGCCTTCCAAGTGGATGTAAGTAAAAGTGATGGGCCCTTGTGTCAGTGATGAAGGATTGGAGGGTTCCACCTGGTTGGTTTGCCGAGCATAAGATTTGCACTTATGGCTGTTGTCTCCTCTAGAAATTGCCCCCATAAGGATGATGTTGATCTCAATGTCATTAGGTTGATTTTGTAGGTGATCCAGTTGCCGATTTGTCATTCACCATCCTTCGTGGACAAACTTGCCCAAATACTTCCAACAAATTAGGGCCTTGCTCTCATTCTTGAGCTGCCTATAGCCTTTGGTTCCTATGAAAGTGGAAGCTCTTCAAACGATCCCACTTGTGGGAATCTGCCCTCATCTTCACTGACCAGCATGTGTACTCCTTGTCCTTTATTTCCACGAGAATTTGCACAACATTAAAGAGTGTTGAGGGATCACTCGAAGTGAGGACCTCGCTTCTGCTCAAGGCCCTCTCTTTTGTCCCCTCTTGGACTCAGTCTCGAGCCGGTGGCTCTCCTAAGTGTTTCTTCTTATTGTTATCATCGTGGACCACACGACAAATCATGATAACTTCTTCACAACCTGCATGCATATAAGCTCACAGGATATGCTCAACTAAGCTGGTCAGTGGGCCCATGACTAGGGATCACTGGAGAGTGGTATCTCGACAACCCTCAATGAGAACATTGATGGCCTTTCCACTAAGTTATCCAAGTGTGAGATTTTGTGAGTTGGCATGGAACCGAGAAACATAGTCTTGAAGACTTTCTCCCTAAGACTACTTGACAGCCAACAAAGTCGTCGAGAGGAGGTTGTCCTTAAATAGCTTTTTGAACCGACAAAAGCTTGTAGTAGGCCCTAGAGGCAGGGCAGATAACCCAGCGCAGGTGTTCTTTTCCAAGGTGGTCAGGAAAGTGCGGCACTTTGTGGCATCTAATAAGTCTCCGTGTTAGGTGAACAGAGTCCACTGGTTCAGTTGATGACTAGCAAAGTCGGTGGCCCCTTCACAAGATTTCACAATCGACGTTTTATATTCAAAACTCTTTCCTCCTCTCACGGATCAACTGATCATGTGCCTGCCTTTCTGCTCTTGGCGCTGTTGGCACCTGTACATGTCTTCAAAATGCTACTTGAGCTTGGCATTCTGAGCAATACATTAGGAAGCACTGCCCAAGTCCCCTACTGAGCATTTAGGTGCCCCACGCCATGTCACATACCTGCCCATTTGGTGTTATGGGGTTGGATCGAATCGTGTTGCTGCGCCTTTGTGGATCAATCACAATTTGATATTTTTTATTTTTGATGACTACGGAAAACACACCTCACCACCGAGCGAGTGGTTATTTTGGACCTACGGATCCTACTGTTTGCACATCATAAAAGCTATTGAATGGGGCAACGGGTGGGCCTGCCATCGATTGCGGTTTGATGCTGCTTCTAGTAATATCCACCTAGAGCTACTTTCTAGCATTGCTTCTTTCGTGATAATGGACACAACGCATACGCTAAGCTGGTTTTCATAGGAAACATAGATTTTAGGGAACTTTTGTGAAGAGGCCATTGTTGAATACATGATTCGCTGACTCGGTCCGACTCGGGCGTGTCGTATCAGATATGGGAAAATTTGATACATTACGGATCACCTCAGGATCGGCCGAGTCGGGCCGAGTCACAGTGAGAGAGAGAGAGAGAGAGAGAGAGAGAGAGGAGGGGGACAGGGAGAGAGAGGGTCGAGTTCGTCCGAATCGATTGCGACTCGGGTGTACCGTACTGGATCAAGAGGATCCCGATCCGATACGGATCAACGAGTCGACGAACCCTGGTTGAATATGCCCTTCTTAGCAGTTTGTTCACCAAATTGTCACTCTTATCTTAGTATTATGTTTAATTACTTTTGCCAATAAATAAATTTCAAGGAAGAGTTGACGTGTTCTTACTAGCCTTCTTATATTCAAGTAATGTCAAAAGGATCCCTCTCTTCATAATGCAAAAAATATTTTGTTACAATTCATAAATTTAGTTTTTTTGGAAAATAATACTCATTAAAGACTTTCTAACTGACACAGTATGCACATGCATGAGAGAGAGAGAGAGAGAGATTAGGAGAGTTTAAGAGTATTTTAGACTTTTTAAAATCTTGTTGAAAAGTGACTAAGGTTAAATAAAAATTTTTAACAGAATATTGACAATGGTGACTGTAGTTGTATTTTTCAAGTATTGCTATGTAATACAATTGTTAAAAATAATACTATAAAATAGTTTACAATTCTCTAAATAAGTTTACAAGAGAAACATTTACAAAAATTTCCTTCCTGAATTTTACGATATTATATGCTACCATCTAAATCCCTCCGCAAAAAAGTGTTCTCTCACCCGACACCCTTTACACAGTTTAAGGGCCACTTTGATAAGAGAATAAGGGAGAATAAGATAATTTATTTCGTCTATTTACTCTTAACTTAATTTGATATTATAGTTAAGTTATTTGAGATCAGTTAGGAACAAGGTCTTTATTTTAGAGTAATTTATTCTATCATTTCACATGGAACGAGTTATTTCAGAGTAAGAATAATTTATTAAATTTAAAAAGATAAATTCAAAGAATAATTCACCTTGACTCACCTTATATAATTTATCCTAACTTATTATCAAAGAAATCTTAAATGTCACAAATGTTGGGACACGACGTCAATGATTTTGGTTAAACGGCCATCGAGGAAATTGGACATTCTTTTCGCATCAGGATGTCACATCAACAACACATCGTCCCTCAATCGTACACCACCATCACCACGCATCCATGCGAATAAGACAGCGAAACAGTACTTGTAAAATGTTCCCCAAAGCAAAGGTGCTCTTCTCTGGTTTTGCAAGGACGTAAAAGTTATTGACGCCGAGAAGTGGAAAAGTACAGAGCTGATACCGATCTGTCCATACAAGCTAGGAAGTGTACATAGGCCTGCTCGCCACAATGACTTGAGCCTGTGAACAAACTAATGGTATGATCTGCAATGCCAAAGATCTCCACCCTTCTTCTCAAGAACGATGCGTCGTGCGTGCTCTATATCGGCCCTCTTTCAGGCTTTCACCGTGTCATCTCTTTTGCACGAATATAAGTGACCAAATATGTAGGCGTCCTAAGAGGACGAGTTCAATTCTCAACATTTACAATTTCTCTATCTAAATAAGGGATGCTTTTTACCCCCCACCATATTCCAACATTCTAAAGATAACTATTTTGGATGGAAAGTGTCCAGTTGCCACTCTAACTAAATCTCCATGGGCCTGTCACCTGTGTAAGTAGTTGAGCATAGGGCACCACGAATCTGTGAGATAATGCCCTCCTCCGCACAACCACAAGCGGCAAAAATTGAACCAACACCTCTCCTTTGGGAGAAAGGCCCAGTGCAATTAAGCCATAGATAGATTCATTGGCCTCTTTTAGCATGTTAACCAATTGCAATCCAAGCACAGGCAAATGGCAGATTCGGGTGCCTAACATATGTTAATTAGAAAATATATATCTTTTATGTTTACACAGACAAGCCCACTCCGAGCCACTTGTAAAAATCCAAGGAAGCCGGCACAAGGTGATTCCCACGGTAGATTGAAAATTCAATACATGGCATCAGATTGAAGCAGGGAGAAGAGGAACAGCTGTGGAAGCGAACAGAAAGAGGTCTGTGGATGAGTTGACGACAGATATAGAAGTCCTTGTGTACAAGGTGAAATGAGTTAACATGCGAAGGGTAAAGCTGAGGCAGGAAGTTCAGATCAGGATACAGACACTGAGAGCTGTTTGTATAACAGAGAAAGCAATTGAGGGAATAGAGGCATAAAATGCAGCTCCAGCAGCCAACATCGCTTCAAGTGCACGAGGTTCGAAGAGAAGATGGTAGAGCTATCTTACAACAAACTCTGTACCATAGCTGAGGGCATAGCATACATGCATCATCCAGTGTCGAGTTTGGTAAACACAGACAAGAAATCCAGAGATGTTGCGACGATTGAAGGGATTATACAAAAATAAACTGAAGCTTCACATGCTAAACGAGGATACAGTGGAAGAAAAGGTGGAAATCGTGATTCAGAGAGATGGGAGAAGAATCAAAATAATAAAATGGGGGAAGAAAACTCAGCAACTCAACATATGGAGATGACTCCCAACTGAATGCAAGATTTAAGCAAGAACATAAGAGCAAATGAAGGTAGCAACACACTTATGTCCGGAAGAAAAAAACATCCATTTTCGAGAAAATTCATTCTTCTTGTAAACAAGATGATGAGATTTTTCAGTCATACAAGACAGCTTCGGACAGACAGTCTCACAAAAATGTGACTTGCCCACAGTGAGTTTTTTTGTTAAGTATCAGAACAAAAGAAAATTGGGTCCAAGTTTTCTGTGTATAACTCCAATTCCTTTATCTCAACATTTCCTGGATCCCAGTAATCTACCTGAAATGGGAATATACCATTAGAATACCTCAAGTTTACTGCTAAAATAGTCTTTGATGAGAAAACTGGCCAGAAACTGCCATACCTTAACATTTGGATATAAGAAGCAACTAAAAGTTGAATGAATTGATGTTATCTAAGAATGTAACCTGCAAGATAAATCCAAAAAAAAGGAAAAAACATGCCAACCAAATTATGTTACCCCTATGTGATGGAACAACATCTAGGCAGAAACATGAAGAAAATAAATTGTAGTACCTTCAAAAGAAGCACACACAAGGTGCGCATATACTATTGAAACATTCTAGAATATGCCCTTCGCTCTTGATCACGTCTATCAGCAATCTGTTATCGATAAATAGGTAAGTTTTCATTTAAAATGAGTCAAATCTTACCAACAGCCATTTGTGACTCGGCATGATACTGACCTTCTTCTTTGCAGCAGCAAGCTCTTTCTTTATGCCTCCTGCAAGAGATTTCAATAGTAAAAGTTAACTCATCTGCATTTGATTACAGAATAATATTGAGCAATACAAATCATACCCACCATCATTAGGCTCCAACTCTAATGCCTTCTTGAAGCTCTCAACTGCAGCATCCACATCATTAAGTGCAATATGTGCCTGATGGTGACAAGACATGTCAGATGATCCAAGAAACAGCACGAAGAAACACAAATACACTGATTAACAGTGAAAATGAAATACAGCTAGATGCCAATGACGTCATAGTATTGTGTACTCTATTGATGACAAATTTTGCTGAAGGAAATCGTCTGGTGGGAGGTGTGTATTAAAAGCGTGCTCAAAATTGTCCAAGGAACGGGAGTACATATCATTTTTAAAAGCTCAAAAATGTTTTACCGATTTTCAGCTTTGGCCATCGATTAATGTAATCAGAAAATAACAATTATAAGTTCCAGCAGGATGTGTAGAATAAACTGATAAAAATAGATATTATTGCAGTGTTCCTTGATGGAAGGGCATATCTTAAAGGTCTTTTTGTACTCATCCTGAAAAAAGGAGGGTTGATTGCTTGCGAGACTCAAGAACCATCGGTTCTCAGCTTCGCTCAATAGGATTTACAAGGTTACTGCAAATATGTTGCAGTGCCACTGAAATCTGCGATGAATGGACTTGAGTTGAAACCAGAGTGTCTTCCTTTAGGCAGACATGAGAGAACTTACAGCCTCACACGCCATGAAATATTAACATAAGAAAGTGCTAGTTTTCAGGTTTGATTTTGAGAAGGCAAGCAACAATATGGAGTGGGATTGCCTAACAAGTTCTTAAATTGATGGGTTTTCACGAGGTGGAGTGGACTAAAGCCCGTATCACATTGGCAAAACTTGCAATTAGGTTGAATGGACAGCCGCTCGCTTCTTTCTATAGTGTAAGGGTATTAGACAGGTGGGCCCTTGTCCCTGTACTAGGTTTTTGTCATTCAGCCTAGGAGCAACATGTGGGAGAGAAGAGGGAATTGAGCTGCAATACCCTATAGTAGACCGTCTATCATCTCGGTCTATCATCTCGAGAACCTGCTCAATCTACATCTGTGTAAGCCTCAACATTAAGGTGTGCTGTTTTAGTATACAACAATCATTTTTTTTGAACGTGCATACAGCAATCATTGATCTGGACAGGGCTGGATATACCTCAGAATTCTTTCAATAGTTTGCATATGAGGCTTGCGTGGTGCATGCATAGACTGTCTAACAATGCTCATAGCATAAGCAATGTCTGGCCGTGTGAGAGACAAATAGAGAAACTTGCCAATAAGGCGGCGGTACACTCATTTGTCATGATCAGACAACAATTCCTCAGTAGTTTCACACAGCCCATGATTTGACTCGATAAGAGTATATGATGGTTTGCAGCCCATTTTCCCTGTTTCCTTAAGCAAATCAAGGGCATACTTCGGCTGACATATATAGAAACCATGCTAGGATTTTGCAATTTCAATGCCAAGGAAGTACTTCAACTCCCCAAGATCTTTAATCTCAAACTCTCTTGCAAGATCCCTCTTGAGCTTGCTGATTTCTGAGGTATGATCTCCCGTAATAATCTCAACATAGACAAGAAATACCACCACCTTGTCATCTTGCCACTTTGTAAACGAAGTATGATCAGAATTACCTTGAGAGTTGAGAATACCCAAAATGCACCATAGCAGCACAAAATCTCTCAAACCAAGCATGATGAGACCGTTTCAATCCATACAACACCTTTTTCAAACAACACACTCTCCCCCTTGCAACGCTGTATATAGACCTCCTCTTAGAGATCACCATTGAGAAAGACGTTTTTAACATCCAACTAATGAAGATCGCAAGAGAACTACAAAGCAAGAGGAAAATAACATGCACGGACTTCAACTTAGACACGGGAGCAAAAGTTTCAAGATAATCAACACCACAAGTCTGAGTGTAACTACGAGCTACAAAGTGCACTTTGTACCATTGAACAATACATCAGAATTGTATTTAATAGTATAAACCCAGCGAGAGCCAACCACACTCTTTCCAAGAGGAAGCTCCATGAAATTTGAGTGCCCGAATGAACTCCCTTCCAAAATGCAATCAGAAGATCTAGATCGGGGAAAGAACCAAAAGAAGGAACGGGATCTACCACAAGAGGATCTATAGCACCTTGACCTGAAAAAGATGCAAGCTCTTGAGACAATTGATCCATGGAAGACTTCTGTTTGCCAAGAACAAGTGAGAAGATCCGGTGCAGGCACATCCAACACAACACAAGAGGGACGCGAGACGGAAAAATAATGGACCACAACTGGAGCCACTGGAACAGACACAGGAGATGGAGGGGACGGAGAATCAAGACTCCCTCCGACACAGATGGAGAAGAGACATAAGACTCGGACTCAAGAAAAAGTGGCATCCTTGAGGACATATATCCGATCCATCTTGGGGTCTAATCTTTTACTCCTAGCTAGACGAATATCCAATAAAGATGCTACAAACAGTATGCGGGTCCAATTTCGTTGAATCAAGATTGAGAGAAGAATAAAACAAAGGCAACCAAAGACACAGGGAGACAAGGAGAACAATGGATGGTTAGGAGACAAAAGCTAAAGAGGGGAGGAATGACCAAGTGTTCGTGATGGCATTCAATTAATAAGATAAGCGACAATCATAACAGCATAAGCCCAAAATTTCTTGGGCAAATGGTGTTGCAGAAGAAGTGCTCGAGTCATTTCTAACAAATGGCAACTTTTTTGTTCAACGAAGCCATTTTGTTGGGGCATATAAGGACAGGAGGATTCATGAAGAATATCCATGTCCTCCAAAAAGATAAAGAAACCACTCAAAATATTCTCAGACATTATCAGATCTGAACACCTTTACATGCCGCACAAATTGAACAGTGCAAGGAACCTTCTCTTGAGATCGCAAGAGGTAAATCTAACAACAATAAGAGAAATCATCAATGAAACTAATAAAGTAACAATGACCATCTATGGACGGAACAGAGGAAGACCACAACACTTCAAAAAACACAAGTTGAAATGGAAGTGTACTTTTATTAATGGAATAAGGAAACTTTATTCTACAATGTTTGGCAAGCTGACATACTTGACACAAAGGACTCACATTTATTGACTTAAAAATTGAGAGCACGACTTTCGATGACCCGTTCTCTTGTAGGATCAACAATCTTTCTGTTGCATTGTTCCAAGGACACGCTGCCCTTTTGAGGACGTTCGTGCTGCTTGGGGGGGGGGGGGGTTATGTTCCGACAGTCGAACCTCTCGCTGAAGATTAGTTCCGATGGCTCAAGTGTTGGGGCATGCCGTAGAGGGGATCGGGCCTTAGGCCTACCACCCACCTGCTTCAATTGTGGCCACCGTGGGCACTTTCGCCACTTCTGCACCAGAATGGGACAGTCCGAGATGATATGGCCAGTGGTCGTCGTTCCAATGCGGACGTGGTCGTGAACAACCCGCCGCAGAGGGCGCCAATGAGCAAATGATGGCTTGATGCGGGGGAGATCCCGACAGAGCCCCTCCAAGCTAGGCTCGACTGGCTCTGGCGGTGTCTCTGTGTTTCTCTTCAAGATGGTCATGTGGATGCTGAGGTGATCAGAAGCTGGCTCATGAAGGTGGCTGCTAGGAACTGGTGAGGCTAGCTTTGTCCACCTTCATGGCGCTGGGGCAAGAGAAGGAATGTGTCCAGGATGGTCGCCGTAGGGTGCTTAGTCACAGGTGGAGCCTTGCTCCGTCTCCACAGATGGTCGGAGGGCAGGGGAACCTTCCCCAACCCCTCTGATACGCGCACCAGGGTGGTTTTTGAGGGGGTGCTCTTGCACCTCTGTGACGACGAGGGCATCACCTTCCTAGCGCGAGGTTTTGGTCAACTTGAATGCGGAAGCTTGGGCTTTTACCCTTTGCTGCTCTCGCACTTGTGTGGTGGCCACGGTGCTAGTGCCTAGTACGGCGATTATTCCAACGATCGTCTCCGGCAGCCTCGTTGGGGTGATAACCGTTGTACGTCTTTGGATTCAGGATGAGCTCCGAAGTGCACCGCCAGATCTAGGGTTTCCGAGGTCCTGACAAGAGGTAGGGGATGAAGTTGTGGCGATCGATTCGAATTCGAATCGACCACATTGTGTCGGTGACCCAGGCCAAGCCAGGGTGGACCGAGCCGGCCCTTCCTCCTCATCTGTGGGCGATAGTTCGAGTAGCGGTTTGGGTCCTAGGCTTCTTACTCAAGACTTACCTGCGAGACCGGTTCTTACTGGTACGCCTAGACCCGTTATAGGTCATCTTCCCCACCCAATCTCTCCCGTTGTTCATTGCCATCAACCACAACAAGCTCGCCGGTGATAGTATGCCCGATGTCGATCATCCCCGCCTCGCCGCCGGCTAACCGCCATTGGAACTAGTCCACTGTCCTCCCCTGTCCAGTCGTGGTAAGGGGCAGGAGGGAAGCCCACGACAGTGACGCCATCACCTGCAACCTATGATCGGAAAGGGAAACGGAAGACCGGGGAGACATTGTCGGCTGTGTTTGAGGCTGGAAGGGGTGACGACGACTCCAAGTCCGGCCCGTTAGTGTTGCAGTGTCAGCAAGCCCCTCTGTGTGGGCCGATTCCTGAAGCCAGGCTATTCGTGGAGCCCATGATGGCGAATTCCTTAGTGCAGGTCTACCCCCAATCAAAGGCAGACGTCATGCAGCTGGCTACACCGAGAGTAGTGGACCTACTTCAGGGAGATGAGCAACAAGAGGTTGAGGAGGAGACTTTAGCGAGGGAAGTAATTGTGCCCTCGGCTTTTCCGGGAGGGTCAATGGCCCTGCTCACAACGGGGGAGGAGTCGACTAAGCAGAGAGGAGTTGAGGGAGTTGGTGGGAGGTGGAAAAATTAATGGAGGAGAAGGTGAGGGAATTGGGTGAAAAGACATGCTTTTCCTTTGAAGTTGGGGCAAATAATAATGTCAAAGGGCCGTTCAACAAAATCAATAAGAGGTGTAGAGAAGAGAGAAGGAAGGGGAAAGCGAGGGGGTGGAGGTGAGAAACACTCTGTCTCTATGAGGATTGTCTCATGGAACATTCAGGGACTTGGGAGGACATAGATAAAGAGGGCGATGAAGGAGTTAGTTAGGAGGTGTAAGAGTGACATTCTTTGCATCCAGGAGACTAAGTGTAAAGGGGAGGGTGAGTCTCCAGTAAGCGAGTGTGGGGGGATGAAACTTACAAAGGGTGTTATAGCCTTGACGGTTGATAGGTCTGGGGAGATTATGGTTCTTTGAAACCCCTTTGAAGTGGGTGAGGTGGTGGCGGATAGGCATGTGAGTAGGTGGGCTATCTACCTTCATTTCACTAATGTAAGGGATGGTTTTTCTTGAGATTTCACTGGTGTGTATGGTCCTCAAGGAAGGGAGGACAAGCAACTGTTATGGGAAGAGTTGATCAGCCTCCACCATACCTGACAGAGGCCATAGTGTGTGGGGGGTGACTTCAATGCGGTGGATGTGCCGTGAGAGCAGTCGGGGCATTTTAGCAGTGTTGGGGAGATGGAGGACTTCTTAGCTTTAAACGAGGAGGCGGCTCTGATGGATATCGGCATGTCACATGGTCTCTTTACCTGGTCCAACATGCGAGCAAACGCATCTTGCTCGAGGTTGAACATGTTCTTGATCTTTGTGAACTGGGAGGATCACTATCCTCATGTACAGGTGCTTCCGTTGGCTAGAGTGGTGTCTGACCACAAACCCATTCTTTTGAACACCAGCTGAATATAGGATAGGCGGCTCTCTTTCAGATTTGAGAGACTTTGGTTCAGGGAGGCAGACATCATGGACACTGTTAGAGGAGATTGGTACTCTCTGGTTACTAGGCGATCTGTCATGGCCACTTTGGTGCTAAGATTGAAGCATACTGAGCAAATTCTCAAGACTTGGGGGACAAACAAAACCCTCCCAGGAAGGGCGGCCAATGACATAATTCTTCAGCAAATTAAGGGACTGGACAATTTGGAGGCGACAGGGTTGTTGGATGCAGAGGATAGGTCCCTCCATGACTTCTTGAGGTGCCAGTTTGAGGAGATCCCCTCGAGGGAGAAAATCTACTAGAGACAGAGATCCAAGGACAGATGGATTAGAGAAGGAGACAAGAACACTGTTTACTTCCAGCGTGTCACTTTAGGAAGGAGGAGAGTTAATACCATTACTTGTATTAGAGTGAGAGAGCTTGCTTTCTCCTCAGATGAGCACATCAGGGGTTTGGCTACGGACTACTTCTCCAGGCTATTTTCTGAGGAGGATCACTTCAAACCCACGTTAGCAGATGATCTTCTACCGTGCCTATATCCCGAGGAGAGAGAGGATATCACTCAAAGCTTTACAGAGGAGGTTCGCCAGGCTATTTTCTCTCTTGCAGGGGATAGAGCTCAAAGACCAGACGGCTTCCCATTGGTCTTCTTCCAACACCATTGGGATGTCATTAGTACTGACTTGGTGCCAACAGTTAGGGAGTTTCAGGATGGGAGGGCACACTTAGGGGTATTAATAAAACACTCCTTGTCCTTATCCCTAAGAAGCAAAGAGCTCATGATTTCAAGGATTTCAGGCCCATCAGCTTGATAAATAATATTTATAAGATTATCACCAAACTGTTAGCACAGAGACCGAATAGAGTCATGGACAGGTTGGTCAGTTGCTATTGAGGAGCCTTCATCAGGGGGAGACATATACAAGATAATTTTTTGGTGGCCCATGAGTGCTTGCATGCCATGAAGACTCATAAGAAGAAAAGTGGGGTCTTAAAGTTAGATTTTGAGAAGACCTATGACAAAGTTAATTGGATATGCTTGTTTGAGGTGTTGAAGAAGATGAGATTTCAGGTTAAGTGGATTGGTTGTATCTCATCTGCTTCCTTTGTTGTGCTAGTCAATGGGGAGCCGTCGACTTACTTTCTTAGTGGTAGAGGGCTCTGATAGGAAGACCCTATGTCTCCCCTCCTTTTTGTTTTAGTGACTCATATACTTAGCAAGGTGTGGCAGAGGGCAGAGGTTGCTCATTTCATTAGAGGATTCCAGGTGGTCAGAGATGGTCCCATGGTCACCCACTTGTAGCATGTCGATAATACTATTTTGTTCTTGGCAGAGGGTGAGCAGCACATGTATGTGGCTAGACTTCTTTTGGAGTTGTTAGAGGAAACCGCCGGCTTGAAGGTTAACTTCAATAAGAGCTTACTTGTTGGGGTTAAAATGGATGATATGCCTCTTCTACGGGCGGCGCGCATTTTGGGTTGCCAGATTGGATAGCCCCTCTCTATCCCCAGGTCCCCTAAGATATGATGATTGGCTCCCTATTATACAGAGATATGAGGTTAGATTGGCGAGTTGAAAGGCTAGACTACTGTCTTACGAGGACAGATGTTTCTTATGCAGATCAATACTGGAAAACTTACCTATCTACTTTCTTTCAATGTTCCGGATTCCGAGGATTGTACTATAGAGGATTGAGTCCATTCAAGGGAGATTCTTCTAGCATGACAATGGGGGGAGATGTAGGAATGGCATGACATCAGATGGAGGAGGGTGGCTGCTAGCTGGGAACAAGGGGGGCTGGGGATCAAAGATGTGAGTGTTTTTAAATTGGCCCTATTGTGCAAGTGGCTTTGGAGATTGGGGATAGAGGATGATGGGTTGTGGGCGAACCTTGTAAGCCAGAAGTACTATAATAGGCAAAGGGTTTGGGACTTGGGCACTACATGCATGTCCCAAACCTCACCCGTCTGGCACGGCATTTTGACTTGCAGGGACATCATTTCCTCTAGCGCTCGGGTCCGACTAGGGAAAGGCAACATGTGCCTTTTCTAAAAGGACAGTTGGTGCGGTGAGCTCTCTTTGGAGGTGCCTTTCCCCAATCTCTTTGTTGTCGTTGCTGACCCTTGGGGAATTATGGACCACATTTTTGACCCTCAGCTTTTAGGGAGAACTTGGGTGCCGACTTTCAAGAAGGATCTCAGGCCGGCAGAGATGAGGAGTTCCAGGACCTCCTTCTTCGCCACCTTGACTTTGCCCCGCATGCCCTCAGGCAAAATGTGTGGACTTAGAGGTGGACTAAGAAGGGGCCCTTCTCGGTTCGATTTTCCTGCACCTTTATCTCGGATGGAGGGATGTGTCACAGTCTGGAATCACAAATTTGGAAGCTGAAGAGCTTGCTAAAGGTGAAAATCCTCTTTTGGAGGATTTCCCACGGAAGGCTCCCTACCCGCGACCCGCTGGATCGTTTCCTCCCCGACATCCAGTCGCCCTGTTGCTTGTGTGGGCAAGATGATGAGAACCTGAACCACCTGTTTATAAGTTGCTCATACTCGCGAGAAGTGTGGGATGCATTGGTTTTGAGGACCAATTGCCTTATTGCCCGCCATTTGGAGTGTGTCATTTCATCGACACTTGAGGTAGGTCTTGGCCCCTCAGAGGAGATGCAGTTGTGTGGTTACTGGTTCTTCATGCCACTCTTTGGTCCTTGTGAGGTGAACGGAACAATAATATTTTTAGAAGCGAGACTAGAGCTGAGGAGCCTCTTGCTTCTTTTATTTGTGTTAGAGTGAGAGAATAGGCATAGTTACTTTGAAATGTAAATTCCATCAGCTCCCGTCTTTTTGTTTTGTTGGGGGGATAGGGAAGTCTGCACCGTCTTGGTGTGACCTCTTTGTATCGGGATTTTTTGGGAGCTACTTGACCATACTTGTACATCCCTTACTCTTTCTGATTTAATACAATTGTGGTACTACCCACTTTCAAAAAAAAAACTAATGGCCCCCAAACGACAGTGCCAAACAAAAATATCGTTTACTGAATGACTCAGATCCTCTAAAGTATTGGACTGGAAGGCGACACCACTCTTAGGCTCAAAATGGCAAAGACCTCCCACTTCACAACCTGTCTCAGTCACCTGCTTTGTTTGAAGGTCCTAAAAATCATAATAAGTAGGAAGAAAAGTGAATGAACAATTCAAGGATTTTGTAAGACCACTAACAGAGACGAGATTAATTGGAAGAGCAAGAACATAAAGAATAGAGGAAAGGACCAAGGTCTCAATCAAGGGGACTACACCTTTACCACCCACAATGGCATGGAAGCCATCAGCAATAGTGATCTTATCTTGCCTGGAACTCAAAGAATAAGATTGAAAGTAAGTGGAAATGCTAGTCACGTGATCCATAGCTCCAAAATCAAGAACCCACTGAGCACAGGAGACAGTGGAGAATACACTCA
Source organism: Amorphophallus konjac (assembly GCA_022559845.1). Classification (NCBI taxonomy): domain Eukaryota; kingdom Viridiplantae; phylum Streptophyta; class Magnoliopsida; order Alismatales; family Araceae; genus Amorphophallus; species Amorphophallus konjac. Next base: position 605,125,161 of record CM040121.1, read on the forward strand.
GGGGCGCCCAATAGTACCTGAGGAAGAGGGCGGAGCAGAAGCAGTGAAACCTAGTTGTGAGAAAATGTGTTGGAGATGGCTAATGTCAACCGAGGAGAGAGTAACAACTTGAGGAGTAGAACCACCATTTGGAGTAGGGCGTAGAGAGCCCTCGGCAAGTTGAGCAACGATAGCCTGACACTTAGGAACTAGAGCGCCCTTGTTCTTCTAGTCCGAATAGAGATCCCAACAATTGTCAACATTATGAGTATCCTTCTTACAGTATGTGCAATGGCGGTTTCCGTTAGGTTTATCCTTACCAGAGCTAGCACCAAACTTCCTAGTCTTGGAAGCAGTAACAAAAGCTGAGAACTCGCCAACCTCTCATGTGCCTGTAGAAGTGTGCCCACCAATCATGGCTTTCTAGCACCCCTCAATCAAAACTTAGTAAACCTGCTCAAGAGAGGGAAGAGGATCTGCAATAAGGATTTGACCGCGAAGTGCATCAAACACAAAATTGAGACTGGCATAAAATTTAAACATCTGGGTACACTGAACATGCTGAATGTGTTGTTTTTGATCTTCAGTACAATGCCACTTATAGACTGAGTAGTAATCCAACTCCTCCCACTTACTCTTCAAAAGACCAAAGTAGGTAGTCAAACAAAGACTCCCTTGTTTGAGGTCCTGAATGTCAATGGTGAGCTGAAAAATGTGAGACGCATCTTGGCACTGCATGTACATCCACTCAAGGAGATCCCACATATCTTTCGATGTTCTCTTCATCATGATCAATTGTTGATTTTTAGAACTGACAGAGTTGAGAATCTAACCCATCATGAGGTTATTATTGAGATCCCATTGTGCATAGGTAGGATCATTAATAGGTGGCTCCTTCACACAACCATCAACGTAGCCAGACTTTCTACGACCACCAAGAAATATGCAAGCAGAGACAGACCAAGGACAAAAGTTGGCCTCCCTCAACTTGACAGAGGTCATCTACAGAGAGATTGTCCATTGCACCAAGAGGTAGCGTCTTCAACATTGGTGAAGCAACCTCCATAGCCAACATACCATGGTCGTCGGACAGCAGAGAAGTCATCTCACCACTTGTAGTAGACTACATGACCTGCTACAGCTAAAAGATGGGCAATGATGCGAGTACCCACAAGCCGAGGAGAGAAGGGGAGCGCTAGTAGCCAACCCAGGGAAGCCGCAAGTCGAAGGAGAGAGCTTGCAGACCCACGGCAGCTATGGAAAGCGACCGAAAGCCAACCGCACCTGAGAAGACTCTCCCTTTAACCGAGCAACACCCAAAGATGTTGAATCCTCTGGCTGGAATCAAGAGACAGACTGCAGCACAGGAATAGATGTATCAAAACAGGGGAAACTGCACATGGAAGGATCGAGGTGAGCAAACCTTCACAAATGGCAGAAAAACCCCAACCCATAGCCGCACCAAAGAGGAGGGTCCCAACCCATAACCTTCAGAAGAGTCTAGACAGAGGAAAAGAAGCAAGTCTATGGTGATGTCTCTAGGCTGATGGAGTACATATGAAACACACAAATTTGCCTAAAAAATGTTCACTGAAAAGAAATGGTACATCATTAAGATGAAGCACCATATTCAGAAAATATTATGTGAAGTTCCGGCCAAGCTTTCTATTATAAAGCCACCTTAGCAATAATGTACCTCATTAAGATCATATGGGCAATATGTCCAAGTTCCAGGAAGAAAAGTCACCTGTTAAAAAAATAATAATGAATACGTAGTTAATACTAACCTGACCTTGGCGAAAATATGCCTTGGCATTTCCTTCTCTTTCACGCAATGCAAAGTCCGCATCCAACAAGGCACCCGTTAAATCTTCTAGCTTCAGCTTACAAGCCTAGGATATGATAAAAACAAGAGTTATTTAAAGTTCAATGATCAGCATAACAAGTCACACTTGAACATAGAAATCTGCTTGTCTTCTTGATTAAAATGCAAATGCCTGTAAACAATGATCATGGCATTGCACTTATTGATCTGATATGCGCCCTCATATTATTCCTCACCATATGTCAAACTTTAGGATGCAGCAATTCAGAGGCCCAATCCCTCTGATAATGGTCAAAATTATAGATTTTAGAGGGCTGTGGATGCTCTTTAAAGCTGAATGTGTACACTGCACAGAGTCTTGTTAAATCAAAAATAAACAATGGTCTGAGCACAAAGAAAATCCATAATTGCAAATGGGCAAAGTTGCTTTTGCAATAAGGATATCCAGAGTGCAGATAAAGCAGGATGATGACAGTGGAGAGACAGAGACAGTGACTGCCAATAAGTCAAAACGAGACGAACAACTAATTCAAGAATTAAGCCAGGCAGGCAGGAACGTTTGACAGGGACCAAAAGAAGAAGGGAAAAAAAAAAGAATACAGAAGACCTTGCTGTCATCATCAATTTCAGAGAAACAAGAATCATGGATTCTTCTTCAGAACACTTTTGCAACCAGTAAACAAATTTAATGTTTATTACCCATTATTTGTCAGATTCCAAGTCTTAAAAAATACATAAAAGTCTGGCTACCAATTAATTTTATAAGCATACCGTTAAATAAATTCATATTTAGGTAGCCATCAAACAGAAACACTAATTGTAGAAAAGTTAGCACCACTAAAAGTACCAAAAAAGTCAAAGGACGTAAAGAATGACGGGAAAACGTATCAACATACAAGAACTAATAGGTGTATATAGGGTGCAATTTTAAATAAAAAATCCACATAAAAACACATTCTAGCCATTTTTTGCATAAAAATAGTAAAATGATACAATTTAATGTGAAGCACAACCTGAAGGTATCAACATGCTCTTTTCATCGAGTCCAGTAGCTAACTATGTATGGACCTAGGTGTATATAGGGTTCAATTTTAAATAATAAATCCACATAAAAACACATTCTAGCCAATTTTTGCATAAAAATAGTAAAATGATACAATTTAATGTGAAGCACAACCTGAAGGTATCAACATGCTCTTTTCATCGAGTCCAGTAGCTAACTATGTATGGACCAGGGTTTGTCATATCTCTGCGACTCAGACTGAATCAGTTGTATCGCATTGTACCAAGGCCAGACTGACATGGCTGAATTGGCCTAACTCGGTTTCGAGTCAATCCGGATCATTGATCCCAGGTTTTCAGATTTGAGAGGTGTTGGCTTAGAGAGGCAAACTTTCTCGACACTGTGAAGAGGGCGTGGGAGAGGCACACCTCTCATGCCACCCGCATGGCCACCTTGATAGGGAAACTGAAGCATCTTTCACATGTGCTCGGAAGGTGGGGAGCTGACAGAAGACTTCCCAACAGGGCGGAGAAGGAGGTGATTCTTCAACAGCTTGAAGCCCTGGACCAGTTGGAGGAGGCAAGTTTGATAGATGATGCTGATAAAAGAAACAGTGATTCTCTTTGTGCACAGTATGATGAGATTCTCACTAGGGAAGATATCTCTTGGAAGCATAGGTCGAGGGAGAGATGGCTTAAGGAAGGCGACAAGAACACTTCATACTTCCATAGGGTGGCGTCGGGAAGGAGGAGGGTTAATCACATTGCTTCTCTTCAGGTGGGAGATACTTCTATCCAGAGGGAGGAGCACATCAGACGTTACGCCATGGACTTCTACACTAGGCTCTTCACGGAAGAGCAGCTAAGCAAACCGGACTTCCCTCGGGACTTACTTCCACAGCTCTCTTCAACTGAGAGGGAGGCTCTTGTCAGCCCCTTTCTGGAAGAGGAGGTTAGGAAGGCTTTTTTTTCTCTTCGACTGGAGACAAGGCCCCTGGCCCAGACGGCTTTCCCCTGGTGTTCTTCCAACAGTGTTGGGGAATTGTCAAACAAGACCTAATTGGAGCTATTCAAGAATTTTAGGAAGGCAGAACTCACTTGAGAGGTATCAACAAAACTTTCCTAGTGTTGATTCCAAAGAAGATGGGAGCTCATGACTTGGCAAATTTCAGACCCATTAGTTTGTTGAATAGCACGTATAAAATCATTTCTAAGATGCTGGCTAGGAGGCTGCATGGGGCCATTGGTGGATTGATCAGTGAGTTGCAGGGGGCTTTCATCAAGGGAAGACATATCCAAGAGACCTTTCTAATGGCTCATGAATGTTTGTATGGCATGAAGTAGCAAAAGAAGAGGGGTGTGGTTCTCAAGCCGGACTTCGAGAAGGCTTATGACAGAATTAACTGGCGTTGTCTCTCACAGGTCTTACAGAAGATGAGGTTCCACCATACTTGGATTAGATGGATTTCAGAGCTTGTCCTCATTAATGGGCAGCCATTCTCTATTTCTAGAGTGGGAGAGGGCTTCGACAGGGTGACCCGCTGTATCCCCTATTTTGTTTGTGCTGGTGGCTCACATTTTGAGTAGACTGTGGTCGAGGGCTGGGGATGCAGGGATCATCAGAGGCTTCCGAACAGGTAGAGCTAGTACATGTATCACCCACCTACAGTATGCAGATGATACTATCCTCCTCCTTGAGGATGAGGAGCAGCAATGGGTTGACGCAAGATTGATGCTTCAGATGATTCAGGATATCAGTGGCCTGAAGGTGAACTACTACAAAAGTCAACTAGTCGGGATCAACATGGAGGCTTCATGTCTCAGGCGAGCAGCTGCTATATTTGGTTGTCAGATTGGAGATTTCGTATCTCCTTCTGGGTCTCCCTTTATCTCTAGGTGCTCTTCATTGCAAAGATTGGCAGGTGGTGGTGTAGAGGTATGAATCCAGACGCACATGTTGGAAGGTTAGACTCCTCTCTTATGGAGAATGTATAGTGTTGTGTAGATATGTTCTAGATAGTTTGCCGACGTATTTCCTATCCATCTTCAAGATCCCCAAGACAGTGGCAAAGAAGCTAGAATCCATTTAGACGAGATTCTTTTGGCATGATAGTGGGAACATGCAAAAAAGATGGCATGATATCTCCTGGGGTAGAGTTTGTAAGAGCAAGGAAGGTGGCGGTGTGAGAATCAAGAACATTAGAGATTTCAACTTGACGTTACTCTGTAAATGGTTGTGGAGGCTTGGGACAAAGGATGAAGGGCTGTGGGCGCATCTTATCATGCAGAAATATTACTCCATTTCCAGAGCTTGGGATTTGCTTCCATCCAGTCTGTACAATGTCTCCCCAGTCTGGAGAGGCATCTTACAGGGGGTAGACTTTATCAGAGCCAATGTTCAAGTCAACCTGGGCGATGACCAAAGGAGCCTGTTCTGGTAGGACCGATGGTGTGGGGATTTCTCTTTAGCTAAGACTTTCCCATCCTTGTTCGCTATTGCAGGGACACCTAAAGGTTCAGTATGTCCTGTTTTTATGTCTGATTGCTCTGGTTGAAGTGCGGATGATGTGGGTACGAACTTTATATTACAGTATAATTATGAAAAGAATGCAAGTCATGTGCAAGTTGCTAACCCACTAGTCTGTATGTTAACTTTCTCTTATAACTTACTTCCTGTATACCCTATATGTGCATAAAAACTCAGAAGAAGTGCAAGTAACTATAAGATCATTTGCTCCTTTCTGTCAAGCTTATCTACAATGCAAGTTTACAAGTCCACGTCGCAAGCTTTCTAGTACTTGTTGCAAGTTCAAGTTCATGCTATGAAAAATACGTTGCACGTTCATGTTCTGCTATGTTAATCTTACATGCCATATGTAGTTTCATAACGTTCATCCTTAACCTCAACAGTTTTAGACGGTGATATGGGACACTCCCATTGCTGTTCTACCTAAGTTTAAATGTCAGATCAACTCATGAGACCTTTCTGCTTCATTATCTCCTGAATCATGTAGTTGCATTTACGTATTATCCTATAACCTGAAAAATATAGTTTTCATGCAAGTTGACAGCTTTCACGATTGAGATTACGTATAATGTAATGGCAGGGTGAAGTGATATCTTGTATTAGGTTCCTACTGAGTCGTTGTACTCGGACAGTTCTCTATTTTAGGTGCTGGTCAGTAAGATCCTAGGCACGGCTGTGGGTGGTGTTGACCAGCGTTGGAAGCTTGTTGTGCTCGTGCTGTTGGAGTGTTTGGAGGCGGTGAGCGAGTTTTGGCTTCTGAGCCTTTTGTTTTGATCAGGGAGCCCAATATGGGCTTTATGTACTAATGAAAGACATGTACATATGTATGTACGCTTACGGATGGAAACTCTTTCATTGGTTTGCTCTTCATATTGCGTATGTATGTACGATCCGTTCAAATGCAATGGAATGTGTGATGATATCTACAAGTGCTAATACCATGGTTTGCCATATCGGATCTCGGCTTCGTCTCGGGGGGGTTGGAGAGAAGAGATCTCGGAGAGATCTCGGGAGATCGGGTTCGGGGATTTCGGAACATTTTTTCATATATATAGCCTATTTCTAAGAAAATCCTAATTCTTTTATACTAACCACTCAATTTCACATGCACTAATATCAATATGCATCAAAAGTTACACAAATCTAAAATTATACCTTATAAAATTTAAATAATTCTTCAAGAATTCACTATTTTCCCAAGACCGAGATGCGCCTACTCGGGACCGTCTCGTGCCTCGTGGACGCGCCGAGATAGAGATCTCGGCGAGATCTCGCCGAGATCTCGCGAGATGGCATACCATGGCTAATACTCAGCCACGTTTATGTACATGATTGTGTGGCCCGTCTGACCCTACGCTGACAGACGTCACATGTATTGACATGCAACACCTGTGTCTGTGTCCCAAAACATAGTTTACAACATGGGCCAAGTTGGATAGGACCTGCTGAAGTCTAAACAGGTCCCATGTATCAGGTGGACCAGGCAGGACACAGACCACTTTAGCTTCCTGCCATATTTTTGGCTCAATTCTGGTTTAAACTGGGCCAAGTCTGCCAAGGTTCTGGGACAGCCTAACCAATAACACCTGCATCTTTAACAGGTTGTCTGAACCATTATTCTCAGGTCCATACCATTGCCATATATAATTTTTCACCATCATATTCTGTCAATGGGTTTTATAACTGTCCCAATTTTTGCAGGCTCTGTTTTACATGTCTAATTGATGTCGGCAATATCTTCAACTATACAATCCAAACACGTACATTCCATGAGAGATAAAAGCAGACAATCCAAGATCATGTTCACATGATCAAAGAGAAAACTCGAGTCTATACTATATTATTACATAAATTAGGCCAAATGTCTTCCAATCCATGCTATGAGCTGCAATCTGGCAATGATTAACTCCTTAAAACTTCCCGATGCAAGGCCAATACTGACAGCATTGCTTCTGACCATCTCGTAATCGTTCTCCAAGCAAGATCTAGTTCCTTGTCTTGCACATTAAGCCATGTTCCAAGAAATGAAATGGCCATTTCTAACGTTTTCTGAACATGCACCACCCATCATTCATAGTCACATAGCATCTTTCTGCATAAAGATGACTCATTACGGTCAGTGTTCCTACCCACCTGCCAGCTTTGCTGAGTGCTGAGATTTAGCCAGATGTAGTGGTTTGCTTTGTGCGAACTCCCAATTAGGTAAGAAATTGGCAAAATCTTGAGTGATCTCGGGTTGACAATTGTTGTTTATTCCAATTTCTTGGTCAACTCATTTGGTTTCACTTGGTCATACCTAAAAACAGAGTTTTGGTGCAAGGCATCTTGTTTGATTGATTAACCTACCAGGATAAAATTAACAAAAAATCCAATCCATGTCTTAATCACTCTTCCACAGCAAAATTCAATATTTATTGGCTCTATGATCATAAATTCCAGATTAGGAATTGCTTCCAAAGGAGCGCTGACAAAATTTGGTCGACACCAACCATTATAAGCCATTGTAGCAGCACATAAAGGCATGCCTTGTTCCCCATCTCATGCATCGATACTCCATTAAGAAGTATGCTTTCTGTAAGTCATTTTCCCCATCTAGCACAGAACATAATGTCCATTTTCCTTATGAATATTTTAAAATTTACATTCAGCTTAGGTTTATTCTGAGACAGTTATGAACACTTTGCATAAATTGTATGATGTTTATAAAAGGTCAAAAAAATAACATTATGCTGCTTCTAGGAGTGATGTTATACTCAGCTTAGGCCTCTTCTAAGACAGTTAAGAACACTGTAAGTTGGATGATGTTAATACATAATGCCAAAGAAAGAACATTATACTGCTTCTAGGGATGGATGCTATACTGCCTCTAGCAACAGCATCAATGGAGAATTAATAGTTGCAAATGTTTATATATAAAAAAGGGATAGATTGTGGAAGCTTACAGAGCTATTTGTAAGTATCTGTGACTTGGTCTTCCTCAAGTTAGAACTCTTTTCTGCATGATAATGAAAAGGTCGAAATTAAATCAGACCAAGGCAATAAGTTGGTTAAACAAAAACATATACTTGGGCATCTTGCCTTCGTCAATGTCTTCTTTCTCCCAACAAACATCCAAGTAGCGCAATGCCTTCCTATACTTTCTGAGAGCCATCTTAAAATCTTGTTTCTGCATGTACGTTAAACTAAAATGTAAAGCTGGTCCATGAATGCATGAAAAAAAATTACATGTACGCACATGCATATATATGCTCAAGTCACATTAAATGACCAAGTAATAGAAGAAAGATAAGCAAAAACCAACTAGAAGATATTCTAGAAAGCAATCATCATGTTTGAATGCCACATCTAGTATCCAAGACTTTCAACACATGGACGTTAAGGGTGTGGTAAAATTAATAAATCACAAGAATTCAAGTTACTGACAGAATGCAAAAGGAAAAGCAGTCTGAACTAAAATTACAACAATCAACAAATGTTGCCACTAAAATTTTCAACCTTGTAATACTCATTTCCAAAGGCTTTGGCAAAGTCCACGGCATTCATCCACCATGAAACTTCAATAGGCTTCTCTTCAAGGTCAGTTGGCCAATCAGGATACATGTCACCATCTTTGAAAAAGTTTATGATTCCATCATCTGCCCCTTCAGGAATTTCCCCACAGTCTGCAATAGTGACAGCGACTGTGGGATAATCACCATCTCCGGTAGGAGTGTGCTCAATCGATCGCACCACACCCATACCTTTGATTACCTTCCCAAACACAACATGTTTCCCATCAAGGTGGGATGTCCTAGTTGTAGTTATAAAGAACTGGGAGTCATTAGTGTTGGGTCCCGAGTTAGCCATCGATAGCATGCCTTTCCTTTCATGCTTCAACTCAAAATTCTCATCCTCAAACTTCAAGCCATAGATTGATTCTCCTCCCGTGCCATCTCCAGCAGATATATCACCACCTTGTATCATAAAACCTTTGATAACACGATGAAAGTGTGATCCCTGTAATGTGGTATTTCTGTTGTTAAAACCTGAAAACGGGTTCTTGCAATCTAAAATAAATGCATTTTGAAAGAAAGATAAAGCTTTTGTATATGTCTGTCATTCAACAATCGACATACAAAGAAAAGGAAATTTGTACATGTACTCTGTTACAGATGAAGAAAACTAGACCATGAGAGAAAACTAGTAAATGCACATTGGATCTTCCTATGACTGTTCATAAACATTGAAGAAATAACTGATGTCAAAGAACCAGAAAATATGCTTTCTGAGTAATGTGCCTAGGGATAGCAAACCAACTGTCAACTATATAAGATATAGAATTAAGTGCATGATGTCCGTTGAAGTTCCTAGAAAGAGAAAAAAACAGTGCAGAATAAATGTAACAAAAAACTGAAGTTTTTGCCATAAATGAAAATGAGTATTCAAAGAAACAGAAACTAAATTATTTGATGATAATAGAACACTTGCTACAGAAGCCAAAAAAAATACCTCGTAACCAAAATGCAGGTAGCCAACCATGTCACGCTAAATATGAGACCAAGTCTTAGATCTGTAAACCAGTTCCCATGGTTAATAAATTTAAACTTTAAACATGGGATAGAGCTCGGACACAAGAATTCCTTTGGTTATTTTCAATAAAACTGACCCACGAGAACTGGTAGGTCATAGTCATTCGTTAAATACTCCTTTACTAAACCAAAGGTGGGATCTTGTCAACTATATTATGCCTATATGTCGGAAAAAACAATTTAGTATAATGTATTCCCCATTCATAGACATTAATAATTAAAGAAAAGAAAGCCTACACCAGAAAATGCCAGCAAACAATATCTGTCAGTTCACAGACTAAAAGAATTCATGGTGGCATTCGGCAACATACATATATAACAACAGAACTGTACTGAGATCAACTAAAGAATAAAAGCCTTGAGAATTGCTTCACTCAGATCAGGCAGAATTTGAACCAATTGCAGAACATTCATTTGATCATTTTCATAGCCTCTCTCAAAATCTTGCACACGATATGTAAATAAAAGCTAAGTCAAGCTTTCTTTCAACAACAATGCATGTACTTATGTATTTGTCAAAACCTAAATAGAGAAGTACAAACTGCATTATTTGCAGATAATAGGCCCCATGCCTTACCTGAATCCGCAATATGTGGGGTTATCGGGTCCGCCAGACCCAGGACTGTTCGTCCCTTCTGCCAGACAGCTGCCATGAACAGCCCCCTTCGAAGTCACCTCCCGGCCTGGTCTTCAATGGCCGGCGTGACTCAGGCGGGGCCCCACATGCCGGGGGCATGGCGGCAGTAGCATCGGACACCGGAACTATTGCCGGTGATGGCCTCCTACCTGAGGCCGGAGCACAGAGGGCGGTGCAACACTCTCAATAGCGGCCTCCGCAGTGCGGGGGAAGAGGCTGGTACACCAGGCGGCAGGTGAGGCTTCAGTTGCAGGCTCCCCTGAAGTGGGGGATATCGTGGGGGCCTCAAATGTGTCTCACCATCCAGCCCAAAGCGTGAGGCTGACTCCCGGCCAGGCACCTTCTGCAACGAGCAGAAAGACAAAGGTGTGATAGTGCCGGCAGCCGGAGACCCTTTCCTCCTCCCACTGGCGACAGGGGATTGTCCCGCCATGGCCTTCATCGACGGTGTGCTGGAGCTGCAGGCTCCTCTTCTGCCAGATACGGAGGATACAACGCCAGCCAGATCTGTCTCCTCAAGACTGTGGATCCAGGTGGCACAGATAGAGACTGGCCCCGGAGGGACCGACTGGAAATATGGAGCTCAAGAGGTGAGAGAGAAGGTGCTTTCTGAAGGGGAGAAGGCGATTCCAGAGACACCGGGGGAGGGTGGTATGGGGGCAAGAGTGCAACCTGAAGGGGAGGCCACGTTAGATCAGGGTACGCTAGGGAGGAAGTGAAGGGGCTGGTGGGGGCGGCAGAGAAAATGACAGCAGCTCAGGTGAGGGAGTTGACAGACAAGGTGGATATCTCTTTTGCAGGGACGGAGAGGGACTTGAAGGGGGCGTTCACCAAAATCCAAAAGAGGTCGTGTAAGAGTATGGTGAAGGGAAGGAGGTCTCATTAGAAGGGGGAGAGGGAGAGCGAAGGTGGAAGGGAGGGGAGGGACATCCCACTGTCAGTATGAGAATCGTCTCTTAGAATGTGAGTGGGAGGGGGGGAAGAAGAAGGTTGTGAAAGAGCTGGTTAGGAGATGTAAGGTGGACATCCAATGTGTTCAGGAATATAAATGCGAAGGGGATGGAGAGTCCATCATGAGGGAGATTGGGGGTGCAAAACTAGCTAAAGGCGTGACTTCTCTGGCAGAGGGGAAGTTCGGGGGGGGGGGGGGTTATGATCCTTTAGAACTAATATGAAATAGAAGAGATGGAACAAGACAGACATGTCAGTAGGTGGGCTATCTCCTTACATTTTCAGAATGTAAGGGATGACTTCTCTTGGGACTTCACAAGATGTATGGCCCCCAAAGCAAGGAGGAAAAGTGATTCTTGTGACAAGAATTGGCACAATATCATCACACCTCCAGTCGGCCATGGTGTATTGGCAGGGACTTCAACGCGGTGATAGCACCTTGGGAGAGAACAAGGGACATCCAAACAGAGGAGATGGATGACTTCAGCAATTTTATTAAGGAAGCAACATTGGTTGACATCGGCATGGCGAATGGACAATATACTTGGTCCAACCTGCTAGCTAATCCCTCTTGCTCTAGGCTGGATAGATATCTAGTATGTGTGGATTAGGAGGATCACTATCCTCATGTGTAGGTGTTGTCTCTGGTGAGATTAGTATCAGACCACAAACTGCTCCTTGTAAAGACTAGTTGTTCCTATGAGAGGAGGAATAGTTTCAGACTAGAGAAAATGCGATTCAAGGAAGCAGCCTTTATAAAGACAGTGAGGGGAGCATGGAATGTACATTGTATTGGCAAGTCCGCTATGGCTACTCTTGTTAAAAAGTTGAAGAATGTGGCATAGGTTCTCAGGGCATGGGAGGCAGAGAGAACACTACTTGGCAGGACAACTAAGGATATAATTTTTTCGGAGATTGAGGGCCTAGACTACTTAGAGGAGGCGTGATTATTAGATGATTCCGACAAGAGAGAAGAGTTTGATGAGACCCTCACAAGGGAAGAGATTTATTGGAGACAGAGGTCAAGAGACATATGAATTAAAGAAGGAAACAGAAACACTACTTATTCTAGCGCATTGTCTCAAGGACAATAAGGGTCAACACCATCACATACATCTGTGTAGGTGATCACTCTTTCTCTAGGGACGAGGATATTAGGGAGCAGACGAGGGACTTTTACTCTAGACTATTCACAAAGGATCAGTCCAGCAGACCAAGGATTGCATATGACCTTCCTTGCCTCTCTTCTAAGGATAGCTGGATAGGGAAGCCATCTCACATAACTTCTCTGAGGAGGAGATCCACCAGGCAGCCTTCTCCCTTGTAGGAGACAGAGCTCTAGGACTAGATGGATTACCGCTGGCTTTCTTTCAACAATGTTGGGACACAATTCAGGGGGACCTTGTGGCAACAGTGAGAGAGTTCTAGGACGAAAGGGCTCACTTGGGAGGCATCAATAAAACCCTCCAAATGCTTATCCCTAAAAAATAAGGAGCACAATGTTTTCCAAACTTTAGGCCCATTAATTTATTGAATGGTACTCACAAGATCATCACCAAGAAGTTGGCAAGGAGATTGGATAGATTAATAGACAAGATGGTTAGCAACTTCTATGGAGCCTTTATTAGAGTAGACACCTTCAAGAAAATTTTCTAGTAGCTCGTGAATGACGGTTGGCCATGAAGATTCAGAAAAAGAAGGAGGCGATTTTGAAGCTGGATTTTGAGAAGACTTATCATAGGGTCAATTGTAGTGCTTATTTGATGTGCTAGACAAAATGAACTTTGAGAAGGAATGGACAAGCTGGGTTCGTGCTTGCATTTCTTTAGCCACTTTTGCTGTCTTAGTTAATGGGAAGCCGACTCCCATCTTCCATAGTGGCAGGGGACTCCATGTAATGACCCGGATTTTTCGGATATTTTTCGGATCATTTTCGTGAGTCTCGGAGTGTATTTTGTGCTTTACACGTGTTTTTCCATGATGTACCTTCGGAACTCTGTGTAGGGCGAACCGTGACGTTCTCCGACTCCGGGACAGTATCGACGCGGTGTGCTCCTCCCGAGGATCACGGAGGTAATTTTTAGTATTTTTCTGAATTTATGAAATTTTTAGGTTTTTCTATATATTAACCTCCTTTTTCTCTCTCCCTCACTCTCTCTTCTCTCACGCTCTCCCTTCTCACCCTCTCTTCTCCGGCGGCCGACGAAGCGGGGCGGGGGCAACACGGGTGAGGATGAGTCGAGGATCGGGGGACGGAGGCGCGGTGAAGCTCGGCCGCGAGTTCGTATCTCGGCGAGGGTTTAACGGCGTTTTCTTCGTGGATCGACGTCCACGACGCGTCAAATTTTCGGTGGAAGTAGGGAGATGGATCCCCAGCTCATACACTTCCTTTCCCGCGAATTTGGTAGGCCGTGGTGAGCCGAGCGAGCTTATTCTTGCGTTTTGGGAGAAAATACATGTTTTTGGAGAATGAGTCGGATCTAGCGTTTTAAAGCGTTATTCCGTGGTTTAATGGCACCATTGGATGCCTTGGGGCTTGGGGAAGAGTTTCCCCTTTGTTTCCCCTTCACGTGGGCGTGAATGGAGCGTGGAATGGAATTTTCCACGATTTTTAGGTGAAGCGGTCCCCATGGAGACCGTTACATGTCCGCTTCTCAGTGCCAGGCGGTCTGTCCGATCTTGATCATCGCGCCAACTCGACCCTCTCAGGGGAGCACGATGAAACCAAATGACAAGATCCTGGTGTCCTAGAGGAGTGCAGTGAGATGTGGTATCGGTCTGTGTGTGAGTCAATGGATGGCCTATCAAGGTTTGGAATGTGTTTATTGGTTCTGGTGTAGGACCAGGAAAAAAGGAAGAAGTTGAGGAAGAGGAAGGTTTCCCGTTGACGAGCAGTTGGTGACCGGTGTATGGTCTTTCACAGACAGTGAATGCTAGTGGTTGTGCATCGTGAACGGTGAGAGCCATGTGCAAGCGAGGACTTTGGTGGTCGTTTCCGTGATGTGCCTTCTAGATGAGATCTGGGTTTTGTCGAAGTTTGTCTTCTGGCAGAGTTGGTCTGGTGCTATTGTGAGTGCTTGGCTTGCCAGGTGTGAGCCGGTGGAGACTCTGTATTGGTTGTTCCCTGGAGCAGGGCGTCAAATCAGTAAGCTGGTTGTGAAGTTGATGTGTGATTTGTCTGCCGACTATAGGATAGATCGGTAGTTGTTTCTCGTGACGAGGACTGTGTCTCTTCGATGGGCGAGATGGTGGCAGCGGTGCCATGATTGATTTTCCTTGTGACTGAGGTGATGCCGGACTGTGTCCTTTGGTGTATGCCTACTCTGATGGCCGGTGTGCGCAGCATGCGGAGCGAGGTGTCGTTCATGATTGTAGTCTGGCTGTGTCCCTCAGGAGAGGAGCTTTCATGAGAATCGAGGTTTTCTGCACTGGGGCTCTGACAGCGTCGTCAGTTGGTTAAGGTGTTCTTCCCCTGTGACTTGGTGTTAATCCTGAATTTCGAGGATGAAATTTGTTTAAGGGGGGAGGGCTATAATGCCCCGGATTTTTTGGATATTTTTCGGATCATTTTCGTGGGTCTCGGATTGTATTTTGTGCTTTACACGTGTTTTTCCCTGATGTGCCTTCAGAACTCTGTGCAGGGCGAACCGTGGCGTTCTCCGACTCCGGGACAGTATCGGCGCGTTGTGCTCCTCCCGATGATCGCGGACGTAATTTTTAATATTTTTCTAAATTTCTAAAAATTTTAGATTTTTCTATATATTAACCTCCTTTTTCTCTCTCTCCATCACTCTCACTCTCTCCCTCTCTATTCTCTCACGCTCTCCCTTCTCACCCTCTCTTCTCCGGCGGCCGACGGAGCGGGGTGGGGATGGAGCGGGGCAACGCGGGCGAGGAGGACGGCGAGGATGGGTCGAGGATCGGGGGACGGAGGCGCGGTGAAGCTCGGCCGCAAGTTCGTGTCTCGATGAGGGCTTAACGACGTTTTCTTCGTGGATCGACGTCCACGGCGCGTCAAATGTTCGGTGGAGGTGGGGAGATAGATCTCCAGCTCATGCACTTCCTTTCCCGTGAATTTGGTAGGCCGTGGTGAGCCGAGCGGGCTTATTCTTGCATTTTGGGGGAAAATGCATGTTTTTGAGGAGTGAGTCGGATCTAGCGTTTTAACGCGTTATTCCGTGGTTTGATGGCACCATTGGATGCCTTTGGGACTTGGTGAAGGATTTCCCCTTTGTTTCCCCTTCATGTGGGCGTGAACGGGGCGTGGAATGAAATTTTCCACGATTTTCGCCGTTCTCAGTTTTCCGACTTAGAAACGATCTTAACAGGAACCGTCTATAGGTGAAGGGGTCCTCAGAGAGACCGTTACCTGTCTACCTCACCGTGTTTTGGGGCTGCGGTCCTACGATAGACCGATATGCCTGTCTTAGCGGTCTAAGGCAGACTGTTTTCTTGACTGGGCAGCCATGATCTGACCGCCACTTGCCCCTTATGTCGGTTGGCTAAACGGTCGCACGATAGACCGCCTGACGGGTTCAACGGTCTGGTGTGGACCGCCTGGCACTGTGAAGCGGCCAGGGCCCGACCATTTTCCACTGAGGGTCAGCGTGACCCCCGAGGATGCGTTTTGACCGTTGAACGAGTCATGTCGCATTGCGGTCAGGGGATGACCGCCACGTAACCTGTTGCGGTCCTAGGGTGACTGTTTCTCTGATTTGAACGGTCTGGGAGCGACCGTTCACCTTTTTGTCCCCCCAAGCGTTGCGGTGAGGTGGAGGCCGCTTCTACTTGGAGCTGTCTAACGGCAGACCGTTTTGTTTGTTGAACGGTCTGGTATGAGACCGTTGAGTTTTGAGAGATGCGGCCCATGTGAGACCGTTTTTCTTCTCCTGGCGGTCCAGGGCTTGATCGCCTTTGCCTTAGACAGTCCAGGGGAGGCCGTCTATTGGTTTTGGTGCCGTTTAGCGTTGTGCTGGTCTCCGAACGACCCGGTTGTGACCCAGTGGTCGATCATCGACCTCGTGAGTGTCCTAGACACCCTGTGGGTTCCGTGCCCGTGTTTCTGGGGTGTCGGGAGGTGCCGTGTTATCTCGATTAGCGTGCCCGTGTGTTCAAGGGGTCCGGTGACCCTGTGTGTGTTACGGACTTTGTGTTACACTTGATCGAGTCACCGTGTATCGGTGTGAGTGCGGTGGGGTTTCCCCGCTTGTCGTGGGATTTCTCCGGGAGATGGTTCCCAAGTGAGCCAAGTGTATGGCCTTGGACTGCGAGTCCAGTCATCCAGCATGGAGCTGGAGGCTTCCCACTTTTCCCAGGGATGGAATCGGCGTGGCGGCTTGTGAGTTGCCTTGAGAATCGTGCTTCTGTGTTTTCCGCGTGGGCCGTGTGTGTGGCATGTGGACTGTGAGCCCAATTACCCAGCCTGGGGCTGGAGGGTTTCTTGGTTCCCTTTTTGAGGGAATGGACTCAACAGTTGTGAACTGTCTCGTGAGTCATCGTGCCAAGATTTCTGACCCTAGGGTTAGGGCAGATTGACGGCGTGGAGCCGTTCGGTGCAACGGTCTTGACCCCGAGTCTTGTGACTCAAGGACCGTTGGATTTAGTGAGTCTAGAGGACTGTCCAGAGTCCAGTGGCTCGGTGCCACTTGGTTCTTTTCGACTTTCGCGCAGGGGATGTGCGTGTTTCTCGGAGTTTCTCCTCGGAGAGTGGTTACATCAGTGACTCCCAACTAGTCGTAGCCTTCCGACACACAAGTGGTCCCACCAGGGAGTGGTGGCGAGGCTGCCCCAGGGAGACGATTTCTAAGCTGGTTACCGTCGTGCCCCACGTCTTGCAGCCAGAGTCCGGCTGAGGGGAAAACCAGTCAGAGGGCCAGACCTAAGACGCGCGATCTGTGTGTGCACACGTGGTTGGGGTCAGTTGGACTCCCGCTGACGAGCGCGACCCCAGCTAGTTCTTGTTCTGTGGTTACTAATACAGTGTCCCCGTTCCACCAGGGTGCGATGAGGGGGACACCTGAGGCGCAGTCTAGGACGCCAGGGGGCGCATCTGGCCTTCCTTCTGGTGGGCAAGTACTCCTGTCACGTGAGACGTGACTCTCCTGTTTTCAGGTTTCGTTTCCCGTCTGCGAGACGTGGTTCCCTCGACAGTTTCAGGGAGAGTTCCCGAGGTAGAGGTCTAGGGGTTTTTCCGGTGAGCGTCACCGAGGGTTTCCCTAGACGGTGTTAGGTCCACGACTGCGAGGTCGTGACGGTTTCTTCTGGCAACGTAGCCAGAGGTTTTCCCGTTAGTTCGGTAGTCCCCTGACTGTAAGATCGGGGTGTGTTTGTCCGGTACAGTAGGAGTAGCTGTAGTGCCGAGTTTTGACCGGCCATCGGTTCACTGTTCCTGCTGTAGTTGTAGCTGCTTTCCTTTCCGCTACCGCCGTTGTTCTCGGTTGGGGTTCCGCGGGACCCCTACTGAGCCAGTGACAGGAGGCTCACCCCTGCTTTTTAGGTGCGGCGGTTCTTCCTCGTGGTTCGAGGGTGCTGTGCGGGGTTCTTAGTTGCCAGCTCGCCGGGCCGAGTGTTCCCTCGGTGTTGGGTACATTCTTCCGCCTTAGACTGTACTTTCTGTTAGACTGGACTCTGCTGTTGTAGTTTGTTTATTTATTTCTGTTAATTGTTGAATTGTCCTGCTTTATTTCCTATTTCTTTGTACCTCCACACTCCTTTTTAGCCCTTCCGAGTCCCGACTCGTGAGCGGCGGGCCAGGATTCGAATGGTATCGGGTTCCTTTCCCGATATCCGGATCTTGGGTTGTTACACTCCATCAGGGAGATCGTATGTCCCCTCTTCTCTTTGTGCTAGTAGCTCATATTCTGAGCAGAATTTGGTTGAGAGGAGAGGCCACAGGGTTGATGAAGGACTTCCAGGTCGAGAGAGAAGGCCCATGTATACACACTTGCAATATGTAGATGAGACTATTTTGTTCCTTGCAGATGATGAGCATCAACTTTTTGTGGCCAGATTATTGTTGGAATTGCTAGAAGAGGTCAATGGTCTTAATGTCAACTTTGAAACTTTGGTAGGGGTGAACATGGAGGATAGGACTTTTCACATAATAGCCTACATCTTGGGATGTCAGATAAGAGCTTTCCCTATTCCTAAATGGGCCACCCATTGTCCTCAGGTGTCATACATTGTGTAGATTGGCAGCCTATTTGTAGAGATTTGAGTCTAAACTAGCTGGATGAAATGCAAGATTACTATCTTATGGGAAAAGATTGATTTTATGTAAGTCCGTGTTGGACAGCCTACCTATTTATTTCTTGTCTATGTTCTAAATTCCGAAGACAACGATGAAGAAGATACAATCTATTCAGAGTAAATTCTTCTGACATGATAATGGGGGGGGGGGGGGAGGTGTGGGGGTTGGCATAACATATCTTGAGGCAAAGTGACTATAAGCAAGGAAGGGGGTGGTGTGGGACTTAAAAATATCAGAGACTTCAATCTAGATCTTATGTGTAAGTGGTTGTGGAAGTTGAGGGTAAGAGAGGATGGTTTGTGAGCGCAAGTCATTAGGTAGAGGTACCATGGCAGCATGAGAGTTTGGGACCTAGCTACATCATTGTAGCATCATCAATCTCTCATTTGGCGTGACATCTTGTCTTGCAGGGACATTATCACTTCTAACGTCAGGGTCCTTCTGAGAAAACATAACAAGGGTCTTTTTTAGAAGGACAGATGGTGCAGTGATCTTACCTTGGAGGCATCCTTCCCAAGAATTTTTGCAGTTTCAACTGCCCCATTGGCCCCATTAGAGACAATATCTCAGGCTTTTGATTCTCAACTGTTAGGAGGTACCTAGGCACCAACATTCACGAGGAACCTCAGGCTCGAGAAGATGGAGCAGCTACAGGATGTTCTTCACTCCCTCTTGGATTATGCTCCACAGCCAGATAGACAAGGCAAGTGGTCATGGAGGTGGATGAACGAGGGTACCTTCTCAATAAGGTTAGCTTACACCTTTATCTCCAATTGTGAGGTACACCACCGCCTGACCCCTCACATTTGGCAGCCCATAAGACCGCTGAAGGTGAAGCTCCTCACCTGAAAGATTTCTCAGGAGAGGCTACCCACCAGAGATAGACTGCTTCCTTTTCTTTAGAATATATCTTCGACTTGCTGCCTATGTGAAAAGGAGGATGAGATCTTGGACCATCCATTTGTAGGTTACACCTACTCACAAGGGGTGTGGGAGGAGCTTGCTAGGAAAACACAAGGCACGATTGGCCGCCATAGAGAGGTGAACCACCTCATCGAGGAATGGAGCAGAAGTTGGATCCTAAGAGGAGACAAAATTGTCTAGTGGATGATTCTACATGTTAGTGTTTGGACCTTATGGGAGGAAAGGAACAACAAGACATTTAGAAGGGCAGCTAAAGCGGAGGAAAGTATAATTTTGTTTATTTGTCATAAAATGAGAGAGTGGGCGGAGCTCCTTTGTAATGTGAACTCCCTTAAGTCTTCCCTTTTTGTTTTGTTGGAAGATTTGGGTAGGTCACACTAACTTTGTGTGGGCCCTCATGTATAGGGAGTTCTTTTTTGGGAACTTATTGACTATACATGTACATCCTTTTTATTTTTAATACAACAATGGTACCACCCACTTTCAAAAAAAATGCAACTTCTTGTCGGAATGATCCCTTAGTACACAGATGGTTTTCGTATGTTCTACATAACCTGAATGAGACAATAAAGGACAAATGTGATCATATTGACAATTACGGTGGTTTATTTTCTCTTTCAGATCAACAATGGTTGTGGCTATGTTTTTAGATGGAAATAAGCAAAACTACCGATGCCAGAAAGTTTTGCATATATTTACCTTAAAGTTCATATTCGTTTAAAGAACTGGAGAATTTATGCTATCAGATGCTTATTATTATACCCTTATGTGGCAAAGGATATAATCTTTCAGGGGCAGGGTCCTACGTGTACTGGAGCATTCCACATCTATGATGAGAGACCCACAACAATAAATCAAAAAATACTTTTATAACACTAATCTGTGCGAAAAAAATCTTAAAACACATCAGTTTAAGTAGCTTATGGCATATTTAAACAGCACAAGCAAGCAAGATGAAGAACAACATGGTCCATAGAGAACAACATGATCCAAGAGCTTTCAATTAATAAAAAGGGACAACAATATTGACAAACTCCACATAATCAAAAGATCAGTTTAGTTGATTTTTCTCGTCCACTTTCCAACACTCATTTACTATGGCTGGATCCTAAACAAACTTCGCATGCACATAACAGGGCAACAGACTGCCATTTTTAAGCTGAAATGTGCTCAGGACTGAAGAAAGTTCGTCATAACGTCTAATCTTTTGAATGAATAATATCCAACATCAAAGGCTACAAAAGAAGACGACACACACACACACACACACACACTCACACACACAAAGAGAGAGAGAGAGAGAGAGAGAGTAGCCATTGGTGATCCAATGTCAATTATCATGCAGGACAGGTTCAAGTGGGTTATCTAATTCAGTGAAGCCGCAAGACTCAGTTCAAGACTCAGGAATCAGATTTCGACTCTGCTACAGGTCATGAGAATGCTCCGCGTGCAATTGGCGGCAACGGTGATGAGGTCACCCATCCAACAACGTAAAAAGACAGAAAACCTACAAACTCTAATTGCAGATGCGGGAAGGAACTCCTCAAATCCTAGTTACTAACACCCCAGTTGAACGGATAGTTAGGGCTCGTCAAGAAATCATCGGACGCAGATGCAGATTCAAGGATTTCTCCAGCATCACCAAAATGAAGAAGAAGTTAAAAAAGAAGAAACAGAATAGTCAACAGCAATCTTGAGCACAAACTGCTGTAGAGTAACATGGCTCCCGGATATCATGCCGAATGGCCACTGAGGACCATCAACCACCCGGCAAAGCTCAAAACGGAGAGGAAAACGAGCAGGTGAGATAGAGGGAGCAAACGAGACATAAAAGAAAAAAAGGAATGGGGAAGGACAACAGGACGGAGGAACAGGAAGTGAGGGAAGAAGACGACGACGACGCCGAAGAACAGAGAGGAGACCTTGAAGTGGAGGGGGACGCCGGTGTTGGGGCCGACACCCTTCTCGCCCGTGCAGAGCACCCGGAAGTTCTCGGCCGTGCGGGGGACGACACCGGCGAAGAGCTCAACTACTATCCGCCCCTCCATCTCGCCGCCGATGCTGATGTCCATGAAGCACCTCGGGTTCACCGGCGCGTCCTTCTTGGCGTCCCCGGCCCCTCCGCCACCCTCCATTCCCGCGGTTCCCACAGTCGGCGCCGAAAACCCTAACAAACAACAAGCGAGTGAGGTGGGGGGTGGGAAGAAGAAGAAGACGGAGCGCCCAACGGCGACAGCAGCGGCAACACGCGCACGCTTGGGCTTCCTCCCCCCACGGTCGGCTCCGCACTTCAATTTTTGGTGCCCCTCCCCACGGACTCCCGCTATGTTTGTATAATCTATTAATTTTCGAATGGGGGGCGTCCGGGCGGGGGGCGGGCAGGTGTGGGGGGGCCCCCGCTCTGTGACGACCTTCTGTCTGTCCTTACTTTTTCCTTCCTCTGCATTCTGTTTTAGCGTTGCCTTCCTTTTTAGTGGTTAATTTTAGGACTCTCCGTATGTATATCAGTATATCCCTGTTCGAAATAAAATTACATGAGAATTGATTCTAAATTTATATTTACATGCGTATATTTTGTGTTCAAACCAAACTACTCACTAGAAAAAAAAAAGAAAACTTCTCTCTCAAGCTCCCTTGGGGCGTCTTTGATAATTAGTTAGATTAGGGGCGAATATGTCATCCAAGGGGTAACATGTCAGTCTTAACTAAGGTATGTTACGAAATTTGAACGGCACCACGTAAATATCTTATTCGTTAAGCTTCACTTTGTTAATCGGGTGAGATTAGCACATTCGACATCGTAGGGCCGAATGCGTTAACCTACCCCAATTTGGTGAGTTATATGTGAGAGGAGCCGTGAGATCCACACCAATGTCTGGATAATTTATCCTTGCTATCTTAATCATTTATATGTATACATATAATATATATATATATATATATAGAGAGAGAGAGAGAGAGAGAGAGAGAGTGTCGTGATATAATAGGATGTTTGGTTACTCTTTTTTATCTCTTTTTTCTCTTACTTTTAAAAAAAAGAGGAAGAGATCTTAAAACCTTGTTTGGTATGCATCTCCTAACTTTTAGGGAGAGAATCTACTCCCGTGTAAATCTTCCTCAAAAAAAAAAAAATAACACTAAACCAATTTTTTTAAACACTCACGACGCCTCGCTCTCTCCCACTCGCGACCCCCTCCCCTCCCCCGCATCTCCCCTTCCCTCCCGCCGGCTGTCCCTCCCCCCTGCGCAGCCCCCTCCCCCCCTCCGGCTCCGGCTCCCCCCCTGCGCAGCCCCCTCCCCCTCCCTCCGGTTCCCCCCCTCCGGCTCCGGCTCCCCCCTGCTCAGCCCCCTCCCCCTCCCTCCGGTTCCCCCCCTCCGGCTCCGGCTCCCCCCTGCGCAGGCCCAAGACGTGCTTCGCCCATCCCCCGCTGCCCCCGCTGGCGACAACGGCCCCCCCTCATCGTCCGCACCGCCCCCCGTCGTCAAGCCTCCCAGCGACGATAGCTTCCCCCCGCCGCCCCCTCTCCCCCCGGACTTCTCCCCCTCGCCGAGGCCTCAATCCGCGAGGAGGAGGACGGCGATGAGCTCGAGGACGACACCCGTGGCGACGTGGTCCCCGCGGAGAGCACCTCCCCGGCACCCCCTCCCCGGCCTCCTCCCCAGCCCGAGCGCGAGCCAGAGCCCAACACCGTCCCGCCGCCCCCCGCCGGAGAACAAGCCCATGTCATGGGATTACTTCTTCGGGATGGATGAGAACATGCATGGGGCTTCGATGGGCGGGACCGAGGAAATCCGCGCCGAGAAGGACGGCAGGGAAGAAGAAGTGGCCAAGTACAAGAGGGCCGCCTCTGCTGCGTCCACTTCCGCGACTGTTGATGCGGACATTGCCGGGGTTGACGTCGTGACTCCTCCGATGACGCCGAAAAAAGTGGCTGTGGAGCCTCCCATGCCGCCGCCCAAACAGATGAAGAAGCAGAAGCCATCAGCGCATCACCAATATGCAGCTTCCGAGATGGCCAAACAATTCTATATAAATTTTAAAAATTATATCACTTTTACCAAACAGATGTTATCAATTTTTATCAATTTTAAAATTTAAGTTAAAAATTAACACAATATAATTTTTGAGATAGAAAGAGTTCTAAAAAAAGTACTCTCAAACATCCTATAAATCATGGAAATAGAAACGTGGGAGGGCTCAAAGAGGGAGAGTATCGTGTTAGAAATCATGGAGACAGCAACAAGAGATTAAGAGGAAGGGATTAGAGAGTGATAGTCTTCTTACTACGTGTTTTTCTATTTTAGTGTTATTTATTTCACTCGTATATTTTGTTAGAGCTAATCTTCTTACTTACTCTCCCAGACAGGTGTGTGATTTCGATATTAATGGGGTGTTTGGTTGCTCTTTTTTACCTCTTTTTTCTCTCAAATTTGAAAAAGAGAGTAAGAGACATTCTAATCTCGTTTGGTGTTCCTTTCCTAAATTTTAGGGAGATGATCTCATCCCGTGTAAACCTTCCTAAAAAAAATTAAGTCTTGACCAATTTTTTTAATAAAACACCCACGTCTCGGGACTTCCCCCTCCCTTCCACTCGCGACCCCCCTCCCCTCCCTTCCCTCTCCCTCCCGCCGGCTCCCCCCCTCCCCTACGCGGCCCCTCCCCCCCTCTCCCCTCCCCCCTGCGGCCCCCCTCCCCCGCCACTGCTCAGTATGCTGGTGGTTTTCTCAGCGTGGGTGTCCCCATTGTCAGCACGGTCGACGTTGCCGTCGTCGGCGGCGGTGGCTGCGGTGGCAGAAGCATGCTGGGCAGCTGGCTGCAGGCTCAGCAGGAACTGGCGGACGCCCCTGGCGTACTCCAGTAGCCTGTCGGCGGGGGGGATGATCTCCCTCACGGCCTCATGGGCCTCGAAGTAGTGAAGCCAGGCGTGGAAGAGGGGGAAGGCCGCCGGATCAACCAGCTTCACCTCTGCCACCTCCTCGAACACCCACAGCCAGTCGCCGTCCGGTGGCCACGTCAGAACGGCGCAGGCGGGCGCGTCGGCTGTGGTGGCGTGGGAGAGGCGGCCAACGGCGGCCGCCACAGAGTGCCGCGGCTGGCGGACGGGAAACGGCCGGCTCGCGCGGCAGCACTCCGCGGTCACCTGCGGACGTGGACGGTGGCTGGATCGACGGCGGTCGGCGCGCGCTGCAGAGCTGAGCGGCGGCGGACACCGGGTGGGGGTCCCAGCAGGAACCGGCGGTGAGGCAGGAGCCTCAGAGGGCGATCATGTGCTTTGTCTTCCAAACATGGCTATCTAACATTTAAAAATTGTGATGTTTTTGACAAACAGTCAGAATTTATTTTCATCAATTTTAAAAGTTAAGTTAAAAATCAGCGTATCATAATTTTTTAGGAAAAAATAGTCTCTAAAAAAATGCTCCCAAACACTCCGTAAACTTTAAGAAAATAAGTAGACATTTGTGCTACCCTAGTCATCAGACTCAAAATCTTGGGTTGCCACAAAATTAAATGGTTATGTACGTAATATATATATATATATATATATATATATATATAGAGAGAGAGAGAGAGAGAGAGAGAGAGAGAGTTTGACAAGTAAATGTCTTTACAGAGTGTTTGATTGCTCTTTTTTTCTTCTTTTTTCTCTCAAATTTAAAAATAGGAAGAGAGAACTCACTTAGACGTGTTTGGTAATCTCTCCCTAAATTTTAGGAAAAAAATTTACCATTTGAAAAACTCCCTCGAAATAAAAATAAGGATCGGCCAAAAAATTTTTTTAAAGAAGATCGTGCGACCTCCACACCCCCGGCCCTCCGAACACCGTCTCCACCACCACCTCTATTCTTCTTCTCCTTCTTCTCCACATCTGTCGTTCAAGGAGAAGACCGGCCTCCTAACATCTCTCCCCAACGCCTCTGACAACCTCGAGATCTTCGACGCCGACCTCACCCGTATGGAGAGCTTTATCCCCGCCGTCCAGGGCTGCGTCGGCGTCTCCAGTCCGCCGTCGGATCCAACTCCCCACCCCCGTCCCCAGTCCGCCGCCCCCCCAACCCCTGCCCAGCGGCTCACCGATAGGATCACCCGGGCATTCCACCACCGCCTCCATCTCCTCCACCGCTCGGGCTCCGCCTTCTTCATTCTCGGTGCCACCGGCAACGTCTACATCGTCACCCTCTCCATGGCATCGCCGTCGTGCACCTGCCCCGACCAGGCGGCCACCCCCTGCAAGCACACCCTCTTCGTCCTCCTCCGAGTCCTCGGCCATGCCTCCCGACACCGCCTGCCTCCGGCGGAGGGCGTCCCCCTTCCCCGCCTGCTGGCCTATCCCTCTCCCTCCCTCTTCCCCCTGCGTTTCCGACACCGGCCTCCCCTCTCCCTTCCATGTGTTTCCCTCTCCCTCACCCGTTTCCCTCTCCCTCCCCCTTCCCCCTGCGTTTCCGGCGCCGACCTCTCCCTCCCCCTCCCCATTCCCTGCGTTTCCTTCTCCCCCTTCCCCTTCCTCTTGTGTTTCCGACGCTGGCCTCTCCCTCCCCCTTCCCTGCGTTTCCCTTTATGGCGCGGGCCGTGGCGGGCGAGGCCGGCATGCCCCTCTTCTTCGACTACCGTCGTGTTCCCTCATCACCCATCTCTGCAACAGCGGCGGGAGGAACACCGGGAGGAGACGAGTGCTCAGACCAGTCCCAAACACCCTATAAAATTTATGTTACTTTTACCCAACGGGGAATAAGGTGTTCACACGGTTTTTAAAATTTTAGTTAAAAATTATCATGGAATAATTTTAAACAGAGAAAATATTTTTTTGAAGAAGTTACTACCAGACACCCTATTAACTTTTTATATAAAAGTAGCTTTATATTATGAGGCACAGGATTACCCCAACATTGATATTATCAGACACCATTATGTAATAATAGATCCTTAATGTATAATACTGATTGAATCATCTTTATGATATAAAAAAGAAGTGGTCCAAGAAGTGGTACAAATATCATGTAATGTAAGTATACTTTATGCCATTTTTATATATGCTGTAATGACAAGAAAAATGGGTCATTTGCAAGCAAAAGAAACTGATCACAGGCTAAGTGTCCTTTTTAGATGTTGTAAACTCGGAGTACCCCTATTAGATGTTTTGCGGGTTTTTTTTCCTATTGGGTAAAAAGTGAGACTTTTTAGATAAAGTTTTTTTGGAGTGGTCTTTCTTGATTTTTGTGATATAAGTGCCCTGTTTGTTCATTTAAGAAATGGCAGGTCTTTTTTAAATATCTTTTAACTAAGGGCATAAAAAATCATGTTAGGTAAATTTAGATTAGAGATTCATCTCCTAAAACAACTAAAGATATTTGTGAAAGCTCTTTCTGTCATGTTTGATAATTTTCCTAATTGTTTTTTTTTATTTTTTTGCTTATGGAACCAAAGATTGTATTTTCCCTCTCAACTTCTGCGAAAGAAGGAAACTAATAACAATTCTTGTTTTCTGGAAGTAGTGTTTTTTTTTCTGATGTTGTATCATGAACAAATTATAAAGGGGACACTATCAAAATGGAAGCATGTATCTTCATATGTCTAAAGCTATAAGCCTATAACATGCATCATGTTTAATAATGATGATGAGTTATGTTCTGTCCATTTCCATCTCACGATGAATTATCTCCATGCTCGGCAAAGACACACGGGGGTACAGTTCCAGTTGGATTTTGGATGAGATAGCCAACAATTTGATTAAATAAATAACAAATGACAAAAATTTTGATATTATAAATAAATCCCTCCAATCTACCTATTTATTAATAAGCCATCGAATTCATATACATTATAGAAAAAAAAGCTCTTGTCGTCGATCTCCATAAAAAAAATTGAGTTAACTCAACTATGGTTTAGTTTGACTCAAAATAGGGAAATACCCTAATGTCTTTGGGTAAGAGAGAGAGAGAGAGAGAGAGAGAGAGAGAGAGCGCCCCTCGTCTTCCTTCCATCCTCGTCCACCCCCCTCATGGCGGTGTTGCAAAGTGGAAGTGTCTTCGTGACCCTCCACTAAGGCGATATGGGCCTCTGGCGCGCCCTTCACCCCATGGGCCATGGACACTCCTGCCACCATAGGTCCCCGTCGTCCGAGTGCATCCTTGGCCTCTTCTCCTCCCCGCAGAGAACCCTAGCCGTCGTCAGCGATGATGCTAGAGTGGAGCTCCACGAGGATGAGGTGTTGTGGATAGGGGTCAACTTCTCCACACCCAACACCCCATAGTTGGTTGCCGTAGCGAGCCCCAAGGCTGGCGCTATGTTATCCCCTTTAGCTTCCTCTTCCATGAGCTTTCGCCCTCTTTTGCCACAGTAGCACCATTTTCCTCGTTCATCGTCTCTATCTGCTTCTTGTGAGCAGTCACTTCTATCCCTTATGATCCTACTGCCATCATGTCGACTAACCCCATCCACCACTTGCCGCCCTCCGCTACCCTCTCACCCCCCGCCCCCCTCCCGTTGGCCCCTTCTCCCATCTGCAAATAGGGCTCCCGTATCTTACCATTGTTCACTGCACACACACGAAGAAAGAGAGAGAGAGATAGAGATATGATGGGGCTGTCAAGATTTGAGGGGGGCATAGAGAGATGTAAGGAGAGAGAGGGGGGAGGGAGAACAAGATGAAAGTGGGGCCACTAGA
Source organism: Amorphophallus konjac (assembly GCA_022559845.1). Taxonomy (NCBI): domain Eukaryota; kingdom Viridiplantae; phylum Streptophyta; class Magnoliopsida; order Alismatales; family Araceae; genus Amorphophallus; species Amorphophallus konjac. The sequence continues at coordinate 605,153,486 of CM040121.1, forward strand.
GGGAGCGCCAGGGTCAGGGGGAGAGATAACGAGGGGGAGATGAGGCCTCCAGAGGGGGCATGGGGAGCGATCTGATCTTGTCGTTGTCACCAGATATCTCGGTCGCCACTATCGTGTCTCTCCTTTGGTTGAATGGAGAGAGAGAGAGAGAGGAGAGAGAGAACAGAAAGATAAAATTGAGAAATAAAAAATTAACGATGAGGTGAAAGAATAATTTTCAAAATATTCTACTTTTTACACTATAGTTAACTGTAAGGACTTTTTTACCCAAGTTCAGAATATTTTGGGGAGTAATAAATAAATATTTGTATTGAGAGGGTTTATGATATAGATTGTAGGGGTCGAAAGATAAATAACTTTTTTTTTCTTACCACATTGGATGACATATTCAGTGTGATTTACCTCATTCTCTTTCCTGACTAATATAGAGTCACTAATGTTTATGCAAGCGTTATAATACACTTCAATCAGATGTAATTCACCATGTCGTGAGAGTTTTTTGTGACTCTCAACTCTCAAGAGATATTGTCGTAAAGAGAAGATATACTTTTATCTTTTAAAGAGATAGATTTACTATTTTCTCAACAATTAACGTGGGATTAATCTTGAACTCAAGTCATTTTAAGTCTCTACATAGGTCTCCCGAGAGGACATCATATATTTTTGGTTGGGATTCTTACGTATGATACTAGCGTTGTGAGATTTTTTATGATTTTTAGGATTTGATCTTTTCTAACTATGTCTCTAACTCACTAGAGGCCTGAGAAATAAAGTTTAGAAAAATAAGAGGAAGAAAAGTTAATTAATCATTCTCAAATGATGTACTAGCAGTGCATCAAAGATGCAGTCATCAATTCTCCAGATCGGCATGGGATTAGCTGTTTCAATGGGATCTTTCATCTTGATCGGAGGAGAAATTATCAAACGTCTTGCATTCCCTCACGCTTGATGCCAACTCGAGTTTTAGCAAAAGTTGCTCTACGAGGTTGAGGATGATCAGTCACACTGGGACTGAGACATGGCCCAGACTCCTACGAGAGGTAGCAGTGAGGAATTTTCTGCAATAGGCGAAAGCCTCGTCCGAGATCTTTTCGATGACCTATGTTATGTTAAAGCTAAACTATTTGAAGTCCAGACATAATAAACATGGTACTCTTTCTACCACTATATTAGTACTAAAATGATTTAAAAAATACTCGTAGCATAGATGTGATTTTATCCTTCCAAAGAAACCCTCTTCTATTGAGGGGTGAAGACCGATCTTTTCAACATACACTTATTTTCTCCAGAATTGACGTGGGATAGACACTACATTTGTATTATTACATTACGTTATAAAGCTTGGTGCTCCACTAAATTAATTAGATTTTAGCATTGAGATGATATCTTTCCTGGTCATCTGCTAATGCGTCATTTCATAACAATCACCAAGTTTAGAGTAATGATTGTTACAGCCCTAGGCTAATTAAACTCTCGGGTATACATCAAGATTTTTTTTTAAAAAAATTATGACATGAGGTCTAGTCTCATTAATTCATGTGCAAGTCACTCTCCCATCCAAAACTCTGAACTCTCTCCCTCTTAAAAAAACAAATAAATCATATGAACAGTAAAAATTACTATTCACATTTTTTAGTTCTTTAAACGGATAGACGTCAAGATTAACGTGTACGATAAATTAGAGAGAGATGAATCTCATCTCTTAAATTTTTTTTAAAATAAAATAAAAATAAATCTATAAGAAATGTTTACTTAAACTATTCTTTTAGCAAGAACGCATGAAATATTATTTTACTTTCACAGTGTAACATTAAGGCCTTCTTTGTTAAACGAGTAGGGTACCGTATTCGACCCCAAAGAGTCGAATGGGGTATTCGGGGTCGGTGAAAAACGATATGTGTGAGATGCGGAGGTGGGCCCTGGTGTTTTCTCTTTCATCATATGTGATATCCGCCTTCGCTATTCTGAAAATAAAGGGGCCTAAGACGTCCTTTGATAATCGAAATGTCGGCCCTTGTCGGGTGAAGGGCGTGACGGGTCCACCCCCCCCCCCCCTCACACACACAAGCCTTGTTCGGGTTTGTTCGCTCCCGGAGTGCGAACAAAGTATCTCGTCCTAAAATCAAAGATGGAGAATAATTACTGGTGGAGGCATACATGGTTGATCTCGTTGCATTTGGGTTTATGAAATCGAATACAATGATTTCAACGAGCAGCATTGCATACAATGGAGTGATTGCTCACAAGTGCAAGTGCTAGCTGGGTGTCTTTCTGTCACATGAAGTAAAATACAAAGAGTTCAAGGTGGAATGTTGCGTCCATCAAAATGTAGGGGAGTAGAGTCAAAAGCCATCCGCCCGAACCCCCCCCCCCCTCCCTCTTCCCTCTCTATACTCAAATCATTACGAATTGACAACACTATCTTCGCCTCCTGTAGCCCCAGTGCGGACGTGATCCGCTTTGAAATAGTCTACACATAGACTCTCTAATCACTCTAATATCATATTCCCCATCCAAGCCGTGGTTTGGACTTTGGAGGGTTCCTTCGTGTGCCCTCCAGACTAAAGAAAGAGAGAAAAACGTGGAAGAGGGAAGACTTATTTAACCGGTTTGGCAATTCAATGGATTTATAACTTTTTCATAATCTTTTAAGCCGTGTTTAGACATTCAACTAGTTATAAATTATGATCCAGTAATTCTAGTCTTCTCAAAATTTCATCAAATGTATAAGTATCACATTATATTATTCAAAAGTTATAATCTACGTGTTTAGAGAGATATAAGATGAAAAGACATCATTTTTCATAATCTTTTAAAATGTCATTTTTATTCAATTATTCTCTCTCTAAAGGTGAATTTGATAACGGAGTAGATTAGGGGCGAGTGGCCTACCCGGGATGGCCCACTCGACCCTTAATCCTAACCGGGGTCAGTTAACTCATTTCACCTATTTTTTAGAAATAAGTTAATTCACTTTAATCCTATCCGACCTCGGTTAAAAAACAATTAAACAAGAATAGTATATCTGACTCCGATTAA